>CM054941.1:14983771-15359064 GCA_029168755.2 Tillandsia fasciculata
TGAACAGACGCCGAACGGACAGAACCTCCCCTGTCCGCCCAAGGCTAAGCAACAAGATCATGTACAAGAATCACCCAGGAATTAATTCTAGATATACACAATCACAACGAGAGCACAACCAGTGCTAACAAGAACATAAGAGCAAGGTACGAGTATATAACAGTAAACATACAAGCAACAAAGAGAGAAACTCTATCTATTACAACCATTGCATTCGAGCATATGAATAATACATAGATCACATCCAAAACATCCTCACCCTATACAACATCTACTCTCAAAATGTAAAGACAAGGTGACAAGAGCTATAGATGTAGGGAGGCTGCTACCAACGTCTCTAGGGCGCCAAGCCCTTACCGCGATCCTCGCCGGGAGTACCTGTACTCGGCCCTGTAATAATAGTGGGATGAGAACTATGGTCCATAGTTCCCAGTGGGTTCGGCCACCGACTCCACCGGTCTTCCCACTAGGTCCAAGAGGGCAAAGCAGATAGATAGATAGATAGATAGATAGATATATCTGAAAACTGTAAATGCAGTAAATAACTACACTACTATGCCCAACACGGAAAAACATGTATGCATGCTCAGGGGAGAGATATCCAAATATATCACTATGTCCAAGAAGTACTATTTCATACTTGTTCTCTAACTCATTTTCAAGAAGTGTGGTTTTTAACACTTCATCTCAAATCTCACGGCACACCCGAAGGTTGCCCACGGCTCACTATCACGACGAGGGAGACTATGTCTCAACCTACCAATCGAACGCGTCTGCGGGACCTGACTGTCCCTCGGGGTGGCGTGCCCCGTGACCAACTCCGGAGTAGGCGGCCGTAGAGGAGCGACCTCCACCAGCCTAAAACAGACTATGAGCATGATCCAATCCTCTCCACACGAGGATACCCTATCTATAAGGCTAATGGCAACTGAGATCCCTATAGATAATACACAATCTATGTCTCACAGGTGTCATGATAGGTTTACCTACACTACTTTTCATATGCCACTCGTTCATTTATTGTGTGGTGTTCACAATTTCTACATATATGCCACTCGTTCATTTATTGTCGACTCACAAGTCCAACACCCAATCCGCACTATAGGATTCCTCGGTATCGACCCAATCTTTCCCAATCCACATATTAGCATAACATTTGCTAAATATCTATATCAACCGGAAAGTATAAAGATGGCAATACATACTATCCTACAATGCAATGGTGCGATATGCAATAGTGTAAGTGGCTAAGACATAGAGAGAAGCCCAACGGCTTCGGTAAAAGCACCACCCACCTCGGGTCCTTGGCTCGGCTCGGCTCTCCAAAAAAATCTACGAGAGCACCGGTCTCGATCACAAGGGTCGCCTCAAGTCGGATGTCCTAAACAAGTCCAAAACGGCCTATTAATAACCTCCAAGCACTATGCTTAGTGCTTTCACGTGCGCGCAAAAGCGCCGACGAAAGACGACGAACTTCCACGATTTGTGGCCTGGATCGTCAAGGGTTTACCCAAAACCCCTCCATGATGGAAGGATTCCATTTAAATCCCCCACCAAAATTACTAATGTAATTATTTCTCTTTTTGCCTCAAAAGTCCTAGAGCGCGTATTTCGGCTCTAACTTTTCGACCGTTTGACGGAATGTCGATCCGTCTTCGCCAACACGTTTCTTTACATAGTAATTGGGTTTCCAAGGGTCAAATGAGATCAATCCCATGAAAATCCAAAAACTCCTCTTTTAACCCTAGGTTTCATATACACATTCATTATGATTTTTCCACGATTTTCGCCGATTTCTTCGACAAGAATTCTTCTAAGATCATATAGATTTTAGGTCTAAAAATTACGGCAAAACCAAATTTATTTTTTACAAAACTCACCTCAAAGAGCTAGGATTCCAAGCTTTTCTTGGTTCAAAAGCTCGCCCTCGCTCGCCTTAGTCTCCCGCAAATCGCTCCGCGATTTAGTGCGCGTTAGAGCAAGAAATTTAGAGAGAGAAAGTGAGGTGAGAAGGTGAGAGAGAGAGCTCTTCCATGGAGGTGTGCTCTGTATGTGTGCGTGCTGGGTGCGTGGGTGGAGAAGAAGAAGAAAAGGGAAAGTGGCTTTATGCATAAAGGACCCCCACAATAGTGGTAATTTACTATTTAGTCCAATTTTATCTGATACTTGCCTGCGGAACCCTTCTGGATGTCCGTTTGTGCTCAAATTTGACAGGCAGGCTCATCTCAACTTAATTTATCACGAGATATTTTAAATTTTCAGTTTGGGCTATTTTTGGGTCACCAAAAGTCTCGCTGTACTTAAAATCGCTGTCAGGTACCTTTCTCACTGCTCGGGTATCCGATTGATGCGAAACTTTTATTGTAACCTTAAAACATAATTACGAAGCTCCCGTAATTTTCTCAGAATTTTTCGACACTGTTGGCGGAGCCCGTTCTCACTATCTGGCATCCGATCAACACGAAACTTTTTCTGTGGCCTTAAAATAATATTACGGAGCTCCCCGAATTTTTTTGGAATTTTCCGACACTGTGAATTTTCTGCTAATTTATCTGCCCCGTCTCTCACAGAAAATATTAAATCTTCTGTTTTCGCTCCGATTTCGGCGCAGGTCATTTTCAACCTATATTATGCTTCTATGAGTCCAATAAAAATAGTATCTTACACTATTTTTATTTTTATTTATATAATAATTTTTCCGACTTACTATATCCCACCGTAACTTCTATATTGTATTCTTTTAAAAGTTGAACTTGCACATTTTACCTATGGTTAATTAGGATTTCTTTGAATTAATTGGGCATATTCTACTTAATGTCTAACTTCTACTTTTAGAAGTTCGGTATCCTACATTCTTCCCCCTTAAGCAATTTCGTCCGCGAAATTGAAATTTAATGCAATTCAACCGAATCGAAATTCATACCTCTAATTCATCTCCTCGAAGAGATGAGGATGGTGCGCCCTCATCGTTTCCTCAAGTTCCCACGTGGCTTCGCGATCGTCGTGATTGCTCCACCGGACCCTGACATAAGGAATCTCGCGGTTCCTCAATTTGCGCACCTCCCGAGCAATAATCGCCACCGGGAACTCCTCATAGCTCAAGTCATCCTGAAGCTCCGGCGGCTCATATAGCATCGCATGCTCCGGATCGGGTACATATTTGCGGAGATTGGAGACGTGGAAGACGTTATGTACATCCGCCAACTTCGGCGGCAATGCAAGCCGGTACGCCACCGTTCCCACACGCTCCAATATCTCATAGGGGCCAATATAGCGGGGACTTAGTTTTCCCCGCACTCCAAATCGCTTCACGCCCCTCATGGGCGAAACCTTCAAGAAGACGCGGTCGCCCACCGCGAATTCCAAATCCCGCCGACGCTTGTCCGCGTAGCTTTGTTGCCGAGATTGCGCCGTAAGCAATCTTTTGCGAGCAAGGCGGACCTTCTCCTCCGCCTCCCGCAAAATGTCCGGCCCGAACTCCGTGCGCTCGCCCACATCACTCCAATAGATAGGGGATCGACACTTCCGTCCATAAAGAGCCTCGAACGGTGCCATCTCCAAACTAGCGTGATAACTGTTGTTGTAGGCGAACTCGGCCATCGGCAAGTACTTGCACCAACCGCCCTTGTAATCGATGACGCACGCCCGCAACATGTCCTCCAAGGTCTGAATGGTTCTCTCTGTCTGACCATCAGTCTGAGGGTGAAAAGCGGTGCTAAAATCGAGCCGTGTGCCAAGGGCCTCCTGCAGATTCCTCCAGAAATGTGAGGTGAACTTGGGGTCTCGGTCCGATACAATCGACTTCGGCACCCCGTGCAGCCTCACCACCTCGTCAAGATATACCTGTGCCAACTTCTCTCCCGCCCAGGTGGTGTGGACCGGCAAGAAATGTGCCGACTTGGTGAGACGATCCACAATCACCCAGATCGAGTCGTGGCCTCCTGTTGAGCGAGGCAACCCGACGATGAAGTCCATAGAGATGTCCTCCCACTTCCACACGGGAATAGGCAAGCTTTGGAGTTTCCCCGCCGGGAGTCGACGCTCCGCTTTTATCTGTTGACATGTAAGGCACTTTGCCACGAAGCGCCCAATGTCCGCCTTCATCCCCGGCCACCAATAGAGCATCTTCAACTCGTGGTACATCTTGGTGCCACCAGGGTGCTCGGCATAAGGTGACCGATGCGCCTCTCGCAATATCAGTTCGCGGAGCTCCTCATTTTCCGGCACACACCAACGGTTCCGAAACCGAAGTGTGCCATCGGCGTGTACATGGAAATCGCCGCCTTTGCCCTCCTCGATGTCACGCCGCACCTTTTGGAGACTTGAGTCGGAAGGCTGCACATTCTTGATCCTCTCCAACAAGGTCGGCTGAATAATAAGCGCCATCATCAGGGCCGGCACCCCGGGAGCGACTACCTCAAGGTTCATCCGCCCCATGTCCAAACATAACGGCATTTGATTCGTGACGTCCATAGCGAGGTTCCTCGCCGTCTTTCTACTTAGTGCATCGGCGACCACGTTTGCTTTGCCGGGGTGGTAAAGGATATCGACATCATAATCCTTCAGCAGCTCCAACCACCGCCGTTGCCGCAAATTGAGCTCCTTCTGGGTGAATAAGTACTTGAGGCTTTTGTGGTCGGTGTAGATCTCGCAATGTGCACCATACAAGTAGTGCCTCCACAACTTCAGCGCGAAGATCACCGCCGCCAACTCCAAATCGTGAATGGGATAGTTCTTTTCGTGGTCCTTCAACTGGCGGGATGCATAAGCGATCACTTTTCCGCCCTGCATCAGGACACACCCCAGACCCAGATAGGATGCGTCGCTATACACCACGAAGTCCTCGCCCTGCACCGGTAAGGCGAGAATAGGAGCCGACGTCAACCTTTTCTTCAATTCAATGAAACCCCGGTCGCATTCGTCGCTCCAAACGAACTTGACGCCCTTTTGCGTCAGCCGAGTAAGTGGAGTCACAATCCTCGAGAAACCCTCCACGAACCGTCGATAATACCCGGCCAAGCCCACAAAACTGCGGACTTCCGTGACATTCGTCGGGCGCGGCCAATCCCTAACCGCCTCAATTTTCTTCGGGTCAACTGAAATCCCCCCCTCAGAAATAATATGCCCGAGGAAAGCCACCTCGCGGAGCCAAAACTCGCACTTCTTTAGTCTTGCAAATAGCTTCTCCTCCCGAAGGATTTGAAGCACTATCCGCAAATGCTCCGCGTGCTCCTCGTCGCTCCGCGAATAGACCAAAATGTCGTCAATGAAGACCACGACAAATCGGTCCAAGTACTCCCTGAACACACGGTTCATCAGATCCATGAACGCCGCCGGGGCGTTAGTAAGCCCGAAAGGCATGACCGTGTATTCGTAGTGACCATAGCGTGTGCGAAACGCCGTTTTCTGAACATCCTCCGGCTTGATTTTCAACTGGTGGTAGCCGGATTGGAGGTCAATTTTGGAGTACACTAGCGACCCTTGCAATTGGTCAAACAAGTCGTCGATTCTGGGTAACGGGTACTTGTTTTTGATGGTAACCTTGTTCAACTCCCGATAATCCACACAGAGTCGAAAAGAACCATCCTTCTTGCGCACAAATAATACCGGGGCTCCCCACGGCGATACACTTGGCCGAATGAACCCTTTGTCGAGAAGATCCTGCAACTGATCCCTCAACTCCTTCAATTCTGCCGGCGCCATACGATACGGGGCCTTCGAGATCGGCGCCGTCCCGGGAATCAAGTCTATGATGAACTCGATCGCCCGATCCGGCGGCATCCCCGGTAACTCCGCGGGAAACACATCAGGAAACTCCCGCACCACCAATAACTCCTCCATGATCGGAGTCGCACGGTCCACCTCCACAACGGTCGCCAAAAATGCCGGGCAACCGCTATGGACCAACTTCCTCGCTCTCGTCGCCGACACCGTTGCAACGAAGCACGAGCTTTGATGAGCTCGATAGATAACCTCCTCCTGTCCCGGCTCCCGAAAAGTGACCAACTTCCTCCTGCAGTCGATCACAGCGTGATACTTCGAGAGCCAGTCCATGCCCAAGATGACGTCGAACGCCTCCAACTTCTTGAGCTCGAGCAACCGGACGGGCATAATCCAGTCGCCCACTTGCACCGGGCAGGATAAGCACCCCGTGTAAGTAATAGATGACGACTCCGGGCCTTCGACTCGCCACTTGCCCGTTGCCTCCAAGATAATACCATGAGTGCGTGCAAATGATCCGCTAATGAATGAATGCGTAGCACCTGTATCAAAAATTGCCCTGGAGCGAACTCCATGTATTAGAACCATACCTGCCACGACACTGGGCTCCTCGATGTCGACAGGATCCTGGGCCTGGGCCTGAACGGCGAATACCCGCCCGCTCGGCGCCGATCGCGTCATCTCCTGCTGCCTAGGAGCCATCGCGCGCCCCGCAGAGACGGGAACATAAGGAGCGCCTCCATAATGAACAGGGTTTGCCGGAGTCGACGCAGTTGAGGGGGCACGCGAACCCCTCGCTGGGCACTCTCGGCTCATGTGCCCCTCCTGCCCGCAGCTATAGCATCTGCCCTCACGCTGCCTGCACTGCTGCACCCGGTGGTCCCTGCTACCGCATATAATGCAAGGCCGTGGTCCCTGCCTCCACGGCTGCGATCTCGGTTGCTTCGGGGGCCTCCTGGAGCTAGACTGTGCCCCCGAACCACCGCCCTGGCGCTTCTTGCCCTTATCCTTGGACCCCGCCGCCATCTCGCGCTCCTCGCGCACATGGGCATCCCCGTGCTCTGCCCACAGCGCTCGATCAAGAACCTCGGCGTAGGTCGTGAGCTTGAACAGCTGCACGGCCCGGTAGATCCAGGGCTTAAGCCCCCGCAGAAACCAATCGGCCCGGTCCGCATCGTCGCGAACAACATCGGGAACACAGTCGATGATGCGGGTGAACTCCTCCTCGTACTCCATCACCGAGCGATTTCCCTGCTGCAGCTTGCGGAACTTTTCCTTCATCACCCGCTTATCGGCGTCGGGAAAGTAGTGCCCGTACACCGTCCTCTTGAACTCCCCCCACAACATCGGAGGAAGATGCGCGGGTCGATCACGCTGCACCCGCTTCCACCATACTAACGCCGGTTCTCCAAAACTATGCGTGGCCAGGGGCACCTTGTCCCTTTCCAGGACAGGGAGATCTCCAAAGATAGTCTCCATAGCGCCTAACCACAACTCCACTACCGCCGGCTCCATCTTCCCTCCCTCGAAGGTCCGAGGTTTGAACTTTAGGAACTGCATCAGAACTGCCAATGCGCGCTCCCGCTCCGCCTTTTCCGCCGTCATATCGGGTGTAGTAGAACCCGATGCCGCCAGAGGCGCACTCCTCGGAAGGGGGCACGCCGACAGTGGAACGGCCCCCACGCCCTCACCCTCAACCGCTCCCGGCGCGTGAGTCGAGGGTGCAGGCGGATCACGGCTCCCAGCCGCCGTCGCGGCCGCCAACGCTGCCTGCTGCTCCAACAGTGACTGGAGCTGCTCCAATTGAGCCCCCTGGCGCTGCATCGCGCCTACCAAAGCAGCGACCTGCTCTCGCAGCTCCTGCACCTCGCCAGATCCCGACTGCTCGGGCGCCGCTGGAGGCGGCACCGGAGAGGACCTACGAGTGTGGCGTCTCCCTGACATTCCTTCCTGGAAACAAGAACTTAGTCAGTTAGTTTAACCCGATAGCTCCTTAGCATTTACGAAACTAGACAACTCAATAATAAATCGGGCGGAAGCATACAAGCATACTAGTCCTAGACCCTTAGCATCATGCCGTCGGCCGCCGACATAACACTTCGTGTCACCGAACAAGCACACTTGAATCCGTCTCTATTCTCAATTAGAGACATATAATCTTCTTTGACCCAATCGATTTCACTTCCGCCAACGTCAAGGGTTCACGTTTCACTCACGTCCCTACAACCTTAGGGTTTACCAGCCTAGGGTTTCCTAAGTCATCCTAGACTCTCTCTCTTTACTTGCTCTTATCTTGCTCTGATACCACTTTATCTGTCACGCCCCGAAACTGCTACCAATTTGGCATAGTTCGGGCGCGCTGAACAGACGCCGAACGGACAGAACCTCCCCTGTCCGCCCAAGGCTAAGCAACAAGATCATGTACAAGAATCACCCAGGAATTAATTCTAGATATACACAATCACAACGAGAGCACAACCAGTGCTAACAAGAACATAAGAGCAAGGTACGAGTATATAACAGTAAACATACAAGCAACAAAGAGAGAAACTCTATCTATTACAACCATTGCATTCGAGCATATGAATAATACATAGATCACATCCAAAACATCCTCACCCTATACAACATCTACTCTCAAAATGTAAAGACAAGGTGACAAGAGCTATAGATGTAGGGAGGCTGCTACCAACGTCTCTAGGGCGCCAAGCCCTTACCGCGATCCTCGCCGGGAGTACCTGTACTCGGCCCTGTAATAATAGTGGGATGAGAACTATGGTCCATAGTTCCCAGTGGGTTCGGCCACCGACTCCACCGGTCTTCCCACTAGGTCCAAGAGGGCAAAGCAGATAGATAGATAGATAGATAGATAGATATATCTGAAAACTGTAAATGCAGTAAATAACTACACTACTATGCCCAACACGGAAAAACATGTATGCATGCTCAGGGGAGAGATATCCAAATATATCACTATGTCCAAGAAGTACTATTTCATACTTGTTCTCTAACTCATTTTCAAGAAGTGTGGTTTTTAACACTTCATCTCAAATCTCACGGCACACCCGAAGGTTGCCCACGGCTCACTATCACGACGAGGGAGACTATGTCTCAACCTACCAATCGAACGCGTCTGCGGGACCTGACTGTCCCTCGGGGTGGCGTGCCCCGTGACCAACTCCGGAGTAGGCGGCCGTAGAGGAGCGACCTCCACCAGCCTAAAACAACTATGAGCATGATCCAATCCTCTCCACACGAGGATACCCTATCTATAAGGTTGATAGCAACTGAGATCCCTATAGATAATACACAACCTATGTCTCACATGTGTCATGATAGGTTTACCTACACTACTTTTCATATGCCACTCGTTCATTTATTGTGTGGTGTTCACAATTTCTACATATATGCCACTCGTTCATTTATTGTCGACTCACAAGTCCAACACCCAATCCGCACTATAGGATTCCTCGGTATCGACCCAATCTTTCCCAATCCACATATTAGCATAACATTTGCTAATATCTATATCAACCGGAAAGTATAAAGATGGCAATACATACTATCCTACAATGCAATGGTGCAATATGCAATAGTGTAAGTGGCTAAGACATAGAGAGAAGCCCAACGGCTTCGGTAAAAGCACCACCCACCTCGGGTCCTTGGCTCGGCTCGGCTCTCCAAACAAAATCTACGAGAGCACCGGTCTCGATCACAAGGGTCGCCTCAAATCGGATGTCCTAAACAAGTCCAAAACGGCCTATTAATAACCTCCAAGCACTATGCTTAGTGCTTTCACGTGTGCGCAAAAGCGCCGACGAAAGACGACGAACTTCCACGATTTGTGGCCTGGATCGTCAAGGGTTTACCCAAAACCCCTCCATGATGGAAGGATTCCATTTAAATCCCCCACCAAAATTACTAATGTAATTATTTTTCTTTTTGCCTCAAAAGTCCTAGAGCGCGTATTTCGGCTCTAACTTTTCGACCGTTTGACGGAATGTCGATCCGTCTTCGCCAACACGTTTCTTTACATAGTAATTGGATTTCCATAGGTTCAAATGAGATCAATCCCATGAAAATCCAAAAACTCCTCTCTTAACCCTAGGTTTCATATACACATTCATTATGATTTTTCCACGATTTTCGCCGATTTCTTCGACAAGAATTCTTCTAAGATCATATAGATTTTAGTTCTAAAAACATTACGGCAAAACCAAATTTATTTTTTTACAAAACTCACCTCAAAGAGCTATGATTCCAAGCTTTTCTTGGTTCAAAAGCTCGCCCTCGCTCGCCTTAGTCTCCTTGCAAATCGCTCCGCGATTTCGTGCGCGTTAGAGTGAGTAATTTTAGAGAGAGAAGGTGAGGTGAGAAGGAACGAGAGAGCCTTCCATGGAGGTGTGCTCTGTATGAGTGCGTGCGTGGGGTGCGTGGGTGGAGAAGAAGAAGAAAAGGGAAAGTGGCTTTTATGCATACAGGACCCCCCAACAATAGTGTTAATTTACTATTTAGTCCAATTTTATCTGATACTTGCCTGCGGAACCCTTCTGGATGTCCGTTTGTGCTCAAATTTGACAGGCAGGCTCATCTCAACTTAATTTATCACGAGATATTTTAAATTTTCAGTTTGGGCTATTTTTGGGTCACCAAAAGTCTCGCTGTACTTAAAATCGCTGTCAGGTACCTTTCTCACTGCTCGGGTATCCGATTGATGCGAAACTTTTATTGTAACCTTAAAACATAATTACGAAGCTCCCGTAATTTTCTCAGAATTTTTCGACACTGTTGGCGGAGCCCGTTCTCACTATCTGGCATCCGATCAACACGAAACTTTTTCTGTGGCCTTAAAATAATATTACGGAGCTCCCCGAATTTTTTGGAATTTTCCGACACTGTGAATTTTCTGCTAATTTATCTGCCCCGTCTCTCACAGAAAATATTAAATCTTCTGTTTTCGCTCCGATTTCGGCGCAGGTCATTTTCAACCTATATTATGCTTCTATGAGTCCAATAAAAATAGTATCTTACACTATTTTTATTTTTATTTATATAATAATTTTTCCGACATACTATATCCCACCGTAACTTCTATATTGTATTCTTTTAAAAGTTGAACTTGCACATTTTACCTATGGTTAATTAGGATTTCTTTGAATTAATTGGGCATATTCTACTTAATGTCTAACTTCTACTTTTAGAAGTTCGGTATCCTACATTCTTCCCCCCTTAAGCAATTTCGTCCGCGAAATTGAAATTTAATGCAATTCAACCGAATCGAAATTCATACCTCTAATTCATCTCCTCGAAGAGATGGGATGGTGCGCCCTCATCGTTTCCTCAAGTTCCCACGTGGCTTCGCGATCATCGTGATTGCTCCACCGGACCCTGACATAAGGAATTTCACGGTTCCTCAATTTGCGCACCTCCCGAGCAATAATCGCCACCGGGAACTCCTCATAGCTCAAGTCATCCTGAAGCTCCGGCGGCTCATATAGCATCGCATGCTCCGGATCGGGTACATATTTGCGGAGATTGGAGACGTGGAAGACGTTATGTACATCCGCCAACTTCGGCGGCAATGCAAGCCGGTACGCCACCGCTCCCACACGCTCCAATATCTCATAGGGGCCGATATAGCGGGGACTTAGTTTTCCCCGCACTCCAAATCGCTTCACACCCCTCATGGGAGTGATGTTGAGCGTGTTGCTCCGGCTATTTGTTCCTTTCCCCCCGTCTTTTGTTGGAGTTTTTGAGGTTTTTCTGCGTCTCAGCTCAGGAGTGTTATGTTTTGGACCCCTCGCCCGTGATTGACTCGTTCCTTTTGAGGTCTGTGAGAGTTTGGGGTACAAGGGACGCCCGTTGTGAATTCCGGCTCGTGAGGTGAGGGAATTGCGCAACCGGGTTATGCCGTTCTGATTGTTGCTGATGTGGTTGCTGAGGAGTAATCACGGGGAGTGATTGGTGACTTGGGAGCTGGGAATGGTGGCATTGAGTATCAACCCCTGGTTTTTGAGACTCCTTGGGAGTTGCTTTAGTTTCGGGGACGAAACTTTCTTTTAGTGGGGGAGGATGTGGTGACCCGGATCTTTGCAGGGCTTCTACAGTGTGACCAGCAGCTTCTGGAAGCCTACGTGGCATGTCGGCGGTGTTTGCGCGCCAATTTGGACACAAGAGATGGACTCGGGGCTTAAAATGGATCCCGTGGGTAATCGGGGGACCCCGTCGGATGTTTAGAAGAGTTTACGCGCAGAATGGATATCAAATTTAAGCTCAGCGCGAAATTCGGATTAAAAATACCTTTTCGGGAGCCTCCGGCAATTTATAGGATTGGAATTTGGCAAAACGGACAAATCCGTCATTTTGGCAATTGTTTTCTTCAGCCTATTTAAAGGCAGCCCGAGCCCTATTTTCAGGCTTTTTACTCTCAGCCCTTGCAAGATCTGCCCGAGCACCCTTAAGAAGATTTGTTCCTCTCTAAGTTCTTGATCATCCTGCAGCGTTTTGGGATTTTTGGGTGCACGCATCCCGAGGTTCTGGATTTTACGGCGCGGCGCGACGTTGCTTTTCCTGTGTTCCCCTTCGTCGCAGCAGCAGTGTTTTGGCTCCCCTGGGCTACCCCGAGATCTTATTTCTGTGATTCTTGCGCCGAAAGACTCCTAAGAGGTAGCTTCATCTTTTGTTTTGATCGCGCTTTCCCATTTTGAATGTTTGGCACGGATCCCGAGGCAAAAACAGTGACCCTTTTTCTGTGTGGATTTGTGAGACAGCGGCAGGGTATTTCGGCCATATCTTCGCGCACGAGCGTCAGACGGAGATGTGTTTATACAACTTTTTCATCTACGGATCGAAAGAAACGCGCTCGTATTTTTTTTGGAATTTCCTGAGATTTATTTCAAGGTGAAAATCACTGTTTTCTCTGTGTACAGTGTGCAGTTTTTCTTCACAGTTTGTTGTTCGGATTACCACCTTGCCGAATTTATATCTTGACTTACCGAACTCAGATTTGGGCGTGCAAGCTACCGTTGCGAAGCTATCGACGCGAGGATCGCCGTGATATTTTTCTGGGAATTTTCTGGGCACTTTCTGCAGGTGATAATTTAACAGTTTTGGGACAGATATTGTATGTGATTATAAGAGCAATATTTGGGAGCCTAAGTGTATTTAGTGGACCTTGTATTGTGCCAGGAGTGTTACAGGTGTGCTGAACTTGTTGGATCAAGGGATTGGAATTTTTGGGTATTATCAGCTGTACGAATTTGGACAGTCAGCACTTCAGGTGGGTGCCTTATTCCGAGAACCGGTGGACGGTTCTCTAATTCTTTATGTTAGAATTGCATGCAGGCGAAGAGTACAATACCTGGGATTGATTGGTAAGCTTAACAATGTTGACTTTATGGGAATTGCAAGATAATAGTTCATATTATGACAATGGTATTAATTAGATATTCATGTTGATGATTAGTGGAAGCTTACCTAAGGCAAGGTTACCCTATATGATTATTTATCATGCCATGTTAGCACATAACCTTTTATGAGGCTGGTTTATGCAATGGGATAGGATTATGTAGTTATGTGCAGGTTCTACTCTGAGGAGCGATTATAGATCGAGGATTATAGACAGGTATGGTCATTGATAATTTTGGCATGAGGTTTATTTTCTTTATTCTTCTTGAGGACAAAGCATGCTTGTTTGGACATGTAGCTAGGCCATCTTTTACTGCTACACTACTTATTGGAACTTGACTTAGGAGAAACCATGCTTTTCATTTTCTCCTTCCTTGTTAGTCAGGTGGTCAGTGCTGCTCGGGTTCGAGTAGGGGTCTGGGTAGTGTAGTCGGGACTTGGTGTCTGGGACAGGTTGGATTAGTTGTGGGGCTTTGCGGCAACCGCGGATATTGGGCGGTTGACCGGATATTTATTTATGCACCAGATTGGGTATCTGAATTCTCTAGTGGACAGAGTTTCCCACTATTTGAGTACTTTTGCATCTGATTGAGGACCGAGGCTTTCTTTAGTGGTTGGGCTTTCCCACTTTGATCAGAGTCATGATCCAGTCCTGCTTTGGTTACTTATCTCACCGGCGCGGTTATTGCCCGGTGATGCTTTTATCCTACCGGCGCGGTTATTGCCCGGTGGTGCTTTCCTCGTGTGGGTCGCTCCCCACGAGTTCCCCTCCGGAGGCCGGGGCCAGACAGTTATTAACGGTTTTTGCTATCACATCGGCGCGGTTATTGCCCGATGATGAGAGCGGCAGCAGGCAGTACCAGTTTCACTGGTGATACTAGATTGAGTTTACAGGCATTTACTTTATTATTGCACTCGTGTCGGGGGAGACCGAGTGGAGTCTAGTAGCTTTGTCTAGACCAGTGCGAGTGTTGTTGGGAACCGTTTGGGGTTTGACGGTGGTCCCGTGGTCGTTGTGAGTTCTTTGACCATTGTGTGAGAGGTTGAGCATTTTGAGTCTATCCGTTCTGAGAGAGAGGGCATGGATTTTGACTATAGCCTGCATGAGCCATTACTCGATAGCGAGCTAGTCCGTTTGGACGCCCTACGTAATTCCTGCCCGTCAGCGGGAGGTGGTTGTAGGTAGGCGCAGGTTTGACTGGACCCGATGTGGCAGTCAACTCGATTGGGTCGTTTGAGCACATCGCGTGCGAGTGTTGCATATATTTATTAGAGTGTCTCCAGCTTCTTCTTTCAGTTTTACTGCATTGATTATCTTTTGCCTCTAGTAGTCTTGGTGGGCAGATCGTCGGGCCTAGTGACGATACCCACTGAGAACTCCCTTTTTGCGTAGTTCTCACGCCCGTTGGGGGTTTTCCCCCTTTTTGTCCTTCTCTCCCTTGTTTTGCAGAGTCTTGGCGGGTGTTGCCGTTTCTGCGGTTGCTGTTCGCGGTGAGGGAGTAGCGAGCTAGACCCTGACCCATCTTTGGAGAGTAGCGGTACCCCCTTTTGAGGAGATCTTCAGTATAGTCGGTAGATTGGTATTTATTTTCCTCTTTTGAGAGACTGATGTAGTGAGGATATGATGTATTGAGAGCTTGTACACTGATATTTTATTTGAGATATCTTCCTGTTGAGTTATGAGTTTTGTACTCGAGGTTATTGTATGATTATCATCTTTGGGAGATGGACCTTGTTGTTTTATCTTCAGTTGTACAGTGGTGGATGTTATTTCTATAGCAGTTTTATCTTTTTGCTCTGATATCTGTTAGCTGTAGCTCTTTTTGCAGGTAGGACGCTTCGCCTATGCGGGTTTGACATAGGTGGCGGATCTGTTGGCGAGCCCGGGTCGCAGTTTCGACCCCGGGGCGTGACAGTTATCTTGCTATTCTGCTTCCATTGGACCAAGTGGTGTAGAACATTCTTTCTCGGTGGTTGAACCCACTGGAAACTCGGTCGTAGTTCTCACACCCCTTGGGTGACCCCCCCCCCCAGGTTCAGGCATGGATGCAGCGGTAGAGACGGATACAGGTGCAGTCAGCGAGGCATTCGACAGGGGCAAGTGCCCAGCAGCATAGAGACCTAGAGGGTCTAGCAGAGGTACCCCTTTTATATATTTCTTGAGTGAACCTTGTATGGTGAGGAATTTATGTAAAGGAATTGTAATAATTCTAATTGCAAGTTCAAAGATGTAAAGGGTAATAAATTTAATTTATGGTTCACTCTGGTATGCTTTCATTACCGCTTAAACTGTTTGTTTATTAATGAAAGTTTAAATTTGTAGTGATTTTTAGTACTCTGATATTGAGCTTCCGCATACACTGGTTGTGTTATCTTGGATGTTACCGTTCCAATCGGGTAGCGAAAGGTCGTACCCGATTGGCGGGTGTGTTGGCGTGCCCGAACCGTACAAATTGGCGGACTCGGGGCGTGACAGCCGAAGCAGAATACATCTCAGCGGGTAGTTGTTCAACCCAACTCATTTGGATGAAAAGTGTGTTGAGCGACTTCCGGATTTCAGCAACTTCGGTAACAATTCTTTGTGACAACACTAGTGCTATAAACATTTCCAAAAATCCTGTGTTGCACTCTAGAACAAAACACATTGAACTTAGATATCATTTTCTTAGAGAGCTAGTTGAATCAAATATTCTTCAACTGACATATATTTCAACTGAAGATCAATTAGCTGACATTTTAACAAAACCTTTGGATCAAAAACGTTTTATTCATTTGCGTAAAGCAATTGGAATGCTTTCCTTGAAATAACCTCTTTTAAAACTTTTGCTTAGGTTAGGTTTTGTTTTGTGTTTTTGTTCTTTATCTATGTTTATACATAGTACATTAATTGAGCATGTGTATTATTGACTTTACTTGCATCCTTTCATATATTTAGAAATCTATTATGTTTTGGATATCATAATAATTCAGTTGATGCAATGATCATTTATTTAAATTAAACCATTTTTAATTGATCAAAGTCAATTTCTCTCTCAATGATCTCTTGGTATTGTTTTTATCTTATTTGACAATGTAGTCGAGTATGAATTCGAGATCAATCCTTGGTTGAATACTTTATATCTTAAATAATTGATAGCCAATTGAGGGGGAGTCAAAGAAAAGTGTTATGCTCAAAAGATGTGGAAAGAGTTACATCCCAATGAGGAGTGTGAAAACTACCACCACATGGAGGAAAGAGCTACCACCTCGGTCGTCCGAGTACTGTGTGCAGCTACCACATGAATACCAAGCATGGTTTCGTCAATTTTGATTAAATAAAATGCATGATTGAAATACTTGACTCTGTCAAATTTCAAGGTTGGTATAAGGTGGATTTTTAATGAAAGATGCTCAAAGAGCCACTCTCTTCAACAGATTGACTAGATACATTATATAATTTATTTGGGATTTCAAACATCTATTGATCTTGGTACTTCATTTTCTTTACCATATTAATGATTTGATAAACGCCTTACTCATAAGATCATGATGGATGTGTTTGAACTTGATCAACTTTAAAGGTTTTAATTTCTATAAATTTTCGTTTTTTTTTGAATGTTATTGATAGATTTAACATAATTTATTTCTCTTGACATGAAACGATGTTTTTGTTTAAAGTTGATACACAAAAGTGCTTACATACTTTTTCTGGATTTTATGGAATTTTTCTAAATTTTTCTGAAGAAAAAGTTGGAGCCGATCCGGATTGGACAAGTTGATCCGGATCCCGAACGCAGGTATTTCCTGCGGGTGGCCGATCCGGATTGAATTCACGATCCGATCCGGATCACGACTAGGGTTCTTAATAGAACAAGAGGGTTTTGATTTCTTTTACTGCAATTTTTTTGTTCTTAAGACTCCAGAGCTTCTCTCTCTAGAATTCATTCTTCTTGGAGCCTTCCAAACTCGAGTTCTTCGATTCCAAGTAAGTTTTATTGATCAAATCTCGGTTTTTCACTGTTTTTCCTTGTTTGCTCAAAACGTGAGTAGAAATCATGGAACTTTTTCGTTTGTGAATGGTTTTTGGTCAAATTTCTTTTGAAATAAGAACTCTGGGTAGATTAGTTTTGATTATATGCTAGGTATTCTCCTGATTAACGAATTTTTGGGCTTCGATTTCTGAAAATTCGGTTTTAGGGCATATAATAGGAATTTTTGAAAATCATGCAATTGATCTATTTCTAAAATTCTTTTTGCAAAACTAATTTGATTCTTAGTCTCTCTACATGATTATGATTGTTTGGGTACAATTTTTCAAAATTAACAATTTTTCATGTGTTCTTGAGTTGGTACTCACAGGATTTCAATCTTCTTAAAGCACGCGCAGCAATGGTGATCACCTGGATTATATTTCTTCTCGCTGCCATGGTTCATGCTAAGAATACTGTCAAGCCTAAAAAGGCTAAGCGAACGAAGAAGACTCAGAGTGAATCCGAGACGAAAACAGAGACGGATTCGATTGATTGGGATAACCTCGAGATCGAGGAAAATGTCCCCATTGTCTCAAAAGAAAAAGCAACTGCTGAAGCTTCAAAGGCAAAGCCTCCGCCTACTGCTGCGGAAAAAGGAAAAGCCCCTATGGATCCAAGTCCAATCGGAACAAAAAGAAAAACCGGTGCAAGAAAAAGAGGCAGTGCTCGAGGCATTTCGATTGGTGAACCACTTGCTAGCCAGCCTCCTCAACAAGACTTTATCAGCTCCGCAAGGATCAAAGATTTTGAGAAGAGGGAATGCATTGGCGAAAGACATGTCAATGTCAAAGCGATGAAGGAACGATCTACACTCTTTGGGACCTTGTTTGACCAGGCCGGTCTTGCTCCCATTTGCAACTTCCCTGAGACTACTGGGTATTGTCCTCACTCAGTACGAATGTTTTATCAGAACGCTTCAAGTCTAGTTGATCAGGACGAGGGGCGTCGAGAATTTCAAACATTGGTTAAAAATGTCAAGATCAAAGTCACACCTCAACTGATTGGAGAGGTGTTAGGGATGAAGGCCAGAGTTGATGGACCTCATTATCTGAAAACTCAAATCTTCAACAACAACTCCTGGAGAGTGGTAGTTAATGGAATTTGTCTTCCAGATACTTTGTCGACAGGAAATTCCGTTTTTTCAAAAGAACTTCGACCGGAGTATCGCTATGTGAACTTCATTGTTTGCTATAACATCCTTCCAAACATGAATACAAAGGTTCTTCGATGGGATAGGATGTTATTCCTTTATCTTCTTGGAAACCCCGCAGCATCAATGGGAGCAAACTTAAACATTCCGTACCTCATATGGTCAAGGATAGCGCGCTATGTGGAACATGCTCACCCCACAGAGAGACTCCCCTTTCCTATGATAATTATGCGCATCCTTCGAAAGTTTAAAGTCGACACAAGTGCGAGTTCCTATATGTACAGTCTAGGAAAGATCAATGAAACAACAATAGTGAAGTCTCTCTCGACTAAACAAGATGATCCTCCATCACCTCCTACCCGACAAAGAGCACAACCACAAGCAACAACTTCTGCACCACGAGCAACACCTCCTATTCCACCTGCACAGCAAGCACCTCCATCAACTTCTGATGATGATGCTTCGGTTAACTCAATCTTCAAGGAACAACAGCGACTCTCCAACGAGCAAGAACGCATGTCTAACGAGTTCGCTGAAATGAAAGAGGATCTTAGAGAGGTTAAGAAAGAACAAGCTTTGATGATCAAAGATCTTAAAGAAGTTAAGAAGGAGCAAGCTTCAATGAACAAACGCATCAAGAAAATGTTTCAGAAGCTAGGATGCATCAGCTCTGAGGATTCTGCATGATGTTTTATTCTAATCTTCTCTTTTGCAGGTTTTTAAGTTCTTGTTTTTGTTTTATTTCTTTCAATTCTCAAGTTCTTGGTTTGCACTTAAACTTTTTCACTCTCCTTGTGTTTTGTAATTATTGGCTAAGTTTAGTGCCAAAAAGGGGGAGAGAGTTTAGAGAACTTCGAACATTGAACATGTTCTGTGAGAGTTTGAAGAACTTTGGACTTTGGACCTTGAAAGGTAAGTATCACAACTTTTGGTTTTATCTTGTGATTTGATGCATGTCCCTACTAACTATTCGACTAACTATTTGGATATGTATTATTACTAACAAGTTGTTTGATTACTAACAAAGCAAAGTTATGACATTTGGATTTTGAATGCATAGAAGATATGTTGGCTTTTGATTATGATCCTCTTGCATATCTGAATTTTTAAATGTCATGTTGAGTATAAACTCTATCTCTGCTCAGTTTTGATTGTTGAAAATTCTTGAGGTATCTAACGATTTTGTTTGTCAAGAATGATTTCTTTTTGCAGAGAGTGCAGATGTCTAAGTTTAGAGTCTGTCTTAGGAGTTTATCTCATGTATTTAAATTTTTGGATCTCCATTGTAAATTTTTGTTGTATGGTGATAACAACAAAAATATCCTTTTTGAATTTTCTTTAGTGGATTTGTGTTTTGTCACGAAACCGCCAAAGGGGGAGATTGTTAAGGATTTTGTTTTGGCGTATTTCGTGAAAGTGTTAAGTCTTGAAGATTGAAGATGAAGAAGTTTGGATCATATACCTCAATCTCAAGAAAGAAGAATTCAAAAGGATCAGGTATGTTTAACTAATTATTTTTGGTGATCCGAATACTTCTTATAGTGTAGAAACACTTGGATGAATTTTTTATTGCATAAAAATCAAAAACTGGACATGGGACATGTTCAGGATCCGGATCAGACAATCCAATCCGGATCCCGAAGGGTGCTAGTTCATTGGCAAATCCAATCCGGATCAAAGGCCATTTCCGATCCGGATCCCGAACATGGGATTTTGCTGAAATACATGAACGATCCGGATCGGACATTTCAATCCGGATCCCGAACCCTTGTTTTTCTGGAATTGTCTTTCTCGATACGACAATCCGGATCGTAGTAAATCCGATCCGGATCGCCGTCATGTAAAATTTCAGAAAAGGTTAGTTTTTGATTCTTATCCTCTTCCAAGGGTTTCTAACCTATAAATAGACCCTATGTTTCATTTTTTAGGGTAACGGAATAATACGACCGAAATATAAAAATCCACATATAGAGAAGAAAGGAAATCAATAGATTTAATTCTATGTTTCTTCATCTATATTGATTAGTTTGATTCTAGGTTTTCTTACTCAGAATTTGAGTAGAATCAAACTAATGAATACTTAGATGGTATTTCCGATCTATCTTTGATCTAAGTATTCGGCGGATCATCACCACCCAAAAACAACGATTTTCCCAAAATCGGCGCGTGGACTCGCGTGGCCTTGTGGATTCAAGGTGCAACCGCTCTCGTGGATTCGGAGCGAGGTACGTTCGTGGATTCGAAGCGTGCTACTGGGTGAAGACCGTGGATTCGGTCGGACGTCGTGGACTTGACGTTGGACGCCGTGGATTCGGCGTTGGGCGCTGATCGTGGATTCGAGAAGCGTTGCGGAGTGAGCGAAGAAGATCTACTAGGAGCGTATGGTAAAAGGTTGAGTCGTCTGTGAGTACGTTATATCACCTTGTACGTGTGTTAATTCTAGTGGATTTCACCGTGTTATCGGTCCCGTGGTTTTTTACTCCGGTTTGGAGTTTTTTCACGTAAAAATCTTGCGTGTTTATTTTTATTTCCGCATTGGGTTTTATTGCGCAATGATTTTTTGAGTGTTTATTGTTTACATCTATTCACCCCCCTCTAGGTGTTTTTTCCCCTATTTAGATCCTTTAATACATATAAACCCAACACGACGCACCTGAAACGCTGTGGTGATGCCACGTGTCCCTGCAACAGGAAACAACGGTGCAAGGGCCTCCGCCGCGCGCCATGCGTCCCTCACGGTCAAAGGCGGTAGGTACGGCCCGCAATGGCCGGCCGATACGTGGCCCGCACTCAAGTGCGGCCATGTGCAGCCGACCGCGCCGCCTGGCGCCTCTGCGCGCACGCGCCACGAGGCGCTGCCTGCGCACTCCGTGGACCGCGCCTCCGTGAGCCAGCCAGTACCATGCCGCCATGTGTCATACACCTGGTCCACCGAAGCCGCTTCTTTTCCCTGGACCGCGCCGCGCGCACCCGCCATTCCGGACGCGCCACGTGGCCCGCACGACGGTCCATGCACCCGCCACGCATCCTCCGTGGACCGAGCTGCGTGAGCCGGCCAATGCCAGGCCGCCACGTGGCTCAGGCCGGTCCACGGTCACCTCCCATACACCAAAGGTCCCCCAAAACTTCTGGAAGCCCGTTTTTGGTTATCCGGACTCCAAATTTTACAAGCAAATAGTCGTTTTCAAGCGTTTTTCCGCACTGAATCCAAATCCAACCTCTATTTGGCCCAAAACCTTTTCTAAAATTCGACAAATACAGCCGAAGGCCGAATCAGCTAAAAATGTCTCACAGGGTCCATCTGTGGCATCCCTTTGATGCACCATGGGCCAGACACACCAACACTACGTGTTTTACACAGTGGATTCATCGGAAAGGTTGCATGGGAAAAACTGGACCACTACAGCGGCGGCGGCCTAGCTCACCATAAAGCGACTCCGTTCACCATCTCCGCGACGACGAGGGAGACGACATCACCGATCGCCGGTGCGCAAAACAAGGGAGAAGACAATGGAACCCCGATCTCCGGTAACGATGGTGTTTACGGATCTGGTCTCCGGTGATGGCGACGTTTTCAGTTTCGGTCTCCGGCGCGCACAACGAGGACGAAGAAGAAATCCAATTTTTAAAAATCTTTTTGGAAAATTAACACAAATTAATAAAATCTCTTTAATTTTGTGTACGTATTAAAGTCCGAAATCCCATAATATTTATAAGAGATTTTTACCAAATTTTTTCGATAAGCGTGCCAAACTTTCGAAACATCCCGTAACCGCTAACACGGATCCCAATGCACCAAGGAAAGTCCCCACACTCACACTCCCGGACCTGATAACTTAAAAGTATGATTCCGGGAGATCCGCAAGTCAGATTCGCGATCCGATTGCACTGCCGTCCTCCACTTGACGACGCCGACAAAGTGACGACCTTCTCATCCAAAGATCTCACCCTAAAAGTCAGTCCAAGCAACAATGGAGGAAACCCACAAACTCGTCAAATCCCGTTTTTCCTCGACTCCGGTGCAACTCGCACCCCGAATTCAAGGACGGGTTTGACCAACCCTTAATCTACCTTTCACTAATAATCCGGTGAAAACAACACCGAAGGTCAAATTCTCAAAAGGCTAACTATAGCACTCTCCTTAAATTTCGAAAAAGACGAAATAAAATCCAAAACCCGAATTTCACAACCGATTCCAAAATTCAAAAAATTGCTGTTATTACACACGGTGACCAAGGCGATGGGGCGCAGGTGTGGGCGCGCGTGGGCGGCGCCATCCAGTAGAGCCGCATTGGGCGCGGCAGCCGAGGGCGCCCTGTGCGTTGACGCGGGGCGACCTGGGTCGCAGGCGTGCGTGGGCACCGCCACGTGGCGGGGCCCCGTTGGTCGCGTGCCGTGTGGCGCAGCGCGCGACGCGGGCACGTTGACGAGGGGCGCCCGTGCTGCCACGTGGCGGCCCCCGGGTGGTCGCGGCGGAAGTAGGGGGCGCCAGCTGGCAGCCCCCTATTGGCCGTGTCACTGTAGCAAGCTCGTTTTGTGCTATTTAAGGCCCGAAACACTCATTTTTCTTCCTTTTTTCTCTTTTCCTCCCTCCTTGAATTTTGGGAGCATTGGAGAGGATCGTGGGAGAGTTGTGGAGTACCGCAAGCAGGCCGATTGTGCTGTGGAACGTGCGCGAAGTGTACCAAGGAGTTGGGCAGGCGGGTGTGCGCAAGTTTGATGGTGCACCGGCATTAAGGTAGGTTTCACCTCGTGTTTTGCTGTGTTTTTCGGCACAGTTCTTGGGTTTTGCTTTCGGCATTTTTGTCTTTGAAATCCGTGCCCTTGTCCCTATTTTGGATCGTTGTTGGAGGTGCCATTTTGCCGCGCAATTTATTGCCGGACTTTGCGAGGTGTACCGTTCGCGCGTTGTGGTGACCCGGATCTTTGCAGGGCTTCTGCAGTGTGACCAGCAGCTTCTGGAAGCCTACGCGGCATGTCGGCGGTGTTCGTGCGCCAATTTGGACACAAGTGATGGACTCGGGGCTTAAAATGGATCACGTGGGTAATCGGGGGACCCCGTCGGATGTTTAGAGGTGTTTTCGCGCAAATCGGATGTCAAATTTAGACTCGGCGCAAAATTCAGATTAAAAATACCATTTCGGGAGCCTCCGGCAAATTATGGGATTGGATTTTGGCAAAATGGACGCCGTATTTGGAATCAGCGCGCGAAAACGGTCAAGATGGGCTATTTACTTGCTATTTTTGGAGGTTGCTACAGTACTTTTACTGTTCCGGCGATCGCCGGCGGCGGCCGGCGGCGGCGGGCAGCGCCGGCGGGCGGCGGAGGGCGATTGGGCAGGCGGCGCGCGGCGGCGGGCAGGCGCTGAGGCCGCGGGCAGGTGTGCAGGGGCGCGGGCAGGCGCGCGGTCCACGGCGCGGGCGTGCACCAGGGCGGTGCCACGTGGCGGCTTGTGGTTGGTTGGTTCAGGCGGCGCGGTCCACGGAGTTTTCTGGGTGCACGGTGGACCGACTGGATGACACGTGGCACTGTGTGATTGGTTGGTGTCGTACACCCGGTCCACGGTGCAGGGTGGTTGCCTCGGGCCGCGTGCGCGCGCGGGCGCCATGCCGCGCTGACGCCGCGGCACTGTGCGTGGTTGACCTTTGGAGGGACACGTGGCGGGATTTGGATGGGTTTCTACGGGTGTTTCCTGTTTTGGGGATATGGATGGTATTTTATGAATTGTTTGTTTTGGTATTTCTTCTTTAGCAATCCGAGGGAGCTTCCTTAGCCATTTCCACCTTCTTCGAGTCCCTATCTCCCTTTGGACTGAGAAGGAGAGTTGATCTCCATGAAGTAAGGAATACACCCGCCAAGTATCAGATTTTTGGGCAGCACGGATTTCGAGATATCTATTTTCCCGGCGCGGCGCGACGTTTCCTTTCCGGTGTCCTCCTTCGTCGCAGCGGCAGTGTGATGACTCCCCTGGCCTACCCCGAGCTCCTTTTTTTGTGATTTTTACGCCGTTGGATTCACGACAGGTAGGGCTTCATCTTTCATTTTGATCGCGCATTCAGATTTTGACTCCTTGGCTCGGATCCCGAGGTAACAATGGTTACCCTTTTTCTGTGAGGGATTTTGGGACAGCAGCGGATTGTGGAGGCGATATCTTCGCGCACGAGCATCAGACGGAAACGCGCCTGTACAACTTTTTCATCTACAGATTGCGAGGAACATGCTCGTATTTTTCTTGGATTTTTTAGAGATTTATTTCGAGGTGAAAATCCCCGTTTACCTGTATTCAGTGCCACGGTATTTTTGATACAGATTGTGTTGAGTGTACTAACTTGCCGAATTAATATCTTGACTTACCGAACTCAGATTTGGGTGTACAAGCAGCCGTTTCGAAGGTATCGACGCGAGGATCGCTGTGATATTTTTCTGGGAATTTTCTGGGCATTTTCAGCAGGTGAAAATTAAGCATCTTTGGGACTGTTGTTGTATGTGATTGTGAGAGCAATTTTTGGAATGAATGTGTAATGGTGGACATTGTATTGTGCCCAGGAGAGTTACGGGTGTTGCTGGACTTGTTGGAGCGAGAGATTGGTTTATCTGTTTGGGCGAGAACACTCTTTGGACAGCGAGAAGGATTTTACAGACTTGGATTGCGCAATTCCAGGTGGGTGGTTGCTTTATCCCTCGTTCTGATGCCCCACTAGGAATATTAGAGAGATCCTCTCTATTGGACATGTTGAATGATCATCTACTGCACATGCATGCTTAATAGGAATCATTGTGAGCCTATCATATGGATAACATCATAGTGAAAACGTGATACTGATTGGAACTTATACATGCTTATGGGATTTACTTTTATGTTGGGATATTATAAAATATCTTGCGGGAGGGTACCACTTGAGGATATTTTGGACAGGCTTAGGGGGATGGTTTATATGATGATGATTAGCAGATTATAGACAGGTGTGGTCGGATTATGATTTTAGCATGATGATTATACCCAGGTGAAGCTATTAATTGATACACTGGTCGAACCACTATTTGTCACATTTTCTCCTATCTCTCATGAGGACATGGGCTGGCTTATTTGGATATTTTGTAGGGCCATTTCTTATCACCACACTTTGTTGGGTTAAAAGTAATTGGATCTAAATAGGGGAAAAAACACCTAGAGGGGGGTGAATAGGTGTAAACAATAAACACTCAAAAATCGTTGCGCTATAAAACCCAATGCGGAAAAATAAATGAACACGCAAGATTTTTACGTGGAAAAACTCCAAACCGGAGTAAAAAACCACGGGACCGATAACACGGCAAAATCCACTAGAATTAAACACGTATAAGGTGATATAACGTACTCACAGACGACTCAACCTCTTACCATACGCTCCTAGTAGATCTTCTCCGCTCGCTCCACGACGCTTCTCGAATCCACGATCCACGCCCAACGCTGAGTCCACAGCGTCCAACGTCGAGTCCACGACGTCCGACCGAATCCACGGTCTTCACCCAATACTACGCTTCGAATCCACGAACGTAGTTGCACCTTGAATCCACAAGGCCACGCGAGTCCACGCGCCGATTTAGGGTAAATCGTTGTTGTTTTGGGTGGTGATGATCCGCCGAATACTTAGATTAGAAATAGATCGGAAATACCATCTAAGTATTCATTGATTTGATTCTACTCAAAATGTGAGTATGGAAAACCTAGAATCAAATCAATCAATATAGATGAAGAAACATAGAATAAATTCTATTGATTTCCTTTCTTCTCTATATGTGGATTTTTTTCTTTTCGGCTATCTTTTTCTATTTTCGCCGATCAATGTGGATGCCCTAGAAAATGAATACAGGGCCTATTTATAGGTTAGAAACCATTGGAAGAAGATAGGGATCAAAAACTGCCTTTTCTGGAGATTTTACGCACGGCGATCCGGATTGGAATTGGACGATCCGGATCGCAGAAGCAAGAAAGACGATTTCCAGAAAAATGCCAGTTCGGGATCCGGATCGAAGTCCCCGATCCGGATCGTTCATACAGTCTCACCAAACATCACGTTCGGGATCCGGATTGTGATTCCTGATCCGGATCGTGCAAGTGAAAAGGCAAAACCAGTGTTCGGGATCCGGATCATGAAATGCTGCGATCCGGATTGAAACATTGTATGAACGAACACCCTTCGGGATCCGGATTGCCGAGCCCGATCCGGATCCTGAACATGTCCCATGTCCAGTTTTTGATGTTTATGCAATAAAACATTCTTCCAGGTGTTTCTACACTACAAGAAGTATTCGGATCACCAAGAAACTTTAGTTAAACATACCTGATCCTTTTGAATTCTTCTTTCTTGAGATTGAGGTATATGATCCAAAGTTTTTCATCTTCAATCTTCAAGACTTAATACTTTCACGAAATACGCCAACTCAAATTCCGTAACAATCTCCCCCTTTGGCGGTTTCGTGACAAAACACAAATCCACAAAATAAAATTCAAAACGGATATTTTTGTTGCTATCACCATACAACAAAAATTTACAATGGAGATCCAAAAATTAGAAACATGAGATAAACTCCTAAAACAGACTCTAGACTTAGACATCTGTACTCTCTGCACAAATAAAGCATTCTTGACAAACAAAAGCGTTAGATACCTCAAGAATTGAAACATACAAAACCAAGTACAGAGATAGAGTTTATTCTCATCATGACATTTGAAGAATTCAGATATGTAAGAGAATCATAGTTAAAAACCAACATATCTTCTAGGCATTCAAGAACCAAATGTCACAAACTGTTAGTCCAACATCAACTTGTTAGTCATATTACATGCCCAAATAGTTAGTCGAATAGTTAGTAGGGACATGCAACCAATCAACAAAAGAAAAACCAAACCAAAGTTGAAGTTGAGATCATACTTACCTTGATATTCACAATGTTCATACTGTTGGGTTTAGGTTAATAAGGATCTAATAGGGGAAAAAACACCTAGAGGGGGGGTGAATAGGTGTAAACAATAAACACTCAAAAAATCATTGTGCGATAAAACCCAATGCGGAAAAATAAAAGAACACACAAGATTTTTACGTGGAAAACTCCAAACCGGAGTAAAAAACCACGGGACCGATAACACGGCGAAATCCACTAGAGTTAACACACGTACAAGGTGATATAACGTACTCACAGACGACTCAACCTTTTACCATACGCCCCTAGTCGATCTTCCCGCTCGCTCCACGACGCTTCTCGAATCCACGATCCGCGCCCAACGCTGAATCCACAGCGTCCAACGTCGAGTCCACGACGTCCAACCGAATCCACGGTCTTCACCCAATGGTACGCTTCGAATCCACGAACGCACCTCGCTCCGAATCCACGAAAGCGATAACACCTTGAATCCACAAGGCCACGCGAGTCCACGCGCCGATTTTGGGGTAAATCGTTGTTTGTTTGGGTGGTGATGATCCGCCGAATACTTAGATCAAGAGTAGATCGGAAATACCATCTAAGTATTCATTAGTTTGATTCAACTCAAGATGTGAGTATGAAAACCTAGAATCAAACTAATCAATATAGATGAAGAAACATAGAATCAGATCTATTGATTTCCTTTCTTCTCTATATGTGGATCTAAGGCCGTATAAAATGATATGTGAAAATGACGGCTCTATTTGGATTCACCCTAGAAAAATGACCATAGGGTTTATTTATAGGTTAGAAACCCTAGGAAGAATATTCGGATCAAAAACAAACTTTTCTGGAAAGTTTTACCGACGGCGATCCGGATTGTATAAGCCACGATCCGGATCGCAGACGCACAGAATGCAGTTTCCAGAAAATCACCTGTTCGGGATCCGGATCATAATCCACGATCCGGATCGTTCATACATTTTCACAAAACATCCCATTCGGGATCCGGATTGTACAAGCTGTGATCCGGATTGCAGCAATGTATGAACGAACACCTTTCGGGATCCGGATTGAAAGTCCACGATCCGGATCCTGAACATGTCCCATGTCCAGTTTTTGATGAATAAGCAATTAAAACCTCTTCCAGGTGTTTCTACACTATAAGAAGTATTCGGATCATCAAAATTATTTAGTTAAACGTACCTGATCCTTTTGAATTCTTCTTTCTTGAGATTGAGGTATACGATCCGAAGTTTCTTCATCTTCAATCTTCAAGACTTAATACAATCACGAAATACGCCAACTCAAATTCCGTAACAATCTCCCCCTTTGGCGGTTTCGTGACAAAACACAGATCCACAAAGAAAATTCAAAAGGATATTTTTGTTGCTATCACCATACAACAAAAATTTACAAAAGAGTTCCAGAAATTAAATACATGAGATAAACTCCTAAGACAGACTCTAGACTTAGACATCTGTAACCTCTGCACACAGAAAACATTCTTGACAAACAAAATCGTTAGATACCTCAAGAATTGGAACATAGAAAAACCAAGTGCAGAGATAGAGTTTGATCTCACCATGACATTTAAAAGAATCAGATATGTGAAAAAAACATAGTTAAAACCAGCATATCTTCTAAGCAGTCGAAAACCAAATGTCAAAGTATGTTAGTCCAACATCAACTTGTTAGTCATATTACATGCCCAAATAGTTAGTCGAATAGTTAGTATAGAAGCATGTCACAAATCACAAAAGAAAACCAAAGTTGAGTTGAGATTCATACTTACCTTGATATCATCGATATTCACAATCATTGTTCAAAGTTCATCATTCATCATTGTTCATTGTTTTCGCTAAATTGTTCATTGTTTTCGCTAACTCTCTCCCCCTTTTTGTCACAAAAACAAGCCAAAACGTAGCATGAGCTACAATATGTAAGGAGAGTAACAAAAAAAATAGAGTTCTAAAAGTATGCACAAACTGAGAAATAAACTAAACAAAGAGGAAAACGACGTCCTGTGAAAGCTAAGAACTAAAGTAGATAAAGTGAACAGAAGGTGCGGCTCAGTCTGAAGAATCTGAACTAGTACAGCTTAGCTTGCTCAAAATCCCTTTAAGCAAATTCTTAAAATTAGAGTACTTCTTCTTGATCTTCTTATGTTCAGAAGAGATCTGCTGAAGCTCTTTCGATATTCTGTCTTGTGTAGCAGAGAGTCGGTGTTGTTCTTGACAAATCGATTCTAAAATCTCTGTCTCAGTTGTCCGTGTCTTTGAGTAAGATGGACGCTGTCTAGATGCAGATGGTGCATCTGGTCCTGCAGTCCATGGAGATTCAGTTTGCAGAATTCCAGAAAGTGAGCGTGCTCTGGTGAGAGGCCCACTATGCTGACTCGTACTTCTTTGAACATTTCTTCTTCTTGTATATTGTTTGGTCGTGGAGGCAGATTTCATAAGTCTTTTTCCTTTGGTGAAAGTCCTGTCCTCTTCATCAATTTTTCGCTGAACATCCTTGAAGAATTCTTCCCATTCTTCCGTATCGTAATCTGAGCTGTCTTCATTGGCTTCGTTTGGTTTGTCTCGAGTTGAGACTCCTGGTTCCTTTTTAACAGATGAGCTCCCGGGCATCATTGCGACCAGTAACAGAATCAACCAGGAGAATGCCATTGATTCTAGTGCTTTGAGTTTAAGAAAGTGTCCTGTGAAAATCAACTCAAGAACATATGAAAAATTGTCAATTTTGAAAATTTTGAAAACATTGTACCTAGACAATCATAATCATATAGAGAAGCCAAGAATCAAATTAGTTTTCCAAAAAGAATTTTAAAAATACATCAAATCCATGATTTACAAAATTCCTCTTTTATGCCCTAAAACCGAATTTTTAGAAATCGAAGCCTAAAAATACGTTAATCAAGTGAAATCCCAGCATAAAAGTAAAACTAATTGACCCAGAGTTCTTATTTCAAAAGAAATTTGATCAAAAACCATTCACAAACGAAGAAATTCCAACTTTTCAACTCACGTTTGGTGAAAAACCATAAAAACTGAGAAAAACCGAGTTTTGATCATGAAAACTTACTTGAATCCGAAGAACTTTGAGTTTTGAAGCACCAGGAAGCAAGAAATCTAGAGAGAGAAACTCTAGAAGCTTGAAAACCAGAAATTAGGGTAAAGAAATCTCGAATCTGAAAGTTCTATATAGAACCCTAGCCGTGATCCGGATCGGCCGAGAATGTGATCCGGATCGGCCACCGCAGGAAAAATCCTGCGTTCGGGATCCGGATCACTTGCCACGATCCGGATCGGCTACACCTTTTTCTTCAGAAAAATTAAGAAAAATACAATAAAATCCAGAAAAAGTATGTAAGCACATTATCATGTCAACTTTAAACAAATGGCATCGTTTCATGCAACAAGAAATAGATTATGCACAATCTATCAAAAATATCCAAAAATGAAACGAAGATTTACGAAAGTTAAAACACTTAAAGTTGAACAACTTCAATTACATCTATCTTGATCCTATGTGTAATGTCTTTATCAAATCATCAATTTCAGTAAAGAAAATGAAGTACCAAGATCAATAGATGTTTGAAATCCCAGATAAGTTAAATAATATATCTAGACAATCTGTTGAAGGAGTGGCTCTTTGAGCATCTTAAATCAAAAATCCCACCTTATACCAACCATGAAATACGACTGAGTCAAGTATTTCAATATGAGTTTTATCAACAATTTTTCAAACAAAAGTTTGCTTTTCATTCATGGAGTATCTTTTTCTTTCATTTTCTCCATGTGGTGGTAGTTTTCACACTCCTCATTGGGATGTAACTCTTTCCACATCTTTTGAGCATTTCACATTTCATTGACTCCCCCTCAATTGGCTATCAATTTGTCACGCCCCCGGGGGTTTTTGAATCTTTTGAAGCGGAAAAACGTGCCTATTTTTTTTTTTCTTTTTTAATAAGGTAACTTAACTTCAACCCCGGTGCGTGCCAGACCGCCACATACACAAATTCACTCTGTCCGCGGACAGAGTCTCCTTTGTATATGCACGGCGTCTCATTTACATCATTTCATTCAATCACAATAATCATACAACACACACCAACCAACAACCATACAGTAGACATACACCATATTCAGAGTTAAATCGTTTAACTAAAGCATGTCATTTGAGCGGCTTCAATGTTTGGAAAGGATAAAACCCAGAGTTGTAAAATCCGTGCCCACACGGCACCTCTTTTTAGAAAACGTTTTCGCAAACCTTTATCTCATCATGAAACATGCCGCAATTAAAAACACTACTAAAAGTATCACATAAAGCCACATCTCATCCACAGTGCTAACTAAAACATGCCCACATGTAAAGTAATCCACAAGCGAAATTAAAAGTAACCTAAAGAGGAAATGAGTTATATATACGATAACCAAGAGTCCGACTACGATCCTCACGTCGCAGTCCCACCGCCGTCCCGGCTAACGCACCTAGGGAAACCTGTCACGGAGTGGGTAACGTCAGTGACAAACAAAGTAGATGTCTAATAATATTAAGAAAGGAAGAACGAACCGAATACACCGAGTACACCGTAACCTTTCGTTAAACCCCTGTGCATATATTAAACCGGGCACCAACCCCGGATTAGTTGTTAATTAAATTGGGCACCGACCCCAGAGTACCTGTCGGGGAGACTAAAGTCCCCCCTCGTGCACAACACCTTTTTGATGCTATAACCACTTCACGGGGCTAGTGCGACCCCTATAGCAGCCGTGAAGAGGTCCTCACGGCACCCACCCCTTTGTGAGGCACACGGGTCAAAAAGACCACTTTTCCGGAAAAGTACACCATGCGGTGGCCCGATCCGCCAGTGTACGTGCAGCATCCGAAACCGGATTGCCAAGAATGGCGTGTAATGAGCACCGCGACCGCAGCCGCTTAATTTATCAGATATTTATCAATTAAAAGAAAGGTTAACTGTCCATCTACTTTGTTAGGTAAATTAAAGAATATTTTTAATGACATAGATGCACTTACAGCACCGGTTGCACACATCGCAACCGTACCCACCTTGTTGGAGAGAAGACGGGTCACCCGAGCCCTTCGCACTCTCCCGCTGCGCACCTGGACCTATAAAAAGTCCGCACGGACACTAAGGTCAGAAAACTATACTAAATACCGTAACAGAAAACACCCCACTTATATTATAATAAAGTCCGGCACCGTCCCGCTGCCCATGGAACCCCCCTTGCGCAACCGTCGCCGCCCGTCGGAGCCGCGCGCGGCGCGGCCCCGCGGGCGGTGCGCGCAAAGTGCCCCGCACGGTGCCCGCACGGGCACGGGCCCGTGCGGCGCCCGTGCGGGGTCGCCCGCGCGGCGCCCGCGCGGTGCCCGCGCGGCGCCCGCGCGGGGCCGCCCGCGCGGCACCCCGCGCGGGTGCCCGCGCGGCACCCCGCGCGGGGCCGCCCGCGCGGGTGCCCGCGGGGCACCCCGCGCGGGTGCCCGCGCGGCGCCTGCGCGGGGCCGCCCGCGCGGGCCCCGCGCGGGTGCCCGCGCGGCGCCCCGCGGGGGTGCCCGCGCGGCAGCCCGCGCGGTGCCCGCGCGCGCCGCCCGCGCGGCGCGGCGGCCGCGCGGTGTCCGCGCGGCGCCCGCGTGGGTGCGACCCGCGCGGCGCCGTCCCCGCCTGCGGCGGAGCCCGGTCATCCGCGTGCGTTCCCCCTTCTTCCTCGCGCGATGCCCCGGTGGCACCGCGCGCCTCTTTGCCCGTTCCGTCCGCCCAACAAAATTATGATGACGGCGGCGGTGACGGGGGTGGCGGAGGAACTCTAGAATTTTACCAAACTACGCTAGGAAAAATCCAGAAAAATTATTAAAAATTATTTTACCTATCGGAGATCGTCGGGAAGGTGTCCGGTCGCGTTTCTAGCCTTTGGATCGGCGTTTAGGACGATCGGCTCCCTCCTTCTTTCCTTCTCCTTCCTCCGGTTACGGTTCTTTTCTTTCTTTTTCACTGGTTGGGGGTTTCGGTACGTACGAAAGAGGAGGGTTTGGGGAGGCGGAGAAATAAAATAGGGTTTCGCTCGGTAAGCGGGGAAATAAATAATCCCTATTTTGGATATATCCAATTTGTAAACCCGCACCGTCAAAATTCCCTTTCGGGTATTTTGATCCGATTAATTAATTCGCTAATTAATTAATCCCCACCGATAACCCTATTTAGTTAATCGTTTAATTATATTTACGTACGTAGGAACCTATAATTCCCCGTTTCTGTTTCTCAAGAAAATATCCGACGACGGGATATTTCTCACCTTTAAATCCTGACCACCGATTATTTGATCACCTTTATCAAATAATCTTGGGAAATCAAATTCCCAGTTGGATTCTAATTACCCGGATATTTAAACCTCTATTATCCAAATCCCGGTCACCGATTATTTAATCACCTTAATTAAATAATCATGGGAAATAAATCCCCAATTTAAATATCCGGATTTTATCTCTTATTCAATCCGTGAGATAAAATCCCATAATTTAAATCCTTTAGTTTAAATATCCTGATTTTTATCCCTTTCCAATCTATGAGATAAAAATCCCACCAATTTAAATCCCACAATTAATTGGTACGTAGGAGGATTTAAATTCCGTCACCGGATAATTAATTAATTGATTAATTATCCTTACGGGATAACCCACCTTATCTCTAACGGGTGCAAGATATTTTGCACGGTTTCCGATGCGCGACTAACTACCGCATCGCTAAGGGTCCCGTTCCGGGAGATCCCGGCATCGGATTTCGAATCCGATCGCACCGTCGGTCATCGTTTTTCGCGCTCTATCGCAGAAAAATATACACACTTGTCCCGGCCGACTTTTGAAAATTAAATAATTTTATTCCCTTAAGGCCTAAGCGATTACATGTGAGTTCAAAATACCCCGGAGGGTCGGGTCACTACACCACTCACACTTTATAAAAAGTTTCGTCCCGAAACTTAAACCCTAACCTCCTAAAATAACTCGGGAAAACATTCCCTCATCTTTGATTCCAATTCCCACGTCGCCTCGCGCTCTTCGTGGTTGCTCCATTGGACCTTCACATAGGGAATCGTTCGGTTGCGCAACTTCTTGTCCTCTCTTGCCAAAATCCGCACCGGCGTCTCCTCGACGCTCAAGTCCTCCCGCAACTCGATGGTGGAGGCATCCAAGGCATGAGAGGGGTCCGCCAGGTATTTTCGGAGCATTGAAACATGGAAGACGTTGTGGACTCGTTCGAGATTCGGGGCAGGGCCAAGCGGTATGCCACCGGTCCTACGCGCTCCAGGATTTCGAACGGTCCCACGTACCTTGGGCTTAGTTTTCCCTTTATGCCGAAACGCGGTTTCCTTTGGAGGGTGAAACCCGGAGCAGCACGTGCTCGCCCACCATGAATTCTAAGTCTCGGCGTCTGTTATCTGCATAGCTTTTCTGTCTGCTTTGGGCGGTCAGCAGCCTTTGTTTAATCAATCGCACCTTTGCTTCGGTCTCCTCCACCAAATCTGGGCCTTTCGCTCACTTAAGCTCGTCCCAGCATATTGGAGACCGACAGCGGCGCCCGTACAGGGCCTCGTACGGCGCCATCTGAATACTGGCCTGGTAGCTATTATTGTAGGCAAATTCCACCAGGGGCAAACACCGTGCCCACCCTTCGCCCAAGTCCAGAACGCATGCTCGAAGCATGTCTTCCACAATCTGTATCACCCGCTCCGATTGCCCATCGGTTTGCGGGTGAAAAGCTGTGCTGAAGTGCAACTTGGTTCCCATCGCTTGTTGCAAACTTCGCCAAAAGTTCGACACAAAACGTGTGTCTCTGTCCGACGTGATGGATGTTGGTACACCGTGCAACCTCACTATCTCATCGAGGTACGTTTGCGCCAGTCGTTCCCGGGTCCACGTCGTGTGTATGGGCAAAAAGTGGGCCGATTTCGTCAAACGGTCCACGATCACCCATATCGCATCGTGTCCCTGTGGCGATCTCGGGAAACCGGTCACAAAATCCATGGTAATCATGTCCCATTTCCACTCGGGCACCGGTAAAGGTTGCAATTTTCCCGCCGGCCGTTGATGTTCGGCCTTCACCCGTTGGCACACCAGGCAGTGTGCCACAAATCGCGTCACGTCTCCCTTCATTTTCGGCCACCAGAAGGTTTGCTTGACGTCCTTGTACATCTTGGTTCCCCGGGATGCGCCGCATACGGGGCGGTATGCGCCTCCCGTAGGATCTCCTCCTTGAGTTCCGGTAGATCCGGCACGCAGATTCGTCCGCGAAATCGTATCGTGCCGTCGGAGTCCACTGTAAAGTCGCCCTCCCGGTCGGCGGTTATTCTACTCCGCACCAGCTGGAGCTGATCATCAGTCGATTGGCCTTCGAGAATCCTGTCCAGCAAGGTAGGTCTGACCACCAGTGTCAGAAGTTGGGCGACTGTCCCTGCGGGTACCACCTCTAGTCTCAATCGCGAGAATTCCGCAATTAGGCTATCCTGCTGCGTAATGGCGCTTACATCCGCTTCCGCGGCCTGCCCTTTGCGACTCAGGGCGTCGGCCACCACGTTGGCCTTTCCCGGGTGGTAGTGGATCGTTAAGTCGTAATCCTTTAATAGCTCCAGCCACCGCCTTTGTCGCAGATTTAGCTCTCTTTGGGTGAAAAGGTACTTGAGGCTCTTATGATCTGAGTACACATTGCAGTGTGCCCCATACAGGTAGTGCCTCCATAGCTTGAGGACGAACACCACCGCTGCGAGTTCCAAATCATGCACGGGGTAATTCCGCTCGTACTCCTTGAGCTGCCTTGATGCATAGGCTATGACCTTTCCCCGTTGCATGAGTACTCCACCCAATCCATTTCGCGACGCGTCGCAATACACTTCGTAATCCTCCCCAGGCTCTGGCAGGGCGAGAATCGGAGCTCGCGTCAACCTATCCTTAAGCTCCTCGAAGCTTTTCTGGCACTTATCCGTCCAGATGAACTTTTCCCCCTTCCTTGTCAAGCGGGTTAAGGGGGTGGCTATCTTGGAGAAGCCCTCCACGAAGCGCCGGTAATACCCGGCTAATCCAAGGAAGCTTCGAATTTCCGTCACCGTGGTCGGTCGGGGCCAGTCCGTCACCGAATCTATCTTCTTCGGATCCACCGCGACTCCAGCCGCCGAGATTACGTGCCCCAAGAACCCGACCTCTCGGAGCCAAAACTCACACTTTTTGAGTTTGGCGTAGAGTTTCTGTTCCCGTAGGGTCTGGAGGACTGTGCGCAGGTGTTCTTCATGTTCCTCATCGGTGCGCGAGTAGATGAGGATATCGTCGATGAAGACCACCACGAATAAGTCCAGGAAGGGTTTGAATACCCTGTTCATCATGTCCATAAACACCGCCGGGGCATTTGTGAGCCCGAATGGCATTACCGTAAACTCGTAATGGCCATAGCGAGTACGGAAAGCCGTTTTGGGGATGTCCTCCCCCTTGACCCGGACCTGATGATAGCCCGACTGCAGGTCGATCTTTGAGAACACCGTCGCCCCCCGTAACTGGTCGAAGAGGTCGTCGATCCTTGGCAGGGGGTACTTATTCTTGATCGTCACCTTATTTATCTCCCGGTAGTCGATGCACAACCGGAGACTTCCGTCCTTCTTCCTCACAAACAGGACGGGCGCGCCCCAAGGTGACGCGCTTGGTCTGATGAAACCTTTGTCCAGAAGGTCCTCCAACTGTGCCTTGAGTTCCTTCAGCTCCGCGAAGGCCATCCTGTACGGTGCCTTGGTGATGGGCTTGGTGCCGGGGAGCAGTTCAATTGGGAAGTCAACCTCTCGTTCCGGCGGCATTCCGGGAAGCTCCGCCGGAAATACGTCCGGAAATTCCCTTACCACGGGAATTTCTGAGGGCGAGGGAACGGGTCAGGTGGTTAGTTTCATCGAGGCTAGATAAGCCACGCACCCGCCCTCCGTCAATTTCCTTACCACGGGACCGCTGAACCTGGTCTGGGGAGGGGCCCCGTGCTACATGACAGCCCATCGGGTTTCCGGTTGCAAGGCATAGGGCGAAGCCTATTTATTTCCTGCATAGCCCTCTATGGGCCCCGGACCCACCGGATTTTCTAGACTTCGAAACCGCCCACGCGCTTTGGCCGGGGGAGGTTTCGCCTAACGCCTACTGATCCTAGTGAGAGGAAAAAGAGAGAGTCTAACAAGTGTATCTGGCTAGGGTGTAGTCGGCTGTAGAAAGGAAAAGAATAAAAGCCCGGACGGTAATCACCTGCTGTCTCTAGGTCTGGGACGCCGCATCCCCCGCCGCGGTGTCCCGGGGAGTCCGCCCGCAGCCCCTGGGCCAGCGTCGTACGGCGTGCTGGGGGAGGACCTTAACGTCCGAAGAATCTGAGGAGCCCGAGGGGTCTGATGGATCTGAGGGTTCCCGGTTATCGGGCGGGTCCCTTGGCTGAATGGGAACCGCAGCACTGTCTGGTTCCTTCTGTGGTGGCGGCGTAGGGGCGACAGCCAAAAAGGAAGTGCTTTTACATGCCAAGTACACGTGTTCCGGGAATCCCGGTTTCTGCAATCGTACATGACGTTTCTCACAATTGATTAGCACCTGTCACTCGGTAAGCCCATCCCTTCCGGGTATCCCCTCGAATTCTTTTACCACTAAGTCTCAAATGTAGAACCGTTGGCGCTAACCATTAACCCCAAAAGCCTGAGCTTTTAGAGGTGCGCATCCGATTCACTTAAAGCGGCATACTCCGCACCACAGATCTCGACCAGACACAACCCACCTGGATGTTGGGTCTATTGTTGGGCCTCTTGCCGTTAGGTCTATTGTGGACCGCAGCCTACTCAACCTTTCGGGCTCACCCAACCCAACTCACTAGTCCCTTGGGCCTATTGTCTCAAGGCAGGAAGTTGGACCTATTTGACCCATAATAAAGGGCCAACACCAAAGACAACTAAGTCTTCGCATCCTTATTGGGCAGGAAGGTACAGAGTATTTGCTCCTAAGGGTTCTCCTGGGGTCAAGACCAACATTACTCTTCGTAAGGGGTCTTTCCTGCTACTACTTCCCTCGGGTAGTGCGTCCTTTGTCGTGTCGTCGCATAAGACCCCTCATCCGTGTCGCGACTCCGAAGAATCATTCCCGGGTTCGGGGCAGTAAAAACGGAATTGTCCCAGTTCGTCGCGATAGAAGCAAAGGTCGTGCTTCCGGAATGAATAATTTCCCCGAGGTGCTCCTCTGTAGATGATGCATGGCCGGTCTCCTCTAGAAAATCCCCCTCCTGAGAAGTGCTGGGGTCGTTTCTTGTCCATGTCGTACTCCGAGTCCTCTGTCTGATGTGTTTCCAGGTTCCTTGCGGCGTCTTCGGATATTGGGGTGGTCGGCCCCCGTCGGGAAAGTCGTTCCCGGTTATGGCTGGGGTCGTTTCGGCCCCCGGCAGACTCATGACCCTTCTGTCGGGTGCGTGGAACGGCCAATTCCCGCCCCACCATAGTGGTCCTATCGATCACATTTTCCGTAAGCGGGTAACCCACCGTCGGTATTACCCGATTAGTGTCGCTATGTGGACCACCTTTGGGAAGGCGAGCCTGGTAGGGTTCGTCTCTCCTAACCAAAAGGGGAGAGCGCTATGCCATGTCGCGTAATCCGTTGTTGGAGTAGCCGATTCTCCACTGTTGCCGGAACCGTCGTATCCTCTTTTGCACCATCGATTGAAGAGCGGCTTCGGGCCATTAACCGTGCAAACAAAGAAACCAAGTTAGCCCTAAGGTTATACCCTAGCACCTATCTCACGATTACACCTATATTACGTTCCCGTTTCCCCGTACTCTCACGTACTACACCTATACCTTGGTTATCTCATTTCCAATTTGCTTGTGGCACCTACACTGTGGATGTGGATCACGTCTACTATGGTTGTGGTTGTATTTCTCTGATACCATTTAATCTGTCACGCCCCCGGGGGTTTTTGAATCTTTTGAAGCGGAAAAACGTGCCTATTTTTTTTTTTCTTTTTAATAAGGTAACTTAACTTCAACCCCGGTGCGTGCCAGACCGCCACATACACAAATTCACTCTGTCCACGGACAGAGTCTCCTTTGTATATGCACGGCGTCTCATTTACATCATTTCATTCAATCACAATAATCATACAACACACACCAACCAACAACCATACAGTAGACATACACCATATTCAGAGTTAAATCGTTTAACTAAAGCATGTCATTTGAGCGGCTTCAATGTTTGGAAAGGATAAAACCCAGAGTTGTAAAATCCGTGCCCACACGGCACCTCTTTTTAGAAAACGTTTTCGCAAACCTTTATCTCATCATAAAACATGCCGCAATTAAAAACACTACTAAAAGTATCACATAAAGCCACATCTCATCCACAGTGCTAACTAAAACATGCCCACATGTAAAGTAATCCACAAGCGAAATTAAAAGTAACCTAAAGAGGAAATGAGTTATATATACGATAACCAAGAGTCCGACTACGATCCTCACGTCGCAGTCCCACCGCCGTCCCGGCTAACGCACCTAGGGAAACCTGTCACGGAGTGGGTAACGTCAGTGACAAACAAAGTAGATGTCTAATAATATTAAGAAAGGAAGAACGAACCGAATACACCGAGTACACCGTAACCTTTCGTTAAACCCCTGTGCATATATTAAACCGGGCACCAACCCCGGATTAATTGTTAATTAAATTGGGCACCGACCCCAGAGTACCTGTCGGGGAGACTAAAGTCCCCCCTCGTGCACAACACCTTTTTGATGCTATAACCACTTCACGGGGCTAGTGCGACCCCTATAGCAGCCGTGAAGAGGTCCTCACGGCACCCACCCCTTTGTGAGGCACACGGGTCAAAAAGACCACTTTTCCGGAAAAGTACACCATGCGGTGGCCCGATCCGCCAGTGTACGTGCAGCATCCGAAACCGGATTGCCAAGAATGGCGTGTAATGAGCACCGCGACCGCAGCCGCTTAATTTATCAGATATTTATCAATTAAAAGAAAGGTTAACTGTCCATCTACTTTGTTAGGTAAATTAAAGAATATTTTTAATGACATAGATGCACTTACAGCACCGGTTGCACACATCGCAACCGTACCCACCTTGTTGGAGAGAAGACGGGTCACCCGAGCCCTTCGCACTCTCCCGCTGCGCACCTGGACCTATAAAAAGTCCGCACGGACACTAAGGTCAGAAACTATACTAAATACCGTAACAGAAAACACCCCACTTATATTATAATAAAGTCCGGCACCGTCCCGCTGCCCATGGAACCCCCCTTGCGCAACCGTCGCCGCCCGTCGGAGCCGCGCGCGGCGCGGCCCCGCGGGCGGTGCGCGCAAAGTGCCCCGCACGGTGCCCGCACGGGCACGGGCCCGTGCGGCGCCCGTGCGGGGTCGCCCGCGCGGCGCCCGCGCGGTGCCCGCGCGGCGCCCGCGCGGGGCCGCCCGCGCGGCACCCCGCGCGGGTGCCCGCGCGGCGCCCGCGCGGGGCCGCCCGCGCGGCACCCCGCGCGGGTGCCCGCGCGGCACCCCGCGCGGGGCCGCCCGCGCGGGTGCCCGCGGGGCACCCCGCGCGGGTGCCCGCGCGGCGCCTGCGCGGGCCGCCCGCGCGGCGCCCCGCGCGGGTGCCCGTGCGGCAGCCCGCGCGGTGCCCGCGCGGGGCCGCCCACGCGGCGGCCGCGCGGTGTCCGCGCGGCGCCCGCGTGGGTGCGACCCGCGCGGCGCCGTCCCCGCCTGCGGCGGAGCCCGGTCATCCGCGTGCGTTCCCCCTTCTTCCTCGCGCGATGCCCCGGTGGCACCGCGCGCCTCTTTGCCCGTTCCGTCCGCCCAACAAAATTATGATGACGGCGGCGGTGACGGGGGTGGCGGAGGAACTCTAGAATTTTACCAAACTACGCTAGGAAAAATCCAGAAAATTATTAAAAATTATTTTACCTATCGGAGATCGTCGGGAAGGTGTCCGGTCGCGTTTCTAGCCTTTGGATCGGCGTTTAGGACGATCGGCTCCCTCCTTCTTTCCTTCTCCTTCCTCCGGTTACGGTTCTTTTCTTTCTTTTTCACTGGTTGGGGGTTTCGGTACGTACGAAAAAGAGAGTTTGGGGAGGCGGAGAAATAAAATAGGGTTTCGCTCGGTAAGCGGGGAAATAAATAACCCCTATTTTGGATATATCCAATTTGTAAACCCGCACCGTCAAAATTCCCTTTCCGGGTATTTTGGTCCGATTAATTAATTCGCTAATTAATTAATCCCCACCGATAACCCTATTTAGTTAATCGTTTAATTATATTTACGTACGTAGGAACCTATAATTCCCCGTTTCTGTTTCTCAAGAAAATATCCGACGACGGGATATTTCTTACCTCTAAATCCTGACCACCGATTATTTGATCACCTTTATCAAATAATCTTGGGAAATCAAATTCCCAGTTGGATTCTAATTACCCGGATATTTAAACCTCTATTATCCAAATCCCGGTCGCCGATTATTTAATCACCTTAATTAAATAATCATGGGAAATATATCCCCAATTTAAATATCCGGATTTTATCTCTTACTCAATCCGTGAGATAAAATCCCATAATTTAAATCCTTTAGTTTAAATATCTTGACTCTTATCCCTTTCCAATCTATGAGATAAAATCCCACCAATTTAAATCCCACAATTAATTGGTACGTAGGAGGATTTAAATTCCGTCATCGGATAATTAATTAATTGATTAATTATCCTTACGGGATAACCCACCTTATCTCTAACGGGTGCAAGATATTTCGCACGGTTTCCGATGCGCGACTAACTACCGCATCGCTAAGGGTCCCGTTCCGGGAGATCCCGGCATCGGATTTCGAATCCGATCGCACCGTCGGTCGTCGTTTTTCGCGCTCTATCGCAGAAAATATACACACTTGTCCCGGCCGACTTTTGAGAATTAAATAATTTTATTCCCCTTGAGGCCTAAGCGATTACATGTGAGTTCAATAATACCCCGGAGGGTCGGGTCACTACACAATTATTTAATATATAAAGTATTCAACCAAACCATTGATCTCGAATTCATACTCGACTAAGCAATCAAATATGATAATGACTATACCAAGAGATCATTGAGAGAGAAATTGACTTTGATCACAGAAAGATGGTTTAATTAACGTAAATGATCATTGCAACATTGAAACATTATGACATCAAAAACATAATAAATTTCTAAATGCATAAAAGGATGCAATTAAAGTCAATTATGATATATGCTCAATTAGTGTGCTATGTACAGAACATAGATAAAGAACAAAACAAAAACAAGAACAAAAACAAAACCTAATCTAAGCAAAGGTTTCAAAAGAGTTTATTTCAAGGAAAGCATGCCAATTGCTTTACGCAAGTGAATAAAACGTTTTTGATCCAAAGGTTTTGTTAAGATGTCGGCTAATTGATCCTCAGTTGAAATATATGACAGTTGAAGAATGTTTGATTCAACTAGCTCTCTAAGAAAATGATATCTAAGTTCAATATGTTTTGTTCTAGAGTGCAACACAGGGTTTTTAGAAATGTTAATAGCACTAGTGTTGTCACATAAAATGGTTACCGAAGATGTTGAAATTCGGAAATCGCTCAACACGCTCTTCATCCAAATCAATTGGGTTGAACAACTTCCTGCAGAAATGTACTCCGCTTCGGCAGTCGAGAGTGCTATGCAGTTCTGCTTTTTACTGTGCCATGCAACAAGGCAGTGGCCAAGATAGAAGCATGCACCACTCGTGCTTTTCCGGTCATCCACCGATCCAGCCCAATCGGCATCTGAGTATCCAACAATATCCAAAGTCGTTCCCATAGGATACCAAATTCCGAAATTGATTGTACCTTTGATATACCGGATGATCCGTTTCACCGCTTTCAGGTGAACCTCCTTCGGTGCTGATTGATATCTCGCACAAATCCCAACACTGAAGGATATATCCGGGCGACTAGCCGTGAGATATAGTAGACTTCCAATCATACTGCGGTACAGTTTCTCGTCTACATTCTCACTTTGTGATTCACTTCCAAGTCCCTTATGGCTAGTTCCCATTGGAGTTGGAAAATCTTTAGAATTTTCAAGATCAAACTTTTTGACCAACTCCAGTGCATACTTGGATTGACACAAGTGAATTCCTTCATCGTTTTGTTTAACTTGTAATCCAAGAAAATAATTCAATTCGCCCATCATGGACATCTCAAATTCGCTTTCCATGGTCTCCGCGAATTTAGAAGCATCATTATCTCTCGTTGCTCCAAAAACAATGTCATCGACATAGATTTGAGCAACTATGAAATTGTTTTGATAATGCTTCACAAAGAGAGTCCTGTCAGCTCCCCCTCGAGTGTAGCCCTTTTCCAAAAGGTGCTTTGTCAACCTTTCGTACCATGCTCGCGGTGCTTGTTTCAGACCGTAAAGAGCCTTTTTCAGTCGAAAAACATGGTTAGGTAGTTTATGATCCACAAAACCTTTCGGTTGAGCTACATAAACTTCCTCATTTAAAAATCCATTTAAAAAGGCGCTCTTAACGTCCATTTGAAATAATCTGATTTTAAAATGACAAGCGATCGCAAACAATATACGAATGGACTCGAGTCTAGCTACAGGGGCGAAGGTTTCATCAAAGTCTATACCTTCTACTTGAGAATAGCCTTGAGCAACTAACCTTGCTTTGTTCCTGATGATAGTACCTTCTTCGTTTTTCTTGTTCTTGAAGATCCATTTGGTACCTATCACATTGTGTTGCTTCGGAGGCTTCGTCAGTTCCCAGACTTTGTTTCGCTCGAATTGATGGAGCTCTTCCTGCATTGCTTTAATCCAATAATCATCTTGGAGAGCTTCATCAACATTCCTTGGTTCGATTTGAGATACATAGCATGCAAATCCGCAAACCAATTGTCTCCGTGTTCTAACTCCTTCTTGTGGATCTCCAATTATGTTCGATTCAGGGTGATCCTTGGAGATGCGTAACGTTTGAGGTAGAGGAGTAGGCGGAGGTACACGAGATGATTCCTGCACATCAGATAAGCTTGAAGAACCGTTAGATGCATCAACATTATTATCGAAAGAATTGTTAGAAGAAGATGCATTAGCAGGTGTATCATCATCAAGAGAGATATCGAGGGTAGATTTTTCAGATTCAAAATGAAAAGCTTCATCTACCTTAACATTTATCGATTCTACGATCGTCTTAGATTCTAAGTTAAAAACTCGATATGCTCTACTGTTTGTAGAATAACCTAAGAAAATCCCTTCGTCACTTCGAGAGTCAAATTTTCCAAGATTTTCGCGATCACGTAAAATAAAACACCGACTCCCAAAATGCGAAAATATTTGATGTTAGGTTTTCTACAAAACCATAGTTCATATGGTGTATTCAAAGTCCCCGGGCGCAAATACACTCGATTGATAACATAGACAGCAGTGTTCACCGCTTCAGCCCAAAAATATAAAGGTAAGTTCCGGCTATGAAGCATAACACGTGCCATCTCCTGTACGACCCTGTTTTTGCGCTCGACTACACCATTTTGTTGAGGTGTGTAAGGTGCAGAGAATTCATGTTTAATGCCGTTAGAAGTGCAAAAATCAATGAATTTGGAATTTATGAATTCCCCACCTCTATCACTCCTAACTCGAGTAATCCTTTCATTCTTTTCAATCATAATACGATTGCAGATTTCGAGAAAAGAATCAAAAGTATCAGCTTTTTCTTTTAGAAAGGCTACCCAAGTATATCTAGAAAAATCATCAACCAACAAAAAAATATACCATTTACCTCCCAGAGATGGTTGACGAGTTGGCCCCATTAAGTCCATATGCAAAAGTTCCAAAGGCCGTTTTGTACCTATGTGGTTCAAATTCTTGTGTGCAGTCCTAGACTGTTTTCCCTTTTGGCAACCGCCACACACAAGGTTTTGTTCAAAAGAAAGTTTCGGAACCCCCTTGACCACATCTTTATTTGAAATTCTAGCAAGTTCCTTAAAGTTTATGTGACCTAGCCTTTCATGCCAAAGTGTTTCATTTTTCAAAGATGCTAGGTTACATTTTTCAGAAATCTTAGAAGGAACTACATAACAGTTGTTTTCTGATCTAACCCCCTTTAAAAAGAAAGCATGGTTCAAGTCAGTTACAGTGCATTTATCAGATGAAAAATTAACTGAATAACCACTATCACACAGTTGACTTATGCTTATGAGGTTAGTCTTAAGGCCATGAACAAATAATACATTATCTAGAACCGGGCCATCTGGAATAGCTACCGTTCCCTTTCCAACAATTTTGGAAGACCGACCATCTCCGAAAACAACAAGTCCTCCGGAGTTTTTCTCAAATGTTTGAAAACAGTTTTTATCGCCGGTCATATGACGGGAACACCCGCTATCCAGGTACCAAGACGAACTATCATATGCATGCAAAGAAACATTGGTAGCAAGACAGGGAAAGATTTCACCTTTGCGCACCCAAACCTTTTTGGAGTGCGTCGGTAATGGTCGTGAAGTTGATTTCCTAGGTGAGAGCGTCTTGCTTGAAGAATTGCTGCTCCTTGATGATGTCGTCTTGAGCGGTGTACTACCAAGGCTCTTTTCCGTCAATTTGATTGGAGTTGTTTCCGAGGAATAGCCCTTTTGGTAGTCATTGCAAGATGTTCTTGAGGTGTGCGTTTGGCTCCAGTCTTGCAATTTCTTCTTATGTGCCCTGAAATGCCACAACGAAAACATACCTTGGATCTTGTCGATTCCGAAGAAGATGTAGTAGGTTCGTTGTCGTTGCTTGTCGTGAACACCGGTGTCGGAGGAGGAGATACCGACTGAGGCACAAATACTGTACCACTCGAACTTGGAATGTCTCCAGTTTGAGTGTATCCGAGGCCGAACTTGTTTCTTTGACCGAGACCAAGAAGTCTGTCCAACTTACTCCTTCCAGAAGAAAATCTCTGTAAGTCATCCTTTAGTTGGCGTATGGTCTCCGTCATTTCCAATTTTTCCTGTCGGGCCTCGCCGTTGAGCTTCAAGAAGTAATTCGCTTTGTTCACCATGTCTACATAACTCTTCTCGAAATGCTCATTGGACTCTTGAAGGGAAACATTTGTCTTAATCAGATTGTCCCTTTCCACTTCAAGATCGGTTGAGAGAGAGGTTACTCTTTTTACTTCATCTTCAAGATCCTGTAATCTCTCTTTCAACCCCTTGTTTTGTTTAGCCAGTTTCTTTGAATCCCTCAAAAGCTTATGGTAGGCTAAAACAAAATCTTCACCTTCCGAATTATCTGATTCATCGTCCGTTGCAATCTTTTCCACAGTGGAGTTGGACAATGACTCGGATGTACTTGCCATTAAGCACATGAAGGGAGAAGATGTAGTGGACGCGTGGAAAGCTGTCGCGTTGTCTTCTTCATCACTTGACGATGACTCATTTGACGTGGAGTTGTCATCCCAAGTAACTACTTGCATCGCCTTCTTCTTTGCCGGATTCTTGTTGGGACATTCCGTTGCTATGTGGCCGTAGCCTCGACATTTGAAACACTGAACTTGTCCCTCAGAACTTTTCTTATCCTTTGAGAAGTTCTCTTGGCTTCTTGACTTGTAACTTGAAGGACCCTTGCCTTTCTTCGACTTTCCGAAGGATTGAGTTTTGCTTGAATTTCCCCTTCGAAAGTTGCGGCGAAACTTCCTTGTCAAGAGAGCGAGCTGCTTCTCAAAGTCCTCCATAGAAATGTTCTCGTCGTCGTCCGAGGAGGATGAATCCGCGTCTTCTTCTTTAGTTGATTTCAATGCGTAACCTGAAGACTTAGAAGAGGATGCCTTTCCAGAAGAATAGTTAGTAGGAAAAGTCATTTCATAAGTTTGTAAAGCACCTACTAATTCTTCTACACGCATTTCGTCCGGGTGTTTAATTGTTTCAATGGCTGCAACCTTCGGGCGAAATCGTTCAGGAAGAGTTCTTAGAATTTTTCTTACAACTTTAAATTCTGGAATCTTCTCTCCCAAGTTAGCACATGAGTTCACGATGTCTTGCAATCGTGTGTAATAGTCAGTGAAGGATTCATTCTCTGCCATAGAGATAGAGTCAAACTTGCTCGTGAGCATTTGCAGTTTCTGAATCTTCACTAAGTTAGTTCCCTCATGCGTAACTTGAAGAACATCCCAGATTTCTTTCGCAGTCTCACATGCCGAGACGCGAGAGAACTCAGTTTGTGACAAAGCATTAAATAGAGCATTAATCCCTTTGCCATTGTAAGAAGATAAGTCTATCTCTTCCTTGGTCCATTTCGACCTAGGTTTTAAGGTGCGAACATCATCTAAAATTTCAGTTGGATTAGACCATCCTAATTCAATTGATTGCCACACCCTTTCGTCGATGGAAATTAAGAAAGCTTTCATCCGTACTTTCCAGTACGCATAATTAGTTCCATCAAAGAAAGGGGGTCGATTGATGTTTCCACCTTCAACCATTGTTTACAACCCTATTCCCGCTCTGATACCACTTGTTGGGTTTAGGTTAATAAGGATCTAATAGGGGAAAAAACACCTAGAGGGGGGTGAATAGGTGTAAACAATAAACACTCAAAAAATCATTGTGCGATAAAACCCAATGCGGAAAAATAAAAGAACACACAAGATTTTTACGTGGAAAAACTCCAAACCGGAGTAAAAAACCACGGGACCGATAACACGGCGAAATCCACTAGAATTAACACACGTACAAGGTGATATAACGTACTCACAGACGACTCAACCTTTTACCATACGCTCCTAGTAGATCTTCCCGCTCGCTCCACGACGCTTCTCGAATCCACGATCCGCGCCCAACGCTGAATCCACAGCGTCCAACGTCGAGTCCACGACGTCCAACCGAATCCACGGTCTTCACCCAATGGTACGCTTCGAATCCACGAACGCACCTCGCTCCGAATCCACGAGAGCGATAACACCTTGAATCCACAAGGCCACGCGAGTCCACGCGCCGATTTTGGGGTAAATCGTTGTTTGTTTGGGTGGTGATGATCCGCCGAATACTTAGATCAAGAGTAGATCGGAAATACCATCTAAGTATTCATTAGTTTGATTCAACTCAAGATGTGAGTATGAAAACCTAGAATCAAACTAATCAATATAGATGAAGAAACATAGAATAAATCTATTGATTTCCTTTCTTCTCTATATGTGGATCTAAGGCCGTATAAAATGATATGTGAAAATGACGGCTCTATTTGGATTCCCCTAGAAAAATGACCATAGGGTCTATTTATAGGTTAGAAACCCTAGGAAGAATATTCGGATCAAAAACAAACTTTTCTGGAAAGTTTTACCGACGGCGATCCGGATTGGATAAGCCACGATCCGGATCGCAGACGCACAGAATGCAGTTTCCAGAAAATCACCTGTTCGGGATCCGGATCATAATCCACGATCCGGATCGTTCATACATTTTCACAAAACATCCCATTCGGGATCCGGATTGTACAAGCTGTGATCCGGATTGCAGCAATGTATGAACGAACACCTTTCGGGATCCGGATTGAAAGTCCACGATCCGGATCCTGAACATGTCCCATGTCCAGTTTTTGATGAATAAGCAGTTAAAACCTCTTCCAGGTGTTTCTACACTATAAGAAGTATTCGGATCATCAAAATTATTTAGTTAAACGTACCTGATCCTTTTGAATTCTTCTTTCTTGAGATTGAGGTATACGATCCGAAGTTTCTTCATCTTCAATCTTCAAGACTTAATACAATCACGAAATACGCCAACTCAAATTCCGTAACACATACATTTTCGTCATTTGTTCAAGTTGCATTGTCCAAGTTCTCTCTTAAACTCTCTCCCCCTTTTTGTCACAAACAAGCCAATAATTACAAAACAAAAGGGAGTTAAAGAGATAAACAAAAATGAAAAACCTGCAAAGAGCAAAAGAAAGTTAGAACAGAAAATTTATTCCTGAGAGTCGGAGTCATCAGAGGTGGTGCATCCCATTTTGGCAAACATTCTCTTCATCAGTTTCTTCATCGATGAGACGGACTTGGTCAAAGTGATTTGAGATGCAGTGATTATTTCAAGTTCCTTTTTCACAACTTGAAGTTCTCCTCTCATTTCAGTGAACTCAGCCGACATGCGTTCTTGCTCATTGGAAAGTCGCTGTTGTTCTTTAAATATAGAATTAACTGAAGCATCATCTTCAGAGGTTGATGGAGGCGCTTGTTGTGCTGGTGGAACAGGAGCTGTAGAAGTAGTTGCTGGTTGTCGAGCTCGTCGGATTGGAGGAGATGGAGGATCATCTTGTTTTGTCGATAGAGACTTTACTATCGTTGTTTCATTGATCGTCCCCAAACTGTACATGTAAGAGCTCGCGCTTGTATCCACATTAAACTTCTTAAGGATGCGCATAATTATCATTGGGTATGGTAGTCTCTCTGTGGGGTGAGAGTGTTCAACATACCGCGTCATCCTAGCCCAAATGAGATAAGGAATGTTCAAGTTTGCTCCCATTACAGCGGTTGGGTTCCCAAGAAGATAAAGAAATAACATCCTATCCCATCGAAGAACCTTTGTATTCATATTGGGAAGAATGTTGTAGCAGACAATGAAGTTGATATACTTATACTCTTTTCGAAGCTCTTTAGAAAATACCGAATTTCCGGTAGACAAAGTATCCGGAATGCAAATTCCATTGACTACAACTCTCCAAGAGTTTTCTGTGAAGACTTGAGTCTTCAGATAATGAAGTCCATCAGATCTAGCTTTCATACTGAGCACCTCTCCAATCAGTTGGGGAGTGACTTTGATTTTGATACCTTTAACCAAAGTATGAAATTCTCGACGTCCGTCAACATGATCAGTTAGACTTGCAGCATTTTGATAAAACATTCGAACTGAATGTGGACAATACCCAGTCGATTCCGGAAAGTTGCAAATGGGACCGAGACCAACTTGATTAAACAAAGTCCCAAAGGCTGCAGAGCGTTCCATCATTGGTTTGACATTGACATGTCTCTCACCAATGCATTCTCTTTTCTCAAAATCCTTGATTCTCGTGGAGCTAATGAATTCCTGAGGAGGAGGCTGGCTAGCAATTGGTTCCTCAATTGAAATTCCCTTTGCACTGCCTCTTTTTCTTGCACCAGTTTTCGTTCTTGTTGTAATTTGACTTGGTTCCATTGGGGCTTTCCCTTTTTCAGCTGCAGTAGGCTTTGAAGCTTCAGCAGGTGCTTTCCCTTTTGAGATAATGGGGACATCTTCCTCGATCTCGAGGTTATCCCAGTCTATTGAATCCGTCTCCGAATCGTATCGGAATCATTCTGAGCTCTTTTAGTCCTCTTAGCCTTCTTAGGCTTTGCAGCGTCCTTGACATGGACCATGGCAGCAAGTAGGAAAATAACCCATGTGATCACCATTTTGAATGCTAGTGAGAAATGTATCCTGTGAACACCGACTCAAGAACACATGAAAAATCGTCAATTTTGAAAGATTGGAAAAATTGTACCCAAACAATCATAATCATGTAGAGAAGCTAAGAATCAAATTAGTTTTGCAAAAAGAATTTAAAAATAGATCAATCGCATGATTTACAAAAATTCCTCTTTTATGCCCTAAAACCGAATTTTTAGAAATCGAAGCCTAAAAACTCGTTAATCAGGTAAAAACCCAGCATAAAAGCAAAACTAATCGACCCAGAGTCCTTATTTCAAAAGAAATTTGATCAAAAACCATTCACAAACGAAAAAGATCCATGATTTCTACTCACGTTTGATGAAAAAATATAAAAACTGTGAAAAACCGAGATTTGATCAACAAAACTTACTTGTAATTGAAGAACTTTGAGTTTGGAAGCTCCAAGATGCAAGAAATCTAGAGAGAGAAGCTCTAGAGACTTGAGAACAAAAGATTAGGGTAAAAGAAATCAAATCCTCTTTGTTCTTATAAAAACCCTAGCCGTGATCCGGATCGGATCGAGAATGTGATCCGGATTGGCTACCCGCAGGAAGAATCCTGCGTTCGGGATCCGGATCACTTACTCCGATCCGGATCGGCTTCAACTTTTTCTCCAGAAAATTTAGAAAAATTCCATAAAATCCAGAAAAAGTATGTAAGCACTTTACCATATCAACTTTAAACAAAAATCATCGTTTCATACAACAAGAAATAGATTATGCAAAATCTATCAAAAATACTCAAAAATGAAACGAAAATTTACGAAAATTAAAACACTTAAAGTTGAACAACTTCAATCACATCTATCCTGATCTTATGTGTAATGCCTTTATCAAATCATCAATTTTGGTAAAGAAAATGAAATACCAAGATCAATAGATGTTTGAAATCCCAGATAAGTTAGATAATATATCTAGACAATCTGTTGAAGGAGTGGCTCTTTGAGCATCTTTTATCAAAAATCCCACCTTATACCAACCATGAAATACGACTGAGTCAAGTATTTCAATATGCATTTCATCAACATTTTTAAAACAAAAATTTGCTTTGCATTCATGGAGTATCTTTTTCTTTCTTTCATTTTCTCCATGTGGTGGTAGTTTTCACACTCCTCATTGGGATGTAACTCTTTCCACATCTTTTGAGCATTTTACATTTCTTTGACTCCCCCTCAATTGGCTATCAATTATTTAATATATAAGGTATTCAACCAAAAATTGATCTCGCATTCATACTCGACTAAGCAATCAAATATGATAATGACTATACCAAGAGATCATTGAGAGAGAAATTGACTTTGATCACTTAAAAGATGGTTTAATTAACGTAAATGATCATTGCAACATTGAAATATTATGATATCAAAAGCATAATAAATTTCTAAATGCATAAAAGGATGCAATTAAAGTCAATTATGATTTATGCTCAATTAATGTCCTATGTACAAAACATAGATAAAGAACAAAACAAAAACAAAAACAAAACCTAACCTAAGCAAAGGTTTCAAAAAGAGATTATTTCAAGGAAAGCATGCCAATTGCTTTACGCAAGTGAATAAAACGTTTTTGATCCAAAGGTTTTGTTAAGATATCAGCTAATTGATCCTCAGTTGAAATATATGACAGTTGAAGAATATTTGATTCAACTAGCTCTCTAAGAAAATGATATCTAAGTTCAATATGTTTTGTTCTAGAGTGCAACACAGGGTTTTTTGAAATGTTAATAGCACTAGTGTTGTCACATAAAATGGTTACCGAAGTTGCTGAAATCCGGAAATCGCTCAACACGCTTTTCATCCAAATCAATTGGGTTGAACAACTTCCTGCAGAAATGTACTCCGCTTCGGCAGTCGAGAGTGCTATGCAATTCTGCTTTTTACTGTGCCATGCAACAAGGCAATGGCCAAGATAGAAGCATGCACCACTCGTGCTTTTCCGGTCATCCACTGATCCAGCCCAATCGGCATCTGAGTATCCAACAATATCCAAACTTGTTCCCATAGGATACCAAATTCCGAAATTGATTGTACCTTTGATATATCGGATGATCCGTTTCACCGCTTTCAGGTGAACCTCCTTCGGTGCTGATTGATATCTCGCGCAAATCCCAACACTGAAGGATATATCCGGGCGACTAGCCGTGAGATATAGTAGACTTCCAATCATACTGCGATACAGTTTCTCGTCTACATTCTCACTATGTGATTCACTTCCAAGTCCCTTATGGCTAGTTCCCATTGGAGTTGGAAAATCCTTAGAATTTTCTAGATCAAACTTTTTGACCAACTCCATTGCATACTTGGATTGACACAAGTGAATACCTTCATCGTTTTGTTTAACTTGTAATCCAAGAAAATAAGTCAATTCGCCCATCATGGACATCTCAAATTCGCTTTCCATGGTCTCCGCGAATTTAGAAGCATCATTATCTCTTGTTGCGCCAAAAACAATGTCATCGACATAGATTTGAGCAACTATGAAATTGTTTTGATAATGCTTCACAAAGAGAGTCCTGTCAGCTCCCCCTCGAGTGTAGCCCTTTTCCAAAAGGTGCTTTGTCAACCTTTCGTACCATGCTCGCGGTGCTTGTTTCAGACCGTAAAGAGCCTTTTTCAGACGAAAAACATGGTTAGGTAGTTTATGATCCACAAAACCTTTCGGTTGAGCCACATAAACTTCCTCATTTAAAAACCCATTTAAAAAGGCGCTCTTAACGTCCATTTGAAATAATTTGATTTTAAAATGACAAGCTATCGCAAATAAGATACGAATGGACTCGAGTCTAGCTACAGGGGCGAAAGTTTCATCAAAGTCTATACCTTCTACTTGAGAGTAGCCTTGAGCAACTAACCTTGCTTTGTTCCTGATGATAGTACCATCTTCATTTTTCTTGTTCTTGAAAATCCATTTGGTACCTATCACATTGTGTTGCTTCGGAGGCTTCGTTAATTCCCAGACTTTGTTTCGCTCGAATTGATGGAGCTCTTCCTGCATTGCTTTAATCCAGTAGTCATCTTGAAGAGCTTCATCAACATTCTTTGGTTCGATTTGAGATACATAGCATGCAAATCCGCAAACCAATTGTCTCCGTGTTCTAACTCCTTCTTGTGGATCTCCAATGATGTTCGATTCAGGATGATCCTTGGAGATGCGTAACGTTTGAGGTAGAGGAGTAGACGGAGGTACACGAGATGATTCCTGCACATCAGTTGAACTTGAAGAACCGTTAGATGCATCAACATTATTATCGAAAGAATTGTTAGAAGAAGATGCATTAGCAGGTGTATCATCATCAAGAGAGATATCGAGGGTAGATTTTTCAGATTCAAAGTGAAAAGCTTCATCTACCTTAACATTTATCGATTCTACGATCGTCTTAGATTCTAAGTTAAAAACTCGATATGCTCTGCTGTTTGTAGAATAACCTAAGAAAATCCCTTCGTCACTTCGAGAGTCAAATTTTCCAAGATTTTCACGGTCACGTAAAATATAACACCGACTCCCAAAGATACGAAAATATTTTATGTTAGGTTTTCTACAAAACCAAAGTTCATATGGTGTATTCAATGTCCCCGGGCGCAAATACACGCGATTAATAACATAAACAGCAGTGTTCACCGCTTCAGCCCAAAAATAAAAAGGTAAGTTCCGGCTGTGAAGCATAACACGTGCCATTTCCTGTACGACCCTGTTTTTGCGCTCGACTACACCATTTTGTTGAGGTGTATAAGGTGCAGAGAATTCATGTTTAATGCCGTTAGAAGTGCAAAAATCAATGAATTTGGAATTTATGAATTCCCCACCTCTATCACTTCTAACTCGAGTAATCCTATCATTCTTTTCAGTCATAATACGATGGCAGATTTCGAGAAAAGAATCAAAGGTATCAGCTTTTTCTTTTAAAAATGCTACCCAAGTATATCTAGAAAAATCATCAACCAATAAGAAAATATACCATTTACCTCCCAGAGATGGTTGACGAGTTGGCCCCATTAAGTCCATATGCAAAAGTTCCAAAGGCCGTTTTGTACCTATGTGGTTCAAGTTCTTGTGTGCAGTCCTAGACTGTTTTCCTTTTTGGCAACCGCCACACACAATGTTTTGTTCAAAAGAAAGTTTTGGAACCCCCTTGACCACATCTTTGTTCGAAATTCTAGCAAGTTCCTTAAAGTTTATGTGACCTAGCCTTTCATGCCAAAGTGTTTCATTTTTCAAAGATGCTAGGTTACATTTTTCAGAAATCTTATGAGGAACTACATAACAATTGTTTTCTGATCTAACCCCTTTTAAAAAGAAAGCATGGTTCTCGTCAGTTACAGTACATTTATCAGATGAAAAATTAACTGAATAACCACTATCACAAAGTTGACTTATGTTTATGAGGTTAGTCTTAAGGCCATGAACAAATAACACATTATTTAGAACCGGGCCATCTGGAATAGCTACCGTTCCCTTTCCAACAATTTTGGAAGACCGACCATCTCCGAAAACAACAAGTCCTCCGGAGTTTTTCTCAAATGTTTGAAAACAGTTTTTATCACCGGTCATGTGACGGGAACACCCGCTATCCAGATACCAAGACGAACTATCATATGCATGTAAGGAAACATTAGTAACAAGACAAGGGAAAATTTCACCTTTGCGCACCCAAACCTTTTTGGAGTGCGTCGGTAATGATCGTGAAGTTGATCTCCTAGGTGAGAGCGTCTTGCTTGAAGAATTGCTGCTCCTTGATGATGTCGTCTTGAGCGGTGAGCTACCAAGGCTCTTGTGATGACCTGGATCTCCGCAGAGCTGTTGCGGTGCGTTGGGGTGGCCATTGGAGGCCTACGCGGTGTACGGGAGGTGTTTGGGGCACGATTGGACACTAGTGTTGGACTTTGGACTTAAAATGGGTCACGCGGGTGATCGGGGGACCCCGTCGGATGCTTGGAGGTGTTTTCGCGCGAAACGGATATTGAGATTGGGCTCGGCGCGAAATTTGGACTAAGAATACCTTTCCGGGGGCATTCGGCAATTTTTAGAGTGAGAATTTGGCGAAACGGACGTCAAATTCGGATTCAGCGCGCGAAATCGCTTCAGATGGGCTATTTACTTGATTTTTCGGGCTCGGGTTACTGTTCACGCCGGAACAGTGTTCCCGGCGGCCGGCGGGCGGCGGCGGGCAGCACCGGCGGGCGGCGGCGCGGCCTCGGGCAGGCGGAGTAGCGGCGGCGCGCGGCGCGGGCAGCGCGCAGGGGCGCGGGCAGGCGTTCGGTCCACGGCGGCGGCCGTGCACCAGGGCGGTGCCACGTGGCGGATGGTGAGTGGAGGGCTCACAGTGCGCGGTCCACGGAATCTTTCGGGTGCACGGTGGACCGACTGGGGGACACGTGGCAGGTTGTGGTTGGTGCGGCGTTGTGCGCGCGGTCCATGCAATGGGTGGAGCAGGTGCCGTACGCGACGTGCGGGGAGCGCGGTGCACGGGCGGTGCACGGTGGTTGGGGCCACGTGGCGCGCCGCCATTGGCGGGCTCACGTACACCGGGCGCAGCGAATTTTCTGTTTTGGATTTTCCTTCTTTAGCAATCCGAGAGAGCTTGCTGGGCCATTTCCACCTTCTTCGAGCTCCTATCTCCCTGTGGCCCGAGAAGAAGAAATCTTCTCCATGAAGAGGAGCTTGCATCTACCAAGTTTCTGATTTTTGGGTGGCACGGATTTCGAGATCTTGATTTTACGGCGCGGTGCGACGCTACATTTCCTGTGTTCTTCTTCGGCGCAGCTGCAGTGTTTTAGCTCCCCTGGTCTACCCCGAGCTCCTTCTTCTGTGATTCTTGCGCCGAAAGACTCCTAACAGCATCGGAGTATTTTGGCCATATCTTCGCGCACGAGCGTCTGACGGAGACGAGCTTATACAACTTTTTCATCTACAGATCGCAAGGAGCGCGCTCATATTTTTATTGGAATTTTATGAGATTTATTTCGAGATTTGGACGTGCAAGCTACCGTTGCGAAGCTATCGACGCGAGGATCGCTGTGGTATTTTTCTGGGAATTTTCTGGGCACTTTCTGCAGGAGTGTTGCGGGTGTGCTGAACTTGTTGGAGCAAGGGTTTGGAGTTTCTGGTATTTTCTGCTGTACGGGACCGGACAGTTCGCACTTCAGGTGGGTGGTTGTTGTTTACCTCTATTTTGACATGCTCACTAGGAATATTAGAGTGATCCCATTATCTGGACATGCATGCTTAAGGTAATATAAAATTGTGAGCCCTTCATATGGAAATTACTATTGTGGATATTTGATAGTGGTTGGGACTTATACATGTTGGTATGGATGGAATGTTAGCGTTTAACCTTGCATGTGGATTGGATTATTTATTTTGGACTATATGATTATCCTGTTAGTGGTTGGTACTATTTGAGGATTTTATGACATGCATAGGTGGATAGTGATGCTTTATCATGGAACATGGATTATAGACCTGTGTGGTTGGATAATGTTTTAGCATGATGGTTATATCTATGCGGAGTTATTAATTGTTACACATGTGGAACCACTATTGAACACCTTTTCCTTTATTTCCTTGAGAACACTTGCATGCTTGTTTGGACACCTAGATAGGCCACCTTTTTCTGCTACACTATCATGCTGGAATTGACATAGGAGAAACCATGTTTGATTTCTTTTCTCCTTCTTATTTAGACCTTTGAGTCTGGTTGCTCGGGTTCGAGCAGGGGTTTGGGATAGTGTAGCGAGGACCTGAGGGTTAGTGACAGGTTGTGTTTGATTATGGGTTGCGGGATTATAGCGGCTACCGCGGACAGTAGGCGGTTGACCGGATGTCGGATGTGGGACATGATTGTGATTGTGGGTATTGCGGCGATCGCGGATTTTGGGCGATCGACCGGATGTTCATTTGTGCATCAGATTGGGGGATCTGTGTTTCTTTTAGTGGAGGGTGTGTTCCACCGGGGCTTTGCTGTTGTGATTTACTCCTGCTTTTGGTACTTATTTTACCGGCGCGGTTATTGCCCGGTAGTGCTTTCCTCGAGTGGGTCGCTCCCCTCGAGTTCCCCTCCGGAGGCCGGGCCAGACAGTTATTGACAGCTTTGCTATCACATCGGCGCGGCTTATTTGCCCGATGGTGAGGGCGGCGGCAGGAGCTTTGCTATCACATCGGCGCGGCTTACTTGCCCGATGATGAGGGCGGTACAGATTGGGTTAATCTGGGACGGTTGGTTATTGTGGATATGGTTATTCCAGTCTAGGACTGTATTTCTAGAGGCATAGTAGTGGTAGTTTCATTTCTTCGGCAGTCATTATTTTCTTACCACTCTTCTTTCCCCTTTTGCCTCTGGTAGACCTAGTGGGTGTGTCTGAGTTTGAGGTTTTACCCACTAGGGGAGGCTACTGGTTTACTAGTAGTTCTCACCCCCATTCTTCTTTCCTCTTTTTCTTCTTTCTTGTTTTGCAGTGCCTTCTGCGGGTGCTGCTGGGCTTTTAGCGGCGGGTCGAGGAGAGAGGACGGCTGAGTAGATAGATCTCGAGGCAGGATGAGCGAGTTAGCTGGACTGTTGGTGTACCCAGGATTCCTCAGACGGTTGTACTTTTACATTTGGGACTGGCTTTTGCCAGCAGGTTGTATTTATTTTGGTGAGCTGGGAGAGACAGATGTATCATTTATACAGATGTATTGTATTTTATTTCCAGCTTCAGTCTGAGATGTATTAGTTTTAGTTCAGCTCTGTTTTTATTGCTCATTTATTATTATCTCTTATATATCTGAGCAGGTTTGGCGCTTCGTGTACGCGGGAAATACCGTGTGCACGGCGGATCTGTAGACGGGCCCGGGTTCTGGTTTACACCCGGGGCGTGACAGATTAGTTGGTATCAGAGCTTAGGGATAGGTCAGTCGGGACTTAGGAAACCCTAGGCTTATGGCGGGCCCTAGGATGTTAGGGTGTGAGAGACGTGACATTTTGCGAAAGTCGGTGATTTATTTATTTGACTCTTCCTGTGAGTGAAGAGGGATCGACATATCCTATTTTTGTTGGACAGTTATGTTGGCTGCAGACAACATAAAGTTACAAAAATAGGGGGATGCCTTTGACTTTCGCTAGATTGGGTCGAGTGTTTGGGGTGTGCTGATTTGCGGTTTTGTCGTGGTGAGCGGTGTCTCCCCGACGTTGGGGCTCTGACCCGAGTGCACCTTGGTGCGGCAGTTGGGCCTGAGCTGGTTGTTTCGGGCCGGATACCCAGATTGGAGTCTGGGGGCTCCGGACCCGAAGGGTAGGAGTGTTGGAGGCAGATCAGCGGAGCAGCGCGGTGGCACAGTTGTCGGAGCAGCGCGGTGACACAGTTGTCAGATCAGTGCAGTGGCACAGTTGTCGGACTAGTGAGTAGCCCCTCCGTGCCGACGTTTAGTGCTGGGGCACCGAGGAAGGGTGGACAGTTGACAGCAGGGAAAACTGTGGGATTGCATTGAAAGAGTGAGCCAGTTTTGGCGGATGAGTTGCCCCGATTTGTGGGATTGTGTATGGAGCCTTTGGTGGCAGGGCCTTGTTCGGTGGGGGATTGAGAGTTCTAGGGACGCCTCATTGGAGTAGGCGCCGGGTATGGAGCGTGGCATTACAGTTCCTTTGGATTGGGATCTGCCGCCTGAGGCGGGTTCTGATTGAGGCGCTTGGCGCCGGGTGTTGGAGGACAGGTCAGTTGGATGAGGCATTCCTGATTTCTTTTTCTGGATAGTGGATTTTTGAGACCGTCAGAGCACATAGATTCCAGCGGCCAGTGTGGCGGTAGGTTTGAATTGTTCCAGGCTCTTGGGTTCGTATCTTTCGATACGAGAGGTTTTCCCTTCTTGGTGGGTAGTGTTTGGCTTCATTGTTTTGGGTTAGGGGTAGGACGGTTACCTGGTGTACGGGAGGTCGTATTCCCTATCTTTTGCACCTAGGGGGGGGAGTGTCGTAGGTCCTGCCCGGTGCGGTTGAGTCCTTGATTGTACCTGTAGGCCTGATGGTCTTGACCTAGTTGTGGGGCTTGGTTTGGTACTTAGGACGGTTAGGCTGGCTCGGTTATCTTTTCTTTTCGCGGCAGCAGATTATGCTGCGAGGACGGTTCTCGTGGGAGCCAGGCCTGGAGGTGTTGGTGTACCTGGGTTGCTTGAGAGTATCTTCGCCTCTTTGGTTTTGACCTTGTGAGCGAGGCGGATGTCTCGTAGTGGGTGAGTAGCCTTTTGGCTGGTGTGTTTGAGGGATCAGCGGCGGCACCAGGACTTGGATATACCCTTTTGGTTATGAGTTCCTAGCTGTTCTCCTATCGGAGTTGTTTGGCATGACACCAGTTTGGGAGTTGAGGACCCAACTCCAGGATTTGATGTTTTGGAAGTATGTCAGGCCAAGTGTGGCACCTCTGGGGGCGCCGGTGCTATTCGAGTTGTGGAAGGTTGGTTCACTTCGGCTTTGTGAGGACCCGTAAGAATTTGATGAAGTGATCATCGGGAGCTAGCACCCTTCTGCTAAGCTTGGAGGATTTGTTTTACCAGCTGCAAGGGTATTGGATCTTCGCGAAGTTGGATTTGCAATCTGGTTCTCTCGACTGCTCATGGCTAAGTGTTGATGCCGGAGGGTTAGGGAATTGCTTCTACATCCCGACGGTTTTGGATTGGAGATCTGAGGTTACGGGACCAGTTGGGGGACTTATATCGGGTGCCTCGGGAGTACCGAGGTACTTGGATCGAGCTGGGTGTTGTGGGACTTGTGGTTGGATTTTCTGAGGCCTTAGCGGGGACAGATGCTTGTACCGATGCAGACTACCTGATGGCCGAGCAGTTAGCCCAGCTGTACCTAGTTGAGGTGGCGTGGTCCTCTGGAGTGTTCTCCTTTGTTTCGTTCTGGTTAGAGACCCAAGGATTGCATCGCGTCTCTGGATGAGGTATTTGGTAGTTTTGGGAGCTTGAGTGGTGGATGACTGGATATTTACCCCCCCTGTCGGTTGAGTTTCCGTGTTGAGGAATGACTTTAGTTTCGAGGACGAAACTTTCTTTTAGTGGGGGAGGATGTGATGACCTGGATCTCCGCAGAGCTGTTGCGGTGCGTTGGGGTGGCCATTGGAGGCCTACGCGGTGTACGGGAGGTGTTTGGGGCACGATTGGACACTAGTGTTGGACTTTGGACTTAAAATGGGTCACGCGGGTGATCGGGGGACCCCGTCGGATGCTTGGAGGTGTTTTCGCGCGAAACGGATATTGAGATTGGGCTCGGCGCGAAATTTGGACTAAGAATACCTTTCCGGGGGCATTCGGCAATTTTTAGAGTGAGAATTTGGCGAAACGGACGTCAAATTCGGATTCAGCGCGCGAAATCGCTTCAGATGGGCTATTTACTTGATTTTTCGGGCTCGGGTTACTGTTCACGCCGGAACAGTGTTCCCGGCGGCCGGCCGGCGGCGGCGGGCAGCACCGGCGGGCGGCGGCGCGGCCTCGGGCAGGCGGAGCAGCGGCGGCGCGCGGCGCGGGCAGGGGCGCGGGCAGCGCGCAGGGGCGCGGGCAGGCGCGCGGTCCACGGCGGCGGCCGTGCACCAGGGCGGTGCCACGTGGCGGATGGTGAGTGGAGGGCTCACAGTGCGCGGTCCACGGAATCTTTCGGGTGCACGGTGGACCGACTGGGGGACACGTGGCAGGTTGTGGTTGGTGCGGCGTTGTGCGCGCGGTCCATGCAATGGGTGGAGCAGGTGCCGTACGCGACGTGCGGGGAGCGCGGTGCACGGGCGGTGCACGGTGGTTGGGGCCACGTGGCGCGCCGCCATTGGCGGGCTCACGTGCACCGGGCGCAGCGAATTTTCTGTTTTGGATTTTCCTTCTTTAGCAATCCGAGAGAGCTTGCTGGGCCATTTCCACCTTCTTCGAGCTCCTATCTCCCTGTGGCCCGAGAAGAAGAAATCTTCTCCATGAAGAGGAGCTTGCATCTACCAAGTTTCTGATTTTTGGGTGGCACGGATTTCGAGATCTTGATTTTACGGCGCGGTGCGACGCTGCATTTCCTGTGTTCTTCTTCGGCGCAGCTGCAGTGTTTTAGCTCCCCTGGTCTACCCCGAGCTCCTTCTTCTGTGATTCTTGCGCCGAAAGACTCCTAACAGCATCGGAGTATTTTGGCCATATCTTCGCGCACGAGCGTCTGACGGAGACGAGCTTATACAACTTTTTCATCTACAGATCGCAAGGAGCGCGCTCATATTTTTATTGGAATTTTATGAGATTTATTTCGAGATTTGGACGTGCAAGCTACCATTGCGAAGCTATCGACGCGAGGATCGCTGTGGTATTTTTCTGGGAATTTTCTGGGCACTTTCTGCAGGAGTGTTGCGGGTGTGCTGAACTTGTTGGAGCAAGGGTTTGGAGTTTCTGGTATTTTCTGCTGTACGGGACCGGACAGTTCGCACTTCAGGTGGGTGGTTGTTGTTTACCTCTATTTTGACATGCTCACTAGGAATATTAGAGTGATCCCATTATCTGGACATGCATGCTTAAGGTAATATAAAAGTGTGAGCCCTTCATATGGAAATTACTATTGTGGATATTTGATAGTGGTTGGGACTTATACATGTTGGTATGGATGGAATGTTAGCGTTTAACCTTGCATGTGGATTGGATTATTTATTTTGGACTATATGATTATCCTGTTAGTGGTTGGTACTATTTGAGGATTTTATGACATGCATAGGTGGATAGTGATGCTTTATCATGGAACATGGATTATAGACCTGTGTGGTTGGATAATGTTTTAGCATGATGGTTATATCTATGCGGAGTTATTAATTGTTACACATGTGGAACCACTATTGAACACCTTTTCCTTTATTTCCTTGAGAACACTTGCATGCTTGTTTGGACACCTAGATAGGCCACCTTTTTCTGCTACACTATCATGCTGGAATTGACATAGGAGAAACCATGTTTGATTTCTTTTCTCCTTCTTATTTAGACCTTTGAGTCTGGTTGCTCGGGTTCGAGCAGGGGTTTGGGATAGTGTAGCGAGGACCTGAGGGTTAGTGACAGGTTGTGTTTGATTATGGGTTGCGGGATTATAGCGGCTACCGCGGACAGTAGGCGGTTGACCGGATGTCGGATGTGGGACATGATTGTGATTGTGGGTATTGCGGCGATCGCGGATTTTGGGCGATCGACCGGATGTTCATTTGTGCATCAGATTGGGGGATCTGTGTTTCTTTTAGTGGAGGGTGTGTTCCACCGGGGCTTTGCTGTTGTGATTTACTCCTGCTTTTGGTACTTATTTTACCGGCGCGGTTATTGCCCGGTAGTGCTTTCCTCGAGTGGGTCGCTCCCCTCGAGTTCCCCTCCGGAGGCCGGGGCCAGACAGTTATTGACAGCTTTGCTATCACATCGGCGCGGCTTATTTGCCCGATGGTGAGGGCGGCGGCAGGAGCTTTGCTATCACATCGGCGCGGCTTACTTGCCCGATGATGAGGGCGGTACAGATTGGGTTAATCTGGGACGGTTGGTTATTGTGGATATGGTTATTCCAATCTAGGACTGTATTTCTAGAGGCATAGTAGTGGTAGTTTCATTTCTTCGGCAGTCATTATTTTCTTACCACTCTTCTTTCCCCTTTTGCCTCTGGTAGACCTAGTGGGTGTGTCTGAGTTTGAGGTTTTACCCACTAGGGGAGGCTACTGGTTTACTAGTAGTTCTCACCCCCATTCTTCTTTCCTCTTTTTCTTCTTTCTTGTTTTGCAGTGCCTTCTGCGGGTGCTGCTGGGCTTTTAGCGGCGGGTCGAGGAGAGAGGACGGCTGAGTAGATAGATCTCGAGGCAGGATGAGCGAGTTAGCTGGACTGTTGGTGTACCCAGGATTCCTCAGACGGTTGTACTTTTACATTTGGGACTGGCTTTTGCCAGCAGGTTGTATTTATTTTGGTGAGCTGGGAGAGACAGATGTATCATTTATACAGATGTATAGTATTTTATTTCCAGCTTCAGTCTGAGATGTATTAGTTTTAGTTCAGCTCTGTTTTTATTGCTCATTTATTATTATCTCTTATATATCTGAGCAGGTTTGGCGCTTCGTGTACGCGGGAAATACCGTGTGCACGGCGGATCTGTAGACGGGCCCGGGTTCTGGTTTACCCCCGGGGCGTGACAGCTCTTTTCCTTCAATTGAATTGCAGTTGATTTTCGAGGAATAGCCTTATTGGTAGTCATTGCAAGAGGTGCTTGAGGTGTGCGTTTGGCTTCCGTCTTGCAATTTCTCCTTATGTGCCCTGAAATGCCACAACGAAAACATACCTTAGATCTTGACGATCCCGAGGAGGATGAAGTAGGATTGTTGTCGTTGCTTGTCGTGAATTCCGGTGTCGGAGGAGGAGATACCGACTGAGGCACAAATACTGTCCCACTCGAACTTGGAATGTCTCCAGTTTGAGTGTATCCGAGGCCGAACTTATTTGTTTGACCAAGACCAAGAAGCCTGTCCAACTTACTCCTTCCAGAAGAAAATCTCTTTAAGTCATCCTTCAGTTGGCGAATGGTCTTCGTCATTTCCAATTTTTCCTGTCGAGCCTCGCCGTTGAGCTTCAAGAAGTAATTCGCTTTGTTCACCATATCCATATAATTCTTCTCGAGTTGCTCATTGGACTCTTGAAGGGAAACATTTGCTTTAATCAGATTATCCCTTTCCACTTCAAGATCGGTTGAGAGAGAGGTTACCCTTTTTACTTCTTCTTCGAGATCCTGCAATCTCCCTTTCAACCCCTTGTTTTGCTTAGCCAGTTTCTTTGAATCCCTCAAAAGTCTGTGGTAGGCTAGAGCAAAATCTTCACCTTCCGAATCATCTGATTCATCGTCCGTTGCAATCTTTTCAACAGTGGAGTTGGACAGTGAGTCGGATGTACTTGCCATTAAGCACATGAAGGGTGAAGAGGTGGACGCGTGGAATGCTGTCGCGTTGTCTTCTTCATCACTTGACGATGACTCATTTGACGTTGAGTTGTCATCCCAAGTGACGACTTGCATCGCCTTCTTCTTTGCCGGATTCTTGTTGGGACACTCCGTTGAAATGTGGCCGTAGCCTCGACATTTGAAGCACTGTACTTGTCCCTCTGAACTTTTCTTATCCTTTGAGAAGTTCTCTTGCTTCCTTGACTTGTAAGTTGAAGAACCCTTGCCTTTCTTCGACTTTCCGAAGGATGGAGTTTTGCTTGGATTTCCCCTTCGAAAGTTGCGGCGAAACTTCCTTGTCAAGAGAGCGAGCTGCTTCTCAAAGTCCTCCATAGATAGGTTCTCGTCATCGTCCGAGGAGGATGAATCCGCGTCTTCTTCCTTAGTTGTTTTCAATGCGTAACCTGAAGACTTAGAAGAGGATGCTTTTCCAGAAGAATAGTTAGTAGGAAATGTCATTTCATAAGTTTGTAAAGCACCAACTAATTCTTCTACACGCATTTCGTCCGGGTGTTTAATTGTTTCAATGGCTGCGACCTTCGGGCGAAATCGTTCAGGAAGAGTTCTAAGAATTTTTCTTACAACTTTAAATTCTGGAATCTTCTCTCCCAAGTTAGCACATGAGTTTACGATGTCTTGCAATCGTGTGTAATAGTCAGTGAAAGATTCATTCTCTGCCATAGAGATAGAGTCAAACTTGCTCGTAAGCATTTGCAGTTTCTGAATCTTCACAAGGTTAGTTCCCTCATGCGTAACTTGAAGAACATCCCAGATTTCTTTCGCAGTCTCACATGCCGAGACGCGAGAGAACTCTGTTTGTGACAAAGCATTAAATAGAGCATTAATTCCTTTGCCATTGTAAGAAGAAGAATCTATCTCTTCCTTGGTCCATTTCGACCTAGGTTTTAAGGTGCGAACATCATCTATAATTTCAGTTGGATTAGACCATCCTAATTCAATTGATTGCCACACCCTTTCGTCGATGGAAATTAAAAAGGCTTTCATCCGCACTTTCCAGTACGCATAATTTGTTCCATCAAAGAAAGGGGGTCGATTGATGTTTCCACCTTCAACCATTGTTTACAACCCTATTCCCGCTCTGATACCACTTGTTGGGTTATAAGTAATTGGATCTAAATAGGGGAAAAAACACCTAGAGGGGGGTGAATAGGTGTAAACAATAAACACTCAAAAAATCATTGCGCAATAAAACCCAATGCGGAAAAATAAATGAACACGCAAGATTTTTACGTGGAAAAACTCCAAACCGGAGTAAAAAACCACGGGACCGATAACACGGCGAAATCCACTAGAATTAAACACGTACAAGGTGATATAACGTACTCACAGACGACTCAACCTTTTACCATACGCTCCTAGTAGATCTTCTCCGCTCGCTCCACGACGCTTCTCGAATCCACGATCCGCGCCCAACGCTGAATCCACAGCGTCCAACGTCGAGTCCACGACGTCCGACCGAATCCACGGTCTTCACCCAATACTACGCTTCGAATCCACGAACGTAGTTGCACCTTGAATCCACAAGGCCACGCGAGTCCACGCGCCGATTTAGGGTAAATCGTTGTTTGTTTTGGGTGGTGATGATCCGCCGAATACTTAGATTAGAAATAGATCGGAAATACCATCTAAGTATTCATTGATTTGATTCTACTCAAAATGTGAGTATGGAAAACCTAGAATCAAATCAATCAATATAGATGAAGAAACATAGAATAAATCTATTGATTTCCTTTCTTCTCTATATGTGGATTTTTTTCTTTTCGGCTATCTTTTTCTATTTTCGCCGATCAATGTGGATGCCCTAGAAAATGAATACAGGGCCTATTTATAGGTTAGAAACCATTGGAAGAAGATATGGATCAAAAACTGCCTTTTCTGGAGATTTTACGCATGGCGATCCGGATTGGAATTAGACGATCCGGATCGCAGAAGCAAGAAAGACGATTTCCAGAAAAATGCCAGTTCGGGATCCGGATCGAAGTCCCCGATCCGGATCGTTCATACAGTCTCACCAAACATCACGTTCGGGATCCGGATTGTGATTCCTGATCCGGATCGTGCAAGTGAAAAGGCAAAACCAGTGTTCGGGATCCGGATCATGAAATGCTGCGATCCGGATTGAAACATTGTATGAACGAACACCCTTCGGGATCCGGATTGCCGAGCCCGATCCGGATCCTGAACATGTCCCATGTCCAGTTTTTGATGTTTATGCAATAAAACATTCTTCCAGGTGTTTCTACACTACAAGAAGTATTCGGATCACCAAGAAACTTTAGTTAAACATACCTGATCCTTTTGAATTCTTCTTTCTTGAGATTGAGGTATATGATCCAAAGTTTTTCCATCTTCAATCTTCAAGACTCAATACTTTCACGAAATACGCCAACTCAAATTCCGTAACACACTTTATGTTGGGATTTGATTTAGAAGAAACCTATTTCCTTCTTCTCCCCCTATTCTTTAGTCAGATGACTATTTGTTGCTCGGGTTTGAGCAGGGAATTGGCATAGTGTAGCCGGGGCCTGGATTTTGGCTTCTTGGGTATTATGGCTACCGCGGATAGTAGGCGGTGGACCAGATGTCATATGTGGGACATGGTTGTGATCATGGGTGTTGTTGTGAACCCCTATTTTTGTTTACCCACTAGGCGTTGGAGTAGCTTCTATGATTAGAAGGCTGATTACTAAATTTGGGGCTTTGGGCATGCAGTATAGACAGGCTATCCCTTATTTCCTATCCTTAGATATTTTATCTGCATGCTTTAGCAAGATAAAAACATATCGATATCTGCTTTATTTTATGTATATCATCTTGGGACATTTGCATGCTTGTATGGTCACCTAGATAGGCCACCTTTTTCTGCTACACTATCATGCTAGAATTGACATAGGAGAAACCCTTCTTGTTATTCTTTTCTCCTTTCATTTGAGGCTCAGGGTATTTGCAGCTCGTGCGCGAGCAGGTGGATGGGATAGTATAGTCAGGTTCTTGGGTTTTGGGACAGGCAGGGTATTGCGGCAATCGCGGACATTGGGCGGTTGACCGGAGTTTTCTTATGCATCAGATTGGGTATCAGGTCTCTTGTGGATGGAGTTCCCACGGTTTGTCTATCTTGCACCGGGTTGAGATCGGGTCTTTCTTTAGTGGATGGGTTTTCCCACTTTGATCAGAGTCATGATCCAGTCCTGCTGATTTATGATACTTGGGTTACTGAGATACTTTTCCTCGTGTGGGTCGCTTCCCACGAGTGCCACTCCGGAGTGCGCGGCTGACAGGTTTTGAGTCCTTGGGACTCCTTTGCTTCGGTGTTATGCGTAGGCTGGCATACCCGTCGCGGCAGAGCAGGCAGTACCAGTGTTCACTGGTGGTCAGATTGGGTTATTCAGGCAGGCATTCATATTCTGATGCATGCATTTAGCTATTCTATTAGCTCGGCATTTTAGAGGCATTCTAGTGGTAGCTTTTCATCAGGAGTCTTATTCTTTTTGGCATACCACCTTTATTTTCTTTTGCCTCTGGTAGACCTAGTTGGCGTGTCAGAGTTGAGGTTTTACCCACTAGGGGAGGCTACTGGTTCACTAGTAGTTCTCACCCCCATTCTTCTTTCCTCTTTTTCCTTCCCTTTGTTTTGCAGTGTCTTCTGCGGGTGCTACTGGGCTTTCAGTGGCGGGTCGAGGAGAGAGGACGGCTGAGTAGATAGATCTCGAGGCAGGATGAGCGTGTTAGCTGGACTGTTGGTGTACCCATGTTTTCCTCAGGCGATTGTACTTTCACTTTTGGGACTGGCTTTGCCAGCAGGTTGTATTTATTATTTGTGAGCTGGGAGAGACTGATGTATCATTTATGCAGATGTATTGTATTTTATTTCCAGCTTCAGTCTGAGATGTATTAGTTTTAGTTCAGCTCTGTTTTTATTGCTCTTTTATTGTATCTCTTTTATCTGAGCAGGTTTTTGGCGCTTCGTGTACACGAGAAATACCGTGTGCACGGCGGATCTGTGGACGGGCCCGGGTTCTGGTTTTCACCCGGGGCGTGACAGATTAAGTTGGTATCAGAGCTTAGGGATAGGTCAGTTGGGACTTAGGAAACCCTAGGCTTGTGGCGGACCCTAGGATGTTAGGGTGTGAGAGACGCGACATTTTACGAAAGTCGGTGATTTGGTTTTGACTCTTCTTGTGAGTGAAGAGGGATCGACATACCCTATTTTTGTAGGACAGTTATGTTGGCTGCAGACAACATAAAGTTACAGAAATAGGGGGATGTCTTTGACTTTCGCTAGATTGGGTCGAGTGTTTGGGGTCTGCTGGTTTGCGGTTTGTTGTGGCGAGCGGTGTCTCCCCGACGTTGGGCCTTGACCCGGGTGCACTTTGGTGCAGCAGTTGGGTCTGAGCTAGTTGTTTCGGGCCGGATACCAGATTGGAGTCAGAGAGCTCCGGACCCAGATGACAGAATTGTCAGAGGCTTATCAGCGGCAGAGTGAGCGAGCATTTGGTTTTGTGACACAGTTGTCAGAGCGGCGGGCAGCTCGACAGTGCTTCCTTCTGAGACCACCCGATTGCAGTATCCTCAAGGGCGGGGATTTCTGTGGTATTGATGGAGTGAGTAGCCCCTTCGTGCCGATGTTTAGTGCCGAGGCGCCGAGACAGGGTGGATAGTTGACAGCTGATGAGCTATGGGACACCAATGATCAGTTGAGCCAGTTTCGGCAGATAAACCACCCCGATTCATAGGATTAAGTTTGGAGCCTCTTGGGGTAGAATCGTGGCTGGTGGTGATGGAGAGACTACTTGGAAGCCTCTTTGTGTCAAAAGGTTACGCAGTTATCGAACTGTGTGCTCTATGATTTGGGGGACAAGGCACATAGGATGTCCGTGACTGAGAGTGGATTGCGCCAGGATACCCTTCCGTTATTCGGACCCTCTTTTGTAGGTTTTGGATTTTGGGGTGCTTTGATGGTGGAGGCAGTGTTTATGGAGCTGGCGCTGCAGTTCTTTTGGATGGGGATTTGCTGTCAGAGGCAAGTTCTGGATAGAGGCGCTTGATGCCAGATGATGGAGGATAGATCCGCCGGCAGAGACATTTTCGTTTTCCCTTCCAGGATGGTGGATATCCTTGTGGATGGATTATGTAAAGCTTACCCAAGGGGGATGTTACCCTGTGTGATTGATAACTGGCATGCTTGGGGTGCAATATTTGTGATTGAGGGGTGAGCTTAGTAAGGATAATTGTATAAGGAATTGCATGAATAAATTGTGCTTGGTCGTATGACGAGGATATCCAGGTGGATTTCTGAGACGTCAGGGGTTGGGTGGACCCCGATGACAGCAACAGCCCTTTTATCAGAGTGGCGCGGCGGTAGCGTGGATTGGCTGTTTGCGAGAGACCACGTTCGGCATCTCAGTGTGAGCATGGACAGAGGTCGTGCTCCCTTTGTGATTGGTCTAGATATTTTGGCAGGCTGAGCGACGACCACTTGCATCGAGCGGATGAATCTGTGCCGCTCGGTTGGAGGGCGCCACGGTAGTGGATTGAGTTGTCGCAGGTATGATTTCATCACAGCAGTCGGAGTTAGAGCATGTTGCATTCCTGCATGGACTAGAGGTAGAGTTGTTACCACATGCACTTGAGGTACAGGTTACGGTTGGTATTGTGCAAGTGGGGAAGGCTTGTGGATTATGTCTAGTACAGTTGAGGCCGTGAGTTTTGCCAGCAGACATATTGGTATTTGTGGCAGCTTGGTGTTTGACCCAGTGCTTGGGATTGGTTGGCGTAGTGCCACAGGATGTTTGACCGCTGAGATAAAGGACTTTGACTTTCTGCAAGGCAGATAATGGAAGGCATTTTGTTTGTTGAGACTGTTAGAGCACACAGGTTACAGCGACAGGGTGAGAGGTGCCTACGGCGGCAGCGGGACTTAAGGATATCCCTATTGCTCGTGAGATCCCGGGTGTGAGACAACCTGAGCCGATGATTATGCCGCCAGAGAGGGAGATTAAGATTGTGATTGACGTGGTTCTGGAAACCGCGCCAACTTCAATAGCACCTCTGTGACACCCCCGGAATTTGGATTAGTCCTCTATATAAATGATATAATAGGACTAAATCTCTAACCCGGCTATAGCATTTTGGATGGTAGCAAGATCCAAGAGGAACATGAGAGTTAAGCGTGCTAGAGCTAGAGTAGTTCTAGGATGGGTGACCCCCTGGGAAGTGGGGCGTCACAGTTGGTATCAGAGCCATTCACCAGCCGGAAATATGAGATGAGTCTCGGCTGAGCCAGGGTAATATAGCGGGTAGAGCGAGGCTCCCCGGCTAATGACCGTTGTCAGTGGAGTGCAGCTCCTCACAAAGTCGGCTAAGGCTAGCGAGACGAGTCTCACATCGCCTGGTGCTTGTGAGTGTGCTTGAGCCTGACGTGGACGTCAGGGCTTAAAGGGGGGAAGAATGTGACACCCCCGGAATTTGGATTAGTCCTCTATATAAATGATATAATAGGACTAAATCTCTAACCCGGCTATAGCATTTTGGATGGTAGCAAGATCCAAGAGGAACATGTCGGCTAAGGCTAGCGAGACGAGTCTCACATCGCCTGGTGCTTGTGAGTGTGCTTGAGCCTGACGTGGACGTCAGGGCTTAAAGGGGGGAAGAATGTGACACCCCCGGAATTTGGATTAGTCCTCTATATAAATGATATAATAGGACTAAATCTCTAACCCGGCTATAGCATTTTGGATGGTAGCAAGATCCAAGAGGAACATGAGAGTTAAGCGTGCTAGAGCTAGAGTAGTTCTAGGATGGGTGACCCCCTGGGAAGTGGGGCGTCACAACCTTGTTGGATATCGCCTATAGAGCTGCGAGAGTTGATGGCATAGGTGCGGGGAGCTGATGGATCGAGGGTCTATTTGACCTATTGCCACGTCGTTGATACACGACGGTGAGAGCCCTTTGGGATTGGTGCCCAGGCAGGTCCAGGTATTATTTAGAATCTTTTGATGGAGCTATATCCCGGCAGTTATTGTATGATGCCTACACCAATTTGGAATTTCAGCTGAGGGCTTTGTCTAGATGGTGTTCAGGACACGGTAAGGTGCATTATGAGTACAGTGAAGCCAATGGAATGACTAATGCCTTGTTTCCTTTAAGATTGAGGAACTCTGTATTCCAGCAGGACTTGAACGGATTGATAGCGGCATTCTCTAGGGATATTTTGGCTTTACCCTCTCCCTGAGTGATTTAGAGCTTGTGGAGCATTTGTAGATGCTGTGGCAAGGTCTGTGAGGAAGAAGCTTTATGCCAAGTGGTTGGGTACAAGTTTTAGCTTTGAGAGCATATCTTTTTGGATTACATATTCTAGCCGTAGGGGCGGCGGTGGAAATCCGGCCAAAATGGATGCTATTTAAGACTGGCCGAGACCAACGGTTATTGTTGGGGTGAGGAGCTTTTGGACCGAATAGTGCCAGCAGAGCTTGACGAGCGGATGATGAGATTGGTACCAGCGCTGATTTTAACCTAGTCAGTGGTGGGAGATGGATTTGCAAGTTATAGTGATACCTCCCATAGTGGCTGTAGGGCTACCATTGGATTTTGTTGAGCATCTAGTATCACCCCGGCAGGGACACTGTGGTGGCAGATACCTGGAGCAGAAGAGCTATTTGGGAGTTGAGTTTGACGGTTCCATAGCTGGCGCTGTGTGGGGCCATTCTGGTGTACAGGGTTGAGTTTGTGTCCCAGAGGATCCCTTTTGATGAGAGGCTGCGGCTGAGCAATCCACTTGGGTGGTTGAGTTTTGAGGGCGACCGAGTGTGAACCCCTGCTTGTTAGGGCCCCTTTTCTGTGCAGGTGTTTGTGTGGATGTGTTTCGGGTCGCTTTGGTTGAGTTGGCTCTTGGGAGTGATTTTGAGCGTGTTGCTCGGGCTGTTCGTTCCTTTCCCCCAGTCTTTTGTTGGAGTTTTTGAGGTTTTTCTGCGTCTCAGCTCAGGAGTGTTATGTTTTGGACCCCTCGCCCGTGATTGACTCGTTCCTTTTGAGGTCTATGAAAGTTTGGAGTACGAGGGACGCCCGTTGCGAATTCCGGCTCGTGAGGTGAGGGAAGTGCGCAATCGGGCTATGCCGTTCTGGTTGTTGCTGATGTTGTTGCTGAGGAGTAATCACGGGGAGTGATAGGTGACATGGAAGCTGGAGACGGCGGTGTTGAGTTTTGACCCCTGGTTTCTGAGACTCCTTGGGAGTTGCTTTAGTTTCGAGGACGAAACTTTCTTTTAGTGGGGGAGGATGTGGTGACCCGGATCTTTGCAGGGCTTCTGCAGTGTGACCAGCAGCTTCTGGAAGCCTACGCGGCATGTCGGTGGTGTTCGTGCGCCAATTTGGACACAAGTGATGGACTCGGGGCTTAAAATGGATCACGTGGGTAATCGGGGGACCCCGTCGGATGTTTAGAGGTGTTTTCGCGCAAATCGGATGTCAAATTTAGACTCGGCGCAAAATTCGGATTAAAAATACCTTTTCGGGAGCCTCCGGCAAATTATGGGATTGGATTTTGGCAAAATGGACGCCGTATTTGGAATCAGCGCGCGAAAACGGTCAAGATGGGCTATTTACTTGCTATTTTTGGAGGTTGCTACAGTACTTTTACTGTTCCGGCGATCGCCGGCGGCGGCGGGCAGCGCCGGCGGGTGGCGGAGGGCGCTCGGGCAGGCGGCGCGCGGCGGCGGGCAGGCGCTGAGGCCGCGGGCAGGTGTGCAGGGGCGCGGGCAGGCGCGCGGTCCACGGCGCGGGCGTGCACCAAGGCGGTGCCACGTGGTGGCTTGTGGTAGGTTGGTTCAGGCGGCGCGGTCCACGGAGTTTTCTGGGTGCACGGTGGACCGACTGGATGACACGTGGCACTGTGTGATTGGTTGGTGTCGTACACCCGGTCCACGGTGCAGGGTGGTTGCCTCGGGCCGCGTGCGCGCGCGGGCGCCATGCCGCGCTGACGCCGCGGCACTGTGCGTGGTTGACCTTTGGAGGGACACGTGGCGGGATTTGGATGGGTTTCTACGGGTGTTTCCTGTTTTGGGGATATGGATGGTATTTTATGAATTGTTTGTTTTGGTATTTCTTCTTTAGCAATCCGAGGGAGCTTCCTTAGCCATTTCCACCTTCTTCGAGTCCCTATCTCCCTTTGGACTGAGAAGGAGAGTTGATCTCCATGAAGTGAGGAATACACCCGCCAAGTATCAGATTTTTGGGCAGCACGGATTTCGAGATATCTATTTTCCCGGCGCGGCGCGACGTTTCCTTTCCGGTGTCCTCCTTCGTCGCAGCGGCAGTGTGATGACTCCCCTGGCCTACCCCGAGCTCCTTTTTTTGTGATTTTTACGCCGTTGGATTCACGACAGGTAGGGCTTCATCTTTCATTTTGATCGCGCATTCAGATTTTGACTCCTTGGCTCGGATCCCGAGGTAACAATGGTTACCCTTTTTCTGTGAGGGATTTTGGGACAGCAGCGGATTGTGGAGGCGATATCTTCGCGCACGAGCATCAGACGGAAACGCGCCTGTACAACTTTTTCATCTACAGATTGCGAGGAACATGCTCGTATTTTTCTTGGATTTTTTAGAGATTTATTTCGAGGTGAAAATCCCCGTTTACCTGTATTCAGTGCCACGGTATTTTTGATACAGATTGTGTTGAGTGTACTAACTTGCCGAATTAATATCTTGACTTACCGAACTCAGATTTGGGTGTGCAAGCAGCCGTTTCGAAGGTATCGACGCGAGGATCGCTGTGATATTTTTCTGGGAATTTTCTGGGCATTTTCAGCAGGTGAAAATTAAGCATCTTTGGGACTGTTGTTGTATGTGATTGTGAGAGCAATTTTTGGAATGAATGTGTAATGGTGGACATTGTATTGTGCCCAGGAGAGTTACGGGTGTTGCTGGACTTGTTGGAGCGAGAGATTGGTTTATCTGTTTGGGCGAGAACACTCTTTGGACAGCGAGAAGGATTTTACAGACTTGGATTGCGCAATTCCAGGTGGGTTGTTGCTTTATCCCTCGTTCTGATGCCCCACTAGGAATATTAGAGAGATCCTCTCTATTGGACATGTTGAATGATCATCTACTGCACATGCATGCTTAATAGGAATCATTGTGAGCCTATCATATGGATAACATCATAGTGAAAACGTGATACTGATTGGAACTTATACATGCTTATGGGATTTACTTTTATGCTGGGATATTATAAAATATCTTGCGGGAGGGTACCACTTGAGGATATTTTGGACAGGCTTAGGGGGATGGTTTATATGATGATGATTAGCAGATTATAGACAGGTGTGGTCGGATTATGATTTTAGCATGATGATTATACCCAGGTGAAGCTATTAATTGATACACTGGTCGAACCACTATTTGTCACATTTTCTCCTATCTCTCATGAGGACATGGGCTGGCTTATTTGGATATTTTGTAGGGCCATTTCTTATCACCACACTTTATGTTGGGATTTGATTTAGAAGAAACCTATTTCCTTCTTCTCCCCCTATTCTTTAGTCAGGTGACTATTTGTTGCTCGGGTTTGAGCAGGGAATTGGCATAGTGTAGCCGGGGCCTGGATTTTGGCTTCTTGGGTATTATGGCTACCGCGGATAGTAGGCGGTGGACCAGATGTCATATGTGGGACATGTTTGTGATCATGGGTGTTGTTGTGGACCCCTATTTTTGTTTACCCACTAGGCGTTGGAGTAGCTTCTATGATTAGAAGGCTGATTACTAAATTTGGGGCTTTGGGCATGCAGTATAGACAGGCTATCCCTTATTTCCTATCCTTATATATTTTATCTGCATGCTTTAGCAAGATAAAAACATATCGATATCTGCTTTATTTTATGTATATCATCTTGGGACATTTGCATGCTTGTATGGTCACCTAGATAGGCCACCTTTTTCTGCTACACTATCATGCTGGAATTGACATAGGAGAAACCCTTCTTGTTATTCTTTTCTCCTTTCATTTGAGGCTCAGGGTATTTGCAGCTCATGCGCGAGCAGGTGGATGGGATAGTATAGTCAGGTTCTTGGGTTTTGGGACAGGCAGGGTATTGCGGCAACCGCGGACATTGGGCGGTTGACCGGAGTTTTCTTATGCATCAGATTGGGTATCAGGTCTCTTGTGGATGGAGTTCCCACGGTTTGTCTATCTTGCACCGGGTTGAGATCGGGTCTTTCTTTAGTGGATGGGTTTTCCCACTTTGATCAGAGTCATGATCCAGTCCTGCTGATTTATGATACTTGGGTTACTGAGATACTTTTCCTTGTGTGGGTCGCTCCCCACGAGTGCCACTCCGGAGTGCGCGGCTGACAGGTTTTGAGTCCTTGGGACTCCTTTGCTTCGGTGTTATGCGTAGGCTGGCATACCCGTCGCGGCAGAGCAGGCAGTACCAGTGTTCACTGGTGGTCAGATTGGGTTATTCAGGCAGGCATTCATATTCTGATGCATGCATTTAGCTATTCTATTAGCTCGGCATTTTAGAGGCATTCTAGTGGTAGCTTTTCATCAGGAGTCTTATTCTTTTTGGAATACCACCTTTATTTTCTTTTGCCTCTGGTAGACCTAGTGGGCGTGTCAGAGTTGAGATTTTACCCACTAGGGGAGGCTACTGGTTCACTAGTAGTTCTCACCCCCATTCTTCTTTCCTCTTTTTCCTTCCCTTTGTTTTGCAGTGTCTTCTGCGGGTGCTACTGGGCTTTCAGTGGCGGGTCGAGGAGAGAGGACGGCTGAGTAGATAGATCTCGAGGCAGGATGAGCATGTTAGCTGGACTGTTGGTGTACCCATGTTTTCCTCAGACGATTGTACTTTCACTTTTGGGACTGGCTTTGCCAGCAGGTTGTATTTATTATTTGTGAGCTGGGAGAGACTGATGTATCATTTATGCAGATGTATTGTATTTTATTTCCAGCTTCAGTCTGAGATGTATTAGTTTTAGTTCAGCTCTATTTTTATTGCTCTTTTATTGTATCTCTTTTATCTGAGCAGGTTTTTGCCGCTTCGTGTACACGGGAAATACCGTGTGCACGGCGGATCTGTGGACGAACCCGGGTTCTAGTTTTCACCCGGGGCGTGACACGCGTGGTGGGTGCCGTTGCGCTTTCCGTTTTGAAAGAGTGCGTGTTGCCGCAGGAGCCCAATTGCAAGTGTCTACAAGCAATTGGCAACAACAAGGTGGGTTGGATTTCTTCCAAAATTAGCGGGCGGCATTCTAATTCTATGTTATAGTATGCATGCATGATAAGTAAGGTAATCCTTTTTGTGGACCGAGATGCAAGCATGATTAAATTAGTAATCGATTATTTCTTGTGATAACGAAATATTGGAACCTGGACTAGGACCTCATCATATGTTTGCTTATATTTAACCAGACTAGTAGTGTAGGATCCTTGAGCTCCATACAGCTTTTTCCCGCATTTTCACTGTGCAAACACCTGTCGATGGTGTATTTGGCCCATAGTGCATCAAATGGGTGCCACAGATGGACCCTGTGAGCTTTGGCTTGTTGTGTTGGCTTTCGGCTGTTCCTGCCGAAATCTTAGAAAGGTTTTGGGCCAAAGCGGAGGTTTGATTTGGTTTTCTGTCGATTTGGAGCTTGTCTATTTTTCTGGGAGGCCATTTGGGGTGTTAGAGGTATCTGCGCGCTTTTTGGAACCAAGAAAACGACGCGGCGCGAAAAATGGATTAAGTTTACCTTTCCGGGAGCCTTCGGCAAATTATAGGAGTGGATTTTGGCGAAACGGACGTCGTATTTGGAATCAGCGCGCGAAAACGGTCAAGATGGGCTATTTACTTGCAGATTTTGGAGCTTGCTACAGTAAAAATTACTGTTCATCGCCGGAACAGTGTTTCCGGCGATCGCCGGCGGCGGCGGGCAGCGGCGGAAGGCGGCGGAGGGCGCTCGGGCAGGCGTTTGGCGGCCGCGGGCAGGCGCTGAGGGCGCGGGCAGGAGCGCGGTCCACCGCGGAGGGCGTGCGCCGGGGGCGGGCCACGTGGCGGTTTCTTGTTGGCCGGCGCAGCAGGCGCGGTCCACGGAATTTGGGCCTGGGTGCACGGTAAATCGGGTGGACACGTGGCAGGCGGTTACTGGTCCGGTGTTGTGCGCGCGGTCCACGTAGGGAGCGGAGCAGGTGACCGGGGCAGGTTTCCGTACGGCGGGGCAGGTGGCCGTACGGGCGAGGCAGGCGCGACGTGCGCGGTGCACGGCGCGCGACGTGCACGGTGCACGGTTGCCGGGGCCACGTGGCACGACGCCACTGGCGGGCGCAGGTGCGACGGGTGGAGCGGGGCCCGGAGGAGTACTGTAGTGGGCCACGTGTCGGGCCCAGGCTGTTTCGGGCTTGCACAGTAATGGGCCGGGCCCATTACTGTAGCAGCCCGAAAAATTCGGGCGCCCGAAAGTAGGGATATGTTGGGTATTTCTCCAAAAGATTTCTTCAGCCTATTTAAAGGCAGCCCGAGCCCTCTTTTCAAGCTTTCTTCTCTCAACCTGTGCAAGATCTCCCCGAGCTTCCTATTGATGATTTGTTCCCCTCTAAGTCCTTGATCTTCCTGCCAAGTTTTAGATTTTCTGGAGGCTCGAATCCCGAGGTTCCCCATTTTACGGCGTGGCGCGACGTTGCATTCCTGTGTTCTTCTTCGGCGCAGCGGCAGTGTTTTAGCTCCCCTGGGCTACCCCGAGGTCCTTCTTCAGAGATTCTTGCGCCGACAGACTCCTAAGAGGTAGGGCTTTATCTTTCGTTTCGGTTGCACTTTCCTGTTTCGAGGTTTTGGCACGGATCCCGAGGCAAACAGTGACCCCTTTTTCTGTGTGGATTTCTTTGACAGCCCTGAGGTATTTTGGCCGTATCTTCGCGTACAAGCGTCAGACGGAAACGAGCTTATACAACTTTTTCATCTACGGATCGCAAGGAACGCGCTCGTATTTTTCTCGGATTTTCCAGAGGATTATTTCGAGGTGAAAATCACTGTTTTCTCAGTGAACAGTGCACAGTTTTTAGCACAGATTTTTGTATGATGTACCCCTCTTGCCGAATTTATATCTTGACTTACCGAACTCAGATTTGGGCATGCAAGGTACCGTTGCGAATCTATCGATGCGAGGATCGCCGTGATATTTTTCTTGGAATTTTCTGGGCACTTTCTGCAGGTGATAATTTAACAGTTTTGTGACAGATGTTGTATGTGATTATAAGAGCAATATTTGGGAGCCTAAGTGTATTTAGTGGACTTTGTATTGTACCAGGAGTATTACGGGTGTGCTGAATTTGTGGGAGAAAGGATTTGGAGTTTTGGTATTTTCTAACTGTACGGACTTGGACAGTTGCACTTCAGGTGGGTGGTTGTTGTACTCCTCTCCTTTGATATGCTCACTAGGAATATCAGAGTACCCCTGATTTATTGATGCTAAATTATTTGTTGGTAGCCTTGCATGCTCTAGGGGACTAGTTAATGATCATTGGATCCGGGATGGAAATTGCTGATAGCATGAGTATTTCTGACTGCATGTGTTAGGGGCGAAATAATTATAATTGAGGACTGCAAATTTATGATTTTTCTTATGAGACTGTCACTTTAGCTCCTGTCAATCTAAACTAATTATTCTTGGAAAATGGACAAAATATTGGGACAATGCATGCTTAAACTGATCACTTGGTATAGTCATCTTTTTACTGCTACACTATTATTGGGACTTGACTTAGGAGAAACCATGCTTGCATTCTTTTTCTTTCTCCTACTATTCTAGACTTGAGGCATAGTGCTCGAGTTCGAGCAGGGATTGGGATAGTGTAGTCAGCTGTTGGAGATCTGGGACAGGTTGGGCTTTATGACAGGGGTTGCGGCGACCACGGATCTTGGGTGGTTGACCGGGTCATACTTTTGCATCAGATTGGGTGCTGGGGATCGGGCTATCTTTGTGGAGGGTTTTTCCCACTTGATTGAGTCTCGATCCAGTCCTGCTATATCAGGTTACTTGTGGTTACTTACTTTCCTCGTGTGGGTCGCTCCCCACGAGTGCCACTCCGGAGTGCGCGGCAGACAGACTTTGAGTCCTGGGGACTCCTTTTGCTTTGGTGTTATGCGTAGGCTGGCACACCCGTCGCGGCAGAGCAGGCAGTGCCAGTGTTCACTGGCGGTCAGATTGGGTCATTCTGACAGGCTTCTTGATTCTGATGCATCACTTCTCCATCCTTATTGGTTGGTCATGTAGAGGCATATTAGGGATAGCATTTTATCAGTTGCTTCATTTATCCGCACCCCCCTTTCTTCTCCTTTCCCTTTTTGCCTCTGATCACCTGGTGGGCATATCTGAGCTGAGGCTTTACCCACTAGGGGAGGCTACTGTTTTTAGTAGTACTTACCCCCATTGTCTTTTCTTGTTTCCCTCTTCCCCTTTGTTTTGCAGAGTCCTCTGCGGGAGTTGCTGGGCCGTCAGCAACTGATCGAGGTAAGCGGATTGCGGACTAGATAGAGAGCCACCCGAGGATTGTAGCTGGAGCTTTTGGGTACCTGGTCTTCTCAGACAGCTTTTGTTTATTTCTTTTTGTGTCTGGCTCTTGCCAGCTGTTTGTATTTAGTGGTGAGCTGGGAGAGACATCTGTATTTTATTCCACTGTTGTACTCTTTTACTTCCAGCTTCTGTCTGAGATACAGTAGTTTTAGTTTAGCTCTGATACCAACTTAATCTGTCACGCCCCGGGTGTAAACCAGAACCCGGGCCCGTCTACAGATCCGCCGTGCATGCGGTATTTCCCACATACACGAATGTGAAGATCCTGTGGAGCAATCATGAGGAGCGAGAGGCTACATGGGAGCTGGAGACAGAGATGAGAGATGCCCACCCCTTCTTGTTCGAGGCTTCTGATTGAGGTACGTCTGCTTTGTTTATCCTTGTTTCGGGGACGAAACTTTTTTTTAGTTGGGGAGGATGTAGGATCCCTGAGCTCCATACAGCTTTTTCCCGTATTTTCACTGTGCAAACAGCTGTTGATGGTGTATTTGGCCCATAGTGCATCAAATGGGTGCCACAGATGGACCCTGTGAGCTTTGGCTTGTTGTGTTGGCTTTCGGCTGTTCCTGCCGAAATCTTAGAAAGGTTTTGGGCCAAAGCGGAGGTTTGATTTGATTTTCTGTCGATTTGGAGCTTGTCTGTTTTTCTGGGAGGCCATTCGGGGTGTTAGAGGTATCTGCGCGCTTTTTGGAACCAAGAAAGCGACCCGGCAAGGAAAATGGATTAAGTTTACCTTTCCGGGAGCCTTCGGCAAATTATAAGAGTGGATTTTGGCGAAACGGACGTCGTATTTGGAATCAGCACGCGAAAACGGTCAAGATGGGCTATTTACTTGCAGATTTTGGAGCTTGCTACAGTAAAAATTACTGTTTATCGTCGGAACAGTGTTTCCGGCGATCGCCGGCGGCTGCCGGCGGCGGCGGGCAGCGGCGGAAGGCGGCGGAGGGCGCTCGGGCAGGCGTTTGGCGGCCGCGGGCAGGTGCTGAGGGCGCGGGCAGGAGCGCGGTCCACTGCGGAGGGCGTGCGCCGGGGGCGGGCCACGTGGCGGTTTCCTGTTGGCCGGCGCAGGAGGCGCGGTCCACGGAATTTGGGGCCGGGTACACGGTAAACCGGGTGGACACGTGGCAGGCGGTTACTGGTGCGGTGTTGTGTGCGCGGTCCACGCAGGGAGTGGAGCAGGTGACCGGGGCAGGTTTCCGTACGGCGGGGCAGGTGGCCGTACGGGCGGGGCAGGCGCGACGTGTGCGGTGCACGGTTGCCGGGGCCACGTGGCGCGACGCCACTGGCGGGCGCAGGTGCGCCGGGTGCAGCGGGGCCCGGAGGAGTACTGTAGTGGGCCACGTGTCTGGCCCAGGCTGTTTCGGGCTTGCACAGTAATGGGCCGGGCCCATTACTGTAGCAGCCCGAAAAATTCGGGCGCCCGAAAGTGGGGATATGTTGGGTATTTCTCCAAAAGATTTCTTCAGCCTATTTAAAGGCAGCCCGAGCCCTCTTTTCAAGCTTTCTTCTCTCAACCTGTGCAAGATCTCCCCGAGCTTCCTCTTGATGATTTGTTCCCCTCTAAGTCCTTGATCTTCCTGCCAAGTTTTAGATTTTCTGGAGGCTCGAATCCCGAGGTTCCCCATTTTACGGCGTGGCGAGACGTTGCATTCCCGTGTTCTTCTTCGGCGCAGCGGCAGTGTTTTAGCTCCCCTGGGCTACCCCGAGGTCCTTCTTCAGGGATTCTTGCGCTGACAGACTCCTAAGAGGTAGGGATTCATCTTTTCTTTTGGTCGCACTTTCCCGTTTCGAGGTTTTGGCACAAATCCCGAGGCAAAGAGTGACCCCTTTTTCTGTGTGGATTTCCTTGACAGCCCTGGGGTATTTTGGCCGTATCTTCGCGTACGAGCGTCAGACGGAAACGAGCTTATACAACTTTTTCATCTACGGATCGCAAGGAACGCGCTCGTATTTTTCTTGGATTTTCCAGAGGATTATTTCGAGGTGAAAATCACTGTTTTCTCAGTGAATAGTGCACAGTTTTTAGCACAGATTTTTGTATGATGTACCCCTCTTGCCGAATTTATATCTTGACTTACCGAACTCAGATTTGGGCGTGCAAGCTACCGTTGCGAAGCTATCGACGCGAGAATCGCCGTGATATTTTTCTTGGAATTTCCTGGGCACTTTCTGCAGGTGATAATTAAACAGTTTTGTGACAGATATTGTATGTGATTATAAGAGCAATATTTGGGAGCCTAAGTGTATTTAGTGGACTTTGTATTGTACCAGGAGTATTACGGGTGTGCTGAATTTGTGGGAGAAAGAATTTGGAGTTTTGGTATTTTCTAGCTGTACGTACTTGGACAGTTGCACTTCAGGTGGGTGGTTGTTGTACTCCTCTTCTTTGATATGCTCACTAGGAATATCAGAGTACCCCTGATTTATTGATGCTAAATTATTTGTTGATAGCCTTGCATGCTCTAGGGGACTAGTTAATGATCATTGGATCCGGGATGGAAATTGCTGATAGCATGAGTATTTCTGACTGCATGTTTAGGGGCGAAATAATTATAATTGAGGACTGCAAATTTATGATTTTTCTTATGAGACTGTCACTTTAGCTCCTGTCAATCTAAACTAATTATTCTTGGAAAATGGACAAAATATTGGGACAATGCATGTTTAAACTGATCACTTGGCATAGTCATCTTTTTACTGCTACACTATTATTGGGACTTTACTTAGGAGAAACCATGCTTGCATTCTTTTTCTTTCTCCTACTATTCTAGACTTGAGGCATAGTGCTCGAGTTCGAGCAGGGATTGGGATAGTGTAGTCAGCTGTTGGAGATCTGGGACAGGTTGGGCTTTATGACAGGGGTTGCGGCGACCACGGATCTTGGGTGGTTGACCGGGTCATACTTTTGCATCAGATTGGGTGCTGGGGATCGGGCTATCTTTGTGGAGGGTTTTTCCCACTTGATTGAGTCTCGATCCAGTCCTGCTATATCAGGTTACTTGTGGTTACTTACTTTCCTCGTGTGGGTCGCTCCCCACGAGTGCCACTTCGGAGTGCGCGGCAGACAGACTTTGAGTCCTGGGGACTCCTTTTGCTTCGGTGTTATGCGTAGGCTGGCATACCCGTCGCGGCAGAGCAGGCAGTGCCAGTGTTCACTGGCGGTCAGATTGGGTCATTATGACAGGCTTCTTGATTCTGATTCATCACTTCTCCATCCTTATTGGTTGGTCATGTAGAGGCATATTAGGGATAGCATTTTATCAGTTGCTTCATTTATCCGCACCCCCCTTTCTTCTCCTTTTCCTTTTTGCCTCTGATCACCTGGTGGGCATATCTGAGCTGAGGCTTTACCCACTAGGGGACGCTACTGTTTTTAGTAGTACTTACCCCCATTGTCTTTTCTTGTTTCCCTCTTCTCCTTTGTTTTGCAGAGTCCTCTGCGGGAGTTGCTGGGCCGTCAGCAACTGATCGAGGTAAGCGGATTGCGGACTAGACAGAGAGCCACCCGAGGATTGTAGCTGGAGCTTTTGGGTACCTGGTCTTCTCAGACAGCTTTTGTTTATTTCTTTTTGGGTCTGGCTTTTGCCAGCTGTTTGTATTTAGTGGTGAGCTGGGAGAGACATCTGTATTTTATTCCACTGTTGTACTCTTTTACTTCCAGCTTCTGTCTGAGATACAGTAGTTTTAGTTTAGCTCTGATACCAACTTAATCTGTCACGCCCCGGGTGTAAACTAGAACCCGGGCCCGTCTACATATCCGCCGTGCATGCGGTATTTCTGTTACGGAAATTGAGTTGGCGTATTTCGTGAAAGTATCGAGTCTTGAAGATTGAAGATGAAAGAACTTTGGATCATATACCTCAATCTCAAGAAAGAAGAATTCAAAAGGATCAGGTTTGTTTAACTAAAGATTCTTGGTGATCCGAATACTTCTTGTAGTGTAGAAACACCTGGAAGAAAGTTTTATTGCATATACATCAAAAACTGGACATGGGACATGTTCAGGATCCGGATCGTGCTCGGCAATCCGGATCCCGAAGGATGTTTGTTCATTGGCAATTTCAATCCGGATCCTAGACCATCACGATCCGGATCCCGAACATGAAAGTTTGGTGAATTGCATGAACGATCCGGATCGGACTTTGTGATCCGGATCCCGAACCCATGGATTTCTGGAATCGTCATTTTTGTTACGACGATCCGGATCACACTAATCTCGATCCGGATCGCCGTCCGTAAATTTTCCAGAAACGGTTTGTTTTTGATCCGTATATTCTTCCAATGGTTTCTAACCTATAAATAGACCCTAAGGTTATTTTTCTAGGGTAATCCACATAGAGCCGTCATAATCAAATATCATCTTATACGGCCCTAGATCCACATATAGAGAAGAAAGGAAATCAATAGAATTATTCTATGTTTCTTCATCTATATTGATTGATTTGATTCTAGGTTTTCCATACTCACATTTTGAGTAGAATCAAATCAATGAATACTTAGATGGTATTTCCGATCTATTTCTAATCTAAGTATTCGGCGGATCATCACCACCCAAACAAACAACGATTTACCCTAAATCGGCGCGTGGACTCGCGTGGCCTTGTGGATTCAAGGTGCAACTACGTTCGTGGATTCGAAGCGTAGTATTGGGTGAAGACCGTGGATTCGGTCGGACGTCGTGGACTCGACGTTGGACGCTGTGGATTCAGCGTTGGGCGCGGATCGTGGATTCGAGAAGCGTCGTGGAGCGAGCGGAGAAGATCTACTAGGAGCGTATGGTAAGAGGTTGAGTCGTCTGTGAGTACGTTATATCACCTTGTACGTGTTTAATTCTAGTGGATTTCGCCGTGTTATCGGTCCCGTGGTTTTTTACTCCGGTTTGGAGTTTTTCCACGTAAAAATCTTGCGTGTTCATTTATTTTTCCGCATTGGGTTTTATAGCGCAATGATTTTTGAGTGTTTATTGTTTACACCTATTCACCCCCCTCTAGGTGTTTTTTCCCCTATTTAGATCCAATTACTTATAACCCAACAAGTGGTATCAGAGCGGGAATAGGGTTGTAAACAATGGTTGAAGGTGGAAACATCAATCGACCCCCTTTCTTTGATGGAACAAATTATGCGTACTGGAAAGTACGGATGAAAGCCTTTTTAATTTCCATCGACGAAAGGGTGTGGCAATCAATTGAATTAGGATGGTCTAATCCAACTGAAATTATCTCTGATGTTCGCACCTTAAAACCTAGGTCGAAATGGACCAAGGAAGAGATAGATTCTTCTTCTTACAATGGCAAAGGAATTAATGCTCTATTTAATGCTTTGTCACAAACAGAGTTCTCTCGCGTCTCGGCATGTGAGACTGCGAAAGAAATCTGGGATGTTCTTCAAGTTACGCATGAGGGAACTAACCTTGTGAAGATTCAGAAACTGCAAATGCTTACGAGCAAATTTGACTCTATCTCTATGGCAGAGAATGAATCTTTCACTGACTATTACACACGATTGCAAGACATCGTAAACTCATGTGCTAACTTGGGAGAGAAGATTCCAGAATTTAAAGTTGTAAGAAAAATCCTTAGAACTCTTCCTGAACGATTTCGCCCGAAGGTCGCAGCCATTGAAACAATTAAACACCCGGACGAAATGCGTGTAGAAGAATTAGTTGGTGCATTACAAACTTATGAAATGACATTTCCTACTAACTATTCTTCTGGAAAAGCATCCTCTTCTAAGTCTTCAGGTTACGCATTGAAATCAACCAAGGAAGAAGACGCGGATTCATCCTCCTCGGACGATGACGAGAACCTATCTATGGAGGACTTTGAGAAGCAGCTCGCTCTCTTGACAAGGAAGTTTCGCCGCAACTTTCGAAGGGGCAATCCAAGCAAAACTCCATCCTTCGGAAAGTCGAAGAAAGGCAAGGGTTCTTCAACTTACAAGTCAAGGAAGCAAGAGAACTTCTCAAAGGATAAGAAAAGTTCAGAGGGACAAGTACAGTGCTTCAAATGTCGAGGCTACGGCCACATTTCAACGGAGTGTCCCAACAAGAATCCGGCAAAGAAGAAGGCGATGCAAGTCGTCACTTGGGATGACAACTCAACGTCAAATGAGTCATCGTCAAGTGATGAAGAAGACAACGCAACGGCATTCCACGCGTCCACCTCTTCACCCTTCATGTGCTTAATGGCAAGTACATCCGACTCACTGTCCAACTCCACTGTTGAAAAGATTGCAACGGACGATGAATCAGATGATTCGGAAGGTGAAGATTTTGCTCTAGCCTATCACAGACTTTTGAGGGATTCAAAGAAATTGGCTAAGCAAAACAAGGGGTTGAAAGGGAGATTGCAGGATCTCGAAGAAGAAGTAAAAAGGGTAACCTCTCTCTCAACCGATCTTGAAGTGGAAAGGGATAATCTGATTAAAGCAAATGTTTCCCTTCAAGAGTCCAATGAGCAACTCAAGAAGAATTATATGGATATGGTGAACAAAGCGAATTACTTCTTGAAGCTCAACGACGAGGCTCGACAGGAAAAATTGGAAATGACGTGTCACGCCCCGGGGGTTTTATTTAGCGGAAACGATGCACTAAAGTAAGCGTTTGGCGCGTACACTTTTTTTTTTGTTGAAAACCTTCTTCCCCGGCGCGTGCCCAGACCCGCCGCATATACAGATTTACTCGGCAAACGGGCAGAGTCTCCTCTGTATATGCACGGCGTCGCAGACAATACAATAGTGTAAAGCAAGCATTTCTTTAATCACAACCGAGCCAGACAAGGTACACATACAGAAGAAACACAAAATCCGAGGCCGTTCGATTTCTTTTAAAGCATAAAACCACACAGTTGGAAATCATGCCCACACGGCACTTAGGTTTTGAAAGCCATTGTCGCGATGCATAAATCCACAGGGTTTTGAAGATGGTGCCCACCCGACACCTAAGTTTTTTTTTAAAACGGTTTTCACAATCATTTTTCTTATCGTTCATAAGTCATTCGTTTCTTTGAAATTGGCCCACGGAAGAAATAAAAGAAAACACCAAGTCTCACATCCAATGTCCCAACATCCACAATCATAGCGACCCCACGAGGGTATCGAGAACCACACAGTAGCCTACAGTATGAAATAAAATGAAATGCTGGGAAAGTGACGAAACGGCAGACTGGGGCTCCCACAGCCCGACTGCTCCCACCTCGGCCTCACCGTCGCCTACCGCTCACTCCTGGAAGTACCTGTCACAGAGTGGGTAGTCAGCGACACTATCATGACGAAATAGTAAAACGGTAAAGTAATACCAAGCCACAAAAGCATGACTAGCCGGAGCAACCACGCTACTCCTATGGGTAACTCGCAAACACCTAAACCACCTGTGACACCTGTAATACCTGTAACAACCGTAACACCTTTACCCCTGTAACACCTTTAACACCTGCATCACCTGACCTCGACGGGCACCAATCCCGACAGGTCGCACCGCTCCCACCTTGGTGCTTCAAACCCCACACCTACGGGGGCCCCCCACTACGTCACCTCGTGGGTGAACACGGGTCAGAGACCGCCTTTCCGGAAAAGAGCACCCTTTGCGGTGGCCAGACCGCGGGTGCGCGTGTCGCAACTAGAGCATAGTCACCGAGACACGGGGTAATAAAATAACTCATAGAAGCCCTCAGTGTTAGTATCGATTAACATGTAATTAATATCTTTTCCGAAATACTAACGTTACTTAGCCTCAAAAGACAACCCACCTGTTAGCCTCAAAAGACAACCCACCTGTTTCGTTGACGCACTCCCGACCGATGCTAGGTTCCTCCGCGTCCCGGTGAGTCCGCCCGGACCTACACGAACCTGTGGTGCGGGAGTTAGTAACTCAAAAATCCCAAAAGCTAGCAGAACCGGAACACCCGGCTCCTACTCCTCGTGCACTGCCCGCACGAGCGTCCCCGGCCCCCGCGCGGTTGGACGGCGTGCCGCCCGTGCGCGGGGCCGCCTGCATGCGGCGCCGCCCGCATGCGGCGCCGGCCGCATGCGGGGCGACCCGCATGCGGCGCCGCCCGCATGCGGGACCGGCCGCATGCGGGCCGGCCGCATGCGGCGCCGGCCGCATGCGGCGCCGGCCGCACGCGGGCTACCCGCATGCGGCGCCGCCCGCATGCGGGGCCGGCCGCATGCGGGGCTACCCGCATGCAGCGACGCCCGCATGCGGGGCCGGCCGCATGCGGGACCGGCCGCATGCGGGCTGGCCGCATGCGGGGCCGGCCGCATGCGGGGTTACCCGCATGCGGCGCCGCCCGCATGCGGGGCCGGCCGCATGCGGGCTACCCGCATGCGGCGCCGCCCGCATGCAGGGCCGGCCGCATGCGGGGCCGCCCGCATGCGGGCGCGGGCGTGGTGCCGCCCGCGCCGGCCTCCGGTGGCTTTTCCCCTCCCCACCCCCAAGAACAAGAACGGGAACTTCAAACCATGAAACCCTAATTATGCTCACCTTGGTTTCGTCAGCTTAGGATTGGACAATGGGGGAAGAGGGATCGTCCTGTTCTTGCGCGCTTGGTACCGAAGGGCGTGCCGGCGATCTTCCCTCTCCCCGATCGCTCCGCCTTGGTTCTCCACGCGATCGGATGGGGAAGGGAAAGGTTGGGGAAGTGGGTTCCTCGTTTCGCTCGGGGTCGTGCGCCTAGGGCAAGAAGGGAGAAAAATAATACGAAGGGGGTTTTCCCCAACCCCAAAAACCCCAACCGATATAAATAGCCTATTAGGCGACATCGGACTAATCCCCAAATTTATTTAGAAGGGTCGATCAGGGTGCGAACCTGGGTCCAGTCCGCCCCGATATTTTGGGTTAGTCACCTGGGTCGTACAAAACTTCCGGAATTTATTCTGGGAGATTCCGAAGTCGGAATCCAAAACCGATTGCGCCGCCGGTCTCCGTTTCGCGAGCCTTATTTTTCAAAATTACCCGCGAGCCCCGACGGCCTACCCAGAAAACACGAAAATTATCAGTCACCCCCCCGGACCCCTTGGTCGGTAAGCGGTTAAAAAAAAATCAAGAGAAGGCCCAGAAAGGCAAACGAACCCACGGTTACTACACCACTCACCTCTAAAAACGAGTTTCGTCCCTGAAACTCAATCCTCGTCCGCGGTGAAAAGGTAGGGGTAGGCCTCCCGCATCTTCGACTCTAGTTCCCATGTCGCCTCCCGTTCCTCGTGGTTGCTCCAGAGCACCTTCACGTAGGGAATGGCTCGGTTTCGTAGTGTCTTGCTCTCTCTTGCCAGGATTCGCACCGGGGTTTCCTCGAAGCATAGGTCCTCTTTTAGTTCGAGTGTCGAGACGTCCAGAACATGCGATGGGTCGGGGAGGTATTTCTTGAGCATTGAAACGTGGAACACATCGTGGACTTGGTTGACGTTCGGTGGTAGGGCGAGTCGGTAAGCCACTGGGCCAATGCGCTCCAGGACCTCGAACGGCCCCACGAACCGCGGGCTCAGCTTGCCCTTTAATCCGAACCGCCTGATTCCCTTGGACGGCGAGACCCGCAGGAACACGTGTTCTCCCACTTGGAACTCCAAGTCGCGGCGTCTCCGGTCCGCGTAGCTCTTTTGCCGACTCTGGGCGGTTAGTAAGCGCTGTCTGATGAGGCGCACCTTTTCTTCTGTCTCTTCCACCAAGTCTGGTCCCAAGAACTTCCGCTCTCCCAAGTCGTCCCAACAGATCGGGGATCGGCAGCGTCTGTCGTACAAGGCCTCATAGGGTGCCATCTGGATACTGGCCTGGTGGCTGTTGTTGTAGGCGAATTCGACGAGGGGTAGGTAACGTTCCCAACCGATCCCCCAGTCTAGTACACAAGCTCGCAGCAGGTCTTCCAACGTCTGGATCACTCGCTCTGACTGTCCGTCCGTTTGTGGGTGGAAGGCCGTGCTGAACTGGAGTTTGGTCCCTAAGGCCTGCTGTAGGCTTTGCCAAAACTTTGAAACGAAACGAGTGTCCCTGTCCGATGTAATCGATGCCGGCACTCCATGCAGTCTCACAATTTCGCTAAGGTACGCTTGAGCCAACCGCTCCCTGGTCCAGGTCGTGTGAATGGGTAGGAAGTGCGCTGACTTGGTTAGCCGGTCGACAATAACCCAGATTGCGTCGTGCCCTTGCTGGGAACGTGGGAACCCAGTGACGAAGTCCATGGTGATTTGATCCTACTTCCACTCCGGCACCGGTAAGGGTTGCAGCTTCCCCGCCGGCCGCTGGTGCTCTGCCTTTATTTGCTGACACACCAGGCAATGCGCTACATGACGAGTCACGTCCCCCTTTAGCTTGGGCCACCAGAAGGTCTGCTTAAGATCCCTGTACATCTTCGTGCCCCCTGGGTGTGCCGCATAAGGGGCGCGGTGTGCCTCGGCTAGGATTTCCTCCTTTAATTCCGGGGTGTCCGGCACACAAATCCGCCCCCGGAACCGTAGGGTGCCGTCGCTCTCCACTGAAAAGTCACCCTCCTGATCCGGTGAGATCTTGTCTTTTATCAGTTGTAAGTACAAGTCCGCCTGCTGTCCCTCCCGAATTTTCTCGAATAGTGTCGGCTTTACCACCAAAGCCATTAGATGTGCGGCCGTACCCGCTGGTACCACTTCCAACTTCAAACGTGCGAATTCCGCGATTAAGGTGTCCTGCTCAGTTATCTCGCGTGCCGACGCCTCTTCGGGTCGCCCCTTTCTGCTCAAGGCGTCTGCCACTACATTTGCTTTCCCGGGGTGATACTGGATGGTTAGATCGTAGTCCTTCAATAGTTCAAGCCACCGTCTCTGCCGCAAATTTAGCTCTTTTTGAGTGAACAGGTACTTAAGGCTCTGGTGGTCTGAGAAGATGGTACAGTGGACACCGAAGAGGTAGTGTCTCCATAACTTTAGGACGAAGACCACTGCAGCCAGTTCCAAATCGTGTATCGGGTAGTTCCTTTCATAATCCTTCAGTTGTCTGGATGCATAGGCTATTACCTTCCCCTGTTGCATTAGGACACCCCCAAGGCCGATCTTCGAAGCGTCGCAGTACACCTCATAGTCCTCTTCGGGTGTTGGTAGTACAAGGATTGGTGCCCTGGTTAGCCTTCTTTTGAGTTCTTCGAAGCTCTCCTGGCATTTGGCCGTCCATACAAACCTTTCTCCTTTCTTGGTCAACCGGTTTAAAGGGGCCGCAATCTTCGAGAAGCCCTCGACGAAGCGTCTATAGTATCCCGCCAGTCCCAAGAAACTATGGACCTCCGTCACCGTCGTCGGCGGCTGCCAGTCGATCACCGATTCCACCTTCTTGGGGTCCACGGCGATTCCCTTTGCCGAGATCACGTGCCCCAGGAATCCCACTTCCCGTAGTCAGAACTCGCACTTCTTGAGTTTAGCGAACAGCCTCTGCTCCCTAAGAGTTTGGAGAACCGTTCGCAAATGGTCCTCGTGCTCCTCGTCGGTGGGTGAATAGATCAGTATGTCGTCGATGAAAACCACTACGAATCGGTCTAGGAATGGTCTGAAAATCCGGTTCATCATATCCATAAAGACCGCAGGCGCGTTCGTAAGTCCGAACGGCATGACCGTAAATTCGTAATGGCCATACCGGGTCCGGAAGGCGGTTTTCGGAATATCCTCGTTCCGCACCCGGAGCTGGTGGTAACCCGATTGCAGGTCAATTTTGGAGAAAACCGTCGCCCCCCGCAACTGATCGAAGAGGTCGTCGATTCTAGGCAGGGGGTACTTATTCTTTACTGTCACTTTATTAATGCCTCTGTAGTCGATACAGAGACGCAGGCTTCCGTCCTTCTTCCGTACGAAGAGCACCGGTGCGCCCCAAGGTGACACACTCGGCCTGATAAAACCTTTATCCAAGAGGTCCTCCAGTTGCGCCTTCAGCTCCTTCAACTCCGCGAAGGCCATTCGGTAGGGCGCCTTCGTAATTGGTTGCGTACCCGGCAAAAGCTCAATTGGGAACTCCACTTCTCGATCAGGGGGTAGTCCGGCCAGTTCCGCCGGAAAGACGTCGGGGAAGTCCCTCACCACCGGGATGTCCGTAAGTGTTGAGGAGGGCCGGGTAACCAAATCCACCGATGCCAAGTAGGCCACGCACCCACCCTCCACCAATCTCCTGGCTCGAGCCGCTGAAATCACGGCGGGAAAGGAGGTGCTCTTGCATGCCAGATATGCGTTTTTAGGGAAACTTGGTTCTTGTAGTTGTACCATCCTCTTCTCGCAGTCGATGAGCGCTTGGTACCTCGAGAGCCAGTCCATGCCCAACACGACATCGTACTCCTTCAGAGGGATCACCACTAAATCCCAAGGGCAAGCCAGTCGCCCAAGTTTAATCGGGCAGGTGGCCACGAAACCGGTCGCCTCCAATGTCCCGCCCGCCGTCTGGACCGTCAAACGGCTTGGGAGAGAGGTCTCCCCAAGATCATGCGTAAATACATAGTCACGAGAAACAAACGAGTGGGTTGCTCCAGTGTCAAAGAGGGTTCTAGCACGGGAATTAGAAACGGAAGTAATACCTGCGAGTATGTCCTCCGGTGGGTCCAATTCCCCGCGGGTCATTGAATAAATTCGCCCGCCCGGTTGAGGCTGTCCCTCCTCCTCGCGCCGCGAAGCCGGGGGCTTAGAGGTCGACCCCATAGGAGCTTTCCCCCGCCCTGACAGTTGTGGTGCAGGCGTGGAAGCGGCGGAGGAGGCTGGTCCCAAGGCAAGGGGGCAGTTGCGGCGAAAGTGCCCCTGCTTGCCGCAACGGAAGCAGTGATCAACTCTCTGGGGGCAATCCAACACTCCGTGCGCCCCCCCGCAGATCACACAAGGCCTGTCTTTTGGTCTCGTCCCTCCCGTAGGTGCGCTCCGTGCTCCCGACTGTGACCTCCACCGCTTTGGGGGTCGGCTCCCCGCAGATGACCCCCCTCCAAGGCTTGGCTGTTGCCGCTTTCTATCCTCATGCTGAGCCGGGGCCTCCCTCCTAGCACGGGTAACGGCGAACCCGCGCTCTACGACAGTGGCCCGGTCGACCACTTTCTGGAACGTATGTAAGTCAGCGGCCTGGACCACCTGGAAGATATCACTTCGCAATCCATCCACGAACAGTTGCGCCTTGTGGGATTCGTCCCTTATGACAAACGGGACGCAATTTGCCAGGCGCACGAATTCGCGCTGATACTCCATAACCGTCTTGCTCCCTTGCTGAATGTGGTTCAGGTCGTCCTCCAGTTTCTTCTTGGTGCTACTTGTGAAGAAAGCCCCAAACAGTTCCTGCTTGAATGTCGTCCATGGCAGAAGCACGGTGCCCTTGGTGGGATCAGGCCGCACCGTCTTCCACCATAAACGAGCGTTTCCCTCCAGGAAGTGAACCGCCAGGGGGACGCGCTCGGGGTCCTCGATGAGTAAGTCCTCGAACAACTTCTCCATCGATCCTACCCACTTTTCGACGACCCAAGGATCAGTCGTCTCCCCCTTAAACGTGGGTGGTTCGAACTTCATGAAATCCGCCAGGTTGGCCCGCACTCGTTCTCGCTCCGTCAGTGTAACTGTCCCTTCCCCAGCGGCGGCGGCGGAGGTACTCCCGCCGAGGGCCCCCGGCACTGGCCCCGCTGGCGCTGATGCAGGCGCTGCCGTTGGCGCCGTTGTCTGGGCGGGTGCCAGCCCGGCCGTTGCTACCGGTGGAGGGGCTGTCTCTACCCCAGTCCCCGTCGCTTGCGGCGCTGCGGCCGGTGCAGTTGGCCTTTGTGAAGGGGCGGGAGCGACCGGTTGCGTCTGCTGCGTCAGTTGACGCACATGTTCCGTGAGGGTCGCTAACTGCCCCGCCATCTCCCTCAGTTGTTGCCGCAGGAGCTGGTTCTCCGCGGCCGTCGATGTCGTCGCATCTGCCCCTACCTCCTCGGCCGACGCTCGGGTTCGGACCATTGTCTGCACGGCATATTTTCATAAGCTTAGCTCTAGTCTACACTAGAAAGGACCACCCTAATTATCGAGAGGGAAAAAGACAACACTATCCACCTATCCCCTCCCCGATCTCTCACGTCCTACACCTATAAGCCCTGTGCATTTCATTCATAAGTGGCTAAATGTGGTATTTCCCGTGGATGTTGGACCGTCGCCGTTGTGATTAAAGGAATTCGCTCTGATACCATCTTAATCTGTCACGCCCCGGGGGTTTTATTTAGCGGAAACGATGCACTAAAGTAAGCGTTTGGCGCGTACACTTTTTTTTTTTGTTGAAAACCTTCTTCCCCGGCGCGTGCCCAGACCCGCCGCATATACAGATTTACTCGGCAAACGGGCAGAGTCTCCTCTGTATATGCACGGCGTCGCAGACAATACAATAGTGTAAAGCAAGCATTTCTTTAATCACAACCGAGCCAGACAAGGTACACATACAGAAGAAACACAAAATCCGAGGCCGTTCGATTTCTTTTAAAGCATAAAACCACACAGTTGGAAATCATGCCCACACGGCACTTAGGTTTTGAAAGCCATTGTCGCGATGCATAAATCCACAGGGTTTTGAAGATGGTGCCCACCCGACACCTAAGTTTTTTTTTAAAACGGTTTTCACAATCATTTTTCTTATCGTTCATAAGTCATTCGTTTCTTTGAAATTGGCCCACGGAAGAAATAAAAGAAAACACCAAGTCTCACATCCAATGTCCCAACATCCACAATCATAGCGACCCCACGAGGGTATCGAGAACCACACAGTAGCCTACAGTATGAAATAAAATGAAATGCTGGGAAAGTGACGAAACGGCAGACTGGGGCTCCCACAGCCCGACTGCTCCCACCTCGGCCTCACCGTCGCCTACCGCTCACTCCTGGAAGTACCTGTCACAGAGTGGGTAGTCAGCGACACTATCATGACGAAATAATAAAACGGTAAAGTAATACCAAGCCGCAAAAGCATGACTAGCCGGAGCAACCACGCTACTCCTATGGGTAACTCGCAAACACCTAAACCACCTGTGACACCTGTAATACCTGTAACAACCGTAACACCTTTACCCCTGTAACACCTTTAACACCTGCATCACCTGACCTCGACGGGCACCAATCCCGACAGGTCGCACCGCTCCCACCTTGGTGATTCAAACCCCACACCTACGGGGGCCCCCCCACTACGTCACCTCGTGGGTGAACACGGGTCAGAGACCGCCTTTCCGGAAAAGAGCACCCTTTGCGGTGGCCAGACCGCGGGTGCGCGTGTCGCAACTAGAGCATAGTCACCGAGACACGGGGTAATAAAATAACTCATAGAAGCCCTCAGTGTTAGTATCGATTAACATGTAATTAATATCTTTTCCGAAATACTAACGTTACTTAGCCTCAAAAGACAACCCACCTGTTTCGTTGACGCACTCCCGACCGATGCTAGGTTCCTCCGCGTCCCGGTGAGTCCGCCCGGACCTACACGAACCTGTGGTGCGGGAGTTAGTAACTCAAAAATCCCAAAAGCTAGCAGAACCGGAACACCCGGCTCCTACTCCTCGTGCACTGCCCGCACGAGCGTCCCCGGCCCCCGCGCGGTTGGATGGCGTGCCGCCCGTGTGCGGGGCCGCCTGCATGCGGGGCCGCCCGCATGCGGCGCCGCCCGCATGCGGCGCCGCCCGCATGCGGCGCCGCCCGCATGCGGGGCCGGCCGCATGCGGCGCCGGCCGCACGCGGGCTACCCGCATGCGGCGCCGCCCGCATGCGGGGCCGGCCGCATGCGGGGCTACCCGCATGCAGCGCCGCCCGCATGCGGCGCCGCCCGCATGCGGGGCCGGCCGCATGCGGGGTTACCCGCATGTGGCGCCGCCCGCATGCGGGGCCGGCCGCATGCGGGGCCGGCCGCATGCGGGCTACCCGCATGCGGCGCCGCCCGCATGCGGGGCCGCCCGCATGCGGGCGCGGGCGTGGTGCCGCCCGCGCCGGCCTCCGGTGGCTTTTCCCCTCCCCCCCCCCAAGAACAAGAACGGGCACTTCAAACCATGAAACCCTAATTATGCTCACCTTGGTTTCGTCAGCTTAAGATTGGACAATGGGGGAAGAGGGATCGTCCTGTTCTTGCGCGCTTGGTACCGAAGGGCGTGCCGGCGATCTTCCCTCTCCCCGATCGCTCCGCCTTGGTTCTCCACGCGATCGGATGGGGAAGGGAAAGGTTGGGGAAGTGGGTTCCTCATTTCGCTCGGGGTCGTGCGCCTAGGGCAAGAAGGGAGAAAAATAATACGAAGGGGGTTTTCCCCAACCCCAAAAACCCCAACCGATATAAATAGCCTATTAGGCGACATCGGACTAATCCGCAAATTTATTTAGAAGGGTCGATCAGGGTGCGAACCTGGGTCCAGTCCGCCCCGATATTTTGGGTTAGTCACCTGGGTCGTACAAAACTTCCGGAATTTATTCTGGGAGATTCCGGAGTCGGAATCCAAAACCGATTGCGCCGCCGGTCTCCGTTTCGCGAGCCTTATTTTTCAAAATTACCCGCGAGCCCCGACGGCCTACCCAGAAAACACGAAAATTATCAGTCACCCCCCCGGACCCCTTGGTCGGTAAGCGGTTAAAAAAAAAATCAAGAGAAGGCCCAGAAAGGCAAACGAACCCACGGTTACTACATGACGAAGACCATTCACCAACTGAAGGATGACTTAAGGAGATTTTCTTCTGGAAGGAGTAAGTTGGACAGGCTTCTTGGTCTTGGTCAAACAAATAAGTTCGGCCTCGGATTCACTCAAACTGGAGACATTCCAAGTTCGAGTGGGACAGTGTTTGTGCCTCAGTCGGTATCTCCTTCTCCGACATTGGAATTCACGACAAGCAACGACAACAATCCTACTTCATCCTCCTCGGGATCGTTAAGATCTAAGGTATGTTTTCGTTGTGGCATTTCAGGGCACATAAGGAGAAATTGCAAGACGGAAGCCAAACGCACACCTCAAGCACCTCTTGCAATGACTACCAATAAGGCTATTCCTCGAAAATCAACTGCAATTCAATTGAAGGAAAAGAGCCTTGGTAGTCACCGCTCAAGACGACATCATCAAGGAGCAGCAATTCTTCAAGCAAGACGCTCTCACCTAGGAGATCAACTTCACGATCATTACCGACGCACTCCAAAAAGGTTTGGGTGCGCAAAGGTGAAATTTTCCCTTGTCTTGCTACTAATGTTTCCTTGCATGCATATGATAGTTCGTCTTGGTATCTGGATAGCGGGTGTTCCCGTCATATGACCGGTGACAAAAACTGTTTTCAAACATTTGAGAAAAACTCCGGAGGACTTGTTGTTTTCGGAGATGGTCGGTCTTCCAAAATTGTTGGAAAGGGAACGGTAGCTATTCCAGATGGCCCGGTTCTAAATAATGTGTTATTTGTTCATGGCCTTAAGACTAACCTCATAAGCATAAGTCAACTTTGTGATAGTGGTTATTCAGTTAATTTTTCATCTGATAAATGTACTGTAACTGACAGAACCATGCTTTCTTTTTAAAAGGGGTTAGATCAGAAAACAATTGTTATGTAGTTCCTCATAAGATTTCTGAAAAATGTAACCTAGCATCTTTGAAAAATGAAACACTTTGGCATGAAAGGCTAGGTCACATAAACTTTAAGGAACTTGCTAGAATTTCGAACAAAGATGTGGTCAAGGGGGTTCCAAAACTTTCTTTTGAACAAAACATTGTGTGTGGCGGTTGCCAAAAGGAAAACAGTCTAGGACTGCACACAAGAACTTGAACCACATAGGTACAAAACGGCCTTTGGAACTTTTGCATATGGACTTAATGGGGCCAACTCGTCAACCATCTCTGGGAGGTAAATGGTATATTTTCTTATTGGTTGATGATTTTTCTAGATATACTTGGGTAGCATTTTTAAAAGAAAAAGCTGATACCTTTGATTCTTTTCTCGAAATCTGCCATCGTATTATGATTGAAAAGAATGATAGGATTACTCGAGTTAGAAGTGATAGAGGTGGGGAATTCATAAATTCCAAATTCATTGATTTTTGCACTTCTAACGGCATTAAACATGAATTCTCTGCACCTTATACACCTCAACAAAATGGTGTAGTCGAGCGCAAAAACAGGGTCGTACAGGAAATGGCACGTGTTATGCTTCACAGCCGGAACTTACCTTTTTATTTTTGGGCTGAAGCGGTGAACACTGCTGTTTATGTTATTAATCGCGTGTATTTGCGCCCGGGGACATTGAATACACCATATGAACTTTGGTTTTGTAGAAAACCTAACATCAAATATTTTCGTATCTTTGGGAGTCGGTGTTTTATTTTACGTGATCGCGAAAATCTTGGAAAATTTGACTCTCGAAGTGACGAAGGGATTTTCTTAGGTTATTCTACAAACAGCAGAGCATATCGAGTTTTTAACTTAGAATCTAAGACGATCGTAGAATCGATAAATGTTAAGGTAGATGAAGCTTTTCATTTTGAATCTGAAAAATCTACCCTCGATATCTCTCTTGATGATGATACACCTGCTAATGCATCTTCTTCTAACAATTCTTTCGATAATAATGTTGATGCATCTAACGGTTCTTCAAGTTCATCTGATGTGCAGGAATCATCTCGTGTACCTCCGTCTACTCCTCTACCTCAAACGTTACGCATCTCCAAGGATCACCCTGAATCGAACATCATTGGAGATCCACAAGAAGGAGTTAGAACACGGAGACAATTGGTTTGCGGATTTGCATGCTATGTATCTCAAATCGAACCAAAGAATGTTGATGAAGCTCTCCAAGATGACTACTGGATTAAAGCAATGCAGGAAGAGCTCCATCAATTCGAGCGAAACAAAGTCTGGGAATTAACGAAGCCTCCGAAGCAACACAATGTGATAGGTACCAAATGGATCTTCAAGAACAAGAAAAATGAAGAAGGTACTATCATCAGGAACAAAGCAAGGTTAGTTGCTCAAGGCTACTCTCAAGTAGAAGGTATAGACTTTGATGAAACTTTCGCCCCTGTAGCTAGACTCGAGTCCATTCGTATCTTATTTGCGATAGCTTGTCATTTTAAAATCAAATTATTTCAAATGGACGTTAAGAGCGCCTTTTTAAATGGGTTTTTAAATGAGGAAGTTTATGTGGCTCAACCGAAAGGTTTTGTGGATCATAAACTACCTAACCATGTTTTTCGTCTGAAAAAGGCTCTTTACGGTCTGAAACAAGCACCGCGAGCATGGTACGAAAGGTTGACAAAGCACCTTTTGGAAAAGGGCTACACTCGAGGGGGAGCTGACAGGACTCTCTTTGTGAAGCATTATCAAAACAATTTCATAGTTGCTCAAATCTATGTCGATGACATTGTTTTTGGCGCAACAAGAGATAATGATGCTTCTAAATTCGCGGAGACCATGGAAAGCGAATTTGAGATGTCCATGATGGGCGAATTGACTTATTTTCTTGGATTACAAGTTAAACAAAACGATGAAGGAATTCACTTGTGTCAATCCAAGTATGCAATGGAGTTGGTCAAAAAGTTTGATCTAGAAAATTCTAAGGATTTTCCGACTCCAATGGGAACTAGCCATAAGGGACTTGGAAGTGAATCACATAGTGAGAATGTAGACGAGAAACTGTATCGCAGTATGATTGGAAGTCTACTATATCTCACGGCTAGTCGCCCGGATATATCCTTCAGTGTTGGGATTTGTGCGAGATATCAATCAGCACCGAAGGAGGTTCACCTGAAAGCGGTGAAACGGATCATCCGATATATCAAAGGTACAATCAATTTCGGAATTTGGTATCCTATGGGAACAAGTTTGGATATTGTTGGATACTCAGATGCCGATTGGGCTGGATCAGTGGATGACCGGAAAAGCACGAGTGGTGCATGCTTCTATCTTGGCCATTGCCTTGTTGCATGGCACAGTAAAAAGCAGAATTGCATAGCACTCTCGACTGCCGAAGCGGAGTACATTTCTGCAGGAAGTTGTTCAACCCAATTGATTTGGATGAAAAGCGTGTTGAGCGATTTCCGGATTTCAGCAACTTCGGTAACCATTTTATGTGACAACACTAGTGCTATTAACATTTCAAAAAACCCTGTGTTGCACTCTAGAACAAAACATATTGAACTTAGATATCATTTTCTTAGAGAGCTAGTTGAATCAAATATTCTTCAACTGTCATATATTTCAACTGAGGATCAATTAGCTGATATCTTAACAAAACCTTTGGATCAAAAACGTTTTATTCACTTGCGTAAAGCAATTGGCATGCTTTCCTTGAAATAATCTCTTTTTGAAACCTTTGCTTAGGTTAGGTTTTGTTTTTGTTTTTGTTTTGTTCTTTATCTATGTTTTGTACATAGGACATTAATTGAGCATAAATCATAATTGACTTTAATTGCATCCTTTTATGCATTTAGAAATTTATTATGCTTTTGATATCATAATATTTCAATGTTGCAATGATCATTTACGTTAATTAAACCATCTTTTAAGTGATCAAAGTCAATTTCTCTCTCAATGATCTCTTGGTATAGTCATTATCATATTTGATTGCTTAGTCGAGTATGAATGCGAGATCAATTTTTGGTTGAATACCTTATATATTAAATAATTGATAGCCAATTGAGGGGGAGTCAATGAAATGTAAAATGCTCAAAAGATGTGGAAAGAGTTACATCCCAATGAGGAGTGTGAAAACTACCACCACATGGAGAAAATGAAAGAAAGAAAAAGATACTCCATGAATGCAAAGCAAATTTTTGTTTTAAAAATGTTGATGAAATGCATATTGAAATACTTGACTCAGTCGTATTTCATGGTTGGTATAAGGTGGGATTTTTGATAAAAGATGCTCAAAGAGCCACTCCTTCAACAGATTGTCTAGATATATTATCTAACTTATCTGGGATTTCAAACATCTATTGATCTTGGTATTTCATTTTCTTTACCAAAATTGATGATTTGATAAAGGCATTACACATAAGATCAGGATAGATGTAATTGAAGTTGTTCAACTTTAAGTGTTTTAATTTTCGTAAATTTTCGTTTCATTTTTGAGTATTTTTGATAGATTTTGCATAATCTATTTCTTGTTGTATGAAACGATGATTTTTGTTTAAAGTTGACATGGTAAAGTGCTTACATACTTTTTCTGGATTTTATGGAATTTTTCTAAATTTTCTGGAGAAAAAGTTGAAGCCGATCCGGATCGGGTAAGTGATCCGGATCCCGAACGCAGGATTCTTCCTGCGGGTAGCCGATCCGGATCACATTCTCGATCCGATCCGGATCACGGCTAGGGTTTTTATAAGAACAAAGAGGATTTGATTTCTTTTACCCTAATCTTTTGTTCCAAGCTTCTAGAGTTTCTCTCTCTAGATTTCTTGCATCTTGGAGCTTCCAAACTCAAAGTTCTTCAATTCAAGTAAGTTTTATTGATCAAATCTCGGTTTTTCACAGTTTTTATATTTTTTCATCAAACGTGAGTTGAAATCATGGATCTTTTTCGTTTGTGAATGGTTTTTGATCAAATTTCTTTTGAAATAAGAACTCTGGGTCGATTAGTTTTGCTTTTATGCTGGGTTTTTACCTGATTAACGAGTTTTTAGGCTTCGATTTCTAAAAATTTGGTTTTAGGGCATAAAAGAGGAATTTTTGTAAATCATGGATTGATCTATTTTTAAAATTCTTTTTGCAAAACTAATTTGATTCTTAGCTTCTCTACATGATTATGATTGTCTAGGTACAATGTTTCAAATTTTTCAAAATTGACGATTTTTCATGTGTTCTTGAGTTGGTTTTCACAGGACACTTTTTAAACTCAAAGCACTGTTCAATGGCATTCTCCTGGATCATTCTTCTCCTGGTTGCTATGGTACATACTCGAGCCACGAACAAATTAAAGCGAGCTAAGAAAACACAACTAAAGGGTGAGTTTGTTGAGGTCAGTGACACAGAAGTGAATTGTAATGAGGTAGTTTGGGCTGCATTGACAGATAATGATGATGATTCTTTGCCTGAACAAAAGACATCTGGTAGTTCAAAAGGAAAGGCACCCTTGGACACAGGGAAAGCTCCTATGTCTGCACCAACTATCTCTGTGAAACGGAAACGACTTGCTCGACGTTTTGGACTACGACGAGACACTAATGTTGACACGCCAATAGCTCCTGACTCTCCGCCATGTGTTGAAGAAGTATTCGTTAACACTGATCGTCTTAGAGCTTTTGCACATCGCGAATGCATTGGCGAAAGGCACGTTAACATTGAGGCTCTACTAGGTCACTCCCCTGAATTTGGTGTTTTGATTGAACAAGCAAACCTTATTCAAGTATGTCGTTTCCCAGAAACCCTTGGCTACTGTTTGCATCATGTGAGGACCTTCTATACTAATGCACGGCATCTTCGAGAGTTTGACAACGGTCCTATGGAGTTCTACACGATCACCATCTCGACAAGCACCTGGCACAGATGATGAAGCATCACTAACATCGATTTTCAAGGAACAACAGCGACTATCTATTAAGCAAGAACAAATTTTGAGGGAGCAACAAAGAATTTCGAATGAGCTTGAAATCGTCACAGCAGCTCATATTACCATAACCAAAAGGGTCAATTCAATGACCAAGCGGGTAAAGAAGATGTTCTATAAAATGGGTTGCACAAGCTCTGAAACCTCGGATTCTGATGAATGATCACTTTTTGACTGATTTATCTTTTTTTGTGCAGGATTTTTGGAATTTAGTTTTTGTTTTAATTTCTTAGTTCAGTTCTTAGGTTTTTCATGTTAATACAATTTCTAACTCTCCTTACATTTAGTAGTTTTGACTACGTTTTGGCTTTGTTTTGAAACAAAAAGGGGGAGAGAGTTAGAGCGAACTTTGAACAATGAATGATGTGAACTTTGTGAATATCAAGGTAAGTATGACTTCAACTCAACTTTGGTTTTTCTCTTGTGATTTGTGGCATGCTTCTATACTAACTATTCGACTAACTATTTTGGCATGTAATATGACTAACAAGTTGATGTTGGACTAACAGTTTGTGACATTTGGTTCTTGAATGCCTAGAAGATATGTTGGTTTTTAACTATGATTCTCTTACATATCTGAATTCTTCAAATGTCATGATGAGAATAAACTCTATCTCTGTACTTGGTTTTGTATGTTTCAATTATTGAGGTATCTAACGATTTGTTTGTCAAGAATGCTTTCTTTGTGCAGAGAGTACAGATGTCTAAGTCTAGAGTCTGTTTTAGGAGTTTATCTCATGTTTTAATTTTTGGATCTCCATTGTAAATTTTTGTTGTATGGTGATAGCAACAAAAATATCTTTTTGAATTTTCTTTTGTGGATTTGTGTTTTGTCACGAAACCGCCAAAGGGGGAGATTGTTACGGAATTTGAGTTGGCGTATTTCGTGAAAGTATTAAGTCTTGAAGATTGAAGATGAAGAACTTTGGATCATATACCTCAATCTCAAGAAAGAAGAATTCAAAAGGATCAGGTATGTTTAACTAAAGATTTTGATGATCCGAATACTTCTTATAGTGTAGAAACACCTGGAAGAGGTTTTATTGCATAAACATCAAAAACTGGACATGGGACATGTTCAGGATCCGGATCGTGCTCGGCAATCCGGATCCCGAAGGGTGTTTGTTCATTGGCAATTTCAATCCGGATCCTAGACCATCACGATCCGGATCCCGAACATGAATGTTTGGTGAACTGTATGAACGATCCGGATCGGACTTACGATCCGGATCCCGAACATGGATTTTCTGGAAATCGTCTTTTTGTTACTGCGATCCGGATCGCCTAATCCAATCCGGATCGCCGTCGGTAAAATTTCCAGAAAAGGCTGTTTTTGATCCGTATATTCTTCCAATGGTTTCTAACCTATAAATAGACCCTAATTCATTTTTCTAGGGCATCCACATAGAGCCGTCATAATCAAATATCAGCCGAAAAGAAAAATCCACATATAGAGAAGAAAGGAAATCAATAGATTTATTCTATGTTTCTTCATCTATATTGATTGATTTGATTCTAGGTTTTCCATACTCACATTTTGAGTAGAATCAAATCAATGAATACTTAGATGGTATTTCCGATCTATTTCTAATCTAAGTATTCGGCGGATCATCACCACCCAAACAAACAACGATTTACCCAAAATCGGCGCGTGGACTCGCGTGGCCTTGTGGATTCAAGGTGCAAGCTACGTTCGTGGATTCGAAGCGTGTATTGGGTGAAGACCGTGGATTCGGTCGGACGTCGTGGACTCGACGTTGGACGCTGTGGACTCAGCGTTGGGCGCGGATCGTGGATGCGAGAAGCGTCGTGGAGCGAGCGGAGAAGATCTACTAGGAGCGTATGGTAAGAGGTTGAGTCGTCTGTGAGTACGTTATATCACCTTGTACGTGTTTCAATTCTAGTGGATTTCGCCGTGTTATCGGTCCCGTGGTTTTTTACTCCGGTTTGGAGTTTTTCCACGTAAAAATCTTGCGTGTTCATTTATTTTTCCGCATTGGGTTTTATAGCGCAACAATTTTTGAGTGTTTATTGTTTACACCAATTCACCCCCCTCTAGGTGTTTTTTCCCCTATTTAGATCCAATTACTTATAACCCAACAATTTCCCACATACACGAATGTGAAGATCCTGTGGAGCAATCATGAGGAGCGAGAGGCTACATGGGAGCTGGAGACAGAGATGAGAGATGCCCACCCCTTCTTGTTCGAGGCTTCTGATTGAGGTACGTCTGCATTGTTTATCCTTGTTTCGGGGACGAAACTTTTTTTTAGTGGGGGAGGATGTAGGATCCCTGAGCTCCATACAGCTTTTTCCCGCATTTTCATTGTGCAAACACCTGTTGATGGTGTATTTGGCCCATAGTGCATCAAATGGGTGCCACAGATGGACCCTGTGAGCTTTGGCTTGTTGTGTTGGCTTTCGGCTGTTCCTGCCGAAATCTTAGAAAGGTTTTGGGCCAAAGAGGAGGTTTGATTTGGTTTTCTGTCGATTTGGAGCTTGTCTGTTTTTCTGGGAGGCCATTCGGGGTGTTAGAGGTATCTGCGCGCTTTTTGGAACCAAGAAAGCGACCCGGCGTGAAAAATGTATTAAGTTTACCTTTCCGGGAGCCTTCGGCAAATTATAGGAGTGGATTTTGGCGAAACGGACGTCGTATTTGGAATCAGCACGCGAAAATGGTCAAGATGGGCTATTTACTTGCAGATTTTGGAGCTTGCTACAGTAAAAATTACTGTTCATCGCCGGAACAGTGTTTCCGGCGATCGCCGGCGGCTGCCGGCGGCGGCGGGCAGCGGCGGAAGGCGGCGGAGGGCGCTCGGGCAGGCGTTTGGCGGCCGCGGGCAGGCGCTGAGGGCGCGGGCAGGAGCGCGGTCCACCGCGGAGGGCGTGCGCCGGGGGCGGGCCACGTGGCGGTTTCCTGTTGGCCGGCGCAGCAGGCGCGGTCCACGGAATTTGGGGCCGGGTACACGGTAAACCGGGTGGACACGTGGCAGGCGGTTACTGGTGCGGTGTTGTGTGCGCGGTCCACGCAGGGAGTGGAGCAGGTGACCGGGGCAGGTTTCCGTACGGCGGGGCAGGTGGCCGTACGGGCGGGGCAGGCGCGACGTGCGCGGTGCACGGTTGCCTGGGCCACGTGGCGCGACGCCACTGGCGGGCGCAGGTGCGCCAGGTGCAGCGGGGCCCGGAGGAGTACTGTAGTGGGCCACGTGTCTGGCCCAGGCTGTTTCGGGCTTGCACAGTAATGGGCCGGGCCCATTACTGTAGCAGCCCGAAAAATTCGGGCGCCCGAAAGTGGGTATATGTTGGGTATTTCTCCAAAAGATTTCTTCAGCCTATTTAAAGGCAGCCCGAGCCCTCTTTTCAAGCTTTCTTCTCTCAACCTGTGCAAGATCTCCCCGAGCTTCCTCTTGATGATTTGTTCCCCTCTAAGTCCTTGATCTTCCTGCCAAGTTTTAGATTTTCTGGAGGCTCGAATCCCGAGGTTCCCCATTTTACGGCGTGGCGCGACGTTGCATTCCTGTGTTCTTCTTCGGCGCAGCGGCAGTGTTTTAGCTCCCCTGGGCTACCCCGAGGTCCTTCTTCAGGGATTCTTGCGCCGACAGACTCCTAAGAGGTAGGGCTTCATGTTACGGCTTTGTGTGTTGGCATATTTCGTGAGTCAAGTCAGTGAGTTGAGTCGGAGTCTTGAAGGGATCAAATTGTCAATCAGCAATCGAAGACTTAGAGAAGATTCAACAAGAGCTCAAGTTGACACTCAGTGTTTGAGTCTTGAAGATTGAAGATGAAGAATTGTGGATCATTACATCAATCTCAAGAAAAAGTATTCAAAAGGATCAGGTATGTTTAACTAAATAATTTTGGTGATCCGAATACTTTCTTATAGTGTAGAAACACTTGGATGAATTTTTAATTGCATAAAAATCAAAAACTGTTTTTTCAGGAATTCCGATCAGGATCAGAATTTCCGATCAGGATCGCCACGATCAGGATCAGAATTTCCGATCCGGATCCCGAACCTTGTTTTTTTCAGGAATTGCTGAAAAAGACGACGATCCGGATCGCAGTAAATCCGATCCGGATCGCCGTGCGGGAAAATTTCAGATAAGGTAGTTTTTGATTCTTATCTCTTTCCAAAGGTTTCTAAACTATAAATAGACATTTAGGGTTTCTCAAAAACGTGGAGCATACCGATCATTTTATAAAACACTTGAGAGCAACCCTAGAGGCTAGGTTTTTATCGTTCTTCTTTATAGCCTCTTTTAGGTCAATTCGATGGTTCTTTCAAGAACATATCTTTTGTCGAATTGATCTAATCTTTGCTTAGAGATTTTTCCCATGGATCTTCATTGATAATCTAAGCAAAGGATCACCATCGAAGCCAATATTCTTACCGGCTGAGTTTGCGTCGTGGATTCGACGTGGCACCGTGGATTCGGTGTGTTGAAGGCGTTTCGTGGATTCGAAACGTGTGCTCGTGGATTCGAGTGGCGTTCGTGGATTCGAACGTGTGCAGTGGACGTGCAAACGTTGGAGCGCAAGGTCCGAAGAAGTTGAAGGAGGGGTTGAATCCGTGGAGACGGTAATCACCTTGTTATTCTTCTTTTCTTAGTGGATTGTTATTGCGTGGATATCCAACCGGTCAGCGCAAGGTCCGAAGAAGCTGAAGGAGGGGTGAGTCCGTGGAGTCGGTAATCACCTTGTTATTCTTCTATTCTTAGTGGATTGTTATTGCGTGTTGGTCCCGTGGTTTTTCTCCTGGATTGGAGTTTCCACGTAAATCTCGGTGTGTTGATTTTTATTTTCCGCATTGTTTTTTATTTTGCACTGAGATTGGTTTTTATAATATTACACCTATTCACCCCCCTCTAGGTGTTTGATAGTACCTATTTAGATCCTTGTGGATCCTAAATAACTCTACAATTGGTATCAGAGCGGGTTTTAGGTTTATCTATCATGATGGGTGAAAGTGGTAATATTTTTAGACCTCCTCTTTTTGATGGGACCAATTATGCATATTGGAAATGCGGATGAGAGCTTTTCTCATCTCTATTGATGAGCGGGTATGGCAAACCGTTGAATACGGTTGGGTGCATCCGGTTGAGGAAGTAGGAAATTCTACTACCCCAAAACCTCGCTCTAGATGGTCTAAAGAGGAAATCGAAAGATCTTCTTACAATGGGAAAGGTATGAACGCTTTATTAATTCTCTTTCCTCGACTGAGTTTACAAGAATTTCCGCGTGTGAAACCGCGAAGGAAATTTGGGATATTCTCAAAATTACACATGAGGGTACTAATCTTGTAAAAATTCAAAAGCTCCAGATGCTTACAAGTCAATTTGACTCTATTCATATGGAAGAGCATGAATTGTTTACAGATTATTACACTAGACTTCAAGATGTAATTAATACATGTGCTAATTTAGGAGAAAAGATCCCGGAGTCGAAAATTGTAAGAAAGATTCTTCGGACTCTTCCGGAACGGTTTAGGGCAAAGGTTACCGCCATTGAAACCGTTAGTCATCCGGATGAGATGAGTGTAGAGGAATTAGTAGGTGCTTTGCAAACTTATGAGATGACTTTTCCTACTAATCAAAATTCTTCCAAGTCTTCTTCTAAGCTTACAGGTATTGCATTCAAATCAACAAAGGAAGAAGATGACGAATCGAGTTCCGACGATGAAATCTCTTTTGCCGATTTTGAAGAACAATTGGCGCGGATCACAAAGAAATTTCGTCGGAAATTTTGGAAGAATCGAACCGATGGATCTTCATCCACGAAACCATCTAAAGGATCATCGGGTTCTAAATCCTCTAAACTCAAAGGCGTTGCAAAACCTTCTAAAGAAAAAGAAAAAGATGATTTCGAAGGGGAAATCCGATGCTATCGATGCAAAGGCTACGGCCATATTTCAACGGATTGTCCTTCTAAGAAATCATACAAAAAGAAGGCTTTGCAAGCAAAAACTTGGGACGATTCTAGTTACGATGAATCGACCTCAAGTGAAGAGGAAAAAGAAAAAATTGTTGCTTTTCATGCCTCTCAAATTCCCTCTTCTAATTTGTGCTTATCATCTTTAGTCACTGACTCTATTCCTTTGATTTTGCATGAAACATCAACATCCGGAGGAGAGTCATCAAGTGAGGGGGAGTCGGACGAAGAAGAACTCGTTGAGGCATACCAACAACTTCTTGCGGAATCAAAGAAGATGGCCAAACTTAACAAGAAGTTGAGGAAGCAACGACTTGAAGTTCAAGACGAGAATCAAGCTTTAAAGATCAAACTTCATGATCTCGAGGAGGAACATGGACGGTTTTTGGATAACAATAAAATCCTCCAAGAAAAGCTAAACCAATCGGAGACAAACGCAAAATCATATATGGACAAGATTGGTTTTCTTGAAAAGCAGTTTGAGGAGATTCATGTCACCAACCAAGCTTTGACCAAGCAAGTTCATGAACTTAAATCCGACATACAAAGGCTTTCAACCGGTTCCAAGAAACTTAATTGTATGTCCGGATTAGGTCAAGCAAGCAAGGTTGGTTTGGGATTTAAAAAGAACCAAACTGTGAATGCTTCAAGTTCCACAATAAATTGAAAGGAAGAACTTGTCACCTATGTGGACTTGAAGGACATTTGGTGAAGAATTGCCCGAAAAAGAGAAAGAAGAATTCTTCGGCAACTTCATCTACGGAGCGGACTCAACGGAATCAAAAGACACATCAAGTCAAAGGAGTTCACTCAACCCACCAAAGGTCCGAGCCACAACATCAATCATTCAAGTGGATCATTGCAGGCAAAGACCTAAGGTGGACCAACAGTCAAAGCTACCAACCCCCGGGCACAACGAATCAAGACAACCCAAAATCCAGCGATTTTGGATTCGGAAAGGTGATATCTTTCCTTGTCTTAAGTTCTAAATAGCTTATGACTGTGTGTAATGCTTTGATTGGTTTTCCCTTCATATTTTTCTTAATCTCTGCATTACATGTTTTTCAATGCTCTTTGTTTTTATACTTTGTTTTTGAACAAAAGGGTTTTTAACGAACAAGTGCATTGAATAAAAAGGGGCTTCACGTTCATTCACTCCAAATTAAATTTTTCTTGGATTATCAACTTGACTCCATATTCATAATCTTGAAGACACTTCATTTAAAGGAGTTGTTTAATTGAGCATTGGCTAAATTGACTTTAATTGCATCCTTTCACGCATTTAGAAATTTATTATGCTTTTGATATCATAATATTTCAATGTTGCAATGATCATTTATGTTAATTAATTCATCTTTTAAGTGATCAAAGTCAATTTCTCTCTCAATGATCTCTTGGTATAGTCATTATCATATTTGATTGCTTAGTCGAGTATGAATGCGAGATCAATCTTTGGTTGAATACCTTATATATTAAATAATTGATAGCCAATTGAGGGGGAGTCAAAGAAATGTAAAATGCTCAAAAGATGTGGAAAGAGTTACATCCCAATGAGGAGTGTGAAAACTACCACCACATGGAGGAAAAGAAAAAGAAAAAGATACTCCATGAATGCAAAGCAAATTTTTGTTTCAAAAATGTTGATGAAATGCATAATGAAATACTTGACTCAGTCATATTTCATGGTTGGTATAAGGTGGGATTTTTGATAAAAGATGCTCGAAGAGCCACTCCTTCAACAGATTATCTAGATATATTATCTAACTTATCGGGGATTTCAAACATCTATTGATCTTTGTATTTCATTTTCTTTACCAAAATTGATGATTTGATAAAGGCATTACTCATAAGATCATGTTAGATGTAATTGAAAGTGTTCAACTTTAAGAGTTTTAATTTCCATAAATTTTCGTTTCATTTTTGAGTATTTTTGATAGATTTGGTATAATCTATTTCTTGTTGCATGAAACGATGACTTTTGTTTAAAGTTGATGCGCTAAAGTGCTTACATACTCTTTCTGGTTTTTATTTTTCTAAATTATTCTAATGAAAGAAAATTGGATTGAATGACATCTTATTAATTCATTGGTTAAAGCACTTATTTTGTTTTCTTGATGGAATACAAATCGGTAATTCAAAGATTTCAAAATCTGGATTTGTTTCAAGAAATTATTTGATTTTTTGTTCTGGTACCGGTACGCAATCTGCATTTTTGTTATATACCGGAACTGAGCTTTTATCTCTCTTTCTCTATGAACTAATGTTGTTAGTGATTTCCTTTTGTCTAGTATGTTCACTGTTTGACAATTTGTGACAAAAAGGGGGAGAAGAGAAATGACGGAGATGAGATCATCAAGAGAGGACAAACGAAAATGGAAAATGGGGGAGAACGGAAAATGATGATCGTATCACAAAGGGGGAGAACATAGATGCTCAAGAACATGGAGAACATGGAGAACATGTTAGAGATGCTCAAGATAGGGGGAGATAAAGAAAAATTGAAAGAGCCGAAAAACAAAAGAACCAAAGGAAGACGAATCAAATGTAGGATTTTAATTTCTAACGACTAACGTTTGATTTTGTTTGGAGTTTTGTTTTGCAGGAATTACATCACTTTAAGACTCCAAGTCCTAAGTCATAGAGTATGTTCTAGGACTGTTTGGTTCAAATGTAATTTTGTATTTATTGGATCTTTCACGCAAAGAAAATCAATGTTTTGGTGATGACATTGAATTTCGATTTTTTGGTTTAAGATGAGTGACTTGAGCGTTTTTATGTATTTTTGGGTTTTGTCACGAAATTGCCAAAGGGGGAGATTGTTACGGCTTTGGTGTTGGCATATTTCGTGAGTCAAGTCAGTGAGTTGAGTCGGAGTCTTAAAGGGATCAAATTGTCAATCAGCAATTGAAGACTTAGAGAAGATTCAACAAGAGCTCAAGTTGACACTCAGTGTTTGAGTCTTGAAGATTGAAGTTGAAGAATTGTGGATCATTACATCAATCTCAAGAAAAGTATTCAAAAGGATCAGGTATGTTTAACTAAATAATTTTGGTGATCCGAATACTTTTTATAGTGTAGAAACACTTGGATGAATTTTTAATTGCATAAAAATCAAAAACTGTTTTTTCAGGAATTCCGATCAGGATCAGAATTTCCGATCAGGATCGCCACGATCAGGATCAGAATTTCCGATCCGGATCCCGAACCTTGTTTTTTCAGGAATTGCTGAAAAAGACGACGATCCGGATCGCCGTAAATCCGATCCGGATCGCCGTGCGGGAAAATTTCAGATAAGGTAGTTTTTGATTCTTATCTCTTTCCAAAGGTTTCTAAACTATAAATAGACATTTAGGGTTTCTCAAAAACGTGGGAGCATACCGATCATTTTATAAAACACTTGAGAGCAACCCTAGAGGCTAGGTTTTTATCGTTCTTCTTTATAGCCTCTTTTAGGTCAATTCGATGGTTCTTTCAAGAACATATCTTTTGTCGAATTGATCTAATCTTTGCTTAGAGATTTTTCCCATGGATCTTCATTGATAATCTAAGCAAAGGATCACCATCGAAGCCAATATTCTTACCGGCTGAGTTTGCGTCGTGGATTCGACGTGGCACCGTGGATTCGGTGTGTTGAAGGCGTTTCGTGGATTCGAAACGTGTGCTCGTGGATTCGAGTGGCGTTCGTGGATTCGAACGTGTGCAGTGGACGTGCAAACGTTGGAGCGCAAGGTCCGAAGAAGTTGAAGGAGGGGTTGAATCCGTGGAGACGGTAATCACCTTGTTATTCTTCTTTTCTTAGTGGATTGTTATTGCGTGGATATCCAACCGGTCAGCGCAAGGTCCGAAGAAGCTGAAGGAGGGGTTGAGTCCGTGGAGTCGGTAATCACCTTGTTATTCTTCTATTCTTAGTGGATTGTTATTGCGTGTTGGTCCCGTGGTTTTTCTCCTGGATTGGAGTTTCCACGTAAATCTCGGTGTGTTGATTTTTATTTTCCGCATTGTTTTTTATTTTTGCACTGAGATTAGTTTTTATAATATTACATCTATTCACCCCCCTCTAGGTGTTTGATAGTACCTATTTAGATCCTTGTGGATCCTAAATAACTCTACACTTCATCTTTTGTTTTGGTCGCACTTTCCCGTTTCGAGGTTTTGGCACAAATCCCGAGGCAAAGAGTGACCCCTTTTTCTGTGTGGATTTCCTTGACAGCCCTGGGGTATTTTGGCCGTATCTTCGCGTACGAGCGTCAGACGGAAACGAGCTTATACAACTTTTTCATCTACGGATCGCAAGGAACGCGCTCGTATTTTTCTTGGATTTTCCAGAGGATTATTTCGAGGTGAAAATCACTGTTTTCTCAGTGAATAGTGCACAATTTTTAGCACAGATTTTTGTATGATGTACCCCTCTTGCCGAATTTATATCTTGACTTACCTAACTCAGATTTGGGCGTGCAAGGTACCGTTGCGAAGCTATCGACGCGAGGATCGCCGTGATATTTTTCTTGGAATTTCCTGGGCACTTTCTGCAGGTGATAATTTAACAGTTTTGTGACAGATGTTGTATGTGATTATAACAGCAATATTTGGGAGCCTAAGTGTATTTAGTGGACTTTGTATTGTACCAGGAGTATTACGGGTGTGCTGAATTTGTGGGAGAAAGAATTTGGAGTTTTGGTATTTTCTAGCTGTACGTACTTGGACAGTTGCACTTCAGGTGGGTGGTTGTTGTACTCCTCTCCTTTGATATGCTCACTAGGAATATCAGAGTACCCCTGATTTATTGATGCTAAATTATTTGTTGGTAGCCTTGCATGCTCTAGGGGACTAGTTAATGATCATTGGATCCGGGATGGAAATTACTGATAGCATGAGTATTTCTGACTGCATGTTTAGGGGCGAAATAATTATAATTGAGGACTGCAAATTTATGATTTTTCTTATGAGACTGTCACTTTAGCTCCTGTCAATCTAAACTAATTATTCTTGGAAAATGGACAAAATATTGGGACAATGCATGTTTAAACTGATCATTTGGCATAGTCATCTTTTTACTGCTACACTATTATTGGGACTTGACTTAGGAGAAACCATGCTTGCATTCTTTTTCTTTCTCCTACAATTCTAGACTTGAGGCATAGTGCTCGAGTTCGAGCAGGGATTGGGATAGTGTAGTCAGCTGTTGGAGATCTGGGACAGGTTGGGCTTTATGACAGGGGTTGCGGCGACCACGGATCTTGGGTGGTTGACCGGGTCATACTTTTGCATCAGATTGGGTGCTTGGGATCGGGCTATCTTTGTGGAGGGTTTTTTCCACTTGATTGAGTCTCGATCCAGTCCTGCTATATCAGGTTACTTGTGGTTACTTACTTTCCTCGTGTGGGTCGCTCCCCACGAGTGCCACTCCGGAGTGCGCGGCAGACAGACTTTGAGTCCTGGGGACTCCTTTTGCTTCGGTGTTATGCGTAGGCTGGCATACCCGTCGCGGCAGAGCAGGCAGTGCCAGTGTTCACTGGCGGTCAGATTGGGTCATTATGACAGGCTTCTTGATTCTGATGCATCACTTCTCCATCCTTATTGGTTGGTCATGTAGAGGCATATTAGGGATAGCATTTTATAAGTTGCTTCATTTATCCGCACCCCCCTTTCTTCTCCTTTCCCTTTTTGCCTCTGATCACCTGGTGGGCATATCTGAGCTGAGGCTTTACCCACTAGGGGAGGCTACTATTTTTAGTAGTACTTACCCCCATTGTCTTTTCTTGTTTCCCTCTTCCCCTTTGTTTTGCAGAGTCCTCTGCGGGAGTTGCTGGGCCGTCAGCAACTGATCGAGGTAAGCGGATTGCGGACTAGATAGAGAGCCACCCGAGGATTGTAGCTGGAGCTTTTGGGTACCTGGTCTTCTCAGACAGCTTTTGTTTATTTCTTTTTGGGTCTGGCTTTTGCCAGCTGTTTGTATTTAGTGGTGAGCTGGGAGAGACATCTGTATTTTATTCCACTGTTGTACTCTTTTACTTCCAGCTTCTGTCTGAGATACAGTAGTTTTAGTTTAGCTCTGATACCAACTTAATCTGTCACGCCCCGGGTGTAAACCAGAACCCGGGCCCGTCTACAGATCCGCCGTGCATGCGGTATTTCCCACATACACGAATGTGAAGATCCTGTGGAGCAATCATGAGGAGCGAGAGGCTACATGGGAGCTGGAGACAGAGATGAGAGATGCCCACCCCATCTTGTTCGAGGCTTCTGATTGAGGTACTTCTGCTTTGTTTATCCTTGTTTCGGGGACGAAACTTTTTTTTAGTGGGGGAGGATGTAGGATCCCTGAGCTCCATACAGCTTTTTCCCGCATTTTCACTGTGCAAACACCTGTTGATGGTGTATTTGGCCCATAGTGCATCAAATGGGTGCCACAAATGGACCCTGTGAGCTTTGGCTTGTTGTGTTGGCTTTCGGCTGTTCCTGCCGAAATCTTAGAAAGGTTTTGGGCCAAAGCGGAGGTTTGATTTGGTTTTCTGTCGATTTGGAGCTTGTCTGTTTTTCTGGGAGGCCATTCGGGGTGTTAGAGGTATCTGCGCGCTTTTTGGAACCAAGAAAGCGACCCGGCGTGGAAAATGGATTAAGTTTACCTTTCCGGGAGCCTTCGGCAAATTATAGGAGTGGATTTTGGCGAAACGGACGTCATATTTGGAATCAGCACGCGAAAACGGTCAAGATGGGCTATTTACTTGCAGATTTTGGAGCTTGCTACAGTAAAAATTACTGTTCATCGCCGGAACAGTGTTTCCGGCGATCGCCGGCGGCTGCCGGCGGCGGCGGGCAGCGGCGGAAGGCGACGGAGGGCGCTCGGGCAGGCGTTTGGCTGCCGCGGGCAGGCGCTGAGGGCGCGGGCAGGAGCGCGGTCCACCGCGGAGGGCGTGCGCCGGGGGCGGGCCACGTGGCGGATTCCTGTTGGCCGGCGCAGCAGGCGCGGTCCACGGAATTTGGGGCCGGGTACACGGTAAACGGGGTGGACACGTGGCAGGCGGTTACTGGTGCGGTGTTGTGTGTGCGGTCCACGCAGGGAGTGGAGCAGGTGACCGGGGCAGGTTTCCGTACGGCGGGTCAGGTGGCCGTACGGGCGGGGCAGGCGCGACGTGCGCGGTGCACGGTTGCCGGGGCCACGTGGCGCGACGCCACTGGCGGGCGCAGGTGCGCCGGGTGCAGCGGGGCCCGGAGGAGTACTGTAGTGGGCCACGTGTCTGGCCCAGGCTGTTTCGGGCTTGCACAGTAATGGGTCGGGCCCATTACTGTAGCAGCCCGAAAAATTCGGGCGCCCGAAAGTAGGGATATGTTGGGTATTTCTCCAAAAGATTTCTTCTGCCTATTTAAAGGCAGCCCGAGCCCTCTTTTCAAGCTTTCTTCTCTCAACCTGTGCAAGATCTCCCCGAGCTTCCTATTGATGATTTGTTCCCCTCTAAGTCCTTGATCTTCCTGCCAAGTTTTAGATTTTCTGGAGGCTCGAATCCCGAGGTTCCCCATTTTACGGCGTGGCGCGACGTTGCATTCCTGTGTTCTTCTTCGGCGCAGCGGCAGTGTTTTAGCTCCCCTGGGCTACCCCGAGGTCCTTCTTCAGGGATTCTTGCGCTGACAGACTCCTAAGAGGTAGGGCTTCATCTTTTGTTTTGGTCGCACTTTCCGGTTTTGAGGTTTTGGCACAAATCCCGAGGCACAGAGTGACCCCTTTTTCTGTGTGGATTTCCTTGACAGCCCTGGGGTATTTTGGCCGTATCTTCGCGTACGAGCGTCAGACGGAAACGAGCTTGTACAACTTTTTCATCTACGGATCGCAAGGAACGCGCTCGTATTTTTCTTGGATTTTCCAGAGGATTATTTCGAGGTGAAAATCACTGTTTTCTCAGTGAATAGTGCACAGTTTTTAGCACAGATTTTTGTATGATGTACCCCTCTTGCCGAATTTATATCTTGACTTACCGAACTCAGATTTGGGCGTGCAAGGTACCGTTGCGAAGCTATCGACGTGAGGATCGCCGTGATATTTTTCTTGGAATTTCCTGGGCACTTTCTGCAGGTGATAATTTAACAGTTTTGTGACTGATGTTGTATGTGATTATAAGAGCAATATTTGGGAGCCTAAGTGTATTTAGTGGACTTTGTATTGTACCAGGAGTATTACGGGTGTGCTGAATTTGTGGGAGAAAGGATTTGGAGTTTTGGTATTTTCTAGCTGTACGGACTTGGACAGTTGCACTTCAGGTGGGTGGTTGTTGTACTACTATCCTTTGATATGCTCACTAGGAATATCAGAGTACCCCTGATTTATTGATGCTAAATTATTTGTTGGTAGCCTTGCATGCTCTAGGGGACTAGTTAATGATCATTGGATCCGGGATGGAAATTGCTGATAGCATGAGTATTTCTGACTGCATGTTTAGGGGCGAAATAATTATAATTGAGGACTGCAAATTTATGATTTTTCTTATGAGACTGTCACTTTAGCTCCTGTCAATCTAAACTAATTATTCTTGGAAAATGGACAAAATATTGGGACAATGCATGTTTAAACTGATCACTTGGCATAGTCATCTTTTTACTGCTACACTATTATTGGGACTTGACTTAGGAGAAACCATGCTTGCATTCTTTTTCTTTCTCCTACTATTCTAGACTTGAGGCATAGTGCTCGAGTTCGAGCAGGGATTGGGATAGTGTAGTCAGCTGTTGGAGATATGGGACAGGTTGGGCTTTATGACAGGGGTTGCGGCGACCACGGATCTTGGGTGGTTGACCGGGTCATACTTTTGCATCAGATTGGGTGCTGGGGATCGGGCTATCTTTGTGGAGGGTTTTTCCCACTTGATTGAGTCTCGATCCAGTCCTGCTATATCAGGTTACTTGTGGTTACTTACTTTCCTCGTGTGGGTCGCTCCCCACGAGTGCCACTCCGGAGTGCGCGGCAGACAGACTTTGAGTCCTGGGGACTCCTTTTGCTTCGGTGTTATGCGTAGGCTGGCATACCCGTCGCGGCAGAGCAGGCAGTGCCAGTGTTCACTGGCGGTCAGATTGGGTCATTATGACAGGCTTCTTGATTCTGATGCATCACTTCTCCATCCTTATTGGTTGGTCATGTAGAGGCATATTAGGGATAGCATTTTATCAGTTGCTTCATTTATCTGCACCCCCCTTTCTTCTCCTTTCCCTTTTTGCCTCTGATCACCTGGTGGGCATATCTGAGCTGAGGCTTTACCCACTAGGGGAGGCTACTGTTTATAGTAGTACTTACCCCCATTGTCTTTTCTTGTTTCCCTCTTCCCCTTTGTTTTGCAGAGTCCTCTGCGGGAGTTGCTGGGCCGTCAGCAACTGATCGAGGTAAGCGGATTGCGGACTAGATAGAGAGCCACCCGAGGATTGTAGCTGGAGCTTTTGGGTACCTGGTCTTCTCAGACAGCTTTTGTTTATTTCTTTTTGGGTCTGGCTTTTGCAAGCTGTTTGTATTTAGTGGTGAGCTGGGAGAGACATCTGTATTTTATTCCACTGTTGTACTCTTTTACTTCCAGCTTCTGTCTGAGATACAGTAGTTTTAGTTTAGCTCTGATTATTATGCTCTTTTAGTATTATTTCTTATATCTGAGCAGGTTACCGACGCTTCGTGTATGTGGAAAATACCGCATGCACGGCGGATCTGTAGACGGGCCCGGGTTCTGGTTTACACCCGGGGCGTGACAAGTAGAAAACCCTTACATGGGCTAGTTTCCTTCATGTTCTAGATTTCCCACACTCTGTATTCTTTTTCCCTGGACTTAGAGTTTCTCCTCGCCCGGATAGTGGGCCGAGTGGTCGGGTTATTGTGGTATGTATTAGCACTCGTGTTTGGGGGCCGAGTGGAGTTTGGTAGCTGAGGCTAGATCAGGGCTAGTGTCGGGAGCCATTCGGGTTAACGGTGGTCCTGGGTTGTCGGGTATTCTCCGACCAGTGTCATTAGACTGTGTTTGTAGTAGTGTTGAGCTAGTGATAGTAGGACCTTGAAACCAAACTGTTTTTGGACACACATAATTTCAGTAAACAAATATTTTCCTTCCGAATTTCGAAAGGTCGCCGGAGCATGTTCTTGTTTGATAGGGTGAAGGTATTAGCCTTTCGGGGTTTGGAAAATAAAACTTGTTTTTACTCATTTTCTTAAAGAACTAAAATTCATTAAATTGGGTTTCGTAAATCACAATAGTTTTCAGCAATAACTGTCATCTTTTCTTACAAACTTTCTCACCCGAGAGGGTTTGAGTGATCTGGGTTTTAGGGGTTGTTTCCATATTTTGGGACGAAAGCTATGGGGGTTGTGCCTAGAACCTGTTCTTGTTTGATAGGGTTGTAGGCACTAGTCTCCCGAAACTTTCGGACCTTCCTTCGTGGTTGGTAGTTGAGTACCTCCGGTTAGTGTTTTTAGTGTGGTCAGTCGAGTGGTTTGTTTTGGGAGTCGTTTGGGACTGTGGTCCCGAGCCGTTGAGTGTTTCCGACTGATATGGTTAGTTTTGAGTTATTGTTTCTGATCTGATTGATCGTGGATTTTGATTATAGCCTGCATGAGCCGTTGAGCTCGACAGAGAGGCGCAGATACTTCCTTGGTGGGGTTGCGCCCTTCGAGTGCCGCTCCGGAGCTAGGCCTGTTACTTATCTTTCGCAGCTGGCCGATGCAGAACGAGTGGGACCACCTACGCAATTCCCGTCCCAGTGGGGATGTGTGGTAGTAGGTAGGCGCAAGTTTGACTCGACCCTATGTGGCAGTCAGTGTGATTAGGTTAATCGAGTATTTTGAGATAGAGTCGATGCATCATTTTTATCTATATCACCCATTGAGCATTGTAGATAGAGGTATGATAGCTGTAGATTTCTTTCCAGCTTATTCTTTTATTATTACAGTATTTCTATTATCTTATGCCTCTAGTAGACTTAGTGGGCAGACCGTTGGTCTTGGAGACGGTACCCCCTGAGAACTACGTGTTAGTGTAGTTCTCACACCCAATGTCGGTGACAGATTTTCCAGAGGCATCTACCTCTGTTCCTACTTCTGTTGCTGCACCTGCTGATCGAGGTAAGGGAGTCGCGAGCTAGTTCCCTACCCGTCCTTGGAGTGTAGCGGTACCCCTTTTTGGAGCTTTGTAGTACAGTCAACTGGATTATTGTATATAGTTATCTTTGAGAGTTCATTTTGAGAGACTTATGTATTGTGAGGATCAGACTTGTACCATTTTAGAGTTGTATTTTTATATTTCAGTAGTTACTTTCCAGCTCTGATATCTTTATAGCTGTAGTATTATCTTTTGCAGGTTAGACGCTTCGTCTATTCGGGGCTTCTCGTATGGGCGGTGGATCTGTTAGCGAGTCCGGGTCACAGTTTCGACCCCGGGGCGTGACACCAACGGTCTGCCCACTAAGTCTACTAGAGGCATAAGATAACAATATGGTAAAAGTGGAAATAAAAGCTGGGAAATAACTCTGCAACTATCATGCCTCTATCTATCATGCTCAATGGATGATACAGATGATAAAAAAATGCATCGACTCGATATGCTCAGTCAACCCAATCATCCTAGCTGCCACATAGGGTCCAGTCAAACCTGCGCCCACCTACAACCGCGCATCCACAAGAGGACGGGATTTACGTAGGGTGTCCCATGTGGACTGCATCGACAAGTCGCGATAGCAAAGTAATAGGTCCAGCTCGAGAGCGGCACTCGAGGGGAGCGACCCCACCGAGGAAAGTATCCGCGCATCTCTGTCGAGCTCAATATGGCTCCTGCAGGCTATAGTCCAAATCTACGATCAATCAGATCGGCAACAGCATCGATCCGTCACTAACAACATCAGCCGGAAACTCCACAGCTCGAGATCACCGTCTACCCACAGCTCCCTAACTCTAGTACTAAACTGACCTCAGCTACCATACTCCACTCGACCCCCAAGCACGAGCGCAACATGCATCCTATGCTATCCCGACCACTCGGCCTACTACCCGGGCGAGGAGAAACACTATGCCCATGAAAGCAATAATAAAGTGTATAGGGATGTCTAAATACAACAACTAGCCCAAGTGAGGATTTTCTACTAGTCTGGTCAAAATCATGCAACATATGGCGAGGTGCTAGTCAAAGTTCCACAAATCTATCAATAACACGATATAACAATAATAGCACCTATCAATCATTCCTAGTGCAAGTGGCAAAGGGCTTGGTGGTTGATACTCGTGACCCGAGTTCGAAGCCTAGTTGCTTCATTTCTAGCTAAGTTTATTTCAAAAATAAACGAAGCGGTAGCATGCTACCTTTCTCTCAAAAAAAAAAAAAAAACAATAATAGCACCTATACTAGCATGCTGAGTCCTATTATACTAGAATTAATAGGAAGTCTGCGGTTTTGGAGAAAAACAAACCCACCTAGATGCGCGCGTCGGTCCGGAATCCAAGTGAGCCAAAACTGGACGTGCACGATCCTCAGGTTCCCACAGTTCCAACGAACCATAAATCACCAGAAAACTCCTCCCGCTCACTGAGATACAAGCCAAACACCGTGGTAAGTGTGGAGACCGTAAATCCCATGCAGCTTTCCTACTGAATCTACAGTTAGAACACCTATTGTTGGTGTATCTGGCCCATGGTGCATCAAAGAGGTGCTACTGTTGGACCTGGTGAGGTATCTTGTACTGTTTTGGCCTTCGGCTGTGGTTGCCGAAATTCCTGGAAGGATTTTGGTCAAAAAGAGGTTAGAATCGGATTCAGCACGGAAAAACACTTGAAAACGGCTATTTGCTTGTTAAATTTGGAGTCCGGATGACCAAAAACGGGCTACCGGAAGTTTTCGGGGAAAATCGGGTGCATGGGAGTGACCGTGGACCGGCCTGGGCCACGTGGCAGCCTTTCATTGGCCGGCCCACGCCGCTCGGTCCACGGGAAAGGCGCGCGGGTGCATGGACCGCGAGGCAGGCCACGTGGCACAGCAGGATTGGCGGGTGCGCGCGGCTCGGTCCAAGGAAAATAGGCGGGCGCCGCGTGGACCGGGAGCAGGATGCGTGGCAGCGGGCCATTGGTGGGCTTTTGTGCTCCCGGCCCGCGGGGCCCTTAAGCGGTGAGCGGGGGCGGTGGAGCGGCCGACGCGTGGCATGGCGCCACGCGTCGCCACCCGCGGTGCCCCGCCGCTGTAGAGAGGGGCGCGTGGCGCGCGCGCAGAGGCCCCGCACGGCTGTCCCCTGTTTTGGGGGTACGTGGCGGGCGTCCAGGCGCGTCGGACGGGAAACCGTCCGACCCGGGCCACGCCGGATTTATCCCGGGTTAAAGGGTTTTAAATCCGAACCCGTTAAGCCTTTAAAGGCTATTTAACCGAGTTTAACCCCCATTTTCACCTCTTTAGGCTTTGATTTTCACAGTGGACCCTTAAGGAAGTTTTTTCCTCTACCAGAGCTGAATCCAACGGTAGCTTGTCGGAACTTTCTCGTGCACGGTTTTTGAGGTTGGCCATTTTCCGGCGCGGCGCGACTTTGTTCATCATCGACCCGTTTTGCGTCTTCTCGGTGCACAGACTCTCCTGGCTCTCTCCGACACCCGATTTCGACGATTTTTGCGCCGTTAGACTCACGACAGGTAGGACTCTGATTTTGATATTCAGAGTTTTCTCAAATTCTTTTCGGATTTTGGAGGTATTTGAGCTTTTTGGTTGCCTCTTTTTCTTCGCGGATTTTTGGACAGCGCCGCAGTGTTTCGGCCATATCTTCGCGTACCGACATCGGATCGGGGTGATTCAAGAGGCTAAATTCATCTACTCTTCGCGAGGAATCTCCTGGATTTTTCTCAGGATTTTATGAGGTCGCTTCGAAGGTGAGAATCTTCCTTCTTCCCGAATGTTTATCTGTGGAAATTTCTACAGTTGTGTTTGAGGTGACTTTCTTGCCGGATTTTTATCTCAGCGTAGAAAACTCGGATTTGGACGTGCAGGTAGTCGTTTCGAAGCTATCGACGCGTAGACCGCGGGCATATTTTATTCGGATTTTTCTGAGGACCTTCAGCAGGTGATTTTTGCCCGTCTTCGCAGCGGAATTAATGTATATTAAATCCGACAGTTTTAGGAGGAATATTGCGTAATGACAGTTCGGTTTTTGTACCCAGGAGCAGGGTGGACTATGCTGGACCCAGTGGACTCTGTGTAGCTGCCATCTTTGGTATTATCAGCTGTAGGACTTTTGGACAGTTCGACTGATCAGGTGGGTGGCTTTGTCTTCCAGTTTTGCGATCTGCACATTAAGTCTAGCTGTGTAGGGATTTCATGTTCCACTATCCCATGTATAGCATGTTAGAAAGTATGATTTCAGGTTCGGGCATACACAGTTGAGCATGCGATTTTATTATTACTCCACCAGATAATTGTTGTTGCTATATTTGGACTTGACCTAGCACCCCTGTCATTTGCTGCATGTTCAACCAGTCTCGTAGAAACCTTCAACTTGGGCTAGGTTACTTTATTGCTGTAGACACTCACACTATCATTGCTTTGTCATCTGGACTTAGTTTCTTCCTCGCCTCGATAGGGGGGCCGAGGGGTCGAGTTATTAGGGGAGGGTACATTTACACTCGTGTCGGGGGACCGAGTGGAGTCAGTTAGTGAGTATCGATCAGAGTGTCTTTTGATTACTGTCTGAGGGACAGAGGGGTCTCGGCTGTGTTGTGTTCCAGCCAGTGAGTGAGACAGGGTTCGTTGGTTACAGTCGATCTTGTTGATCGTGGATTTGGATTATAGCCTGCATGGGCCACATTGAGCTCGACATAGATGCGCAGATACTTTACTCGGTGGGGTCGCGCCCCTCGAGTGCCACTCCGGAGCTAGGCGGGTTACTTGCTATTGCGGTTTTGTCGATGCAGTCCCTCTGGCTGGGCCCTTTTTGGCAGCCACGGACGTCCTACATAAGTCCGCTCCTCCGGGACGTAACGGCAGTAGGTTGGCGCAGGTTTGACTGGACCCGATGTGGCAGTCAGTGTAGATTGGGTGATTTGAGTTGAGAGTTAGTAGTGGTACCAGTTGTCTTCTGTTTCACCCTTGAGCATCTAGTTAGAGGCATAGTAGCTGTAGTGTTGTTTTACTAGCATTTCCTTCCAGTATTGCATCTGTTACTTTATGCCTCTAGTGGACTTAGTGGGCAGACCGTCAGGCTTGTTGGCGGCACCCACTGAGAACTACTTGGGACGTAGTTCTCACACCCGTCGTGGTGTATTTTCCCCAGGGACCTCTACTTCTGTTCCTGCTGCACAGGTTGCTGATCCAGCTGATCGAGGTAAGGGAGTCGCGAGTTAGATCCCTACCAGGTGTCTCCTGAGAGTAGCTGTACCCTCACCTTTTGAGAGATGTGTCGAGTGATCTTGTAGTGAGGATCGAGTTGTACTCTTCTTTATTTTGGAGTGACTTATGTATTTATGTGAGGACTTGGTCTGTACTTATACTTAGAGTTGTTTTATTTCAGTTCAGTATTTCCTCTTCAGCTCTGATATCTGTATAGTATAAATGAGCATTTGCAGGTTAGACGCTACGTTTCTACGGGGCTTCCCGTAGGGGCGGCGGATCTGTTGGCGGGTCCGGGTCGCAGTTTCGACCCGGGGCGTGACAGATTAGAGTGGTATCAGAGCCTAGGATGTAGGTCAGTGAGGACTTAAAAACCCTAGGCTTGTGGTTGGACCCTAGGATGACTTACGTGAGAGCCGTAACTCAGTTGCGAGAGTCTTGATTGGGTTTTACACTCTCCCAGTGGATGGGGTGAGAGACTGACATATCTTCCTTCAGTGGCGACTATGTTGGCTGCAGACAACATAGTACTACGGGAAGGGGGATATGCCTGTGGACTTTCGCGAGATTGGGTCGAGGTTGGTTTGGAGGTTCTGACTGTTCTTTTCTTTCTCATCAGGAGAGTGATGCCTCCGCGACGCGGGATGTCTACGCGTTCGCAGCCTTCTTCCTCGGTGCCTGAGCCGGAGGACTCGGGACCGGGACGTCAGGATGAGGTACAGGAGCTCCGAGCCCAGATGGCACAGATGTCGGAGGTTATCCAGCGTCAGGAGGAGACCTCTCGCCGTCAGGAGGAGGCTTCTCGCCGTCAGGAGGAGGCCTTGGGCAGGATGATGGCTTTGTTAGAGCAGAGGTCGCAGTCAGGGGTGGCACCCCGTGATAGTGCGCCTGTACCTTCTCCCCCAGTTGTGGCGCCCCCTGTTGTTCCTCCAGCACCGGCAGTTTCTGTTGAGCCGGTTTCTTGCAGACCACCATCGGGGGTGACGGGATCTCTGACTTCAGCGGAGCAGCGGGTGGTGGTAGATTTGCTGATGAGGTTTCGCCAATTTGATCCACCCCGTTTTTCTGGTATGGGAGCTGAGCCGTGGGAGGCCGAGACTTGGGTCACGGCCATGGAGCGTCATTTTGAGAGTCTATTTATTGAGGATCGTTTCCGGGTACTCTTGGCTTCTCATTTCTTGGAGGGCAACGCCGAGGCGTGGTGGCGGCGTGTACGACCGGCTGGGCCGCCGGGGACGCAGCTTCTCTCATGGACGGAGTTTCGCAGCCTTCTTTTGGGAGCTTTCTTTCCGGAGAGTGTCCGTCAGAGGTTGGAGGAGCAGCTGAGGACTCTTCGTCAGGGAGATCGGCCCGTGCAGGTGTACATAGCTGAATTTAATCAGTTATTGGCGAGTATGCCCACGTGGCCAGGGACGAGGCACATCAGATTTACATGTTTGAGCGAGGGTTGCACCGGGATATTTATCAGCATGTTCGCTCCAGCAGATTGCAGACTCTTGAGGCTTCGATGGAGCAGGCATTATATGTTGAGTCTGGAGAGACAGTGATGGCGGAGGTGGCACCAGCCCCAGCAGTGACTTCGGGGGCAAAGCGCCCAGCACCAGTTGATGAGGGGCAGTCGGGTGGACAGGGACCCCCGAGACCTCCGCGACCTCATTCGCAGGGTCGTGGGCATCAGGGGCGCCAGAGATCAGGAGCACCCCGTCCGTGGCAGCAGCAGCGTCGATCATCTCGGCAGCAGCATTCTCAGCAGCAGCAGTCTCAGCAGCAGCAGCCACGACGACAGCCACGATCAGACCGATGTGTCATTTGTGGGGGGCCGCACTCACCGCCTCAGTGCTCCCAGAGTCAGGGCCGTTGCTTCCGATGTGGACAGACCGGTCATTTTCAGAGAGCGTGCCCCAGAGCAGGTCCTCCAGCTCCTTCCTCGGCCTCGGCACCTACTATTCCGCATCAGTCAGCAGGGCCTTCTGTGGCCTATGGTAGGCCTGATCATGCTTCATCTTCCTCTCGACAGCCAGATCGACGACCACCAGCACCGAGTGGGCGAGTTTATGCAGCACAGGTGGAGGATACTACAGCCGCGGAGCATGTCGTCGCAGGTATCATTTTGATTTCCGCAGTTCATACTCGAGCTCTTTTTGATACGGGCGCATCGCATTCATTCATTAGTAGAGATTTTGCATCCCTACATGGTATAGAGGTAGCATCATTATCGCATGCATTAGAGGTTCAGATTCCAGACCATGTTTTGCATGTCGTGGAGTATTGTAGGGAGTGCCCTGTACAGTTGGGACCCTGGATTCTGCCGGCAGACTTGCTCGTGCTGCGGCAGCTCCGGGATTTCGACGTTGTACTTGGTATGGACTGGTTATCTCGGTATTGCGCCACTATAGACTGCAGGGAGAGGACTGTGACTCTTCGTGAGCCAGGGCAGGAGGAGTTCGTTTTTAGAGGCTGTCAGAGTACCCTGTTTGCGATGACTATCTCGTCATCGAGAGCTCGGCGGATGATGAGTAGGGGCTGTATCGCTTTCCTGGCGACGGTCGTAGAGGTGCCTACGGCGGCACCGGGACTCGAGGATATCCCTATCGTCCGCGAGTTCCCAGATGTGTTTCCCTCTGAGTTATCGACTTTGCCGCCGGAGAGGGAGGTTGAGTTTGTGATTGATGTGGTTCCAGGGACCGCACCAATCTCAAAGGCACCTTATAGGATGGCCCCAGCTGAATTGAGGGAATTGAAGGCTCAGTTGCAGGATTTGATGGATGTGGGCTTTGTGAGACCCAGTGTATCTCCGTGGGGAGCGCCAGTTTTATTCGTGAAGAAGAAGGATGGATCACTTCGCTTGTGCGTGGATTACCGAGAGCTAAATAAAGTGACCATCCGGAACAAGTACCCGCTACCACGGATTGATGATCTGTTTGATCAGTTGCAGGGTGCAACAGTGTTTTCGAAGATGGATCTTCAGTCAGGTTACCACCAGTTGAGGGTGAGGGCCGAGGACATCCCCAAGACGGCTTTTAGAACCCGGTATGGGCATTATGAGTTTACAGTTATGCCTTTTGGACTAACTAATGCCCCTGCTGCATTTATGGATTTAATGAACCGGGTATTTCAGCCGTACTTGGATCGGTTTGTCGTTGTATTCATAGACGACATCTTGGTTTACTCCCGAAGTGAGGTAGAGCATGAGGAGCATTTGAGGATCGTGCTACAGCTCCTGCGAGAGAAGAAGCTGTTTGCCAAGCTGAAAAAGTGTGCATTTTGGCTTCGGGAGGTTGCTTTTCTAGGCCACGTTATATCAGCCGCAGGGGTGGCAGTGGACCCGACGAAGATTGATGCAGTTCGGGATTGGCCTAGACCGACGACGGTTACTGAGGTTCGTAGCTTTCTTGGATTAGCAGGTTATTACCGTCGATTTGTAGAGGGCTTTGCGAAGCTCTCTACTCCCCTGACCAGCTTGACGAGAAAGGGGGTGAAGTTTGTTTGGTCTGAGCGGTGCCAAGAGAGCTTTGAGGAGCTTAAGAGGAGATTGATCTCAGCACCAGTTCTAGCACTACCAGTGATGGGTGACGGATTCGTGATCTATAGTGACGCCTCACACAGCGGCTTGGGTTGTGTCCTGATGCAGCATGGTAGGGTAATTGCTTATGCTTCACGGCAATTAAAGGATTATGAGAAGAATTACCCTACTCATGATTTGGAGCTTGCGGCTGTGGTGTTCGCCCTGAAGTTATGGCGGCATTATCTCTACGGGGAGCACTGTGAGATTTATACAGACCACAAGAGCTTAAAGTATTTATTTACTCAAAAGGAGCTGAACTTGCGGCAACGCCGGTGGTTGGAGCTTTTAAAGGATTATGATTTGAGCATCCTTTATCATCCCGGCAAGGCCAATGTGGTAGCAGACGCTTTGAGTAGGAGATCAGCACAGAGTTTGAGCGTGATGATCACCCAGCAGGCACCACTTGTGGAGCAGATGAGGCGTCTACAGATAGAGGTAGTTTCCCCTGGGGTCTCTGCTAGACTCTCGTCCATGATCTTGCAGCCCACTCTGTTGGACAGGATTGGTGAGACACAGAGTGAGGACCCCTACTTGACGAGGATCAGATCGCAGATTCAGGCAGATCAGTTAGGGGATTTTTCAGTGGATAGCTCGGGAGTACTGCGGTACAGGGACCGAGTGTGTGTGCCTACAGATTCGAGATCAGGGACCAGATTTTGAGAGAGGCTCACTATACGCCTTATACCGTCCACCCTGGAGGTACTAAGATGTATAGGGACCTCAAGGCACACTTTTGGTGGTCTGGAATGAAGCGGGATATTGGAAGATTCGTGGCTCAGTGTTTAACTTGTCAGCAAGTGAAGGCAGAACATCGAGTACCTGCTGGCAAGTTGCAAAGTCTTCCAATTCCCGAGTGGAAATGGGACCACATCACCATGGACTTTGTAGTTGGACTACCGCGGGCGCAGAGTGGAGCCGATGCGATTTGGGTTATCGTGGACAGACTCACCAAGTCTGCTCACTTTTTACCTGTTCAGATGACCTGGTCGTTGGACCGTTTTGCACAGTTATATTTAGATGAGGTGGTGAGGTTGCACGGTATACCCGCCTCGATTGTATCAGACAGGGACCCGAGGTTTGTGTCGCATTTCTGGACGAGTCTACAGTCAGCTTTGGGGACCCAGCTCCGTTTCAGCACAGCATTTCACCCACAGACCGATGGACAGTCTGAGCGCACCATACAGACCCTGGAGGATATGCTTAGAGCGTGCGTTATGGATTTCGGAGGAGGGTGGTATCGGCACTTAGCATTGGTTGAGTTTGCGTACAACAACAGCTATCAAGCGAGCATCCAAATGGCTCCGTTTGAGGCGTTGTATGGACGCAAGTGTCGGTCGCCCTTATATTGGAGTGACGTGGGTGAAAGGAGGACTTTGGGACCAGATTTATTGTTGGAGGCAGAGGAGAAAGTCAGATTAGTTCGCCGACATCTTGAGACAGCCCAGAGTCGTCAGAGGAGCTACACTGATACTCGGCGGCGAGACCTTGAGTTCCAGATTGGTGATCATGTCTTTTTGAAGGTTTCGCCTTCGAAAGGGGTCAAGAGATTTGGAGTTCGGGGAAAGCTTAGTCCCCGCTTTATTGGACCCTTCGAGGTATTGGAGAGGGTTGGCCCTGTGGCCTATCGAGTTGCACTTCCACCGCGCCTGGCCGGAGTACATGATGTTTTTCATGTCTCAGCTCTGAGGAGATACGTCTTCGACCCTTCGCATGTGATCGACTTCACTTCTTTGGAGATTGGTGAGGATCTTGGTTACGAGGAGCGCCCGTTGCGAATTCTGGCTCGTGAGGTGAGAGAATTGCGCAACCGGGCCATCCCATTTGTGAAGATCCAGTGGAGCAACCATGGGGAGCGAGAGGCTACATGGGAGCTGGAGACGGTGATGCGGGATACCTACCCTGCTCTGTTCGAGATTCCTGATTGAGGTACGCAGGTTTACCTTCCTTTTGTTTCGAGGACGAAACTCCCTTTTAGTGGGGGAGGATGTGGAGACCGTAAATCCCATGCAGCTTTCCTACTGAATCTACAGTTAGAACACCTATTGTTGGTGTATCTGGCCCATGGTGCATCAAAGAGGTGCTACTGTTGGACCTGGTGAGGTATCTTGTACTGTTTTGGCCTTCGGCTGTGGTTGCCGAAATTCCTGGAAGGATTTTGGTCAAAAAGAGGTTAGAATCGGATTCAGCACGGAAAAACACTTGAAAACGGCTATTTGCTTGTTAAATTTGGAGTCCGGATGACCAAAAACGGGCTACCGGAAGTTTTCGGGGAAAATCGGGTGCATGGGAGTGACCGTGGACCGGCCTGGGCCACGTGGCAGCCTTTCATTGGCCGGCCCACGCCGCTCGGTCCACGGGAAAGGCGCGCGGGTGCATGGACCGCGAGGCGGGCCACGTGGCACAGCAGGATTGGCGGGTGCGCGCGGCTCGGTCCAAGGAAAATAGGCGGGCGGCGCGTGGACCGGGAGCAGGACGCGTGGCAGCGGCCATTGGTGGGCTTTTGTGCTCCCGGCCCGCGGGGCCCTTAAGCGGTGAGCGGGGGCGGTGGAGCGGCCGACGCGTGGCATGGCGCCACGCGTCGCCACCCGCGGTGCCCCGCCGCTGTAGAGAGGGGGCGCGTGGCGCGCGCGCAGAGGCCCCGCACGGCTGTCCCCTGTTTTGGGGGTACGTGGCGGGCGTCCAGGCGCGTCGGACGGGAAACCGTCCGACCCGGGCCACGCCGGATTTATCCCGGGTTAAAGGGTTTTAAATCCGAACCCGTTAAGCCTTTAAAGGCTATTTAACCGAGTTTAACCCCCATTTTCACCTCTTTAGGCTTTGATTTTCACAGTGGACCCTTAAGGAAGTTTTTTCCTCTGCCAGAGCTGAATCCAACGGTAGCTTGTCGGAACTTTCTCGTGCACGGTTTTCGAGGTTGGCCATTTTCCGGCGCGGCGCGACTTTGTTCATCATCGACCCGTTTTGCGTCTTCTCGGTGCACAGACTCTCCTGGCTCTCTCCGACACCCGATTTCGACGATTTTTGCGCCGTTAGACTCACGACAGGTAGGACTCTGATTTTGATATTCAGAGTTTTCTCAAATTCTTTTCGGATTTTGGAGGTATTTGAGCTTTTGGTTGCCTCTTTTTCTTCGCGGATTTTTGGACAGCGCCGCAGTGTTTCGGCCATATCTTCGCGTACCGACATCGGATCGGGGTGATTCAAGAGGCTAAATTCATCTACTCTTCGCGAGGAATCTCCTGGATTTTTCTCAGGATTTTATGAGGTCGCTTCGAAGGTGAGAATCTTCCTTCTTCCCGAATGTTTATCTGTGGAAATTTCTACAGTTGTGTTTGAGGTGACTTTCTTGCCGGATTTTTATCTCAGCGTAGAAAACTCGGATTTGGACGTGCAGGTAGTCGTTTCGAAGCTATCGACGCGTAGACTGCGGGCATATTTTATTCGGATTTTTCTGAGGACCTTCAGTAGGTGATTTTTGCCCGTCTTCGCAGCGGAATTAATGTATATTAAATCCGACAGTTTTAGGAGGAATATTGCGTAATGACAGTTCGGTTTTTGTACCCAGGAGCAGGGTGGACTATGCTGGACCCAGTGGACTCTGTGTAGCTGCCATCTTTGGTATTATCAGCTGTAGGACTTTTGGACAGTTCGACTGATCAGGTGGGTGGCTTTGTCTTCCAGTTTTGCGATCTGCACATTAAGTCTAGCTGTGTAGGGATTTCATGTTCCACTATCCCATGTATAGCATGTTAGAAAGTATGATTTTAGGTTCGGGCATACACAGTTGAGCATGCGATTTTATTATTACTCCACCAGATAATTGTTGTTGCTATATTTGGACTTGACCTAGCACCCCTGTCATTTGCTGCATGTTCAACCAGTCTCGTAGAAACCTTCAACTTGGGCTAGGTTACTTTATTGCTGTAGACACTCACACTATCATTGCTTTGTCATCTGGACTTAGTTTCTTCCTCGCCTCGATAGGGGGCCGAGGGGTCGAGTTATTAGGGGAGGGTACATTTACACTCGTGTCGGGGGACCGAGTGGAGTCAGTTAGTGAGTATCGATCAGAGTGTCTTTTGATTACTGTCTGAGGGACAGAGGGGTCTCGGCTGTGTTGTGTTCCAGCCAGTGAGTGAGACAGGGTTCGTTGGTTACAGTCGATCTTGTTGATCGTGGATTTGGATTATAGCCTGCATGGGCCACATTGAGCTCGACATAGATGCGCAGATACTTTACTCGGTGGGGTCGCGCCCCTCGAGTGCCACTCCGGAGCTAGGCGGGTTACTTGCTATTGCGGTTTTGTCGATGCAGTCCCTCTGGCTGGGCCCTTTTTGGCAGCCACGGACGTCCTACATAAGTCCGCTCCTCCGGGACGTAACGGCAGTAGGTTGGCGCAGGTTTGACTGGACCCGATGTGGCAGTCAGTGTAGATTGGGTGATTTGAGTTGAGAGTTAGTAGCGGTACCAGTTGTCTTCTGTTTCACCCTTGAGCATCTAGTTAGAGGCATAGTAGCTGTAGTGTTGTTTTACTAGCATTTCCTTCCAGTATTGCATCTGTTACTTTATGCCTCTAGTGGACTTAGTGGGCAGACCGTCAGGCTTGTTGGCGGCACCCATTGAGAACTACTTGGGACGTAGTTCTCACACCCGTCGTGGTGTATGTTCCCCAGGGACCTCTACTTCTGTTCCTGCTGCACAGGTTGCTGATCCAGCTGATCGAGGTAAGGGAGTCGCGTGTTAGATCCCTACCAGGTGTCTCCTGAGAGTAGCTGTACCCTCACCTTTTGAGAGATGTGTCGAGTGATCTTGTAGTGAGGATCGAGTTGTACTCTTCTTTATTTTGGAGTGACTTATGTATTTATGTGAGGACTTGGTCTGTACTTATACTTAGAGTTGTTTTATTTCAGTTCAGTATTTCCTCTTTAGCTCTGATATCTGTATAGTATAAATGAGCATTTGCAGGTTAGACGCTACGTTTCTACGGGGCTTCCCGTAGGGGCGGCGGATCTGTCGGCGGGTCCGGGTCGCAGTTTCGACCCGGGGCGTGACAGATTAGAGTGGTATCAGAGCCTAGGATATAGGTCAGTGAGGACTTAAAAACCCTAGGCTTATGGTTGGACCCTAGGATGACTTACGTGAGAGCCGTAACTCAGTTGCGAGAGTCTTGATTGGGTTTTACACTCTCCCAGTGGATGGGGTGAGAGACTGACATATCTTCCTTCAGTGGCGACTATGTTGGCTGCAGACAACATAGTACTACGGGAAGGGGGATATGCCTGTGGACTTTCGCGAGATTGGGTCGAGGTTGGTTTGGAGGTTCTGACTGTTCTTTTCTTTCTCATCAGGAGAGTGATGCCTCCGCGACGCGGGATGTCTACGCGTTCGCAGCCTTCTTCCTCGGTGCCTGAGCCGGAGGACTCGGGACCGGGACGTCAGGATGAGGTACAGGAGCTCCGAGCCCAGATGGCACAGATGTCGGAGGTTATCCAGCGTCAGGAGGAGACCTCTCGCCGTCAGGAGGAGGCTTCTCGCCGTCAGGAGGAGGCCTTGGGCAGGATGATGGCTTTGTTAGAGCAGAGGTCGCTATTTAACCGAGTTTAACCCCCATTTTCACCTCTTTAGGCGTTGATTTTCACAGTGGACCCTTAAGGAAGTTTTTTCCTCTGCCAGAGCTGAATCCAACGGTAGCTTGTCGGAACTTTCTCGTGCACGGTTTTCGTGGTTGGCCATTTTCCGGCGCGGCGCGACTTTGTTCATCATCGACCCGTTTTGCGTCTTCTCGGTGCACAGACTCTCCTGGCTCTCTCCGATACCCGATTTCGACGATTTTTGCGCCTTTAGACTCACGACAGGTAGGACTCTGATTTTGATATTCAGAGTTTTCTCAAATTCTTTTCGGATTTTGGAGGTATTTGAGCTTTTTGGTTGCCTCTTTTTCTTCGCGGATTTTTGGACAGCCCCGCAGTGTTTCGGCCATATCTTCGCGTACCGACATCGGATAGGGGTTATTCAAGAGGCTAAATTCATCTACTCTTCGCGAGGAATCTCCTGGATTTTTCTCAGGATTTTATGAGGTCGCTTCGAAGGTGAGAATCTTCCTTCTTCCCGAATGTTTATCTGTGGAAATTTCTACAGTTGTGTTTGAGGTGACTTTCTTGCCGGATTTTTATCTCAGCGTAGAAAACTCGGATTTGGACGTGCAGGTAGTCGTTTCGAAGCTATCGACGCGTAGACCGCGGGCATATTTTATTCGGATTTTTCTGAGGAACTTCAGTAGGTGATTTTTGCCCGTCTTCACAGCGGAATTAATGTATATTAAATCCGACAGTTTTAGGAGGAATATTGCGTAATGACAGTTCGGTTTTTGTACCCAGGAGCAGGGTGGACTATGCTGGACCCAGTGGACTCTGTGTAGCTGCCATCTTTGGTATTATCAGCTGTAGGACTTTTGGACAGTTCGACTGATCAGGTGGGTGGCTTTGTCTTCCAGTTTTGCGATCTGCACATTAAGTCTAGCTGTGTAGGGATTTCATGTTCCACTATCCCATGTATAGCATGTTAGAAAGTTTGATTTTAGGTTCGGGCATACACAGTTGAGCATGCGATTTTATTATTACTCCACCAGATAATTGTTGTTGCTATATTTGGACTTGACCTAGCACCCCTGTCATTTGCTGCATGTTCAACCAGTCTCGTAGAAACCTTCAACTTGGGCTAGGTTACTTTATTGCTGTAGACACTCACACTATCATTGCTTTGTCATCTGGACTTAGTTTCTTCCTCGCCTCGATAGGGGGCCGAGGGGTCGAGTTATTAGGGGAGGGTACATTTACACTCGTGTCGGGGGACCGAGTGGAGTCAGTTAGTGAGTATCGATCAGAGTGTCTTTTGATTACTGTCTGAGGGACAGAGGGGTCTCGGCTGTGTTGTGTTCCAGCCAGTGAGTGAGACAGGGTTCGTTGGTTACAGTCGATCTTGTTGATCGTGGATTTGGATTATAGCCTGCATGGGCCACATTGAGCTCGACATAGATGCGCAGATACTTTACTCGGTGGGGTCGCGCCCCTCGAGTGCCACTCCGGAGCTAGGCGGGTTACTTGCTATTGCGGTTTTGTCGATGCAGTCCCTCTGGCTGGGCCCTTTTTGGCAGCCACGGACGTCCTACATAAGTCCGCTCCTCCGGGACGTAACGGCAGTAGGTTGGCGCAGGTTTGACTGGACCCGATGTGGCAGTCAGTGTAGATTGGGTGATTTGAGTTGAGAGTTAGTAGCGGTACCAGTTGTCTTCTGTTTCACCCTTGAGCATCTAGTTAGAGGCATAGTAGCTGTAGTGTTGTTTTACTAGCATTTCCTTCCAGTATTGCATCTGTTACTTTATGCCTCTAGTGGACTTAGTGGGCAGACCGTCAGGCTTGTTGGCGGCACCCACTGAGAACTACTTGGGACGTAGTTCTCACACCCGTCGTGGTGTATTTTCCCCAGGGACCTCTACTTCTGTTCCTGCTGCACAGGTTGCTGATCCAGCTGATCGAGGTAAGGGAGTCGCGTGTTAGATCCCTACCAGGTGTCTCCTGAGAGTAGCTGTACCCTCACCTTTTGAGAGATGTGTCGAGTGATCTTGTAGTGAGGATCGAGTTGTACTCTTCTTTATTTTGGAGTGACTTATGTATTTATGTGAGGACTTGGTCTGTACTTATACTTAGAGTTGTTTTATTTCAGTTCAGTATTTCCTCTTCAGCTCTGATATCTGTATAGTATAAATGAGCATTTGCAGGTTAGACGCTACGTTTCTACGGGGCTTCCCGTAGGGGCGGCGGATCTGTCGGCGGGTCCGGGTCGCAGTTTCGACCCGGGGCGTGACAGATTAGAGTGGTATCAGAGCCTAGGATGTAGGTCAGTGAGGACTTAAAAACCCTAGGCTTGTGGTTGGACCCTAGGATGACTTACGTGAGAGCCGTAACTCAGTTGCGAGAGTCTTGATTGGGTTTTACACTCTCCCAGTGGATGGGGTGAGAGACTGACATATCTTCCTTCAGTGGCGACTATGTTGGCTGCAGACAACATAGTACTACGGGAAGGGGGATATGCCTGTGGACTTTCGCGAGATTGGGTCGAGGTTGGTTTGGAGGTTCTGACTGTTCTTTTCTTTCTCATCAGGAGAGTGATGCCTCCGCGACGCGGGATGTCTACGCGTTCGCAGCCTTCTTCCTCGGTGCCTGAGCCGGAGGACTCGGGACCGGGACGTCAGGATGAGGTACAGGAGCTCCGAGCCCAGATGGCACAGATGTCGGAGGTTATCCAGCGTCAGGAGGAGACCTCTCGCCGTCAGGAGGAGGCTTCTCGCCGTCAGGAGGAGGCCTTGGGCAGGATGATGGCTTTGTTAGAGCAGAGGTCGCAGCCAGAGGTGGCACCCCGTGATAGTGCGCCTGTACCTTCTCCCCCAGTGGTGGCGCCCCCTGTTGTTCCTCCAGCACCGGCAGTTCCTGTTGAGCCGGTTCCTTGTAGACCACCACCGGGGGTGACGGGATCTCTGACTTCAGCGGAGCAGCGGGTGGTGGTAGATCTGCTGATGAGGTTTCGCCAATTTGATCCACCCCGTTTTTCTGGTATGGGAGCTGAGCCGTGGGAGGCCGAGACTTGGGTCACGGCCATGGAGCGTCATTTTGAGAGTCTATTTATTGAGGATCGTTTCCGGGTCCTCTTGGCTTCTCATTTCTTAGAGGGCAACGCCGAGGCGTGGTGGCGGCGTGTACGACCGGCTGGGCCGCCGGGGACGCAGCTTCTCTCATGGACGGAGTTTCGCAGCCTTCTTTTGGGAGCTTTCTTTCCGGAGAGTGTCCGTCAGAGGTTGGAGGAGCAGCTGAGGACTCTTCGTCAGGGAGATCGGCCCGTGCAGGTGTACATAGCTGAATTTAATCAGTTATTGGCGAGTATGCCCCACGTGGCCAGGGACGAGGCACATCAGATTTACATGTTTGAGCGAGGGTTGCACCGGGATATTTATCAGCATGTTCGCTCCAGCAGATTGCAGACTCTTGAGGCTTCGATGGAGCAGGCATTATATGTTGAGTCTGGAGAGACAGTGATGGCGGAGGTGGCACCAGCCCCAGCAGTGACTTCGGGGGCAAAGCGCCCAGCACCAGTTGATGAGGGGCAGTCGGGTGGACAGGGACCCCCGAGACCTCCGCGACCTCATTCGCAGGGTCGTGGGCATCAGGGGTGCCAGAGATCAGGAGCACCCCGACCGTGGCAGCAGCAGCGTCGATCATCTCGGCAGCAGCATTCTCAGCAGCAGCAGTCTCAGCAGCAGCAGCCACGACGACAGCCGCGATCAGACCGATGTGTCATTTGTGGGGGGCCGCACTCACCGCCTCAGTGCTCCCAGAGTCAGGGCCGTTGCTTCCGATGTGGACAGACCGGTCATTTTCAGAGAGCGTGCCCCAGAGCAGGTCCTCCAGCTCCTTCCTCGGCCTCGGCACCTACTATTCCGCATCAGTCAGCAGGGCCTTCTGTGGCCTATGGTAGGCCTGATCATGCTTCATCTTCCTCTCGACAGCCAGATCGACGACCACCAGCACCGAGTGGGCGAATTTATGCAGCACAGGTGGAGGATACTACAGCCGCGGAGCATGTCGTCGCAGGTATCATTTTGATTTCCGCAGTTCATACTCGAGCTCTTTTTGATACGGGCGCATCGCATTCATTCATTAGTAGAGATTTTGCATCCCTGCATGGACTAGAGGTAGCATCATTATCACATGCATTAGAGGTTCAGATTCCAGACCATGTTTTGCATGTCGTGGAGTATTGTAGGGAGTGCCCTGTACAGTTGGGACCCTGGATTCTGCCGGCAGACTTGCTCGTGCTGCGGCAGCTCCGGGATTTCGACGTTGTACTTGGTATGGACTGGTTATCTCGGTATTGCGCCACTATAGACTGCAGGGAGAGGACTGTGACTCTTCGTGAGCCAGGGCAGGAGGAGTTCGTTTTTAGAGGCTGTCAGAGTACCCTGTTTGCGATGACTATCTCGTCATCGAGAGCTCGGCGGATGATGAGTAGGGGCTGTATCGCTTTCCTGGCGACGGTCGTAGAGGTGCCTACGGCGGCACCGGGACTCGAGGATATCCCTATCGTCCGCGAGTTCCCAGATGTGTTTCCCTCTGAGTTATCGACTTTGCCGCCGGAGAGGGAGGTTGAGTTTGTGATTGATGTGGTTCCAGGGACCGCACCAATCTCAAAGGCACCTTATAGGATGGCCCCAGCTGAATTGAGGGAATTGAAGGCTCAGTTGCAGGATTTGATGGATGTGGGCTTTGTGAGACCCAGTGTATCTCCGTGGGGAGCGCCAGTTTTATTCGTGAAGAAGAAGGATGGATCACTTCGCTTGTGCGTGGATTACCGAGAGCTAAATAAAGTGACCATCCGGAACAAGTACCCGCTACCACGGATTGATGATCTGTTTGATCAGTTGCAGGGTGCAACAGTGTTTTCGAAGATGGATCTTCAGTCAGGTTACCACCAGTTGAGGGTGAGGGCCGAGGACATCCCCAAGACGGCTTTTAGAACCCGGTATGGGCATTATGAGTTTACAGTTATGCCTTTTGGACTAACTAATGCCCCTGCTGCATTTATGGATTTAATGAACCGGGTATTTCAGCCGTACTTGGATCGGTTTGTCGTTGTATTCATAGACGACATCTTGGTTTACTCCCGAAGTGAGGTAGAGCATGAGGAGCATTTGAGGATCGTGCTACAGCTCCTGCGAGAGAAGAAGCTGTTTGCCAAGCTGAAAAAGTGTGCATTTTGGCTTCGGGAGGTTGCTTTTCTAGGCCACGTTATATCAGCCGCAGGGGTGGCAGTGGACCCGACGAAGATTGATGCAGTTCGGGATTGGCCTAGACCGACGACGGTTACTGAGGTTCGTAGCTTTCTTGGATTAGCAGGTTATTACCGTCGATTTGTAGAGGGCTTTGCGAAGCTCTCTACTCCCCTGACCAGCTTGACGAGAAAGGGGGTGAAGTTTGTTTGGTCTGAGCGGTGCCAAGAGAGCTTTGAGGAGCTTAAGAGGAGATTGATCTCAGCACCAGTTCTGGCACTACCAGTGATGGGTGACGGATTCGTGATCTATAGCGACGCCTCACACAGCGGCTTGGGTTGTGTCCTGATGCAGCATGGTAGGGTAATTGCTTATGCTTCACGGCAATTAAAGGATTATGAGAAGAATTACCCTACTCATGATTTGGAGCTTGCGGCTGTGGTGTTCGCCCTGAAGTTATGGCGGCATTATCTCTACGGGGAGCACTGTGAGATTTATACAGACCACAAGAGCTTAAAGTATTTATTTACTCAAAAGGAGCTGAACTTGCGGCAACGCCGGTGGTTGGAGCTTTTAAAGGATTATGATCTGAGCATCCTTTATCATCCCGGCAAGGCCAATGTGGTAGCAGACGCTTTGAGTAGGAGATCAGCACAGAGTTTGAGCGTGATGATCACCCAGCAGGCACCACTTGTGGAGCAGATGAGGCGTCTACAGATAGAGGTAGTTTCCCCTGGGGTCTCTGCTAGACTCTCGTCCATGATCTTGCAGCCCACTCTGTTGGACAGGATTGGTGAGACACAGAGTGAGGACCCCTACTTGACGAGGATCAGATCGCAGGTTCAGGCAGATCAGTCAGGGGATTTTTCAGTGGATAGCTCGGGAGTACTGCGGTACAGGGACCGAGTGTGTGTGCCTACAGATTCCGAGATCAGGGACCAGATTTTGAGAGAGGCTCACTATACGCCTTATACCGTCCACCCTGGAGGTACTAAGATGTATAGGGACCTCAAGGCACACTTTTGGTGGTCTGGAATGAAGCGGGATATTGGAAGATTCGTGGCTCAGTGTTTAACTTGTCAGCAAGTGAAGGCAGAGCATCGAGTACCTGCTGGCAAGTTGCAAAGTCTTCCAATTCCCGAGTGGAAATGGGACCACATCACCATGGACTTTGTAGTTGGACTACCGCGGGCGCAGAGTGGAGCCGATGCGATTTGGGTCATCGTGGACAGACTCACCAAGTCTGCTCACTTTTTACCTGTTCAGATGACCTGGTCGTTGGACCGTTTTGCACAGTTATATTTAGATGAGGTGGTGAGGTTGCACGGTATACCCGCCTCGATTGTATCAGACAGGGACCCGAGGTTTGTGTCGCATTTCTGGACGAGTCTACAGTCAGCTTTGGGGACCCAGCTCCGTTTCAGCACAGCATTTCACCCACAGACCGATGGACAGTCTGAGCGCACCATACAGACCCTGGAGGATATGCTTAGAGCGTGCGTTATGGATTTCGGAGGAGGGTGGTATCGGCACTTAGCATTGGTTGAGTTTGCGTACAACAACAGCTATCAAGCGAGCATCCAAATGGCTCCGTTTGAGGCGTTGTATGGACGCAAGTGTCGGTCGCCCTTATATTGGAGTGACGTGGGTGAAAGGAGGACTTTGGGACCAGATTTATTGTTGGAGGCAGAGGAGAAAGTCAGATTAGTTCGCCGACATCTTGAGACAGCCCAGAGTCGTCAGAGGAGCTACACTGATACTCGGCGGCGAGACCTTGAGTTCCAGATTGGTGATCATGTCTTTTTGAAGGTTTCGCCTTCGAAAGGGGTCAAGAGATTTGGAGTTCGGGGAAAGCTTAGTCCCCGCTTTATTGGACCCTTCGAGGTATTGGAGAGGGTTGGCCCTGTGGCCTATCGAGTTGCACTTCCACCGCGCCTGGCCGGAGTCCATGATGTTTTTCATGTCTCAGCTCTGAGGAGATACGTCTTCGACCCTTCGCATGTGATCGACTTCACTTCTTTGGAGATTGGTGAGGATCTTGGTTACGAGGAGCGCCCGTTGCGAATTCTGGCTCGTGAGGTGAGAGAATTGCGCAACCGGGCCATCCCATTTGTGAAGATCCAGTGGAGCAACCATGGGGAGCGAGAGGCTACATGGGAGCTGGAGACGGTGATGCGGGATACCTACCCTGCTCTGTTCGAGATTCCTGATTGAGGTACGCAGGTTTACCTTCCTTTTGTTTCGAGGACGAAACTCCCTTTTAGTGGGGGAGGATGTGGAGACCGTAAATCCCATGCAGCTTTCCTACTGAATCTACAGTTAGAACACCTATTGTTGGTGTATCTGGCCCATGGTGCATCAAAGAGGTGCTACTGTTGGACCTGGTGAGGTATCTTTTACTGTTTTGGCCTTCGGCTGTGGTTGCCGAAATTTCTGGAAGGATTTTGGCCAAAAAGAGGTTAGAATCGGATTCAGCACGGAAAAACACTTGAAAACGGCTATTTGGTTGTTAAATTTGGAGTCCGGATGACCAAAAACGGGCTACCGGAAGTTTTCGGGGAAAATCGGGTGCATGGGAGTGACCGTGGACCGGCCTGGGCCACGTGGCAGCCTTTCATTGGCCGGCCCACGCCGCTCGGTCCACGGGAAAGGCGCGCGGGTGCATGGACCGCGAGGCGGGCCACGTGGCACAGCAGGATTGGCGGGTGCGCGCGGCTCGGTCCAAGGAAAATAGGCGGGCGGCGCGTGGACCGGGAGCAGGACGCGTGGCAGCGGGCCATTGGTGGGCTTTTGTGCTCCCGGCCCGCGGGGCCCTTAAGCGGTGAGCGGGGGCGGTGGAGCGGCCGACGCGTGGCATGGCGCCACGCGTCGCCACCCGCGGTGCCCCGCCGCTGTAGAGAGGGGGCGCGTGGCGCGCGCGCAGAGGCCCCGCACGGCTGTCCCCTGTTTTGGGGGTACGTGGCGGGCGTCCAGGCGCGTCGGACGGGAAACCGTCCGACCCGGGCCACGCCGGATTTATCCCGGGTTAAAGGGTTTTAAATCCGAACCCGTTAAGCCTTTAAAGGCTATTTAACCGAGTTTAACCCCCATTTTCACCTCTTTAGGCTTTGATTTTCACAGTGGACCCTTAAGGAAGTTTTTTCCTCTGCCAGAGCTGAATCCAACGGTAGCTTGTCGGAACTTTCTCGTGCACGGTTTTCGAGGTTGGCCATTTTCCGGCGCGGCGCGACTTTGTTCATCATCGACCCGTTTTGCGTCTTCTCGGTGCACAGACTCTCCTGGCTTTCTCCGACACCCGATTTCGACGATTTTTGCGCCGTTAGACTCACGACAGGTAGGACTCTGATTTTGATATTCAGAGTTTTCTCAAATTCTTTTCGGATTTTGGAGGTATTTGAGCTTTTGGTTGCCTCTTTTTCTTCGCGGATTTTTGGACAGCGCCGCAGTGTTTCGGCCATATCTTCGCGTACCGACATCGGATCGGGGTGATTCAAGAGGCTAAATTCATCTACTCTTCGCGAGGAATCTCCTGGATTTTTCTCAGGATTTTATGAGGTTGCTTCGAAGGTGAGAATCTTCCTTCTTCCCGAATGTTTATCTGTGGAAATTTCTACAGTTGTGTTTGAGGTGACTTTCTTGCCGGATTTTTATCTCAGCGTAGAAAACTCGGATTTGGACGTGCAGGTAGTCGTTTCGAAGCTATCGACGCGTAGACGCGGGCATATTTTATTCGGATTTTTCTGAGGACCTTCAGCAGGTGATTTTTGCCCGTCTTCGCAGCGGAATTAATGTATATTAAATCCGACAGTTTTAGGAGGAATATTGCGTAATGACAGTTCGGTTTTTGTACCCAGGAGCAGGGTGGACTGTGCTGGACCCAGTGGACTCTGTGTAGCTGCCATCTTTGGTATTATCAGCTGTAGGACTTTTGGACAGTTCGACTGATCAGGTGGGTGGCTTTGTCTTCCAGTTTTGCGATCTGCACATTAAGTCTAGCTGTGTAGGGATTTCATGTTCCACTATCCCATGTATAGCATGTTAGAAAGTATGATTTTAGGTTCGGGCATACACAGTTGAGCATGCGATTTTATTATTACTCCACCAGATAATTGTTGTTGCTATATTTGGACTTGACCTAGCACCCCTGTCATTTGCTGCATGCTCAACCAGTCTCGTAGAAACCTTCAACTTGGGCTAGGTTACTTTATTGCTGTAGACACTCACACTATCATTGCTTTGTCATCTGGACTTAGTTTCTTCCTCGCCTCGATAGGGGGGCCGAGGGGTCGAGTTATTAGGGGAGGGTACATTTACACTCGTGTCGGGGGACCGAGTGGAGTCAGTTAGTGAGTATCGATCAGAGTGTCTTTTGATTACTGTCTGAGGGACAGAGGGGTCTCGGCTGTGTTGTGTTCCAGCCAGTGAGTGAGACAGGGTTCGTTGGTTACAGTCGATCTTGTTGATCGTGGATTTGGATTATAGCCTGCATGGGCCACATTGAGCTCGACATAGATGCGCAGATACTTTACTCGGTAGGGTCGCGCCCCTCGAGTGCCACTCCGGAGCTAGGCGGGTTACTTGCTATTGCGGTTTTGTCGATGCAGTCCCTCTGGCTGGGCCCTTTTTGGCAGCCACGGACGTCCTACGTAAGTCCGCTCCTCCGGGACGTAACGGCAGTAGGTTGGCGCAGGTTTGACTGGACCCGATGTGGCAGTCAGTGTAGATTGGGTGATTTGAGTTGAGAGTTAGTAGTGGTACCAGTTGTCTTCTGTTTCACCCTTGAGCATCTAGTTAGAGGCATAGTAGCTGTAGTGTTGTTTTACTAGCATTTCCTTCCAGTATTGCATCTGTTACTTTATGCCTCTAGTGGACTTAGTGGGCAGACCGTCAGGCTTGTTGGCGGCACCCACTGAGAACTACTTGGGACGTAGTTCTCACACCCGTCGTGGTGTATGTTCCCCAGGGACCTCTACTTCTGTTCCTGCTGCACAGGTTGCTGATCCAGCTGATCGAGGTAAGGGAGTCGCGTGTTAGATCCCTACCAGGTGTCTCCTGAGAGTAGCTGTACCCTCACCTTTTGAGAGATGTGTCGAGTGATCTTGTAGTGAGGATCGAGTTGTACTCTTCTTTATTTTGGAGTGACTTATGTATTTATGTGAGGACTTGGTCTGTACTTATACTTAGAGTTGTTTTATTTCAGTTCAGTATTTCCTCTTCAGCTCTGATATCTGTATAGTATAAATGAGCATTTGCAGGTTAGACGCTACGTTTCTACGGGGCTTCCCGTAGGGGCGGCGGATCTGTCGGCGGGTCCGGGTCGCAGTTTCGACCCGGGGCGTGACAGTAAGGCCAAATCATCCAAAATAGTAACATCGCCGCAAGTCTGTCTACAAAACAGTAAAATATCCTTGCGAGAAGGCCTTCGAAAATTCTCAGAAAAATACATCTGCGATCCTCACGAAATGTAGATAGAAATCGAGTCCTTAAACATCAAATTCCACTAACCGTAGGCCGAGAAAAAGCAAGATCACTCCTCCGCTGTTCAGAAAATACCATAGAAACAAGGGGGTCCAAAGACGCGCTGTGAAACCTCATAACCAGCCAAAACGGAGAGGGGCATAAAATGCCAAAGTCCAAGGCCTACCTCTTGTGGAAACGTCGCCCAAAAATCGGCAAAAACTCTAAGAACTCAGCTCGAGGGAGCCCACGGATGAAGAGTCAACGAAAAAGATCGGTGTCGAAGAAGCGTTGAAGCTCGCGGAGTCGGGGAGGAAAAATATGAAACGGCACCTAAAAATCCTCCGGGATGCCAAATGTCGAAGGCAAGTTGTTGAGGAAGATCCCTGTCGAATGAGGCCTCAAGAACAAGTTCGAAAATCCCTCAAAAGAAGCCCAAGAGGGGATATTTATATAGCCCAAATCCAAAAAAAGCAAATTCAGGTCAAGGGGGGGTATTCCGGGCGCCCGGATCCGCACAGTGCACGCCCGGAACACGTGGTAGCCATCCGCGCCCTCTCCGCGCAGCGTCCGGAAGTACAGGATGGTGCCATGCATCCCACGCCCGTGCTCCGCGTGCCCCGCGCACGCGCGGTGGTTAGCGCCAGCCAATTGGGGCGTGCCACGTGCCAGCAGGGTGCACGGCGGGGTGCACGCACCACGCGATGCACCGGGTCTCCCGCACTCGCCGCCCAACCAATGGCTCGCCGCCACGTGGCCTGCCTGCGGAGATTGCGGCGACGCACGCAACCCGCCCAATCGCGCAGCGCCACGTGGCAGCGCCCGCGTTCATTGGTCCTAGTGCACGCCTCCTGGGCCGTGGACAGGCCTCCTACCAAAATGGGCCTAGTAGGCCCATTTAGCCCAAAAATAGCCAATTTTGACTGTTTTCGCTAGTTTAGTCTGTTTTTGGCATCCGTTTGACCCACAATGCACTCGATACACCAAAAATAGATGTTTTCTCACCGCCGACCACACAATCAAGTCACACGGGGCCTCTGGACACCACAAGTTTTGCAGTGGGGGGGTTGTTTTGCACCGGCTTACTGAGCGGGATATGACAGTTTCTGAGGTCAGTGGACCAATATGGCTGGTATGTTGGGTGACATTGCCTGAGGTCAATAGACCGACATGGCGGTATGTCAGATGACGGTGATGTTTATCCTATCATGGATTGATCGGTAGCGGTACAGTGCTCGAGTGTTCGAGATACGGTTTGGAGTTATTTTGCTACTATAGTACCTTATTTGCACTATGATTATAGTTGTTATGTTTTATACTATCATGATTTATGTCACTCACTCCCACTATGTGACAGGTTCAGTCAGGGGTGGGGATCCGTGTTACGGCATTTTGGTGTTGGCATATTTCGTGAGTCAAGTCAGTGAGTTGAGTCGGAGTCTTAAAGGGATCAAATTGTCAATTCAGTCTTCGAAGACTCATTGAAGATTCAACATGAGCCCAAGTCAACTTTCAGGTATGATTAAATATTGTTCATGGTGATTAAAGTTCGTTTATAATCATTGGAAACAGGAAATTAATGAAAACCGGTTTAGACTTGGTTTTAGGAACTTGGTTTTAACTTACAACTTTATTTAAGTTTGGATTCCGGTACTTGGTTTGTTTTGGATAAAGTTTATCTTGGAAAAATCAGTTTTTACATTGAGTACCGGAACCACACTTGAAGTTCCTCAAACCCGACACAGAATTTTCTGAAATTTGTATTGCGTACCGGAACACAGACTCGCGTACCGGAACACAATAGAAAAATCTGTGTTTTGCACCATTGAGTACCGGAACATGATAAGTGGTACCGGTACACAATGTTACCTCGAGAAAAGTTTCCTAAACCGACTCTAATATGTTTCCAAGGGTTATAAATAGATACTTAGGGTTTCTCGAATAGAATGACCAATACCGAAAACACTCGAGAGCAACCCTAGAGGCTGGTGTTTATCTTTCTTCTCTTTAGCCTCTTTTAGGTCAATTCGACGATTCTTCCAAGATCTATCTTTTGTCGAATTAATCTAAACTTTGCTTAGAAATTCTTTCTATGGTTCCTCAATGATAATCTAAGCAAAGGATCACCATCGAAGCCTATATTTCTTATCGGCTGAGTTTGCGTCGTGGATTCGACGTGGCACCGTGGATTCGGTGTGTTGAAGGCGTTTCGTGGATTCGAAACGTGTGCTCGTGGATTCGAGTGGCGTTCGTGGATTCGAACGTGTGCAGTGGACGTGCAATCGGTGGAGCGCAAGGTCCGAAGAACTTGAAGGAGGGGTCGAGTCCGTGGAGTCGGTAATCACCTTGTTATTCTTCAATTCTTAGTGGATTGTTATTGCGTGTTGGTCCCGTGGTTTTTCTCCTGGATTGGAGTTTCCACGTAAATCTCGGTGCGTTGATTTTTATTTCCGCATTGGTTTTTTATTTTGCACTGAGATTTAATTTTTAAATATTACACCTATTCACCCCCCTCTAGGTGTTTGATAGTACCTATTTAGATCCTGGTGGATCCTTAAAAACCAACAATTGGTATCAGAGCGGGTTTTAGGTTTATCTATCATGTCGGGTGAAAGTGGTAATATTTTTAGACCTCCTCTTTTTTATGGGACCAATTATGCATATTGGAAAGTGCGGATGAGAGCTTTTCTCATCTCTATTGATGAGCGTGTTTGGCAAACCGTTGAATACGGTTGGGTGCATCCGGTTGAGGAAGTAGGAAATTCTACTACCCCAAAACCTCGCTCTAGATGGTCCAAAGAGGAAATCGAAAGATCTTCTTACAATGGGAAAGGTATGAACGCTTTATATAATTCTCTTTCCTCGACTGAGTTTACAAGAATTTCTGCGTGTGAAACCGCGAAGGAAATTTGGGATATTCTCAAAATTACACATGAGGGTACTAATCTTGTAAAAATTCAAAAGCTCCAGATGCTTACAAGTCAATTTGACTCTATTCATATGGAAGAGCATAAATTGTTTACAGATTATTACACTAGACTTCAAGATGTAATTAATACATGTGCTAATTTAGGAGAAAAGATCCCGGAGTCGAAAATTGTAAGAAAGATTCTTCGGACTCTTCCGGAACGGTTTAGGGCAAAGGTTACCGCCATTGAAACCGTTAGTCATCCGGATGAGATGAGTGTAGAGGAATTAGTAGGTGCTTTACAAACTTATGAGATGACTTTTCCTACTAATCAAATTTCTTCCAAGTCTTCTTCTAAGCTTACAGGTATTGCGTTCAAATCAACAAAGGAAGAAGATGACGAATCAAGTTCCGACGATGAAATCTCTTTAGCCGATTTTGAAGAACAATTGGCGCGGATCACAAAGAAATTTCGTCGGAAATTTTGGAAGAATCGAACCGATGGATCTTCATCCACGAAACCATCTAAAGGATCATCGGGTTCTAAATCCTCTAAACTCAAAGGCGTTGCAAAACCTTCTAAAGAAAAAGAAAAGGATGATTTCGAAGGGGAAATCCGATGCTATCGATGCAAAGGCTACGGCCATATTTCTACGGATTGTCCTTCTAAGAAATCATACAAAAAGAAGGCTTTGCAAGCAAAAACTTGGGACGATTCTAGTTTCGATGAATCGACCTCAAGTGAAGAGGAAAAAGAAAAAGTTGTTGCTTTTCATGCCTCTCAAATTTCCTCTTCTAATTTTTGCTTATCATCTTTAGTCACTGACTCTATTCCTTTGATTTTGCATGAAACATCAACATCCGGCGGAGAGTCATCAAGTGAGGGGGAGTCGGACGAAGAAGAACTCGTTGAGGCATACCAACAACTTCTTGCGGAATCAAAGAAGATGGCCAAGCATATCAAGAAGTTGAGGAAGCAACGACTTGAGGTTCAAGACGAGAACCATGCTTTAAAGATCAAACTACATGATCTTGAGGAGGAACAAGGACGTTTATTGGATAACAATAAAATCCTCCAAGAAAAGCTTAACCAATCGGAGACGAACGCAAAATTATATATGGACAAGATTGGTTTTCTTGAAAAGCAGTTTGAAGAGATTCATGTCACCAACCAAGCTTTGACCAAGCAAGTTCATCAACTCAAATCCGACATACAAAGGCTTTCAACCGGTTCCAAGAAACTTGATTGTATCTCCGGATTAGGTCAAACATGCAAGGTTGGTTTGGGATATAAAAAGAACCAAACTGTAAAGGCTTCAAGTTCCACAATAAAATTGAAGGAAAGAACTTGTCACCTATGTGGACTTGAAGGACACTTGGTGAAGAATTGCCCGAAAAAGAGAAAGAAAAATCCTTCGGCAACTTCATCTACGGAGCGGACTCAACGGAATCAAAAGACACATCAAGTTAAAGGAGTTCACTCAACCCACCAAAGGTCCGAGCCACAACATCAATCTTACAAGTGGATTATAGCGAGGCAAAGACCTAAGGTGGATCAACAGTCAAAGCGCACAACCCCCGGCCACAACGAATCAAGACAACCCAAAATCCAGCGATTTTGGATTCGGAAAGGTGATATCTTTCCTTGTCTTAAGTTCTAAATAGCTTATGACTGTATGTAATGCTTTGATTGGTTTTCTCTTCATATTTTGCTTAATCTTTGCATTACATGTTTTTCAATGCTCTTTGTTTTTATACTTTATTTTTGAACAAAAGGGTTTTTATTGAACAAGTGCATTGAATAAAAAGGGTTTCACGTTCATTCACTCCAAATTAATTTTATATGGATTATCAACTTTACTCCATAATCATAATCTTGAAGATACTTCATTATAGGAGTTTTTGATAGTTATAAGCATCAAATTTTAGAAATCATGTGTGATCTTTAGATGCTTAATCTATCTCGGTTGTGTGAATTTTTTGTGACAACACAAGTCCTATAAATATTTCAAAAACCCTGTGTTGCACTCAAGAACAAAACACATTGAACTTAGATATCATTTTCTTAGAGAGCTAGTTAATCAAATATTCTTCAACTTTCATATATTTCAACTGAGGATCAATTAGCTGACATTTTAACAAAACCTTTGGATCAAAAACGATTTATTCACTTGCGTAAGGCAATTGGAATGCTTTCCTTGAAATGATCTTCTTTTTTAAACCAATCCTTAGGTTAGGTTTTGTTTTTATGTTTTTGTTCTTCATCTATATTTGTACATAGGACATTAATTGAGCATTGGTCATATTGACTTTAATTGCATCCTTTCACGCATTTAGAAATCTATTATGCTTTTGACATCATAATATTTCGATGTTTGTCACGCCCCGGGGGTTTTATGTTAGCGGAAACGGTGCACAAAAGTAAGTGTTTATCACGTAAAAATTTTTTTATTAAGATCTCCTTCCCCGGCACGTGCCCAGACCCGCCGCATATACAGATTTACTCGAAAATCGGGCAGAGTCTCCTCTGTATATGCACGGCGTCGCACTAGTACAACAACTCAACACAAGCAATCAGTTAATCACAACAGTCTCAGCATTCAACCAATAATATAAACTAAATAGAACGCCCGTCGCCAATCAAGTTGAAAGGATAAAACTCACAGTTTTGAAAACAGGTCCACACGACCTGAGGTTTTGCAAACCGTTTGTAAAGGTGTCATAAATCCACAGGGTTTGAAAAGTGGGTCCACTCGACCCAAGGTTTTGAAGAACAGTTTGAAATCCACATAAATCCACAAGGTTTGAAAACGGGCCCACACGACCCTAGATTTTGAAAGACGTTTTCCGAAAGTTCTTTTCTTTGTTTTCTAGTTATTATGCTTGGAAAGAACGGCCGAACGGGGAGATTTAAAAGAAACATTGTTCCACATCCAAAGCAAAAGTGATCAACATCCACACCGACCCCACGAGGGTATCGAGAACCACACAGTAACCTACAGTATCAGATGAAATGCAAGGAAAGGTAAAGGAGATACAGACTAGGGCTCCACACTGCCCGACCACTCCTGCCTCGACCTCACCGTCGTCTACTGCTCACCCCTGGAAGAACCTGTCACGGAGTGGGTAGTCAGCGACATGCGATAATAATAGTAAGCAGGAAAGAAAGCCAAACCCAACTGTAATATTATCCGGAGCAACCACTCGACTCACTGGAAAAGTAAACGCGAACACCTGTTGCACCTGCAATACCTGTAACACCTATACACCTTGATCTCGTCGGGCACCTACACCGACAGATCACACCGCTCACACCACGGGGCACCTAACCTCGTCGGGTTCTTATTCCGACAGGTCGCACCTTTCCCCTCCCCACCTATTGCTGCCTCAAAACCCCACACCTACGGGGGCCCCCACCACCTCACCTTGTGGGTTAACACGGGTCGAAGACCGCTTTCCCGGAAAAGAGCACCCTTTGCGGTGGCCAGACCGCGGGTGCGCGTGTCGCAACCAAGAGCACAGTAACCCAGGTACAGAATAACATCGCGACCATATAGAGACCGTCAGCATTAGTATTTCAAATATGCAGTTAAACAATTATCCAAAACATCGAGTCTACACTTAGTCTCAAAGAAACCCACCTGTCACGTGTGATGTCCGCCGTTCAACTCCTTCGCGTCCCGGTGTACTCCCTGAACCTACGAAAAACCCACCGTCAGGACGAAGTCAAAAACCCCTCACCTATAAATCAGACGCGGCCGACACAGACTAGTCCCTCGTTGCTTGGACGCAAGAAAGGCTCTTCGGCGCGGGAAAGCAACGGCCCGGTCGGTCCCGGCGGCGTCAACGTCCCCACGGCGCCCACGCCCGCACGCGCGGGCGGCGCCCCGCGCGGCGCCCGGGCCCGCACGGGCCCAGCCCGCACGCGCGGCTGCGCCCCGCGCGGCACCCAGGCCCGCACGGGGCCCAGCCCGCACGCGCGGGCGGCGCCCCGCGCGGTGCCCAGGCCCGCGCGGCGCCCTGCCCGCACGCGCGGGCGGCGCCCCGCGCGGTGCCCAGGCCCGCGCGGCGCCCTGCCCGCACGCGCGGGCGGCGCCCCGCGCGGCGCCTAGGTCCGCGCGGTGCCCCCGTGCGGTGACGTACGGCCGACCAAGGGTCTCCCCCTTCCCCCTTCGTGCGACGAACGCCTCGACCCAAGAATTGAACGAAAGGACGACGTAGAAAAATTTACAAGAAAACTCACCGGTCTTGGTGCTCCCAAATCGCCGATGGGGAAAGAGAGGAAGAAGAGGTTCGCTCCGCGCTTGCCGGGTCTTGTGGGTGGTCGATCGTTCCCTCCCCTGCACGGTCCCTGAATCCGCCGATAGAAAAGAGGAGGTCTGCGGAGAAGGGGGTTTCGCTTCCTCGATCTCGGTGCTCTACGCTCAGGGCAAAAAGGGGAAATATAAAACCCTAAGTCCCGAGTCGTAGCGTAAAGGAAAGGGTCGGTTACCAAGTGGGAATAACCCCCGAACCCCAAATTAATTAATTAGCCAATTTGGCGCAGTCGGACTAAACCCTAAGTCGGGGAAGTAATTAAATAACCAAAAAGGGGCGAACAGGGTGCGAACTTGGGTCCAGTCCGCCACGGTAACCGTGCTGAAACTTTCGGAATTTATTCTGGGAGATTCCGGAGTCGGAATCCAAAACCGATTTCGCCGACGTTCTCCGTTTCGCGAGCTTTATTGACTAAAAATACTCGCGAACCCCGACGGTCTGTCCAGAAACACAAAATTATTAGCCCCCCCCTTCCCGGACCCCTGAACGAAACGCGAAATATTGAATATCAAAAGTAGACTCAAGGATTGAACCACAACGTTTTAAACCCGCGGATACTACACCACTCACCTTTTAAAAACGAGCTTCGTCCTCGAAGCTCAATCCTGGATCTCGGTGAAAAGATAGGGGTAGCCCTCCCTCATCTTGGATTCCAGCTCCCACGTCGCTTCCCGCTCCTCGTGGTTGTTCCAGAGCACCTTTACGTAGGGGATGATTCGGTTTCGGAGCGCCTTGCTCTCTCTCGCTAGGATTCGCACCGGGGCTTCCTCGAAGCTTAGGTCCTCCTTCAATTCGAGTGTTGAGACGTCCAGGACATGCGATGGGTCGGGGAGGTACTTCTTGAGCATCGAAACGTGGAACACGTCGTGAACCCGGCTGAGGTTCGGCGGTAGGGCGAGGCGGTAAGCCACTGGGCCAATGCGCTCCAGGATCTCGAACGGCCCCACAAACCGTGGGCTCAGCTTGCCCTTTAACCCGAAGCGCTTGATTCCTCTGGACGGCGAGACCCGCAGAAACACGTGTTCTCCCACCTGGAGTTCCAGGTCCCGACGTCTCCGATCCGCGTAGCTCTTTTGCTGACTCAGGGCGGTCAGTAGGCGCTTCTTGATAAGGCGAACCTTCTCTTCGGTTTCTTCCACTAAGTCGGGTCCCAAGAACTTCCGTTCTCCTAAATCGTCCCAACAGATTGGGGATCGGCAGCGTCTACCGTACAAGGCCTCGTAGGGTGCCATCTGGATGCTGGCCTGGTAGCTGTTGTTGTAGGCGAATTCGACGAGGGGCAGGTAACGCTCCCAACCGATCCCCCAGTCTAGCACACAAGCTCGCAGCAGGTCCTCCAGCGTCTGAATCACTCGCTCCGACTGTCCGTCCGTTTGGGGGTGGAAGGCCGTGCTGAACTGTAACTTGGTCCCCAAGGCCTGCTGTAGGCTCTGCCAAAACTTCGAGACAAAGCGTGTGTCTCTATCCGATGTGATCGATGCCGGCACTCCGTGCAGTCTCACGATCTCGCTGAGGTAAACTTGGGCTAATCGCTCTCTGGTCCAGGTTGTATGAATGGGTGGGAAGTGTGCTGACTTGGTTAGCCGGTCGACAATGCCCCAGACCGTGTCGTGCCCTTGTTGTGAACGCGGGAATCCCGTGACAAGGTCCATGGTGATCTGATCCCACTTCCACTCTGGTACCGGTAATGGTTGTAGCTTTCCCGCCGGTCGCTGATGCTCCGCCTTTATCTGCTGACAAACCAGGCAATGCGCAACGTGACGAGTCACATCCCCCTTCAGCTTGGGCCACCAGAAGGTCTGCTTAAGGTCCCTGTACATCTTTGTACCTCCCGGATGTGCTGCATAAGGGGCGCGGTGTGCCTCAGCTAGGATTTCTTCCTTCAATTCCGGGGTATCCGGCACACAGATCCGTCCGCGAAACCGTAGAGTGCCGTCGTCTTTCACTGAAAAGTCACCTTCTTGATCCGGCATGATCTTATCTCGTACAAGCTGTAAGTACGAGTCCGCCTGTTGTCCCTCTCGAATCTTCTCGAACAGCGTAGGCTTTACCACTAAAGCCAACAGTTGTGCAACAGTGCCCAGAGGTACCACTTCCAACTCCAATCGTGAGAATTCCGCGATCAACGTGCTCTGCTCCGTTATTGCGCGTGCCGTCGTCTCTTCTGGTTGCCCCTTCCTGCTCAAAGCGTCTGCCACTACGTTTGCTTTCCCGGGGTGGTAATGAATGGTTAGATCGTAATCCTTCAATAGCTCAAGCCACCGCCTCTGCCGCAGGTTTAGTTCCTTTTGAGTGAACAGGTACTTAAGACTCTGATGATCTGAGAAGATGTTGCAGTGGACGCCAAAGAGGTAATGTCTCCATAACTTTAGAACAAAGACCACTGCGGCCAGTTCCAAATCGTGTATCGGGTAATTCCGTTCATAATCCTTCAGTTGCCTGAAAGCATAGGCTATTACTCTCCCCTGCCGCATTAAAACACCCCCAAGGCCGATTCTTGATGCGTCGCAGTACACCTCATAGTCCTCCCCGGGTGTTGGTAGTACAAGGATTGGTGCCCGGGTTAGTCTCCTTTTAAGTTCTTCAAAGCTCTCTTGGCATTGTGTCGACCACACAAACTTTTCTCCTTTTCTAGTCAACCGGTTTAGAGGGGTGGCTATCTTCGAGAAGCCCTCGACAAAGCGTCGATAGTATCCTGCCAATCCCAAGAAACTGCGAATCTCCGTCACCGTCGTCGGCGGCTGCCAGTCGATCACCGATTCTACCTTCTTGGGGTCCACGGCGATTCCCTTCGCCGAGATCACATGCCCCAGGAATCCTACTTCGCGTAGCCAGAACTCACACCTTTTGAGTTTAGCGAACAGCTTCTGTTCCCTGAGGGTTTGGAGAATCATTCGTAAATGGTCCTCGTGCTCCTCGTCGGTGGTTGAATAAATCAGAATGTCATCGATAAAGACCACCACGAACCGGTCTACGAAAGGTCTGAAGATCCGGTTCATCATATCCATAAAGACCGCGGGGGCGTTCGTAAGCCCGAACGGCATGACCGTAAACTCGTAGTGGCCGTACCGGGTCCGGAAGGCGGTCTTGGGGATGCCCCCGTTCCGAACTCGGTACTGACGGTAGCCCGATTACGGATCAATCTTAGAAAGGACGTCGCCCCCGATTTAGTGCAGAAACCGGAGTGGTTAGAGGATTCGAGGGGTAAGGCTAAAGGTAGGGGGAGGCTCGCAAGGGTCAAAAGAGGGCGGGTTGCTCCGGCTCGGAGAGTACTCCTATCTAGACAAAAGAGGAAAGGAAAACAAAAACAAACAAGTACGTACCTGTCATTCCCCACTTTGGGAGGTCGCGTCGTCCACCGGAGCGGCCGAGGAAGTCCGTCCACAACCCTTGGGCCAGCGTCGCACCGCGGGTTGGGGCAGGGGTCTGCTGTCAGAAGAGTCCGCGGATTGCTGGTTGCCGGGCGTGTCCTTTGTCCGAACAGGGGCCGCCGTGCTCTTCGGTCCTTGCTGCGGTTGGGGTGCGGTGGCGGAGTCATGGGTTGGTCCCTGGGGGCAGGAGGCATAGGTGTGACCTGGCAAGCCGCACCGGTTACAGTAGTGGTACCTCCAAGTGCATTCTGTCACCGGGTGCGCGCCTTCACAGATGATGCAGGATTCTGGTTGCACGTGCGCGCTCCCTCTAAGTCCTCGCTCGCCTTCAGGCGCCTGCTTCGGGCGTGGGTTTGGCCGGCTCCTTGGGTCGGGGCCCCCCTGAGAGGTGGGGGCAACAGTTCCCTTAGGTTCATCACGCCGCGGCGCCGGGGGTCTAGTGGCTCCCGGCTTCGAAGGGCAGTCGTAACGCGTGTGGCCTGGCTTGCCACATCGGAAACAGTGCCCGTCCCGCCACGGGCAGCTCGTCATGGGGTGCGCGTTGCCGCATATGACGCACGGCTTCGGTGGCCTAAGCTCCTCTGTCGTCTGACCAAGGTTCCGGTCGGCTCTCGGGCGTTTGTTCGCCCGGTCCTTCCGCTGGGGGTCCCCTACCGGCCCGGGGTGAGAGTATTCCTGCCGGGCGCGTTCAACATTGGTGAACTCGGCCAAATTAGCCGTCTCCTGGAAGGCGGGAGGGCCCGCCGGTGGCGTCCCGAGAGGGGCAACGCCTCTGCTGCCGCCCCGGAATCGATCGACGCCCTCGAGTTCCTGTATCAGCATGCTCAGGCGCTCCGCGAGTGTTAGCAGTTGCCCAGCCACGTCGCGCAGCTGGTTGCGGAGCAGGCGATTGGCTTCGTCGGCGATGTCCATTTCCGTCGTCGGTTGCTTGCTGAGTCGGCCCTCTATCTGTCACACAAGGAGGTCAGCTTTAGCCTTTGCTAATAGGCAACCGGACAACGAACCACATAGCGAAAGAAAGGACTCGGACTCTTCCCTCCCCGCTCTCTCACGTCCTACACCCCTATGTCCTACACATTTCATCTACTCGCAGTTACGTGTGGTATCACCGTGGATGTTGGACCTTTGCTGTTGTGATTAAAAGAAAACCTCTCTGATACCATCTTAATCTGTCACGCCCCGGGGGTTTTATGTTAGCGGAAACGGTGCACAAAAGTAAGTGTTTATCACGTAAAAATTTTTTTATTAAGATCTCCTTCCCCGGCACGTGCCCAGACCCGCCGCATATACAGATTTACTCGAAAATCGGGCAGAGTCTCCTCTGTATATGCACGGCGTCGCACTAGTACAACAACTCAACACAAGCAATCAGTTAATCACAACAGTCTCAGCATTCAACCAATAATATAAACTAAATAGAACGCCCGTCGCCAATCAAGTTGAAAGGATAAAACTCACAGTTTTGAAAACAGGTCCACACGACCTGAGGTTTTGCAAACCGTTTGTAAAGGTGTCATAAATCCACAGGGTTTGAAAAGTGGGTCCACTCGACCCAAGGTTTTGAAGAACAGTTTGAAATCCACATAAATCCACAAGGTTTGAAAACGGGCCCACACGACCCTAGATTTTGAAAGACGTTTTCCGAAAGTTCTTTTCTTTGTTTTCTAGTTATTATGCTTGGAAAGAACGGCCGAACGGGGAGATTTAAAAGAAACATTGTTCCACATCCAAAGCAAAAGTGATCAACATCCACACCGACCCCACGAGGGTATCGAGAACCACACAGTAACCTACAGTATCAGATGAAATGCAAGGAAAGGTAAAGGAGATACAGACTAGGGCTCCACACTGCCCGACCACTCCTGCCTCGACCTCACCGTCGTCTACTGCTCACCCCTGGAAGAACCTGTCACGGAGTGGGTAGTCAGCGACATGCGATAATAATAGTAAGCAGGAAAGAAAGCCAAACCCAACTGTAATATTATCCGGAGCAACCACTCGACTCACTGGAAAAGTAAACGCGAACACCTGTTGCACCTGCAATACCTTGTAACACCTATACACCTTGATCTCGTCGGGCACCTACACCGACAGATCACACCGCTCACACCACGGGGCACCTAACCTCGTCGGTTCTTATTCCGACAGGTCGCACCTTTCCCCTCCCCACCTATTGCTGCCTCAAAACCCCACACCTACGGGGGCCCCCACCACCTCACCTTGTGGTTAACACGGGTCGAAGACCGCTTTCCCGGAAAAGAGCACCCTTTGCGGTGGCCAGACCGCGGGTGCGCGTGTCGCAACCAAGAGCACAGTAACCCAGGTACAGAATAACATCGCGACCATATAGAGACCGTCAGCATTAGTATTTCAAATATGCAGTTAAACAATTATCCAAAACATCGAGTCTACACTTAGTCTCAAAGAAACCCACCTGTCACGTGTGATGTCCGCCGTTCAACTCCTTCGCGTCCCGGTGTACTCCCTGAACCTACGAAAAACCCACCGTCAGGACGAAGTCAAAAACCCCTCACCTATAAATCAGACGCGGCCGACACAGACTAGTCCCTCGTTGCTTGGACGCAAGAAAGGCTCTTCGGCGCGGGAAAGCAACGGCCCGGTCGGTCCCGGCGGCGTCAACGTCCCCACGGCGCCCACGCCCGCACGCGCGGGCGGCGCCCCGCGCGGCGCCCGGGCCCGCACGGGCCCAGCCCGCACGCGCGGCTGCGCCCCGCGCGGCACCCAGGCCCGCACGGGGCCCAGCCCGCACGCGCGGGCGGCGCCCCGCGCGGTGCCCAGGCCCGCGCGGCGCCCTGCCCGCACGCGCGGGCGGCGCCCCGCGCGGTGCCCAGGCCCGCGCGGCGCCCTGCCCGCACGCGCGGGCGGCGCCCCGCGCGGCGCCTAGGTCCGCGCGGTGCCCCCGTGCGGTGACGTACGGCCGACCAAGGGTCTCCCCCTTCCCCCTTCGTGCGACGAACGCCTCGACCCAAGATTGAACGAAAGGACGACGTAGAAAAATTTACAAGAAAACTCACCGGTCTTGGTGCTCCCAAATCGCCGATGGGGAAAGAGAGGAAGAAGAGGTTCGCTCCGCGCTTGCCGGGTCTTGTGGGTGGTCGATCGTTCCCTCCCCTGCACGGTCCCTGAATCCGCCGATAGAAAAGAGGAGGTCTGCGGAGAAGGGGGTTTCGCTTCCTCGATCTCGGTGCTCTACGCTCAGGGCAAAAAGGGGAAATATAAAACCCTAAGTCCCGAGTCGTAGCGTAAAGGAAAGGGTCGGTTACCAAGTGGGAATAACCCCCGAACCCCAAATTAATTAATTAGCCAATTTGGCGCAGTCGGACTAAACCCTAAGTCGGGGAAGTAATTAAATAACCAAAAAGGGGCGAACAGGGTGCGAACTTGGGTCCAGTCCGCCACGGTAACCGTGCTGAAACTTTCGGAATTTATTCTGGAGATTCCGGAGTCGGAATCCAAAACCGATTTCGCCGACGTTCTCCGTTTCGCGAGCTTTATTGACTAAAAATACTCGCGAACCCCGACGGTCTGTCCAGAAACACAAAATTATTAGCCCCCCCCTTTCCCGGACCCCTGAACGAAACGCGAAATATTGAATATCAAAAGTAGACTCAAGGATTGAACCACAACGTTTTAAACCCGCGGATACTACAATGTTGCAATGATCATTTATGTTAATTAAGTCATCTTTTAAGTGATCAAAGTCAATTTCTCTCTCAATGATCTCTTGGTATAGTCATTATCTTATTTGACTATTTAGTCGAGTATGAATGCGAGATCAATTTTTGGTTGAATACCTTATATCTTAAATAATTGATAGCCAATTGAGGGGGAGTCAAAGAAAAGTAAAATGCTCAAAAGATGTGGAAAGAGTTACATCCCAATGAGGAGTGTGAAAACTACCACCACATGGAGGAAAGAGCTACCACCTCGGTCGTCCGAGTACTGTGTGCAGCTACCACATGAATACCAAGCATGGTTTTGTCAATTTTGATTAACTAAAATGCATGATTGAAATACTTGACTCTGTCAAATTTCAAGGTTGGTATAAGGTGGATTTTTAACGAAAGATGCTCAAAGAGCCACTCTCTTCAACAGATTGTCTAGATATATTATCTAACTTATCTGGGATTTCAAACATCTATTGATCTTGGTATTTCATTTTCTTTACCAAATTGATGATTTGATAAAGGCATTACGCATAAGATCATGTTAGATGTGATTGAAGTTGTTCAACTTTAAGGGTTTTAATTTTCATAAATTTTCGTTTCATTTTTGAGTATTTTTGATAGATTTGGTATAATCTATTTCTTGTTGTATGAAACGATGACTTTTGTTTAAAGTTGATGCGCTAAAGTGCTTACATACTTTTTCTGGTTTTTATGGAATTTTTCTAAATTATTCTAATGAAAGAAATTTGGATCATATACCTCAATCTCAAGAAAGGGTAGAATTCAAGATTGATGTCATTTGAAAAATCTCCGTAAGTCATCTTTGTAAATCCGTTATATCTTGATAGAGTTTGGATCTCAAGATTATTTTTGATGACTTGTATTTGATGAATATAACATGAAAAACTGTTTATAATGTTTTATCTTTGTTTTTCATGATTTAGGAGTAAATCTTTTTAATTTTGTGAAATTAATTGGATTGAATGACATCTTGTTAATTCATTGGTTAAAGCACTTAAATTGATTTCTTGATGGAATACAAATCGGTATTTGAAAAGATTCTAAAATCTGGATTTGTTTCAAGGAATTATTTGATTTTTGCCTTCTGGTACCGGTACGCAATCTGCATTTTTGTTATATACCGGAACTGAGCTTTTATCTCTCTTTCTCTCTGAACTAATGTTGTTAGTGATTTCCTTTTGTCTAGTATGTTCACTGTTTGACAATTTGTGACAAAAAGAGGGAGAAGAGAAATGACGGAGATGAGATCATCAAGAGAGGACAAACGAAAATGGAAAAATGGGGGAGAACGGAAAATGATGATTGTATCACAAAGGGGGAGAACATAGATGCTCAAGAACATGGAGAACATGGAGAACATGTTAGAGATGCTCAAGATAGGGGGAGACAAAGAAAAAATTGAAAGAGCCGAAAAACAAAAGAACCAAAAGGAAGACGGATCAAATGTAGGATTTTAATTTCTAACGACTAACGTTTGATTTTGTTTGGAGTTTTGTTTTACAGGAATTACATCACTTTAAGACTCCAAGTCCTAAGTCATAGAGTATGTTCTAGGACTGTTTGGTTCAAATGTAATTTTGTATTTATTGGATCTTTCACGCAAAGAAAATCAATGTTTTAGTGATGACATTGAATTTCGAATTTTTGGTTTAAGATGAGTGACTTGAGCGGTTTATGTATTTTTGGGTTTTGTCACGAAATTGCCAAAGGGGGAGATTGTTACGGCATTTTGGTGTTAGCATATTTCGTGAGTCAAGTCAGTGAGTTGAGTCGGAGTCTTAAAGGGATCAAATTGTCAATTCAGTCTTCGAAGACTCATTGAAGATTCAACATGAGCCCAAGTCAACTTTCAGGTATGATTAAATATTGTTCATGGTGATTAAAGTTCGTTTATAATCATTGGAAACAGGAAATTAATGAAAACTGGTTTAGACTTGGTTTTAGGAACTTGGTTTTAACTTACAACTTTATTTAAGTTTGGATTCCGGTACTTGGTTTGTTTTGGATAAAGTTTATCTTGGAAAAATCAGTTTTTACATTGAGTACCGGAACCACACTTGAAGTTCCTCAAACCCGACACAGAATTTTCTGAAATTTGTATTGCGTACCGGAACACAGACTCGCGTACCGGAACACAATAGAAAAATCTGTGTTTTGCACCATTGAGTACCGGAACATGATAAGTGGTACCGGTACACAATGTTACCTCGGGAAAAGTTTCCTAAACCGACTCTAATATGTTTCCAAGGGTTATAAATAGATACTTAGGGTTTCTCGAATAGAATGACCAATACCGAAAACACTCGAGAGCAACCCTAGAGGCTGGTTTTTATCTTTCTTCTCTTTAGCCTCTTTTAGGTCAATTCGACGGTTCTTCCAAGATCTATCTTTTGTCGAATTGATCTAAACTTTGCTTAGAAATTCTTTCTATGGTTCCTCAATGATAATCTAAGCAAAGGATCACCATCGAAGCCTATATTTCTTTATCGGCTGAGTTTGCGTCGTGGATTCGACGTAGCACCGTGGATTCGGTGTGTTGAAGGCGTTTCGTGGATTCGAAACGTGTGCTCGTGGATTCGAGTGGCGTTCGTGGATTCGAACGTGTGCAGTGGATGTGCAATCGGTGGAGCGCAAGGTCCGAAGAACTTGAAGGAGGGGTCGAGTCCGTGGAGTCGGTAATCACCTTGTTATTCTTCAATTCTTAGTGGATTGTTATTGCGTGTTGGTCCCGTGGTTTTTCTCCTGGATTGGAGTTTCCACGTAAATCTCGGTGTGTTGATTTTTATTTCCGCATTGGTTTTTTATTTTGCACTGAGATTTGATTTTTAAATATTACACCTATTCACCCCCCTCTAGGTGTTTGATAGTACCTATTTAGATCCTGGTGGATCCTTAAAAACCAACAATCCGGACGGTGGTGAGGACGCTACCTAGTGAGGTATAGGATTTTCTCTGTCAGGTTCTTCTCCTTTCTCCTTTATTACGCGTTATTTTCTTTTATGGTCGGATATTATGCATGTGGACTTTGATATTGTGGATGTGTGGATGTTGAGACGGTCTTGTGATGTTGGATAAATATATCTTATGAAACTATGTTTTTAGTTTGTGGTTTTATGGATGCGTTTTGTGGACGCGGGTTTTCAAATATTATAAAGGGTTTGCAAATACGGTTTTAGAAAAATTGAGTGTCGTGTGGACACTGTTTTTAAACCTTGTGAATTTATCCTTTCAAACATTTTGATGCGCCGGGTGTGCACCGTTTTATGAAAATAAGATAATGGTATATTCAAAGTTTATACTATGTTATTTGTAAATCAAGTGGGGAATGTGGTTGATGTGTATGTTGTGTATGTATTTTGTACATGGAGACGCCGTGCATATACAGAGGAGACTCTGTCCGTTTATACAAAGAGATCTTGTATGTGTGGCGAATCTGTGCACGTGCCAAGACGGGAGATCTTTGAAAAGAAAATGGTTCCAAAATTCGACTGTTTTCGCTTTAAAATTGCTCCCTGGGCGTGACAAACGCTAGGAGCAAAAACTTTCTCACCAATCAGAGTGTAAATGGAAGAAGAGAAAGAAATGAAGCCCTATATTGTTTGCTTCTCGTAACGTACATGGCAGATTGAGGAATTCAAATTTGAGGGTTGATTGTGTTAAACTGCAAGATCTGAAGTCATTTCTACTAAATGTGTGTAGTGAAGAATAAGTAAAAAGGACATGTAAATTAATATTTGGTTTCGGAAGTACCGTTGCAAGATTTGTCTTTAGATCTATACGTGGAGTTGTTAAAGGGACCTCTACTTATCGATGTTTGTATACATATAGTTCTTGAAGGAAACTATAATAAAACCTTCGGGAGCAATGTCAACTTCCTCAATGGAATTAAATGTATATACAACTTTCAATGAGTGTAACTTCCTTCAATTTTTACTATCCTAGGAATGTAAACTTTCTCGCTAATCTGAATATAAATAAAAGAAGAGAAAGAAAGAAAGGCTTGTATTGTTGTTTTGCGTAACGTACACTCCATGTTGAGGAATTCAAATTTTAGGGCTAATTGTGTTAAACTACGAGATTTCAAGTCATTTCTACTAAATATGTGTAGGGAAGAATAAGTGAAAGGACATATAAATATTTTGTTTCGGAATTAGCGTTGCAAGGTTTGTCTTTAGATCTATATGCGGAGTTGTTAAAAAAACCTATACTTATCGAAGGTTGTATACATATAATTCTTGAAGGAAGCTATAATAAAACCTTATGGAGGAATGTAGACTTTCTCACCGAAATACATGTATACAACATTCAATTAGTGTACCTCCGTTCAACAATTTCTATGCTAGGATGTAAATATCCTCGCCGATCGGAATGCAAATAAAAGAAGAGAAAGAAAAGAAGGCCTATATTGGTTGCTTCGTGTAACATACACTACAGGTTGAGTAATTCAAATTTGAGGGTTGATTGTATTAGACTGCGAGATCTGAAGTCATTTCTACTAAATGTGTGCAGGGAAGAATCAATGGAAGGGCATATAAATATTTGGTTTCGAAAATACCGTTGGAAGGTTTGTCTTGAGATCTATGTGCGGAGTTGTTAAAGGAACCTATACTTATCGAAGGTTGTATATATATAGTTCTTGAAGAAAACTACGATAAAACCATATAGTTCCTGAAGGAAATTATAATAAAACCTTAGGAAGAAATGTCAACTTTCTTATCGGAATTATATGTATACAACCCTCAATGAGTGTAGCTTCCTTCAACAATTACTATGCTAGGAATGTAAATTTCCTCACGAATCTTACATCATCCCGTGTGGTTGTGTTAGACTCCGAGATTTAAAGTCATTTTGTACTAAATGTTTATTGGGAAGAATAGGTTAAGGGGCAGTTTTCTAGTAAATGCGAGATTTTAACTCATTTTTATAGTTAGACTCACGAAATAAAAGAAGACAAAATGTGATATATCTATAGATAACGGAAGGATAGGCAAAATCTTAAACTATACAACTTTTATTCGAATGTACTCCGTTAATTTAGAATTTTTTATCTCTATGCTCTACTTGATAAGTTTGTATTCCTTTTAATGTGACTCTAAGTTTGTAGTAATTTTTAAATATTTCTATTCCAGTTTACATTAACCAAATATAATAATCAAAGCCTTCCTCTGATCCTCTACTTCCTCCCAACTATTTCTTCTTTCCTAAATCCTCAAGTTTTTGAAAGTCCCAAATTAGAACTCCTTACATTAACCAATTTAAACCATAATCCTTTAAGGCTTCAAGTCGTTCAAAGTTCTATTCAAAAATCTATTCCAGGCTTCAAGTTACTGTTTAGTTTACATATATTAAGAGATGGAATCCGAGTACATAAACATCCAAAAAGCTCTATTCCTACTTTTAAGAAAGGTAAAAACTTAAGTATACAATTTTCTAATTGTTTTTAAGATTTGCATCTGTTATTCTACAGTGTATATATTTAATTCATCTAGTAATTTATAATTAGACTACAATTTCCACCTATTAGTCTATAATTTATAGTGTTTATATTCAATTCCTTTGGTTCCCCTTTCGAGATACTATTTCGGTATTTCCCGTATTTTTTCTTCATCCTGTGGTGGCTATACTGTAATATTGAGACTTCTTTTTTGAAAGGATGTCTAAATACTTGGTTTCGGAACTGTTATTCTACAGTGTTTATATTTAATACATCTATTAATTTATAATTAGACTACAACTTCTCTATAATTCATAGTGTTTACATTCAATTCCTTTGGTTCCCCTTTCGAGATACTATTTCTGTTTTTCCCGTATTTTTTCTTCATCCTGTGATGGTTGTACTGTAATATTGATAGTTCTTTTTTGAAAGGATATCTAAATATTTGGTTTCCGAATTACCTTTGCAAGGTTTATCTTTAGATTATGTGGAGTTGTTAAAGAAACCTATACTTTTCGCTGGTTCTATACATATAGTTTTTGAAGGAAACTATAATAAAACCTTTGAGAGGAATATCACATTAAAAGGAATACAAACTTATCAAGTAGGACATATAGATAAAAAATTTTAAATTAACGAAGTGCTTTCGAAAAAGTTTGTAGTCATTTGTTAATATTTCTATTCCGGTTTACATTAACCAAATATAGTAATAGTCATTTGTTAATATTTCTATTCCGGTTTACATTAACCAAATATAGTAATCAAAGCCTTCCTTTCATCCTCTACTTGATTTACATTTCCATCCCAACTATTTCTTCTTTTTAAATCCTCAACTTTTTGAAGCCCACAAATTAGAAGTCCTTACATTAACCAATTTAAACCACAATATTTTAATCCTGGTTCTGAGTATAAATTTAAGAGAAATAATTTTTTTTATACCCGGAATAGCTTACTAATCCGGGATAATCAAGTATAAAAGTTAAATTGCGTTTGGTTCAAAAATTGGTATTCTCATAAATAGATAAAATTGTGTTTGGTTAAAATTATGAAATAGTAAAAAAAGATGATAGAATTTTTATCAAAATGCCAACTTTACCCTTACCTAGTATATATAAAAATTGATTTAAATATTATAGTAAATTTGAAACAATTTAATTATAAATAATAAATTATATTTTATCTAAACAAAATAATATTTTATATTTTATTGTATATTTTAGTAAATAATAATTAGTAAACAAATTTATAATGTAATCCAACATTTAAGTTTACCAAAGTTTTAAAAATAAAATTACTTTGAGTAGACCATATAAGAGTAAGTAACAATAAAATTATAGATTGCACTTGTAATTACATTCTATTCAAGCATAATAAGATTTTCAAGTTTAGATAACAATGAAATATATAGTCTTCACATAGCCTCAAGTTCAAAGTAAAGAAAAAAGTAAATGAAAATCACATAGCCTCAGATTGGAAGTAATAAAAGGAAAGCATAAAATAAATGAAAATCACATAGCCTCAGATTCATATAGCCTCAGATGGGAAGATAAGCTAAAGTAAAAAAAAAAAAAAAAAAAAAAAAAAAAAAAAAAAAAAAAAAAAAATCCAAGCTTAGATAGCTACAGGTTGGAAGTTAAGCTGTAAACATTAAAAATTCCATTCACTGCCCCTGAGGGATAAACCCTATTCCGAAGGGGGGGCATGGAATAAAGCTTAGCAGGCTATCCTAGTATAATCTATTAAGCCAGAGTTAATTTAAACCTATATTCTAGGTTAAATTTTATACTTGTTTGGTAAATATTATAAAATAAAAAAATTTATTCTTTCTTTATCCCACAACCAAGGCCTTAGGCTTCAGGTCATTCAAACCTCTATTTAAAGCTCTATTCAAGACTTAAGTCACATCTTAGTTTTCACACATTAACAAATGGAATATGAGTACATAAACATCAAAAGACCTCTTTTCGTATGTTCTTCTTGCTTTTAAAAAAGGTAAAAACTTCAAGTATACAATTTTCTAACTCTTTTTAAAATTGGTGTCTGTTATTCTATAATATTTCTCTATTACTCTATAACTTACAATATTTAGAGTTAATTTCGTTCGTTCTCCTTTTCGGCTACTATTTCTATTCTCATCTATTAATCAATACTTACAGTACAATTCCCACCTATTAGTCTATAATTTATAGTATTTATATTTAATTCCTTTTGTTTCCCTTTTGAGGTCCTATTTCTATTTTTCCCTCGCTTTTTCTTCATTCTCTAGTGGTTATACTACAATGTTGAGACTTCTTTTTCCCTCTTTGTACCATAGAGTATAAATTTAATTCAAAATTTCTTTACAATTAAGTAGACTGTTTGTACTAAAAAAAAAAATTTATATTCGCAGCGTAGCACGGATTCGTCACTAGTTTTAATGAAAGAACACTTGGGTGGGAAGCTCAAACATTCGATGACTTGTCAAAAACTTGGTCGGATTATAGGAGGGCAGCTCTTGAATAGAATCTCGTCAATAAACGCTACTGAGATTTAGACGAGACTAAAGAAAATAAACAGAAGAGAAAGGAATTAATGGATCATTATTTATATTATTTTTTTATTTGACTGCGTTCATTTTTATAAGCATATGAGATCCTAAATAAAAGTTTTAAAACAAAAAATAGTTAAAATATAAAAACTTTTCTATAAATAACAAAGTTTTCACTTTTCCTTTAATTTGCGACTATTAAAAATCTATATTTTATTTTTTCAAATTTTAAATTTATGCACTTAGTCCCCTTCCGTCGGAGTTTCATTACTATTTTATCTATATTTTATAATTTATGTAAAAAATATTTTGAAAAGCAATTATTAAAAATATATTAAAATTTTATTTAATTTCTTTTTAACAAGAGTATGTAATTTGGTTATTTCGACTTTCTCCATTAATGTTGTAATATTTTGTAAATATTTCTAAAATTTTGAAAGAGTAAAATATTGATTTTTGAGAATCAAGAAGAAAAAAAAAAACATAAAAAAGCAGATACTATATATATATATATATATATATATATATATATATATATATATATATATATATATATATATATATATATATTCCTATATTTTAGTTTAAAAATATAATTATATCTATATCAATGAAACATCTAACTTCTCACCCCTCTTGGAAATGAGAATGTCAAAGTCGCTGAGCGTCCACTCGGCAACTGCAAATTCACTAACATAAATCTATGCACTTAGTCCCCTTCCGTCGGAGTTTCATTACTATTTTATCTATATTTTATAATTTATGTAAAAAATATTTTGAAAAGCAATTATTAAAAATATATTAAAATTTTATTTAATTTCTTTTTAACAAGAGTTTTCTATAAATAACAAAGTTTTCACTTTTCCTTTAATTTGCGACTATTAAAAATCTATATTTTATTTTTTCAAATTTTAAATTTATGCACTTAGTCCCCTTCCGTCGGAGTTTCATTACTATTTTATCTATATTTTATAATTTATGTAAAAAATATTTTGAAAAGCAATTATTAAAAATATATTAAAATTTTATTTAATTTCTTTTTAACAAGTCGCTGAGTGGACGCTCAGCGACTTTGACATTCTCATTTCCAAGAGGGGTGAGAAGTTAGATGTTTCATTGATATAGATATAATTATATTTTTAAACTAAAATATAGGAATATATATATATATATATATATATATATATATATATATATATTCCTATATTTTAGTTTAAAAATATAATTATATCTATATCAATGAAACATCTAACTTCTCACCCCTCTTGGAAATGAGAATGTCAAAGTCGCTGAGCGTCCACTCGGCAACTGCAAATTCACTAACATAAATCTCCGTGCCGACATCAATGGAAGTCCAGCGTCTCTTTGCTGGGGGCGTATTCGGATCCTGCATTCACAATAAAACTAACATTAAATTATTTAATTGTTAGTTCTAAATGAACTGTTACACTATCACGAGTAAATGAAATTAGTTGAATGGTACCAAATGATGCATATAATAAAAAATTTATACAAATTATGAAATTTTGGTCTTACATGCTGCTCAATAAGTCGACTGCTTCAACCTTAGTTTTACTCTTATTTACTTTAAAAAGTAACCCAAATTCTGAAATTAGTTTTTACTGCTCAATAAGTCGACTGCGATCTGATTCATCCACCTAGTGATGTCTCACAATACGCAGATCGAATCTGACTTTGTCTCAAATGCAGTTCGAATAGGGAACAATCCGATGAGGTTCAACCCCTAAAAGATAGGCCTTCAGATATCAGTAGAAGTCTAAGGGCTTCAGCTTCTCAAGGCTCGGTCGTTGGCATGGACCGAAACTGAGTCAAACAGAACCATTGCATAGTATCAGTCCTTTGAGATGGTTCTCTACATGGGGTGTAGACGTGCAGTATGAAGGGTGTTTGCTTGTAAGGAATGTGATTGTAGTGCACTGAACTTCTACGATTTTACTGAGAGTAGTTTGGAAAGCTATTTCTATAGTTCCAGCAAAGTTTTGGGAGTATTCGAGTATTTTCGGCTCAAACTCAGTGCGAAAATGGATTTTGAAAAGTCAAACATGTTGAAATTGCATATTTTGTGTTGAGTACCGATACTAAAATTGAGTACTGGAACTCTGCTGCATGGGGAAGAAACCAACTCTCGGGTTTTGCAAAACTAGGGGTTAGTACCGGTACTGATGTTGAAAAAGTTTCGTGTCCCAGTACTGATGTTTCAACATATTGGTACTCAGAAGAAAACTGAGAAAACTGAGAAATCTGATGTTCAGATTCTGCGGAACTAGCGGAGGAGTACCAGAACAATTGCCCGTGTATCGGTATTGGACTAGGAGTACCGATATTCAACACTGCAAAATTCTAGTTTTGACTAGTTGCAAATAATAGGATTTGGGGGACCTAGGGGCAATTGTGGCATCCCTTTTTATAAGAAGGCGGAGCCCCCTCTCCCTTCTACATGTGAACACAAAAAAAAAAACAATTTCCCTCTTCTCTTTCTCACTCACTTCTCCCTCTGTCACTCTAGAGGTCTCTCCAATACTTGGAGATTTGGAGAAGCAAGTGTGGAGTACTGGAGCTTTGTAGCTGGTCGGGTGTGTTTCTTTTAGCTGACCGACGCATCTGAAGATGGTCGAGTCGAGCGAGTGTCGTTTAGCGTGAAATAGACACGAAAACAGACGTTGAATCGCAAATAGCAAGGAATTGGAGTTCTAGAGTTTTCGGGTGCCCTAAAGTTTTTCTGGATGCGCAAAAGTCTTACCTATTTGTGGATCGCACCTCCGGGCGCCTGAAAGTTACTATAACAATCCGAAAGTGTGGTTGAGATTTCTTCGAGATTTGTGCCTGACTGTGCTGTTGGCAGAGAGTTGGTGGACTCTAGGCGCAGCATTGTAGCGCCGGGCGCTGGGAACGGACGCCCGAGGAGCTGCTGAGAAGAGATACACTGTTCCGAGGTTTCGGGTGCGGCACTATAGTGGAGCGGGCGCAACGGGAGAGCTCGTTATTGTTGTAGCTTCGATGTTTCGGGAGCCCAGGTGAACTTTAGGATGCCCGAATCGCGATTTTTCCCGCGTGAACAGGTTAGCATCTCTGGTTGACTCACGGCTAACTTTACGCAGGAGTTTGACTATTTGATCCACAAGCCACATTTGTCTTTTCCCACTCTTCAGAGCGTGTCATGAGCTATCCAACCTTCTTCTACCTCCTTCTTCTTCCCAGGTGGTGAAGCAGAGCGAGTAGGAGCAACACCAGAAGTAGCAGTAGTGCTATAACTCCACCAGGCTTCTCCCATTCACGCCTAAGCTTCGTAGCTGGTCAAGAGCGCAGAGTAGAGTTTTCCTGAGGTGGAGTTTTCAATGATGGACCTTCCCATATGTTGGTTGAGTTGAGTGAACAGAGAGGTGATTTCTTGGTGGGTGTTGTTCACCGTGCTGAGAACCTTGAGCTTAGAAACTTGAACGTGTTGTGCTGTAAGCTAGGTGATGTTGTGCTTGTGCTGAAAGCTTGAGCTTCTTGTGGCTATCCTAGCTGAAGGCAAAGCGTGGTTGTGTGCTCGTGTGCCGGAGATTCTTCCCGGCAGTGCACTGTTAGTGGGTTGTGTCGCACGGCTTTGACTTCTTTTTCGTGGTTGGATAGTGATTCTTATGGGTTAGATTTCTACCAAAATCTACGAGTTTCCTTCTATGTCTATTTTATAGATGTTCAGCATGCTAGATTTAGCAGTTTGATTATCTGGTAAAATTTGATAGTTGCCTGAACAATTGTGAAAACTTAATTTGGAACCCCTGATATTTTTGGCATATTCTTGAGATTAGTGGACTGTAGTGCCCACGGTTTTTCCCTTCGAGTTTCTTTCGGTGTGTGTGTTGTTTATCTTATTTTCTTCTTATGTCGATCTCGTTGATTTTGGTTGTCATGTCGTAGAGCTTGTGAAATGGCGAATGACAATGAGATCGGATCGAAAATTCAATGTACGAATCTCCCGGTATGATTTTTCGAAGTTAACGGGGCCGAAAAGGCTTTTTAAATACCCGTTGATGCTTCGTGGTGCTTTGAAATCCGTGCTGACGAATGAGGGATGTGTCGGTTATCTTGGCACGCAATTCGAGGAAAAAAGGGTTAAAGCGGTTGAGAATCTTCTTATAAATACATGAGAATCGAGATTTATCTTATACGTAAGAGATAAAAACAAAAACCCTAATCCTCTTTTTGCTAAAGATTGCCTTTTCTTCTTCCTTATTGTGCGCGCCGGGTTTTGGAGTTGGAAACATAATCATCGTTGGAGGCCGGATTCGGAAACACCACCGCCGTCGGAGATCGGAGATCGGAGATCCGAGATCGGAGATCGGAGATCGGAGATCGGAGATCGGAGATCGCATCATCTTCCCCGTCGAAAACAAGGTTGGATCTTGGTTTTGGTTGCCTTAGTTTTGTTCCCTTTGGGGTTTCCGTTCCTTTGTTTTCGGTTTCTTATATTTCCGTCGGAGCGGGAGGTTTGGGCGGAGTTATTGGCAAGGCCGCTGCCGCCGCCGCCGTTGCCCTAGCCGCAAGGCCGCCGCCGCTGTCGTTGCCCTAGCCGCAAGCCGCAAGCCGCTGCCAAGCCATGCCGGGCGCTGCACAACCGCGCCGCTGCCCGCGCGCTGGCAGCCGCTGCGCAGCCGCACTACTGCATGCGCGCTAGACGCTACCGCGCCAACATGGGCCGAGCGCTAGGTGCTACCGCGACGAGGTGGGCCACGCCAAAGTGGGCCGCGCACCAGGCGCTGCTGCCGCTTGACCTAGCCGCCGTTGTTGACGAAATTATTTCCTAATTGGGTTTTTGTTGACGGTTTTGGGTTCGTTTTTCCTCCATGAGGCTTTCGTTAACTCATTTTTCGTTGCAGGTCTCGTCAACACAACGGTAGGAGCCCGGACTCTTCTTTTGCCATCGAGAGGTCCGTCGATTGCATCCAGACAAGGTCGCGGGGACATTGGAGGGTTTTTGTGCTCCGTTATCGTCATCGGTTGAGGTGGGTACCCAATCCGTGGTAGGGGACGTTCTTGAACGGTGTTGTTCAACCCTTCTCTCCCTCTTGCTGTTTCTTTTGATATCGTTTTTATAAATGTAAGGAAGGCATTGTCACTGCTAATGTGAAGGAACGATACATACATAAAGGGCGTGGACGGATTTCTAACCTTATCGCGGCATGTTGCACAGTAGCGACTGTTGTGGCAGAGGTTTTTACACGAATATGTGATCGTCAGGCTCATGGCGCTGTTCACGCACACTAGCAGTTTGGCCACCGCATGGGTGTACTTTTTCGGAGAGGTGGTCTGTTTGACCCATGATCCTTACGCGGATAGTGCGTGAAGGGACCCCCGCGGACATTGCAGAAGAGTGGACATTGCGGTAGGGGTTTGTTTGGCACCGGTTAGATGAGAAGGTTTGTTGTACTGTCTAGGTCAGAGGACCAATGAGGCAGGTATATCCGGATTCCTGTGGTGGGAACCGAGATAGCGGTATGGATGATTTGGGTGTTCCGGTTTATGGTTTGATGTCCTGTTTACCTTATCGTACCTATCTTTTGCAGTCGTTCATCGTTTTATTTGTTTTTCCTTACTTTGGTTTTTATCACTGACTCCAACCGTGTGATAAGTTCTGTCGGGGGCGGGGAGCTTGACGGGGGTGAGGCTACGACTAGGGAGTGACTCAATTTTTCGTCATTCTGGTGACACTTTACTCTTCTCCTTTGGCTATTTCTTGTGGTCGATATTCTTTGCATGAGATGTGGATATTATGATGATGTGGATGTTGGGACAGATGGATGCTTTTGACAGCTAGTGATCTTTTGGATTCGGTTTTATGGTTTTATAGATGCATGTGGAATGCGGGGTCTTTTCAAAGTGATAAAACGTTTGCGAAATATGTTTTTAAAACTGAGTATCGGGTAGGTACTGTTTTTAAACTCTTGTGGTTTTATCCTTTCAACTTGGGGTACGCCGTGTGGGCGATGTTCTCTTGTATGAATCAAAAGACTAGCTTATTTTCTTACTTTAGTACTCTTTGTATGAAAAACTAGATGTGGTTGATGTATGTATTTTTATGCAACGCTGTGCATATACAGGAGAGACTCTGTCCGTTTGTTTAGAGAGATCTTGTATATATGGCGGGTCTGGGCACGTGCCTGGATGGCAGACTTTATAAAACAAAATTAGGGTGTTTTCCGCTTTTAAACCACTCCCGGGGCGTGACATGGACACTAGAAAATAATTTTTATTAGCTATTTAACCTATATATGTACCCCTAGAAAATTTGTTGTACTGTTGTTGAGACCAAAATTTTTGCCACCTAAGGGAACGACACGTGGCGGATACCGTCGGCCAATAAACATCAGCCGACAGGAGAGTTAGTTAGAAGGAGACTCACGTCTCGATCCAGACAGGTCTCATTTGCATAAAGAGTGCAGCACGCGACATGTGCTATCGGCCAAGAGCATCTGCCAATAGGAGAAAGAGCCGATGAAGAGGAGTAACGCCTCATCCAAGATTAACTTTGACTGCCACCAGGCCTCATCAGTCAAGCGATGAAGGAAGCGAGGGTCGAAGATAGCTTTTCGGTTCCCCGAGCCGAGAAGGGAAAGATTCCAGAAGGAAGGAGTGCGAGATTTAGGCGTGAATCCCACAGCTAACCCAAGAAGGCAAGCATCGTCTAGCACCAGAAAGTGCCACAATCGGGGGATGAATCTGGACGGAAAAGCGACTACTATCCCAATTAAGGATATTCGGCTCAAAAGGAAGTGGTTTCTTAAAATTCAATAACTTTCCACAATTTACGCCGATAATTCAAATCGGCACCTAATAACATGGTTAGGGATGTGTATAAATACCCATACCATCGAAGGAAAATGGGTCCGGCAACATCGTAAGCACGGTACCACCCCATCTTCTTCATATCTAGGAGTAGGTTAACTTATCTTTTCATACCTACATTTACTGCTTTCCTAGGAGTAGGCTTACTTGTAATTTCTCTATCTCTACCTTCTTCCTTATATCCCCTTCCAAAGCAATATAAAGTTCAATCGGCCAATCAGCCGTCTCATTATTTGTATCCTGTTCTATAAAGCTATAATCGGCTCCTTAGCCGTGTCTTTATCATTATCTCATCACATAGTTCGGCTATTCTAAGTTGAACCCAGCAATCCCTCTCTACCTCCAAAAATCCGATTCGGCTACTCTAGGCCGAACGGTCCTGAGAGTTACCAGAGGAGAACCCGGCCGAGCAGATCTGTGATGACCCGGATCTCCGCAGAGCTGCTACAGTGTGTTGGGGTGGCTGTTGGAGGCCTACATGGTGTGTTGGAGGTGTTTGGGGCATAATTGGGCACAAGAGTTGGACTTCGGGCCCAAATGGATCATGTGAGTGATCGGAGGACCCCGTGGAGGGTTTAGAAGCGGTTTCGCGCGAATCGGATATTTAAATTAGGCTCCGCACGAAGTTTGGACTAAGAACGCATTTCCGGGTGCCTTCGACAATTTTTAGAGTTGGAATTTGGCGAAACGGACGTCAAATTCGGATTCAGCGCGCGAAAACGGTCAAAATGGACTACCCACTTGATGTTTTTGTGCTCGGGTTACTGTTCACCGCCGGAACAGTGATTCCGGCGATCGCCGGCGGCAGCGGCGGCGGCGGGCAGCGGCGGAGGGCGGCGGCGCGGCCTCGGGCAGGCAGCAGCGCGGCGGCGGGCAGCGCGCAGCGCGCGGGCAGGGGCGCGGGCAGGCGCGCGGTCCACGCGCCGGCGTGCACCAGAGCGGGGTGCCACGTGGCGGCTTCCCATTGGATGGTTCACAGCTCGCGGTCCACGGAACTGTGTGGTGTATGGTGGATTGGGCGGGAAGACACGTGGCAGCGTAGCATTGGTTCGGTGTTTGTGGTTGTGTGCACCGGGTGCAGCGAGCACGTGGCTTGGACACGTGGCGCGCGAGGATTGGGCTAGCTACTGTGCGCGCAGGTTGCAGGTAGCGTGGTGCACGGTGGACCGGTTGAAGACACGTGGCAGCGTAGCATTGGTTCGGTGTTTGTGGTTGTGTGCACCGGGTGCAGCGAGCACGTGGCTTGGACACGTGGCGAGCGAGGATTGGGTGTGCTACTGTGCGTGTACGGCGTGGCAGACGGCGGCCGGCAGGCGGGGCAGGCGGCGGCCGGCTGGCGTGGCGGGCACGGCAGCAGGGTGGCGCACGCGGGCGCCACGTGGCGGCCCGCCATTGGCGGGCGCCAACGGCCCCGTTGACCAAGGGCGGCCAGGTGGCGCGAGGGGAGCGGCCGGGTTGCCTGTTCGGTGTTCGGGGACACGTGTCAGCGTGTGGTGCGGGTCGGACAGTCACGCGGTCCGACCGGATCGGGTGTGCGGGCGTGGGCCGTGTGGGCCGGGCTACTGTGCGCGCCCGAAAGTGTGGGCCGGGCCGCACTGTTTGCGCCCGAATCTTTTCGGGCGCCCGAAAGTGAGGATACAGTGGTCATTTTGGGATTTGTTTGGAATGGCCTATAAATAGCCAACCCGAGCCCTCTTCTTTGGCTTTTTTCTCCCAAACCGCACCTCCTCTGCCCGAGCCACCTTAAGGAGATTTGTTCACCTCTTGATGCTTGATCTTCCTGCCAAGTTCTAGGATTTTAGGAGGCTCGAATCCCGAGGTTCCCCATTTTACGGCGCGGCGCGACGATGCATTTCCTGCTTCCTTCTTCGGCGCAGCAGTGATGTTTTGGCTCCCCTGGGCTACCCCGAGGTCCCTTTTCTGTGATTCTTGCGCCAGCTGACTCCTTACAGATAAGGCTTCAACTTTCATTTTGATCGCACTTTTCCGTTTCGAGGTTTTGGCACGGATCCCGAGGCAAACAGTGACCCCTTTTTGCTGTGTGGATTTCCTTGACAGCAGCGGAGTATTTCAGCCATATCTTCGCGCACGAGCGTCAGACGGAGACGAGCTTGTACAACTTTTTGATCTACTCGTCGCGAGGAACATAATGGTGATTTTTCTGAGATTTTAGAAAAATTGTTTCGAGATGATAATCACTGTTTTCTCAGTGTACTGTGTACAGTTTTTCTTCACAGTTTGTTGATTGGATTACCGCCTTGCCGAATTTATAACTTGGCTTACCGAACTCTGATTTGGGCGTGCAAGGTACCGTTGCGAAGCTATCGACGCGAGGATCGCCGTGATATTTTTCTGGGAATTTTCTGGGCACTTCCTGCAGGTGATAATTTAACAGTTCTGGGACTGTTGTTGTATGTATTTGTAAGAGCACTAGTTGGGAGCCTAAGTGTATTTAGTGGACTTTGTGTTGTGCCAGGAGTGTTTCGGGTATACTGTACTTGTTGGAGCGCAGGATTGGAGTTTTTGGTATTTTCAGCTGTATGGACCCGGACAGTTAGCGCTTCAGGTGGGTGGTTGTTGCATGCCTCTACACCTGGCTTACTTACTAAGTTTATTAGAAAACCCCCAATGTTGAGTTTAATGATTGAGTATCCTGCATGTTTGAATGATATAGATGTGAGCCTATCCTCTGAGATTTCTTTGGTGGGTATAGCATGTTGGGGATATTACTGGGGTAATACTGCTGTAGGAACATGATCATTGGAGTAATTTATTATTGATAATTGACATGCTACTTTAGCACCCAAATTTTATGAAAATGGATTAAATAGATTAATTGGTGGGACATAACGACTTATTTATGTTCGGGTTTCACTCTGGGGATTTATTATGGACCAGGGATCATATACATGTGTAGTTGATTGACAATTTTAGCATGATGGGTATATCTATGTGGATTTATTACTCGTTACACATGTGAAACTGTTATTTGATATATTCCCTCTTTCATCTTGTATGAGGACTTTTGCATGCTTATTTGGACATCTAGATAGGCCACTATTTTATTGCTACACTATCATATTGGGATTGGACTTAGGAGAAACCATGATTGCTCTCTTTCTCCTTTTTATTTAGACTTTTGAGTCATGTTGCTCGGGTTCGAGCAGAGGTTTGGGATAGTGTAGCTTGGACCTGAGGGTCAGTGATAGGGTGTACCTGATGTTGGATTGTGGGCTATTGCGGCAACCGCGGACAGTAGGCGGTTGACCAGATCTTGATTATTTCACCCAATTGTGGGTTGGGGGTTATTGCGGTGACCGCGGACTTTGGGCGGTTGACCGGATGTTTACTATTGCATCAGATTGGGTATTAGATTTCTCTAGTGGATGGTATTTCCCACTTTTGAGTATTATTGTATCGGATCGGGGTTTCATTAGTGGACGGAGTTTCCCACTTTGATCATTGTCATGATCCAGTCCTGCTATTGTGAGATATTGGTTACATAGATGCTTGATACAGTGATACTTTACTCGTGTGGGTCGCTCCCCTCGAGTGCCACTCCGGAGTAGGCTTTAGACCGTGTTGGGTTCCGGTCAGTTGGTGAGTTGTGAGTGATGGCAGAGCAGGCAGTACCAGTTTACTGGTGGTACCAGATTGGGTCTATTTGGTCAGTTACTGTTCCCCGATGCATTCATACCGTCATTTCCTTCGGTATTGCAGTTAGAGGCATACTTGTGGTGGTTTCCCCTTTTATTCAGTAGTTCTGTTACAGCTTTACCCCCTTGCCCTTTTCTTGCCTCTAGTAGACTTAGTGGGTATGCCAGAGCTTGAGGCTTTACCCACAGGGGGAGGCTACTGGTTTACTAGTGGTTCTCACCCCCATTGTTGCTTTCCCTTTCTTTTCTTCCCCCTGTTTTGCAGAGTCCTCTTCGGGAGTTGCTGATCTTTGATCGTTGTCCGGGGCGAGGGAGTCGTGAGCTAGATCTGTACCACCCGATGTGTGCAGCTGTACCCCCTGGCCGGAGATTCCTGATAGCTGTCAGCTGATGTTTACTGTTATCCTGGAGGGAGATCTTCTGTATTTGGAGAGACAGAGTTGAGACGGATGTACTATAGTTTAGTTTATTTCCTTTTATAGTTGAGAGATGCTGTAGTGAGGACATTGTATGTTGATTACCTGTATTCGAGGAAATGGATATTGTACTTTATTTCATGTTGTACAGTGATTGGATTTTATTCTACAGCATTTTATTTCAGCTCTGATATTTGTGTAGTTATAGTACTATCTTTTGCAGGTTAGACGCTTCGCCTATGCGGGTTTTGGCATAGGTGGCGGATCTGTTGGCGGGCCCGGGTCGCAGTTTCGACCCCGGGGCGTGACAAGATCCCTCCTCGGCCCGATTGCTTGATCCATTGGCTCGCGGCGCATTCGACATCTCTGAGGGTCACTCTCAGGGCCGATCGCGCGAAGCCACTTTTTGGCCCCAACATCTTTATTGTCGCGCCCGGTGGGACGCTTAGGTAATTTTTACCTATCCTCCTACCGTTATGATGACAGGAATCCCAGAGCCGTATAGAGAGCCGGCACTATCGGAGCCGTCTTTGTCGGAGTTATATGGGCAATTGGCCCAAATGATGAGGTCTCTAGAAAGAAGAATCCGAGCCTGGGACGCTGACGCCCCGGCCTCGGATGAAAGTCTCGCTCGGTTTTGGCAATTCCTAGCCCGAAACGAGCCATACTATGGAGACCCACAGGAATCTCCATCAGTCCTGCCACCACTAGCACCGACGCAATCAGTTCCGTCGGAGCCGGCGATAGCAGAGACGTAGCAGGTGGCGCCCCTCACCACGACGCCATCGCTTGGGGCAGTGCAGCTGCAGATGGCTCCTATCCCAGCACGAGATAGGCCAAAGGATTCAAGCATCGGGCATCAACTGGAGACCGACCAGGGTGTACCCGTGTCGCCCTTGTTGTCGGTACATCAACACCACGCTGGGGGCAGGGAGACTAGGGGGCAGGCCCCTGAGTCCAGGTCTGTCCAAAAACGGGCAGGACCAGACACACTGCCACTTATAGACGTAAGAAAGGTACGGCCGGCGACACTAATCCTCCCAGCAGGAAGCACTAAGCTTCACACCCAAAAACTGGGCATGTTTGGAACGAAGGCCGGGCTGGCTATACGGCCGTGTGGTGACCCGAAACCCTGGGAAGTTTGGCTATTGGACAGCAGCGTGAAAACACCTATCTTTGGTGTATCAAGTGCGTTGTGCGTCAAACGAACGCAAAAAACTGACTCAGCGTGAAAAATGGATCAAAAACACATAAAATTATGTTTTGGGCGGATGCGGGCGCCCGAAAGTGAGATCCGGGAGCAAGTGTACGTGAGCCACGGACCCCGAGTCACTTTCCATGTGTCAAGCAGCTGTTGGCGCAGGCAGGCCATGTGTCACCACTGGATTGGGCGGGCGTGCGCGCGCGGTAGACCCGGTGTGAAGACCTGGATTCTTATGATTTGGGCTACTTATGGATCGGAGGGCTTTGACGATACTTTTTCAGTCTGTCAGGATCATCGGTTCGGCAAATGGACAAGAAAAATGGACTCAGCATGAAAAATTGTGAAAAATACACTATTTCTGCACGTTTTGGGGCTTATTTTAAAGCTGCTGGTGATTACTGTGTTGTAGACCAGGTCCACAGCACAGGAAACCGCCGCCCAGTGCACCGCTGACCCCAGCGCGCGCCAGCACAACGCGCGGGTGGCATGCGCTGCGGGCGGGACCCGGCACGCGTGGCGCCACGCGGGCGCGCCATCGGGCCGGTTGTAGCGTGGGTCGTCTGACCGGCCTTGCGGGGGAACCTTTGCGGGGGGGTTGGTGAGGTGTGGAGAGGTTTTTGAGGGTTTTGTGTACCTCAAGTGCAACTTAGGGCTTGGTTAAGCCTATTTAAAGGGCCCTTATAGCTCGGATTAACCTTTTTTGATCTCTCCTCCTTCTCTAGTTGTTTGGGATATCAAAAGAGGAGCTTCACACCCTTCTACTTCACCAAGAAATCACCATTGTCGGAGCTTGGTCATTGCTTGTTCATTGTTCCACTTCGTCGCGTTTTTTTTCTCCAGGAGGCCTCCAGAACTGTAGAAGTGGAATTTCGAGGTCATTCTTGTGGGGTTCTCTTCATAACTTCCAGAACTTCAACTTTGCTATTGAAGTGGAGACCTAATTGGAGCTCTAAACCTAGTAATTCTATGATCTTTGGAGCACTTGTTTTCAGTGATTATTTCTGAGCAGTGGTTAGTCTTTTTACTCCCCTGGGGTGCACAAATGGAATTTTGAGTTGATTTTTGGTGGGAAATTTTCAGAACTTGAAGATCCTCAAATTTCGTATTTACAGGAACTTCAAATTTTGGATTTAAGTCAGGTAAAATAAGCCATCTTGGGAACTTTTGTGCACAGCTGAGATTTTGGATTCATTTTTGAGCAAGGTACAGTGTTTTTACTCCCTAGGACAGCAGGAGTAGAGCTTTAAGTTGATTTTTGTGGGAAAATCACCAGGGCTTAAAGCTCCATAGTTTTCGTGTTGAAGAGAAAGGCTAAATCTTGTTGTTAACCAGGTAAATTTCATCATCTTTGAAGCCCTTTGTTCAGATTGTAGTTTTGGACAGCCTGTGGTAATCTTGAGATATCTTTCTCTTCCCTTTATGAAATGATGAATTTTAAGTTGGGTAATTTTCTAGACTTCAAGGGGAACAAATTGACACCATACTCTCGAAATTTAGATGAGAAATGGTATACCATCTTTAACCTTCTTCTCAGTACAAGAACTGCTGAAATTCTGCATGTGGGACTTGAACACCTTTTGTTGTTATTTGAGAAATGGATATAACTTCATGATTAATTGTGAAATTATGGTTAATCTATGGATTTGAGTATAATTTCAAAGGTTTGATGAACAAGTACTCTTTTGGTTTCAACTTGTAATTATGTTCATATTGAGAAGTATAACAAGTTGAATTTCAACTATGATTATGTTAGAATTTTGGGAAAGTATTGATGCACTTGTGAGATAAGCTTATTGAAAGAGTTAAGTGTAACTTTTTGTAAACCTCTTGGTATTTCTATGTTGATAGGGAATTTAGAAATCAAGTTTGAGTTGTGGTATTAGAGACTAATGAGACATATATAGCAGATTTGTGTTCATTATCGACCTATTCGGAATTCGAAGATTCAACGCAGCTAGTAATGTCTTTACTATAACTTTCAATCCGGCAGGAGTTTTGAGGCGATTCTAGGTTCGTTTGAAAGCTGAGAACTCGAGGAGTGTCGTCGCCAAAAATCAGATCAATCAGACTTCAAATCAGCGAGCAAACAGGTAGGTTGTTGGGCACATCGAAATTGCGGCCTACAAGTCGATTCAACCAAAAGTGCAACCTTGTGTGATGCTTACTATCTATATTGGTTTAATCATGCTTATATTCAAGTTTCTTGTTGAGAACTATATTGATCATGTGTGAGAACTATTCCTTGATATCTGGACATATAGATAGGCCATATCTCTTTTATTCATGCTATACTATTCATGTTGGAATCAAACTTAGGAGAAAACCATTTCTTTTCTCTTATGCTTTTTATTGCTCGGGTTAGAGAGCAGGGATGGGGATAGTATAGCTATGTTGTTAAGTCGAGTGGGATAGCACCAAATTATCGACTCGGTATTTGTTTCAGCAACCGTGGATTGTGGGCGGTTGGGCCGATTATTGAGTCGGGTGGGATAGCACCAGATTATCGACTCGGGATTTATTTCGGCAACCGCGGATTGTTGGCGGTTGGGCCGATTATTGAGTCGGGTGGGATAGCACCAGTTATCGACTCAGGATTTGTTTCGGCAACCGCGGATTTTGGGCGATTGAGCCGATCAGTTTTATACATCAGTTGGGTCGGGTATTGCATTGTGGATAGAGTGAGTCTCCACTTTGAGCATAGTGCCGACTTTTGCCTGCTTGACCGAGATACTTGACAGATACTTTACAGAGATACTTGATATGGGTTACTTTTTACTCGAGCGGGTCGCTCCCCTCGAGTGCCACTCCAGAGTAGGCGTGACAGTTATAGTCTGTCAGAGATACTTATACAGTGGCAGTTATAGTCTGTCAGAGATACTTATATAGTGACAGTAATAGTCTTTCAGAGAGATATAGACAGTTATAGTCTGTCTGAGATATATATATATATATACCGCTATCGTCGGTCAGGGGTACTATTGTGATACGAGCGCAGGCAGGTCCGGGTTTTGTTCAGGATCATTTGATTCGGTTATATTCAGGCAGTTGTTCTTTTATAATGCATACATATATATCTATTTGAGATCATACAGTTGAGGATATCATATAGCTCAGTAGTGGTTTTCCATGTTGTATACATGTATCTATTTGAGATCATACAGTTGAGGACATTATTGGTACACAAGGGTAGTGGTGATCTACTGTCACGCGAATAGTTCGACAATCTCGAAAGACTGCTCTAGAAATGGAGAAGGTACTGGAATCTGTTCTTGTTTGATAGGGTGAAAGTCCTAGCCTTTCGAGATTTTTGAACCTTTCGCTGTTGCTAGTAGTTTTCTTTCGGTGATACATTTATACATACAGTTGATATTATTCATTTTGGCATTAGGCATAGTAGAGTAGTTTTCTTTCCAGCTATTGTTGTTATTCTTCTTACCATCTCCTACTTTGCCCTTTCGGTAGACTCGGTGGGTAGGTCGGAAGTTCGATGATTTACCCATAGAGGACTGCTTGTTAGTAGTTCTCACACCCGTTGTTGCTCCCTAGTGATCTCTTCAGGAGCAGTGGTACTGGCTGAGCGCGGCAAGAGAGTCGCGGACTAGATAGAGCTCCACCCCGATGGTACTGATAGTGGTTGTCCTATAGTTTATTTATTTCTTCTAGTCTTTTTATGTACCCAGACTACTGTATATATTTGGTCTGGCTGGAGCCAGCTTTATGCATTTATGTCAGTCCCAGTATTGTATTTATTTTGGGAGTTGTAGGATACTCAGAGTTTTATTTATATTGTTAAAAGTTGTATTATTAGAGTTATTGTAGACCTGTATGATGATGATGATGTTGATATTTGGAGTTGTATATGTTGGAGTTGTATACTTTGGGAGTTGTTAGATGTTTAGTACTTATCGTTGGTTTTGGGAGTGGTTGTTTGTAGTAGTGTTACTATTGATGTAGAGAGCTATGTTGCTTTCGTGTTTGGTCTCTTCTCTGTTGGGTTGTTTTTGGTGATGATAGCGTTGGGTGATTTTGGTCCTATTTGGGAACTTATGCATGGTTGGAGGCTAGTTGTGTATGTTGGTGTTTGGTTTTGTTTTATACAGTAGTCTATGTTTACTCCTCGCTTTGCACCACTTTTTGTAGCTATACTTCCTCATGTACATCATATTGATTGCTTGGGTTATGTATCACTGCGTATATGTGGGAAATACTGCATATACGGTCGATCTGTTGCTGCCCTCGAGTTCTGGTTTACACTCGGGGTGTGACACCCGGCGCAGTTAACACGGCGTGCGCCCCGCCTTTCCATGTGGCGCCGCCTAATTGGCTGGCGCCAACCACCCGGTCGGGGCGGGGACGTGTGGCGCGCGCTGCGCGGATGGCCGCCATGTGTCCGGGCGCACCCCTCGTGTTTTCGAGCGCCCGTAAGTAGGGCCTTGATCCAAAAGTTGGATTTTTTCTGATTTTTCTATAAAAAGGCCCCTTCCCTTTCCATTTATGTTTTTTTGGGAAATCATCTTGGAGCCCCCTTTTGCAAAGGTGATCCTTTACAAGTCTCCTTCACTTCTAGGGATCTTTGGTGGATTTTGGAGACCGTTTCATCATCTTCTTCTCCGACTCCGCGAGCTTCGACGTTCCCTCGACTGCGGTCTTCTCTGTCAACGTTTTGTCCGCAAACTCCCCTGGACAAACCCCTTAGAATTTCGGGCTGAAAAATTCAAGAGTTCTTCACCAGAGGTGGGCCTTCGACTTTGGTATCTATCACTCCTCTCCATTTTGGTTTTTTATAGGGTTTTTCGGAGCATCTTTGGACCCCTTATGCACTGTAACAATTTCTGGACAGCGTGCAGTATTTGTGCATTTTCTCGGCTTTTTATTGGCGGATTTGGAAGTTTAAGGTCTCGATCTCCATCTAGACTTCGAGAGGAACGCAGCTGTACTGTTCCTTGGAATTTTTGAAGGTATTTCAAATGTGAACTTTTCCTATTTTCGGAGCTCTATGGCAGGACTGAGGTGCTGGATTTTGTGATTGAAACTCATCGCGGTGTTCGGCTTGTGTTTCAGTTTTCGGGAGAAGTTTTGTAATGACATGACTTTTCGTGTAATACTTTACCCTCCGGTTATTAATGTATTTTTTTTAGGAAAGCTAAATGATCGAGTTTTCATAAGTTAACCGTCGTGCTACACGGGTACTTTTCGGTGAAAGTGCTCAAAAAATGATGACCGACGGTGCGATCGGATCTGAAATCCGACCTCGGGATCTCTCCGAACAGAGTTTTTAGGGTTGCGGTGACTTGGTGAGCATCGGAATCCGTGCAAAATATCCCGCACGCTTTTTGAGGAAATTATGGATTTATCCCGTATACTTAATTAATCAATTAATTAGTTATAAATATTTAAATGTGGGAATTATTTGTACGTACGAGAGAAAATCCCACTTTTTGCAAAAAGAGAAAACCTAACCGGAGAAAGAAGAGAAGAGAGAGGAAGAAGGCGGAGGAGTCCGATCAACGTGCCAGAAATAGGAGTGCGATCGGATCGTCTTCCCCGTCGAAATTTTGCGGTAAGTGGATTTCGTTTTATTATATCGTTGGGGTTTTTGTGTCTTTTTCCGTCGTCATCGTCGCCACCTCCGTCGCCGACGTCATCGCCGCCCCCGCCGCCGCCACGCGATCTAGGGCCACCCAGGGCACCGCTTTATTCGCCGTGCGGCCTTGCGCCGCGCGGGGCGCCACCCGCGGGCGGCGCGCATCCCGGGCCGCGGGTGGCGGCGTCCGCGCGGGAAGGTGCCGCGCGGGCGCCACCCACGAGCGCAAGCCGCGCGGCCTTGTGCCGCGCGGGCGCCGGCGGGTGGCGGGATCCGCGCGGGCGGGCGCCACCCGCGGGCGCCGGCAGGTGGCGGCATCCACGCGGGCGGGCGCCACCCGCGGGGCGCCGGCGGGTGGCGGCGTCCGCGCGGGCGGGCGCCACCCGCGGGGCGCCGGCGGGTGGCGGCGTCCGCGCGGGCGGGCGCCACCCGCGGGCGCCGGCAGGTGGCGCATCCGCGCGGGCGGGCGCCACCCGCGGGGCGCCGGCGGGTGGTTGCGTCCGCGAGGGCGGGCGCCGCGTGGGCGCCACCCGCGGGCATGCGCCGCGCGGCCTCGTGCCGCACGGGGCGCCTGCGGGCGAGCAAGCACCGCGCGGGCACCACCCGCGGGCGCGCGCCGCGCGGCCTGGTGCCGCGCGGGGTGCCCGCGGGCGGCGGCGTCCGCGCGGGCAAATGCCGTGGGCGACGGCGTCCGCGCGGGTGGGTACCGCGCGAGGAGCCGTCGTCGTACGCACACTGTTACGGGGTCTTCGTTGCGATGATATGTTTTGGATTCCGTTTTGCGACATGGTGCGTCCGGTTTGACTTATCGTTCTTTTTGGGGACTTCTTTAGGTCCAGGAGCTGAGCGGGAGGGTGTCAAAGTTCAAGGTGTCCCGATCGTCACACAACAAAGTGGGTACCCTCGCAATAAGTGCTGTATGTCATCATTATAACAAGTATAATAACAAGTCTAATAAAGTAAATGAGATGTATCAACTGTTTAAACCCATCGCATGAGTATTTCTTGTTTCTTCCATTATTAACTGTGACGACTGAGTGTCACAGTGATTGTTACACGCCGGTTTCGGCAATCATGTACTTAGATGCTTACACGCACACCGGTGGTTTGGCCACCGATTGGGTGTACTTTTTCGGAATCGTGGTACGTTGATCCGTGTACCCCACGAAAGTAAAGGTGTCGAGTGGGGACCCCTCGCGCCCGCTATAGGTGTAGCACTAGCACCGTGGAGGGGTTAAAAGCATTATGCAAGAAAAGTGATCGTTCACGAGGGGGTCATTAGACCTTCCGACAGGTATCATGTAATTAAATCAAGGGATGTGGACTCATGAGGGGAAAAGCGAAAGATTCCGGAGTATTCTGTTTGCTTTAAAAATACTTTTAATTGCTTTGATCATCTACTTTATTTGTCACTGACTTTCCCACACTGTGACAGGTCAGACTAGGCGTAGTAGCCGGGACGATGGTGAGGCAGCGTCTAGAGGACATTAGTCGTATGAGGCATACTTCGTCGTTTCTGATTTTGGGTCATCTCATTTCCTTTCTTGTTTAACTGTTCAGTTTTAATTGCGTGATTGTGGACCCTTATGGATGTTGGTTGATAGTTATTTTGGTATTGTGGATTTAATATACTGTCATGGATTTATATGCGGCATGTTTTACACTAAATAAAAGGGTTTCGAAAATGCTTTCCAAAACCAAGTGTCGTGTAGGCACTACTTTGTAAACCTCTGGATTTATCCTTTCAAAAGATGTAGCCGCCCAAATGAAAACTTTAGTTTATGGATAAAAGTATTACTCTCTATCGATGTATTCAATGTGACTGTGTGGTTAAAGAGTAGTGTTGTTAATGTAACGCCGTGCATATACAAAGGAGACTCTGTCCGTTTAAAGAGTGAATTTGTATATGTGGCGAGTCTGACGCGCACCGGTAGGGGAGGTTGTCTTCAGAGAAGAAAAAAATATATATATATATATATATATATATATATATATATATATATATATATATATATATATATATATATATATATATATATATATATATACGTTTTCCACTAATCCTTAAACCTCCGGGGCGTGACAGATTATATGGTATCAGAGAAAAACAACTTTAACCACAGTAGTCAGTGACCAACATCCACAATGCATAACGCCACAAGCAATTGAACATGAGATAACCAAGGTGTAGGTGCGGTAGAACGTGAGTGTACGAGGGAAAAAGGGGGATTTAATTTAGGTGCGTCCATAGGTCAAAGTGTTAGGCCAGTAATCTTAGGGATAACGCGGTTTCTTTGTATATAGCAGATAATGGCCCGGACTAGGTCATCGGCCGATAACGCGGGTGCAGAAAGCACGGCCCCGACCGCCGCGGAGAGCCAACTCCTCCGACAGCAACTGTGAGAAATGGCCGGGCAACTGGCAACGTTGACAGAACAAGTCCGTCAGTTAACGCAGCGACAGACAGCTGCACCAGTGTAGGACGCCTCGATTCCTCCGCCCGAATCGACCGCCCCCACAGCGGGACTGCCAGAGATAGGTGGTGCAACTGCAGCCGCACCCCTTCAGACCTCGATGACAGGCGTGTCGTCAGAGCAACCCACAACACCGTGGACTTACCCACCCCGGCGGCTTTAGGGCCCGTACTGGGAATGACTGCGGGGGACTCAGCAAGGGAAGCGGTGACGACCCCTACTCCCGGGGTGTCCGCAGCTGCAGGAGAAGCAACGGATCAGCGAACCGAACGGGAAAGAGTGAGGACGAACCTGGCAGAGTTCAAGAAGCACGATCCGCCCACCTTTGAGGGAGAAACGACCGACCCTTGGGTCGTAGAGAAATGGGTGGATACCATGGAGAAGCTTTTTGAAGACCTACTGATGGAGGAACATGAACGGGTTCCCTTGGCCGTCCACTGTCTTGAAGGGAATGCTCGTATTTGGTGGTAGACGATACGCCCGGACCCATCTACAAACACTCCACTTCCATCGTGGTCAACCTTCAGAGAGGAATTGTTTGGAGCATTCTTTTCCAACAGTGTTAGGCAATAGATGGAGGATGACCTCAAACACCTAAACATACTACCCTTGTCTGACTCTCTTCCCCTCCCTTATTTCTCGTCTTGCCCGGCGTTGTTAGGAGGAAAATCCTTTCTTTCCACCTGCACTTGTCCCTTTCCCGAATTTCATTTTATGGGTAGATGTACGCTAGCGGGGAGGAGAAGCCCTCTTAGGCGTTTAGTTGAGCCCTCCCCAGCCTGCACGGGCGAGTAAGTTTCTAGTGCAATAAGGCGGGGGAGACTCAGTTGTCCTTGGTGTTGGCTATTAAATATGTCCAACTTCCTGCCTCGTGGCAATAGGCCCAGGAGACTGATAAATTGAGTGGGGCTGCGGCCCACTGAAGACCCAGCGTCCAGGTGGGTTGAGTTCGGTCGAAATCATGGGCACTATGTCTGTACGCTTTCAGTGAGCTGGTTACGTGACCCTCGCGTCTCGAGCCAGGAAACTAATAGATGGCGGGTGCGTGGCCTATTTGGCCTCGGTGGACCTAACAGCTCGACCCACTCCCTCACTTTTCGACATCCCAGTCGTAAGGGAATTTTCGGATGTGTTTCCGACGGAACTCCCTGGGATGCCACCCGAGCGAGAGGTCGACTTCCCTATTGAACTACTCCCAGGCACTAAACCCATTACCAAAGCACCGTACATGATGGCCTTCGCCGAGTTGAAGGAACTCAAAGCACAGCTGGAAGACATTTTGGATAAAGGATTCATCAGACCGAGCGTGTCGCCATGGGGCGCGCCCGTTCTGTTCGTAAGGAAGAAGGACGGAAGCCTTCGCTTGTGCATAGACTATCGGGAAATAAACAAGGTCACCATCAAGAACAAATACCCCCTGCCGCGGATCGACGATCTGTTCGACCAGCTACAAGGAGCAACGGTGTTCTCAAAGATCGATCTGCAGTCCGGCTACCATCAGCTCAGAGTTAGGGGTGAGGATATCTCCAAAACGGCTTTTCGGACTCGCTACGGCCACTACGAATTCACGGTAATGCCGTTCGGGCTCACCAACGCTCCAGCGGTGTTCATGGACATGATGAATAGGGTGTTTAAACCCTTTTTAGATCTATTCGTAGTGGTCTTCATCAACGACATCCTCATCTACTCCCGTATAGATGAGGAACATAAGGAGCACCTACGTATAGTCCTTCAGACCCTCTGGGACCAGAAACTATATGCCAAACTCAAAAAGTGTGAGTTCTGGCTCTGCGAGGCGGACTTTTTGGGGCATATCGTTTCGGCGTTTGGAATTGCAGTAGATCCGAGGAAGATAGACTCTGTGACCGACTGGCCCCGACCGACAACAGTAATAGAGATTCGAAGCTTCCTGGGTCTGGCAGGGTATTACAGGCGTTTCGTGGAAGGCTTCTCCAAAATAGCCACCCCCTTGAATCGTCTAACCCGGAAAGGGGAGAAATTTATCTAGACGGACCAATGCCAGAAGAGTTTTGAGGAGCTCAAGGACAAATTGACGCGGGCCCCGATGCTTGCTTTACCGTAGCCCGGGGAGGACTATGAAATTTACTGTGACGCGTCGCAGAGCGGTCTTGGAGGTGTGCTTATGCAACGGGGTAAGGTCATAGCCTACGCATCAAGACAACTTAAGGAGTACGAACGGAATTACCCCATACACGACTTCGAGCTTGCAGCAGTCGTGTTTGTCCACAAGATGTGGAGACACTACCTCTACGGGACACACTGTAATGTGTATTCCGATCACCAGAGCCTCAAGTACCTTTTTACTCAAAAGGAGTTAAATCTACGGCAAAGGCGCTGGCTCGAGCTGCTAAAAGACTACGACCTGTCGATCCACTACCACCTTGGAAAGGCAAACGTGGTGGCCGACGCCTTGAGCCGCAAAGGGCAGACAGTAGAATCAATGACGAATGCCGTTACCCAACAGGATCGTCTGATTGCAGAGTTCTCGCAATTAAGATTGGAGGTAGTACCGGCAGGGACGGTCGCACAACTCCTGACCCTGGTAGTTAGGCTTACCCTACTCGACAAAATCTTGGAGGGACAATCGACAGATACCCAGTTACAGCTTGTGCGAGACAGAATACCCTCAGACCAAGGAGGCGATTTCGCAATAGGCTCTGATGGCACAATACGATTCCGAGAGCGAATTTGCGTGCCTGACCTACCGGAGCTCAAAGAGGAGATTTTGAGGGAAGCGCATACTGCTCCCTACTCAGCGCACCCTGGGGGAACGAAGATGTACAAGGATATTAAACAAACCTTCTGGTGGCCTAAATTAAAGGGGGACGTGACCCGATTCGTGGCGCATTGCCTGGTGTGCCAACAGGTAAAGGCCGAACATCAATGACCAGCAGGGAAGCTACAACCGTTGCCTGTGCCGGAATGGAAGTGGGAGATGATTACGATGGATTTTGTGACCGGCTTTCCGAGATCGCCACAAGGACATGATGCGATATGGGTCATAGTGGATCGTTTGACGAAATCGGCCCACTTCCTGCCCATACATACGACGTGGACTCGGGACCGACTGGCGCAAACCTACATTAATGAGATAGTGAGGTTGCATGGAATACCGGCGTCCATTACGTCGGACAGAGACACGCGATTTGTGTCGAACTTTTGGCAGAGCCTACAATGAGTAATGGGAACCAAACTACATTTCAGCATGGCTTTTCACCCGCAAACTGACGGACAATCGAAACGGGTGATCCAGATTTTGGAGGATATGCTCCGAGCATGCATACTGGACTTGGGCGAAGGGTGGTCGCGATACCTACCCCTTGTAGAATTCGCCTACAACAACAGCTACCAAGCGAGCATCCAAATGGCGCCGTACGAGGCCTTGTATGGGCGCCGCTGTCGATCTCCATTATGCTGGGACGACTTGGGAGAGCGCAAGTTTTTAGGATCGGATTTAGTGGAAGAGACCGAGGCGAAAGTACGCCTTATCAAGCAACGGCTGCTGACCGCCCAGAGCCGACAGAAAAGTTACGCGGACCATAGACGACGGGAGTTGGAATTCATGTTGGGCGAGCATGTGCTGCTCCGAGTTTCGCCTTCAAAGGGGACCCGACGTTTCGGCCTGAGGGGGAAATTAAGTCCGAGGTACGTGGGACCGTTCGAGATCCTAGAATGCGTGGGCCCGGTGGCGTACCGGTTGGCCTTGCCGCCGAATCTTGATCGAGTCCATAATGTGTTTCACGTCTCTATGCTCCGGAAGTACCTCCCCGACCCCTCTCACACCCTAGATGCTTCCACTATCGAGTTACAAGAAGACTTAAGCGTCGAAGAGACGCCGGTGCGGATCATAGCGCGAGAAGACAAGAAATTGCGCAATCGGACCATCCCCTATGTAAAGGTCCAATGGAGCAATCACGAAGAACGCGAAGCAACTTGGGAACTAGAAAAACGCTTGGAAACGGCTATTTGCTTGTTGAATTTGGAGTCCGGATGACCAAAAACGGGCTTCCGGAAGTTTCTGGGGTTTATCGGTGCATGGGGGGGTGACCGTGGACCGGCCTGAGCCACGTGGCGGCCTGTCATTGGCCGGCTCACGCCGTTCGGTCCACGAGGGAAGGCGGCTGGTGCATGGACCGCCGCACGGGCCACGTGGCACGTCCTGAATGGCGGGTGCGTGCAGCGCGGTTCAGTGGAAAAAGGGCGGCTTCGGTGGACCGGGTGCGCGACACGTGGCATCCTGGCATTAGCTGGCCCACAGAGTCGCGGTCCACGGTGTTCGCGGTGGGGGCGCCTCGGTACGGAGCGCACAGCGGTGCCCGACGCGTGGCGATCGCACTCGAGTGCGCCACGCGTCGCCATGCGCGGAGCGCACCCCACCTACCCCTTCGACCGATGGGGGGCTACGTGGCGCGCAGCGGAGGCCCTTGCACTGCTGTTCCCTGTTGCGGGGACACGTGGCCTCACCAGAGGATTCCGGGCGCGTCGGATGGAGGTCGGTCCGACCATTTGGGCGGATTCGGGTGCCCGGATCTTGCGCCTGAATCCGGCCCATTAAGGGAGTGGGTTGGGCCTATAAATAGGCTTCCTTGGTTTTCTTTTTGGGTTTTTGGACTTCTTTTCACAGAGAGCTCTTCAGGGAAGTTCTTCCTCTCACTGTGCACAATACTTCAGAGGACTTTGAGGATTTTTGGAGGTCACCTCTTCGGCTTTTTCTGCGACGCGGCGCACAGTGACGCTTCTACATCGGCGACCCGTTTCGTCGCAGTTTAGTGCTCAGACTCCCTCGACTCACCCCGACCTCCGTTTTTGGCGATTCTCGCGCCGTTGGACTGGCGATAGGTAGGACTCCAACTTCGGTGTTTTGAGTTTTCTCGTTTTCCTTGCGGACCTTGGAGTTTCCCGAGCTTCCATTTGACCCCTTTTTCTTCGCGGATTTTTGGACAGCACTGCGGTGTTCTAGCTATATCTTTTCGCACAGACGTCGGATCGAGGCGATTTAGGAGGCATTTTTCATCTACACGACGCAAGGAACGCCCTCGAATTTTCTGAGAATTTTCTGAATATTTTTCGAAGGTGAAAATCCTCTTCTCCCTGAGTTCGTGGACACTGAAATTTTGTACAGTTTTGTTTGGGGTGTTTCCCTTGCCGGATTTATATCTCAGCGTAGGAAACTCGGTTTTGAGCGTGCAGGTACTCGTTTCGAGGGGTTCATCGCGAGGATCGTGACAGTATTTATCTTGGATTTTTACGGGCGTTTTTCACAGGTGAAAATAGGCAAATAGCGGACTGCTGTAATTTGGGACAGATTTTGTGATGTATTGTGTGATTAAATGTTGTATGTTCTTTTGGGGAATGTTGTACAGTTTTGTGGAGGTTGTTTGGACCGAGCGTGGGCATCACTTTTGGGACCAGGATTTAGCGCTCGAGGTGGGTGTTGTTGTAAACCTCCTACTTTTGATTTCCCACTAGGCATATTAGAGTGTTGCTTGATCATGTTGCTAGTTAGAATTATGAAATGGACCTAGCATGCTTGTATGAGATCACGGATTCTTTGTTACTACTTGCATGGTTAGAGAACTAAATGTTAGTAAGTTGTGTTCCTTGCTTTAGATGTGTAGTTTAAATACTTGGAATCATGCTAAATCCATATCAGGTTGTATGTATAATGGAAGGTTTGGGCATGTGGTTACAGTTCATATTTTGGAAAGATTATTTGTTAGTGAGTTCCGATCTTTGCAACAACCTATTGAAAGTGATTGTATCTTGAGAAGCAAGGTGTTAGGGAAATTCATTATTCTTGTGAAAGCATGTGGTTAGGGCTCGCATCTTGAAACGCCTATTGTTAGTAGATCATGTATCAAGATTGTATCATGTATCATGTATTATGCATCATGTACATTGGAGGTACCATGCACTTAGTTTTGTAAAAGTTAGAATACTTGTAATTGCGTTATCAAGTTAAGGACTTTGCATGCTTGTATGGTCATCTAGCTAGGCCACCTTTTTCCGCTACACAATATTTGGGACATGACTTAGGAGAAACCATGTTTAGCTGTTCTCCTTTCTATTCAGTTGCATGTTGCTCGAGTTAGAGCAGGGGTAGGGGATAGTGTAGTCGAGGCCATCGAGTCGGGGTCAGATTAGACTCGATTATAGATCGTGGGGCATTGTGGCAACCACGGACAATGAGCGGTTAGCCAGCTGTTGATTACTTTATCAGATTTGGACTTGTGGGGTGTTGCGGCGACCGCGGATATTGGGCGGTTGACCGGATGTTTTACTTGTGCATCAGATTGGGTATCCAATTTCTCTAGTGGATAGAGTTTCCCACTTATTGAGCACTATTATACCAGATTGGGGATCGGGGTTCCTTAGTGGACAAAGTTTTCCACTTTGATCATAGTCATGATCTCAAAGTCCTGCTATACAGAGATACTTGTTACAGAGCTATTTTACTCGTGTGGGTCGCTCCCCTCGAGTGCCACTCCGGAGTGTGCGATCAGACGGTTAGAGATGCCGATCTGTTACTTACTTTGGGATGCGACCCATGTGGGCCGATCCCACGGTTTCGAGCCTTGTGTGCAGATTCCGCTGAGCAGGCAATGCCAGTTTTACTGGTGGCACAGGATTGGGTTATTCGGACAGATACGGTATTCTGATGCATTCATACGGTCATCTCTTTTGATACTGCATTTAGAGGCATAGTAGTGATAGTTTTTCCTTATCAGTAGCCTTTATAGCTTACTACGGTTCTTTCCCTTTTTTGCCTCTAGTAGTCCTAGTGGGCCGTCTAAGTTGAGGTTTTCCCACTAGGGGAGGCTACTGTTCTTTATAGTAGTTCTCACCCCCATCGTCCTTCTCTTCTTTTCTCCCTTTGTTTTGCAGAGTCTTCTGCGGGAGCAGCAGGGCCATCTCGGGCAGATCGAGGCAAGCAGATAGCGGATTAGGTAGTTCATCTACCCCGACTTCGAGCTTAGTCGTGTATCAGTTGTACCCCTTTCTTTTCTCAGACAGTTGTAGTTATTTTGGGTCTGGCTCTTGCCAGCTGTTTGTACTTATTTGGTGAGCTGGGAGAGACACTTATATATTTTGAGAGTTTTTACTATGCTTTTACTTTCCAGCTGTAGTCTGAGATGTCGTAGTTTTATTTTAGCTCTGTTTTATGCTCCTTTATTATATCTTGTATATCTGAGCAGGTTACCAGCGCTTCGTGTACACGGGAAATTCTGTGTGCACGGCGGATCTATGGACGGGCCCGGGTTCTGGTTTACACCCGGGGCGTGACAGGATCGAAGCGTGCCTGTACAAGTTTTTCATCTACACATCACAAGGAACAAGCTCGTATTTTGCTTGGATTTTTCTGAGATTTTATTGGAGGTGAAAATTCCAATTTCCCTGTGTTCAGTGCTACAGTTTTTGGTACAGAAATTGTTTGAGTAGACCACCTTGCCGAATTTGTATCTTGACCTACAGAACTCGGATTTGTACGTGCAGGTATCCGTTTCGAAGTTATCGACGCGAGGATCGCTGTGATATTTTTCTTGGAATTTTCTGGGCATTTTCAGTAGGTGAAATGAGGGCATCTTTGGGACTGATTTGTGTATGTGTTTGTATGGGTAGTTTTGGAATTTATGTGTAATTGTGGACTTTGTGTTGTACCCAGGAGAGTTGCGGGTATTGCTGGACCCTTTGGAGTAGGAGATTGGGATTTCTTGGTATTTTCAGCTATGAGTATGGACAGTCAGCTCTTCAGGTGGGTGGTTGTTGTATTCCTCTCCTTTGGTATGCTCACTAGGAACATCAGAGTATTCCTATGTTAGAAAGGCCTAACTTATTGTTGATAACCTTGTATGCAAATGGAAATTAAATAATTGATAGTTTATCCCTGTAACTGAGATAATGGCATTTGGGCATCAGTTTGTATCTTGATCACTCTGTTTAATTATTCAATTATCCGGGACAGCATGATTAGTGGTAGGTTAGCAATTAATGACTTTGCAATAGGGATCATCACTTTGAGACATTAGTTCTGGCACTCGTTGCTTTAGCTTAACTATTCATGTGAAATAGACTAAAATACTGGGACAATTGCATGCTTAAAATAGTCATTTAACTAAGCCACTATTTACTGATACACTATCTTTTGGGATTTGACTTAGGAGAAACCATGCTTTCATTTCTTTCTCCTATTATTTAGACTTCAGAGATAGCATGCTCGGGTTTGAGCGGGGGCTGGGATAGTGTAGTCAGATTTTGAGATCTGGGATAGGTTGGGCTTGATAGTAGGGTATTGCGGTAACCACGAATCTTGGGTGGTTGACCGGGCTATTACTATTGTATCAGATTGGGGGATAGGATTCCTCTAGTGGATGGAGTGTTCCACTTACTGATTATTATCACATTGCTTGGGGGTACGGGTTTTCTTTAGTGGAGGGTTTTTCCCACTTTGATCAGAGTCGTGATCTAGTCCTGCTACACAGGGTTACTTGTTACAGATGTTACTTTACTCGTGTGGGTCGCTCCCCTCGAGTGCCACTCCGGAGGTGGACCTTTGATCGAGCCATGTGTGCCGGTCAGATACTTATTTTGGAATGCGAGCCATGTGTGCCGATGTGACGCCCCACTTCCCAGGGGGTCACCCATCCTAGAACTACTCTAGCTCTAGCACGCTTAACTCTCATAACCTCTTGGATCTTGCTACCATCCAAAATGCTATAGCCGGGTTAGGAGATTTAGTCCTATTATATCATTTATATATAGGACTAATCCAAATTCCGGGGGTGTCACATTCTTCCCCCCTTTAAGTCCTGACGTCCACGTCAGGCTTAAGGACACTCACAAGCACCAGGTGATGTGAGACTCGTCTCGCTAGCCTTAGCCGACCTTGTGAGGAGCTGCACTCCACTCACAACGGTCATCATTAGCCGGGGAGCCTTGCTCTACCCGCTATATAACCCTGGCTCAGCTGAGACTCATCTCACACTTCCGGCTGGTGAATGGCTCTGATACCAACTGTGACGCCCCACTTCCCAGGGGGTCACCCATCCTAGAACTACTCTAGCTCTAGCACGCTTAACTCTCATAACCTCTTGGATCTTGCTACCATCCAAAATGCTATAGCCGGGTTAAGAGATTTAGTCCTATTATATCATTTATATATAGGACTAATCCAAATTCCGGGGGTGTCACAGCCGATCCCGCGGATTCGAGCCATGTGTGCAGATTCCGCTGCTGCGATCTTTAGTTCGACAGCAGAGCAGGCAGTGCCAGTTTTTACTGGTAGTTAGATTGGGTTATTCGGTCAGGCACATGTACAGATGCATTCTTATAGTTTTATATCCTGACTCTGCATGTAGAGGCATCTTAGTGGTAGCACTTTTATCAGCTGTTATACTTAGCTTCCACCCTCTTTCTTCTCTTTTTGCCTCTGGTTGACCTGGTGGGCATGTCTGAGTTGAGGCTTTACCCACTAGGGGAGGCTACTGTTTTTATAGTAGTTCTTACCCTCATTGTCCTTTCTTTGTTTTTTTCCCTTTGTTTTGTAGAGTCCTCTGCGGGAGTTGCTGGGCCGTCAGCAGCTGATCGAGGTAAGAGGGTTGCGGACTAGATAGAGAGCCACCCGAGTGTTGTTAGCTGGAGTTTTTGGTGTACCCGATTTTCTCAGACAGTTTTTTTGTATTTCTTTTTGAGTCTGGCTTTTGCCAGCTAGTTGTATATTTGTGGTGAGCTGGGAGAGATATTTGTATTTATTTTACAGTTGTACTTTATTTACTTCCAGCTTTTGTCTGAGATACAGTAGTTTTAGTTCAGCTCTGATTCTTATGATCCTTTATTTATTATCTCTTATATCTGAGCAGGTTACCGACGCTTCATGTATGCGGAAAATACCGTATACACGGCGGATCTGTAGACGGGCCCGGGTTCTGGTTTACACCCGGGGCGTGACAATATAGATATGAGATCTCTATGTTATGAAGTTGTATTATATTTTGAGATGATCTCTATGGTGATGATCAATTTAGAATTCCTTTTATGTTTGTGTTATGAGACGATATATTTGGAGCTACTTTATTTTGGAGTTATGAGGTTTTTTGGATTCATATATCTGTGTACTACTTGTTATACTAATGTTTAACCTAATTTAGTTTTATTTCTTTTGCTTTGATAAACTATGTATAGGATGTGTATAACATATTTTGGTGGTTGTGGTTGTTGTTTTTAGACACCTTGTGTATATTGAGGGGGTGTCCGTGTGTACACATCGGGTCTATGTACGTTCTCGGATAGGCTTCCATTGGGTCCCGAGGTGTTACATAACTAGGTTGACACAAAGAAGCTATAAAAGAAAGAAGACCTGATAGAAGTAGAGGGACTGGGACATGGCCCCGACGTCGAGCTCCCATGTTCGTGGATCACCAACCCACCCTTCGCCCTTCTCCATTGGGTATCCATATTCGCCCCAGACTGGGTGCGGCAGGATCTGGAGGATCTCCTGCGGCTGCGGGTTGCTATATGGGTCGCAGAATGTAGTGGGACGTTCAGCATGCACTGCATTCCCTGGAGAGCAGTAGACGTGGTAGGCGGCATGGGGGAAGAGCACAGCATCGGAGCGGTGGACACGTGTGCCATTGCGGAAGGTGTGGTAGGGCGGGCACTCGTAAAGGCGGTCTGGACGGCACCATGCCTCGGCCTCAGGGTTGATGATCATCTCGCTATACCGCGTCACGTCTGTCGTGACATCGCCATCACATGGCGCGCCGCTGTTCTTCCAACAGCTTCCCATGTCCAGCAGGTAGAACTGGCTGTTGGCACCCCCGCCCTTCTTGATGTCCAACGTCAACCGAACCTTAAAATTCGGAGACTCTGGAACCTGCAACACAAGTTGTCATTAATATCGTGTATATATGAGAGATGGCTGTGGATATATGGTGGGAAACTGCAGGAAATTCTTTGGGTCTCTTAAGCTTTAACAAAAAAGCTCCTCCCTGGTCCTAATCATTTTTTATTTTTCTTCTCATTTGCCCTGAACTATATATACTTGTTTTAAACTTACTAGAATGGAAAAACATATCTATAGTGCTGACATTTACAGGCTTGAGTATAGGTTGGATGAATACCATTCAATTAGAACATCAACAACCATTGAATTAGTTGTAATGTAACATTCATTGAAACGACTACAGTTGGATCAACTACTTTGTGGATTAAAAGATATCTCAAATTGCTGTCGGTTGGAAGATAAATAGACCAATAAAGCATTAAATTATTGCTAATACTGCAACACAATTATGAGGCTAGGAACCAATTAATTGATCGTTAAAAAAGAAAGAAAAAACTTCAATTTGCCTAGTTGTGGTTTGGCGTGCACCTTTTCAATATGGTACCTTGTAATTTGAAATGTTTCACTTAGCTACTATGCGGTTTTATTTTTAAATCGCAGGTAATATCTGTCGTTAAATAAGATACTAAATTGATAAAATTTGTAAACCACAGTGTAGTAAATTAATATATTTTACAAATCGCATGAGCATAAATTATAAAACTATATTTTAATATTGTCACACTGTAGTTTGTAGTTTATAAAATGTATCAATTTAGTATCTTACTTAATAACAGCCTAACGGCAATATAAAAAAAAAAATGGATAGAATAACAAAATAAGACATGTTAAATCACGGAAAATTAAAACTGAAAATATGCTAATAAACCATGAAGAAGCAAATAAAAGTTTTCCAATATAGGAATGAATGATTATGTAACAAATCGACTTTTTCTTATAAAGAGATTAGGGAGTGTGCTTACAATCCTGGTCATTCCCCTGGTTTGGTAGTGATACCCGCCTGAGAACCCCTGGGTAGCATCCGACCTCAAGTAAAGCATGAGCCAGGGATACTTCTTGGTCGTTCTGAGCACATGGTGAAACACCCACCCTCCCTTCCCCACCTGCTTCTCCCACGTCACCTCGTAATACGACACGTTCTCAGCCACGAGCCTATGGCCCACACTGGCGGCGTGGAGATCATACGTCCCGAACATACCTCCACTCAATTTGTCTCCGTCCAATGCGGTGTAGTTGTGGTACACCAGCGGCTGGTTCATGCAGCCGCTCCCGAAGCACGGGAACCGGCCCGGCTGCGGCTGGAACGGCCCGACCTTCTTGCCGTTTTCTGGGCACAGCGCCGCGGTCGTGTCCAGATTTCCGTTCTTGAGCATGATCATCCAGAATTGCCATGGCGGGTCGTCGTCCACCTCGCACTTCTTGCCCAAGTACAGCTCCTTCGCCGCCGCATAGAGGTCGACGTTCGTGACGCTCTCTTCCTCCTCTCCAGGAAATGGGTCGCCCACGCTTAGCTTGTTGTCCTTCTCTGTCACCCGGTGCACTACCTTGTAACCGGATCCTCCGGATTCATCTGCACGCCAAGAACTTACATCTATCAAATACAAATTTTTTTTTTTTTTTTTTTTTTGAGATGACGGTAGCATATTATCGCTTCATTAATCAGAAAGATGAATTATGCTACAAAAATAGACAGCAGGACCTCAAAGGAAAAAAAAAAAAAAAAAAAAAAAAAGTTTCGAGTAATTAAATATTAATACAAAATATTAAAATATTAATTTTCGAACGGTTATTTTCGGACGGTTATTGAAATACAGACACCTCACTCCATTCAAGAATAGGAACTAATTTACGGGTCACTTCGAAGTGACCGATGAAATTTATCCCATCTTTGAATAAATGAGATTAAGATATACACCCCACTTGAAAGTATACAAAAAGTTTTTTTTTTTTATATAATACTATTCTAATATTTTGTGAACATGTTACGACAAAATCAATACGTAGATTTGATAAAAAAAGAGTGAAAATTAATACAACCACCACCGATCTACAAAGATTCAAACTTAAAACTTTCAATTCTAATACAGTCTGACATTATTTTAAAAGAAAACTTAAAATTAATAAAAAAAATATTTTAATTATTTATATTCAACAATAAAATATTAAAATTAAGATTGAATATTAAAATTTTAGTTTTTAAGTAGCTTCTCAATATTGAAGGGATGAAAAAAAAGTACAAAAACGTTCTAAACTTTAGCACTACTCTAAATATTAATCCATCTATTCGAATGAATTTACTAATTAAATTATTATTTTGATTGCACCTAATATACATATTTTGTATAGCTTCAAAAAAGCGAAAATCTACTATTTTTAGTTTTAGATCTGATTATTAAGCATCATAATTAATAGGATGAATTTATTTTAAATTTTTATTTTTTGAATTAAAAAAAAAAATAAGATTCGCAGCCATATAATTAGTAATTATAATTAAAAAAAATTATTAATTGTCATAAAAAAAAAATAAATAAATAAAAAAATATCTGATAGTCAAAATCAGAAGTTTTATTTGCAAAACTGCCAAAACTTAATCTGTCCCGATACATACATTTTACAAAAAAAAAAAAAAAAAAAAAAAAAAAAAGACAACTGTGAATATTTGCCAAGAAACCAAAGGTGGAAAAAAAAATTAAAAAAAATGTTATTAGTATATCTAAAATTGGTGAAATGTAAATTTTATATTCGGACGTCCAAGAGTTTAGATTTTTTAAAAATCTTAATATTAAAAATAATAAATTAACAAATTAGTGTAAAAATATTTATTTTTAAATAAATAGAATATAAAAATTATGTTCAGTTTTTGAATGTAAGTATAACCTCGGAGGAGGTCGCAGCAGTCGGCACCACGCGGACTGCCCATGAGAGGGGCTTCTGCCCCGACCTCGTTGCAAAAGTTCCAGGCCTCCCAGGCCACCCTCAGCCCGTCTCTCCTCATTCCGGGATCTCCCACCACCGAATTGTAGAGCTCTTCCTCTTCGCCTCCGACGATGAGATCATGGGCTCCGTAGAACAAGAACAAACATACTATCCGCAGCAGCAGGAGAGATGGGGCTCCCGTAATAATAATTAACCCATTTGTTCTCCCCATGAGATCCCTTGATCCTGATTGGCCGGGCCAAATTAATGAGGGGAAAGGGAGTACAAAGTGAGCATAGGCTATTTCATTAGCTAGGTTCACTTATTAATTAATTGGTTCAAATTGGAACTCCAGAAAGGGGAGGAGGAGAGGGAGGGGAGGGATTTTGTGAATTGACGGTGATTTCTCTTTTATGGATCAACAACTTGGCTTTGGATGTTAAGGTTAGAAGACCACACCTAACACCACTGTAGGTTGTAGATCTAGACCGACTCTCATGCTTTAGATGCGCCGAGTATATGCTGAAATAGCAAGTTACGGTGCAGAACGCATGACACCAGAGAACAAAGTCTCCTACGTCCAGCTATGTTCAATCTAATATATCCTCACTACTAGAGCGCCCGCGTTTTCCAGCAAATAGATAGTATTTTATGACGAGTGGAATAATATCCACCCCAGAATAGAGTAGGATGTAGAGTGTACACCCCTAATGTGATTATCCGGATCTTCATTGGGGGATTATGGTTTGGTCAGTGACTTCTGGAGGACTATCTTGGAAGATGGGAGTGTTTGGGTGTGTATCGGACTTAAGAAATGGACTCAACGCGTTGAATGGATCCCGAGTGTATTCGAATACAGAGTTATTTACTTGTATTTTTCTGAGTCCGAACGCCCAAAAACGGACACCCAAAAATTTTCTGTGCAAATTGGTGCATGGAGAGATCCGTGGACCGGCCTAGGACACGTGGCAGCCCGTGATTGGGCCGACGCATGCTGTCTGGTCCACGGAGGAGCGCCGTCGGTGCACGGTGGACCGGCGGGACACGTGGCACTCGCCCATTGGCGGGTCTGCGCTGCGCGGTCCACGGGACCGCACGGCTGGCGCATGGACCAGGGCGCGCCACGTGGCGGCCCCGGATTGGAGGGTGCAGGTGCGCGCGATGCACCCGCGGGCGCGCGGCTGCGGCCGTACGCGCATACGGGCTCAGACGCGCGGGCGGCGCGCTGACCGCGCCGGCTGGCGTGTCAGGCGGGGCGGCGCTGCGCCACGTGGAGCCGCGCCAGCGAGCTGGCGCCTAGCCGGGGTGGGACACGTGGCAGCGCCCGATTCGCCGGCGCCGCTGTCCGTTGTTATGCGGACACGTGTCACGCCCTGTCAATTTCGGGCGCTAGGCTGGGCTGGCTTTCGGGCCGCACTGTGCGAGCCCGAAACGGTCCGGGCACCCGATTCTTGGGACATGGAGGGAATTTTCCTAAAGATTTTGGGCCTATATATATACCTCCACCTTCCTCTCTTTCTCTCCTTTTTCCAAAGCTTAGAGAGGGAATGAGAGGGAGAGTCCTTTACATAAGTTGCTCCTATGTTAGTTTTTGATCTCGTGGTGGATTTCCAGAATTTTTGGTGGCTCGGCAATGGCGATATCGATTTTTTAGTACGCCTCGATTTTTCCCCCATTTCGGCCCATCACCGTCGCAGTTCAGTCAAAAATTCACTGTGGGCAAACCAAGAGGAATTTTTGAGTGATTTCTGTGGCAACGCGTTCCTAAGAGGTAAGGCTTCATTTTTTTTGTTTATCACTTTGCTTCGTTTCACACTTTTGGCATGGTTCCCGAGGCACCTTTAACCCCCATTTTTCTGTGATGAATTCTAGATAATACCGGCTTGCTCGATTTATATCTTGGCCTAGGAGCATCAGATCAAGGGGTATAAATACTCGATTTGGATCTACTTGTCGCAAGGAATGCGACCATATTTTTATCGAATTTTTCTGAGGATGATTCGAAGGTGATAATTAAGATTTCCCTGGACTATTTGCCACAGGATTTTGGTTGTGTGGCGTTGTGGCTTACCGCGGTGTTTTATTTGTAACTTGGCCTACAGGTATCGAATGGGAACGTGCTAGTACTCATTTCGATCGGTTCGACGCGACGATCGCAGCGGTTATTTTTTCGGATTTTTTCGAGTTCATCTCGTATGTGAAATTTAGCCATTTTCGTGACTGATTATTGGACAGCGGGTTATTGTGCTTTTTTTGGATTAATTGTACGCCGTTTGGATTACCGTGCAGTGTGCCATGTTTACTCGAAGTGATGGCGTATTTGGGCTGTGCTTCGCGCGCTCGGCGAATCGAGGTGGGTGGTTGTTGCATACCTCTACTTCTGACTTGCTTACTAAGTTTATTAGAGAAGCCCTCTATTGGACATATTGATTGATTACCATGCATGATTGAATGATATAAATGTGAGCCTATCATTTGTGATTAATTTTGTAGACATAGCATGTTGGAAATATTATTGGGATAATATTGTTGTGGAAACATGATTGCGGGGACATTTTAATAGTGATAATTAACATGCCATGTTAGCACATAGATTTTATGAAAGTTGGTTAAATGGATTAATTACTGGGACATGATGACATATCTATGTGCGGGTACCACTTTGGGATTTATTATGGATCAGGGATTATATACATGTGTAGTTGGCTGATGATTTTAGCATGATGGTTATATCTATGTGGATTTACTATTTGACACACATGTGGAACTGTTATTTGATATTTTTTTCTTTCATCTTGCATGAGGACTTTTGCATGCTTGTATGGACATCTAGATTGGCCACTATTTATTGCTACACTATCATATTGGGATTTGACTTAGGAGAAACCATGATTGTTTTCTTTCTCCTTCTTATTTAGACCTTTGAGTCATGTTGCTCGGGTTCGAGCAGGGGTTTGGGAGAGTGTAGCTGAGACCTTAGGGTCGGAGACAGGGTGTACTTGATGTGGATTGTGGGTTATTGTGGTAACCGCGGACATTAGGCGGTTAGCCAAATGTTGATTACTTTATCAGATTTTGGTCTTGTGGGGTGTTGCGGCGACTGCGGACATTGGGCGGTTGACTGGATGTTTACTTATGCATCAGATTGGGTATCAGATTTCTCTAGTGGATGAAGTTTCCCACTTATTGAGTACTATTGCATCAGATTGGGTATCAGATTTCTCTAGTGGATGGTGTTTCCCACTTATTGAGTACCATTGCATCAGATCGGGGTTTCATTAGTGGACGGAGTTTTTCACTTTGATCATAGTCTTGATCCAGTCCTGCTATATTGAGATATGTGTGACAGAGTTACTTTACTCGTGTGGGTCGCTCCCCTCGAGTGCCACTCCGGAGTAGGCTTTAGACTGTGACTGGTACCGGTCCATCTGATTGGGATTTTGAGCCTTGTGTGCTGATCCCTCAGGATTTCGAGCCTTGTGTGCTGGTCCCCTACTGAGTTCTTGAGTTCGACAGCAGAGCAGGCAGTACCAGTTTTGCTAGTGGCTAGATTGGGTTTATTTGGTCAGATACTGTTTCCTGATGCATCCATATAGTCATTTCTTTCGGTATTGCATTTAGAGGCATGCTAGTGGTGGTTTTTCCTTTTTCAGTAGTTTTGTTTATAGCTTTACCACTTATTCCTTTTCTTGCCTCTAGTAGCCTTAGTGGGTACGCCGGAGTTTTAGGTCATTGAGGACTTAGGAACCCTAGGCTTGTGGTTGGACCCTAGGATGACTCACGTGAGAGCCGTGATTTTAGCGGGAGTCCTGATTGGGATTCTAACTCTTCCGAGCGGATCGGGATGAGTGATTGACATGTCTTCCTTCTGTGGCAACTATGTTGGCTGCAGACAACATAGTACTTCGGGAAGGGGGACATGCCTTTAGACTTCCGCTGGATTGGGTCGAGTGTTGTTTGGTGTTGTCTTGATGTTGCTTGTGGTTTGAAGGTGGGCACGATGCCTCCTCGACGCTGGATGCGGACGCGTTCTCGGCCTTCCTCCTCCCTTGAGCCTGAGCAGGAGGGGTCAGCACAGGGTCAGCAGAGTGAGGTACAGGAGATTCGAACTCAGATGGCTCAGTTGTCGGAGACCTTCCGGCGTCGGGAGGAGACCTTGGATCGGATGGTGCGCATGATGGAACAGAGGGCACAGTCAGCTGTGACACCCCCAGTTGTATCAGCAGCACAGGCAGCCCCTACTACACCGGTTATCAGTGGTCAGCCGTCCGGGACGGCAGGACAGTTGACACCTGCAGAGCAGCGTGAGGTGGTGGATCTATTGATGAGGTTCCGCCAGTTGATCCACCCCGTTTTTCTGGAATGAGTGCGGAGCCGTGGGCGGCCGAGTCCTGGATCACGACCATGGAGCGCCATTTCGAGAGCTTATTTATTGAGGAGAGGTTTCGAGTTCTGTTGGCCACTCACTTCTTGGAAAGCAACGTTGAGGCTTGGTGGCGGCGTGTGCGACTTACTGGTCCGCCTGGGACGCAGCTTCTCTCTTGGGCGGAGTTCCGCAGCCTATTTCTTGGAGCCTTTTTCCCGGAGAGCGTCAGGCAGAGGTTGGAGGAGCAACTGAAGAATCTCCATCAGGGAGATCGTCCCGTACATGAGTACATCGCAGATTTAAACCAATTGTTGGCCTGTGTACCGCACGCGTCCAGAGATGAGACGCATCGGATTTATTTGTTTGAGCGGGGTTTGCGCCGGGAGATTTATCAGTTCGTCCGTTCGCACAGATTGCAGACGTTGGATGCGTCTATGGAGCAGGCACTTTATGATGAGTGCGGAGAGGCGATGATGGATGAGGTGGCTCCAGCCCCCGCAGTGATTCTAGGGGCGAAGCGCCCAGCACCGGTTGATGAGGGACAGACGAGTCAGCAGGCACCTCTGAGACCTCCACGATCTCACTCTGAGGGTCGTAAGTTCCAGGGGCGACAGAGATCTGGTGGACACCCACAGCAGCCGCGATATCAGCCTTGACAGCAGTTCCGGCAGCAGCGATGCGAGTGCGTCATCTGTGGCGGCCCTCATCCACCGTCGCAGTGGTGACCAGAGACAGGGACGGTGTTTCCTTTGTGGAGAGTTAGGACATTTTCGAGCAGCTTGTCCCCGAGCTATTCTGACAGTGCTACCCCTGGCTATAGCACCCCCCTTGCCTGTTCAGGAAGCAGAAGCACCTCCGATGCACTATTAGACAGAGTGGGGTACGACGTCGGGACAGACGGGACGACGATCTTCAGCACCCAGTGGACGGGTTTACGCAGCCCTAGTGGAGGGCACTCCAGCAGCAGATCCTATCGCCGCAGGTATGGCTTTACTTTCAGTCAGTTGAGTGAGCTTTTTGGTACCACGACATCCTTTTGCATGATAGTAGGACATTTGCACCTCTGCATGATAAGGGTTAGGAATGTTGTTAATTGCATGAGCGATTGGATTCTTCCCAGTATCTTCAAGCAGAGGCGAATTTTGGGGTGTGATCAGAACAGCTGAAATTTTGGGAAGTACACCGACTGGTGTGACGGTTCAGTTACAGCTCCACGACTCAGATCGAGCACGTTGGATGGACCAGCTGGTGCGGTATCGTGCAACATTTGATTGTGGATGGAGAATAGTGGCCTTTCCGCGAGTTGGACAATAGGAGATCATTTCCACTGGACACCGAGGCATCCTTCCTGCAGCAGTGGCTTCAGCGGTTTCGGGTTAGGTGCGACTTGTCGAGCATAGGTGACGCCTAGGACTAGAGGTTTTATCTCTAGGGGTCCCGGTTAGGGTCGTGTCTTTCTTTTAGGGGCACGGATAGATCGTAGCTTCCATTTTTGTTGCCACAGCAGGAACGGCATCAACACTTCTCTCTCTTTTTCTCGCTCTTGTGCTGAAATTTGCGAACAGGATGAAAGATTCGAAAGACTACTCCAGAAATGGGGACGGTGCCCGAACCTGTTCTTGTTTGATTGGGGCGAGGGCACTGGTCTTTCGAAACTTTCGAACTTTTCGCTAATTTCAGTTGTTTTCTAAATTAGAGAGTCGGTGGTTGATGACTTTCCTGTTGGTGGGGCCCTTGCTTTTTTTCTGCTAAGTTTTGCGGCATAATTCGTATAGTTTGAACGCGTAGAGTTGGCTGTTCTTCCTCGTCCCCAGTATTTTGGAATTCCTGAGGTTTATCCAGGTGTTGGACTCGCTTTGTGGAGAGTTTGTAGCGACTGGGGAGTTGGAGTTTGTGTTGATGGATGCTTACCTTTGGGCTTGGGAACTCCCTTTTGAGCCGTGTTTGTTTCGAGGACGAAACTTTCTTTTAGTGGGGGAGGATGTGAGGACCCGAATCCCCACTTAAGGGTTTATTGTTGGATTTGTGGCTTCGTGGAGTGTGTGTGTGATTGTCGGGCGCAAGAATTGAGTTTCTGGTAAAGTTGGAGCTTGTTTTCTTTGCTGAAGTCCATTTTGGGTGTGTGAGGTGTTTGCGCGCTTATTGGAGCTAAGAATGTGACCCGGCACGAAAATTGGATCAAGTCTACTCTTTCAGAAATTTTTGAGAAATTTTAGAAGTGGAATTTGGCCTAACGGACCTCGGATTTGGATTCAGCGCGCGAAAACGAGCGAAATGGACTATTTACTTGAATTTTTCGGAGCCCGGACGCGAAAACACGCATTTCAAGGTTTTGGGGTACTGTTCCGGCCGCCGGAGATGCGCCGGCGGCGGCGGAGCGCGGCGGTTGGCGGCGGCGGAGGCGCGCGATCCACCGCGGAGGGCGTGCACCGGGCGCGGGCCACATGGCGCCTCCCGGTTGGCGGGCGCAGTGGGCGCGGTCCACAGGATTGGCGCGGGTGCACAGTGAACCGGGGGTGGACACGTGGCAGGTTTTGATTGGTGCGGTCTGGTGCGCTAGGTCCACGCGGCTGAGGCGGCTGCCTCGGGGCGCGTGCCCGACCCGGCGCCGGCGGCGGCGCGGCCGCGCACGTGGGCGCGGCGTGGGTTCTGACCGGCGACGTGGGGGCGCCACGTGGCGCCCAGTGGTTGGTCGGGCGCAAGCGCGCACGACTTTCGGTCGGGGCACGTGGCGTCGCGCGATTTGCTGGCTCGCGTGCGCCGGGTGCGGGAGACAGCTCAGGGACACGTGGCGGCCTCTGGAAGTTTCAGGCGCGCACAGTAACGGGCCGGCCCATTACTGTAGCAGCCCGAAACTTTCCGGGCGCCCGAAATCCTTGGGCCCAAATCCGAAAGTGCTGATTTTGGGGCTGGGCCTATAAATAGCTGTCTTGTGAGGGATTTTTGCCCCCTTTCCCGAGCTCCTCTGCCCATGGCCCCTTTAGGAAAGTTGTAGATCTTCGAGTCGTGCATCTTCTGGCAGAGGCCCAGATTTTTGGGAAGCTCCGGCGACGACGTTTCCGGCATCATAGTGCAGTGCGACGATTTACAGATGGAGGCTTGTTATCGTCACTTTTCGGTCTGAAAATTCCACAGAGCTACCCTGATAGTCTTTTTCGGCGATTTTTGCGGCGTTGGATTCACGAGAGGTATATCTTCGTTTTTCGTGTTGAGTGTTTTGTCTAGATATGGGTTTTTGGCACGGTTTCCGAGGCTTTACTGAGCCCCTATTTTGCTGTGAGAATTCCTGGACAGCACCCACTTGTCGGGATTTTTATCTCTTCATCCGGACATCGGTTTTCGACAATTCAAGAGCCTATCGACATCTACACTTCGCGAGGATCGCCGTCATATTTTTATCAGAATTTTTGGAAAAAGATTTTTAGGTGAAAATTTCATGATAAGGGGACTGTTCATGCAGGATTTTGGAACTTGGAATTTTTATGGATTTTAAGTGTGAAATTGGTTTGTGATTGTACCCAGGACATTGTGAGCACTACAACGGTGTTGCTAGCTTGGAGGATATTGTGTTTGGCCGTTTCCGGACTTTCTTATCTGTACGACCCTGGACAGTTGTGCGCTTTCAGGTGGGTGATCCTGTCTCCAAGATTGATGGAATGTTCATTATATCTGCTACAATAGGACCATGCATGATAGTGATATTCTTGTATAGCATGCTAGAATGTGATAGCTGATAACTCTAGAATTATTTGATGATCATGCGATCCCTTGTTCCTGCTATCTCTTGAAATTAATGTTATCTTGGAACTTGACTTAGAACCCCCGTCTTATGTTGTATGTTTAACCAGACTTTAGAAAAGAAAACTTCAGCATGGGCTAGATTTATCCTGGTTTAGGTGTTCACTTTTATTAGTCCTTCCTGGACATAGTGTTCACTCGCCCGGGTAGCGGGATGAGGGGTTGGGGTTTTCTTAGCGTGGGATGCATTTTTACACTCGTGCTGGGGAGCCGGGTGGAGTCTGGTAGATGTAGTTAATCATTCATCTGTGGTGGGAGCCGTCTGGGTAAATGGCGGTCCCGAGATGTTTTATTTGTCGCCACTGGGTTAGTGGCAGTCGTTTACCCGTGTCAGAGGGACCTAGGACCCAGACCTTTTTTTTTTTTGGCACACATGGTTTCTATAAATTAATGTTTAATTCCAAATCTTGAGGGGTCGCCGGAGCCTGTTCTTGTTTGATTTGGGTGATGGCAATAGCCCTTCGGGGTTTGGAAAAATCCATTTATTTAAACCAATTTTCTTAAAGGAATTAAAATATACTAAAGTGGATTTTTCTCAGATTAAAATAGTTTTTTTTAATAACAACCGTGATCTATTTATTAAAATTTCTTCACCGAAATAGATTAGGTGATCTGGGTTCTAGGGACCGTTCCTATTTTCGGGATGAAAGCCACGGGGGGCCGAGCCTAGGACCTATTATCGTTTGATAGGGTTGTAGGTGTTGGTCTTCCGGGACTTTCGGGCCCTGGTTGGTGTCCTCTGCTTGTTGTTCAGAGGCTGTTGTGTTCCCGAAATGTAAGGGGGTCGAGAACCTCGATAGGCGGAGCCTGGAGTCTGTTCTTGTTTGATAGGGTTCTAGGCACCGACCTATCGGGATTTTCGAACCCTTATAGTGTCGGTTCTTCCTGAGTTTAGTGTTCTGTTGTGGGAGCCGTCGGGTAGACGGTAGTCCCGGTTGTGAGTATTTCTAGCCATTGAGTGAGAGATGTGACATCAGCAGTGTAGTTCCAGCTAGTGATTGAGACAGTGATTTGGATCATAGCCTGCAGGAGCCACTTTTGAGCTCGACAGAGATGCGCGGATACTTTGCTCGGTGGGGTCGCTACCCACGATTGCCACTCCGGAGTTGGGCCTGTTACTTGCTATCGCGACTTGTCGACGCCGTCCCTCTGGCTGAGCCAGTTTTGGCAGTCACGGACACCCTACGGTAGACCCGTCCTGTTGAGGATGTGCGGCAGTAGGGGAGGCGCAGGTTTGACTAGACCCTTGTGGTGGTCAGTATAGATTGGGTGACTATACTTGAGAGTCAGTAGTTGCATCATGATTTTCATCTGTCCCGCTTTTTGAGCATTTAGATAGGGGCATAGTAGCAGTAGAATTTATCTTTCAGCTTCTCCTTTCAGCACTGTTTTGTTTTCCTCATGCCTCTAGTAGACTTAGTGGGCAGACCGTTGGGCTTGTTGACGGCACCCACTGAGAGCTACTGTGGGATGTAGTTCTCACACCCGTCGTGGTGTCTTTTTCCCCAGGGAGTTCTACGCCGTATCCTGCTGTTCCAGCTGCTGCTTCTTCAGACCGAGGTAAGGGAGTCGCGCGCTAGATCCCTACCAGTTGTCGTCCTCCTGAGAGTAGATGTACCCCCTTTATATATGATTAGAGTGGTATGTTGAGCGACCTTGTAGTGAGGTATTGAGTTGTACTTTTCTTCTTTCTTTGAGAGACTTTTGTATTTGTTTTTGGTGAGGACTAGTTGTATTGTGAGAGTTGTATTTTATATTATTTCTAGCAGTTTACTTTCAGCTCTGATATCTGTTTAGTATAGTATTTCCTTTTGCAGGTTAGACGCTTCGTCTATACGGGGTTCACTGTATAGGCGGCGGATCTGTTGGCGAGCCCGGGTCGCAGTTTCGACCCGGGGCGTGACACAGCCCGATAGTGCTTTTCTCCTGAGATCACCTGGTTGCAGTATTCTCAGCGGCACTGATTTCTGTGGCGCCGATGGAGCGAGTGGCCCTCTCCGTGCCAATATTTAGTGCCAAGGCACCGAGGTGGGGTGGATAGCTGACAGCTGATGAGCTGTGGGACACCATCGATCGATGGAGCCAGTTTTGGCAGATGAACCACCCCGATTCGTGGAATTGAGTTGGAGCCTTTGGAGGCAGAATCGTGGTTGGTGGTGATGGAGAGACTACTCGAGAGCCTCCCTGTCAAGCCCCGGGGTCGAACTGCGACCCGGGCTCGTCAACAGATCCGCCGTCTGAACGAAAACTGCCGCACAGATAAAGCATCTAACCTGCAATCACGCAATCCATGTTCTCCGTGGGTACTATTGGCGATACTCCGGGCGATGCTCTCTGCTCAAGTATACACATCACGCAATCCATGTTCTCTTCCTGGCGCCGCATCGCCTGAAACATCTGGGCTGCCTGGGCTCGCAACTCTCAGACCTTACTCTACTCTGTCCATTCAGCGTCCCGCTGTTCGGGCTCCTCATCAAGGTCGAACACGCCCTCGTCGCTGCACGGCGTCTCGGAAGCATCGAAAGCCACTGCAACAGAACAAACATTAGGACCAAAAACTCTCTCGACCCAATCAAGCGAAAGTCTAGAACATGTTACCCATACTAAAGCATTATGTTGTCTGCAGCCAACATAATCATCTTTAGAGAAATAACATGTAAAATCACTCGCCCTAATCCCCTGGGGGAGGTACATACTCAATCAGGACTCTCGCTAAGGTTACGTCTCTCACGACGGTCATCCTACTGTCCAACCAATAGCCTAGAGTCTCTAAGTCCTCAACCTATATTCCTAGGCTCTGATACCACCCTAATCTGTCACGCCCCGGGGTCGAACTGCGACCCGGGCTCGTCAACAGATCCGCCGTTTGAACGAAAACTGCCGCACAGACGAAGCGTCTAACCTGCAAAAGATCTATAGCTAAACATGTATCAGAGCTGAAATAGAACTAAAAGCTACAGAAAACAACTGAACATCTGAAATAAATAAAAATCCTCAATACAAAGTCTCTCAGCCATAAATAGTAAATGCAATCCTCACTGATCTCTCAGAATGTTTAGTACAAAAGTGAAAACATAAAATACCGGGTACATCTACCACAGACTCTCCATGCTGGTAAGGAACTAATCGGCCACGTCCTCATCTCGATCTGCTGTCTCCGCGCGAACCAAGCCAGAACAGCTACCTCAACCTGTCACCGCAGCGGGTGTGAGATCTACTGCAGAAGGCAGATCTCAGTGGGTACCGTTCCAATATCCACGGTATGCCCACTAAGTCTACTGGAGGCAAAACAGATAGGTATGCAAATAGATAGATAGATAAAAGGAAAGCAGGAAAGGAACTACAGCTAATATGTATCAACATCAAGCTCAAGGAAAACTCTACTCTGATCCTGCTATGCATACACTCTCACTACTAATAATATGCCTCAAATACCATGCTCAAAGGAAAACTCATCTATGAACATGCTATGACACTCACTCACACATATCACCCAATCTCAATGACTGTCCCTCTTTGGACCAGTCAAGCCTGCGCTCATCTACTGCCACTTATGCCCAAACAGGGCTTGGTCTTACGTAGGGTGTCCCTCAAGGACTATCTCAGTAACCACATCGTAGCCTCGTCAGGCTCGGTATCATCATCGCATCCGGAGCGTAGCTCGCGGGGAGCGACCCCGCGAACTCAAGTATCTCACAACTGGCATAAAACCTCAGTCTCAGCAGGCTATGATCCACGATCAAACAGATCGGTATCTCAAAGCTCAAAAGCACAACTCAGCCGGAAAAGATCCACGACTCAATCAGGAAAAGCCCAAACACTCTCACAGCTATGTCGGAGAACCCTCAACGACTCAATCTGATAATGCACGACCCGTGGCTGAGTCGGGAAACCTCCACAACTCGATCTGCCAAAACCCCCAAAACTCACAAAGCTAAGTGGGAGAACCACCTCCACAATCAAATCAGAGATACATAATCCATGATCTATAATAAACTCATCACTCCCAACAGGAAGCTAAGACCCTCATGACGCTGGAAACTCATCTCATAATGCTCTAAAAATCCACTCGCCCCCCCGGCACGAGTAAACATGCACCCAGAACTCATGCCCTACCTCTGACGAATTCAGAAATTTAAAACCACCTTGAAAATGCTGATTTTCTTTAAAACAGGTTTTCTCAATTTTTAAAACAATCCAGGTGTACATATGATGCCAACAGAACATGAAACCTAGTGACATATAGTGCCATGAGTATGCTAAAAATAATCTGGGGTTCCAATAAATTTTACAGAAAATCCCAGGCAACTATCAGATTTAAAAACAGTGAAAACAGCATGATAAATATGATCAAATTGCATTCAATAGCATTAAAGGGCATTCCATAAATTTTGGAGAAATTCCAACCCACCTGGATCACTTTCCGCAGGCAATCGCTGAAGTCGGTGAGGCGCTGAACCGCTCGCTGCCTCGAATCTACCGAAAAAACGGAAACTGCGCCGCGCGCACACTGCCGCGAACCATGGAAAAGTCCTCGGAAGCTCAGATAAAATCCTTGAGTCCTCTACAAAAATCCCGGCGCACTCTGGCTTACTCCACAGCCAACCCACAACACCAACATCACTTTAAAAATCCAAAAATCCACACACACAAACAAAACCAGCACAAAATCTGCACTCCAAATAAAAGCTCCCCAACACAAGTTCACTTAAGTCCACCCACAACATCAGCAGCTTACACTTAAAAAAAAATACAAGCTCACCTAAGCAAAATACATAACTCCACAACCACCCATTACAAGCTCCAAAGCACACACCACTTAAATCCAAAACTAGCATCATAAGGTAACTCACAGCACACTTCCAAAGCACTCTCAAGTCCATCATCATGCCAACAACTCACAAATACAACATCTATTATACCTACAAAAACCCCAGCTAACTCTCAAAGCCCTCACTCTGGAGAAATCCGCGCGCGCGAGCTCCAGTCAGCACCTCGGCACGAGCCGCCGCTGCTATCCGCTGTCCTGAGAGGGAAAAGAGGGAAAACCGAAGAAGAAAAAAAAAAAGTTAAACTCGGTCCATAAAAACCCACGCGACACCCGGCAACCCACAGCCTCGGCGTGCGCGCACACGGCTCAGCGGCATCGGCCCCTGCTCGCTTGCCGACCCCACGCAGCAGCCGCGCGTGCCGTCGCCGCTGGCAGCGCGGCGTCCGCGCGCTGTTGACAGCCGCAGCCTGCGCGGCGCTGCCGCTGTTGCTGCGAGACGCCGCTGCAGCAGCCATGCGGCGCCCTGGGCCCGCTGCGCGGCGCATGAGCCCGCCACGCGGCGGCCCAGCTCGCTACGCGCGCGGCCGCAGCGCGCGCTCAAGCTGCGCGGCGCCCGCCTCTGTGCGGCACCCGCAGCGCGCAGCCCCCGCCGCGCGCGCTCACAGCAGCGCACGCCCCCTGCGCGCACGCTGCGCGGGCGCGCAGCGCACCTGGGCGTTCGTGTCACACCCCGGCGTCGAAACTGCAACCCGGGCTCGCCAACAGATCCGCCGCCCATACCGGAATCCCCGTATAGACGAAGCGACTAACCTGCAAAAGATCAACTATACTATATAGATATCAGAGCTGAAAGTAAAACTGCTAGAAATAAAAACTAAGTGAACAACTACAACACTCAAATAATACAATCCATCCTCACCAAAATACAGAAATCTCTCGAGCAGTAAAATAAATACAACTCTATACCTCACTACAAAGTTCTCTCAACATGAACTCTCAAAAGTAATAAGGGTACATCTACTCTCAGGACGACGACTGGTAGGGATCTAGCTCGCGACTCCCTTACCTCGATCAGAAGAAGCAGCAACAGGAGCAACTGGAACAGGAGTAGAAGTCCCTGTGGGAAAAGACACCACGACGGGTGTGAGAACTACGTCCCAAGTAGTTCTCAGTGGGTGCCGCCAACAAGCCCGACGGTCTGCCCACTAAGTCTACTAGAGGCATAAAGTAACAATAATAATACTGAAATGAAAGGGCTGGAAAAGTAACTCTACAGCTACTATGCCTCTATCTAGATGCTCAAGAAAATGAAACAGATGGAAACATGATGGATCTACTAACCCACACAGTACAGTCACCCAATCTACACTGACTGCCGCTTAGGGTCCAGTCAAACCTGCGCCTACCTACTACCGTGACATCCTGGAGGACCGGACTTACGTAGGGCGTCCGTGGCTGCCACTAACTGGCCCAGCCAGAGGGACTGCGTCCGTAACTGCCACTAACTGGCCCAGTCAGAGGGACGACGTCGACAAGTCGCGATACAGAAGTAACAAATCCACCCCGGGCGTGGCTCTCGAGGAGAGCGACCCCATCGAGGAAGAAGGTATCCGCGCACTCTGTCGAGCTCAAAGTGGCACTGCAGGCTATAGTCAAAATCCACGCTCACGCACTGAACGGAAAGACTCAATCCTCAAACATCTCGCACAACAGTCGGAGCACTCTCGACGACTCAGCTGATCAGCTCTCTCACGAAACACGAGACACAAGCCTCCCCAACAGCTCACAGCACAAACACACTGGCTGGAGATACTCCACAGCCAGGACCAACCCACAACTCAGGGTTAACAAATCTGGTCGGACGACACTCAACGACCCGGGACCACCGTCAACCCCGACGGTTCCCAACAGCAGAACATCAACCACACGGATAACTCAGGAAGGACCGACACCATAAGGGTTTGGAAAACCCGAAAGGTCGGTGCTAAGAACCCTATCAAACAAGAACAGACTCTAGGCTCCGCCTATTGGAGTTCCCGGCCCCCTTACAGTTCGGGAACACGACAACCTCGGTACAACACGCAGAAAAAACCAACTAGGGCACGAAAGTCCTGGGGGACCTACACCTACAACCCTGTCAAACAAGAACAGGTTCCAGGCTCGGCCCCCGCGGCTTCCGTCCCGACAAAGGAACGGCCCCTAGAACCCAGACCACTCGAATCCTTTCGAGTGGGGAGATTACAGGAAACAGGTGACATTTGTTATTGAAAACCATTTTGATCTGGAAGAAATCCATATTTAATGATTTTAGTTCTTTTTAGAAAAACAGTTAGAAAACAAGTGTTTTACCCAAACCCCGAAGGGCTGATGCCTTTGTCCAATCAAACAAGAACAGACTTCAGCGGCCCTTCGAAGCTTGGAAGAAAAACATAGATAGACTAAAAATCATGTGTATGTCAAAAAGGTTCTGGGTTCTAGGTCCAGCTAACACAAGCACACAACTGCCACTAACACAGTGGCGACAGCACAAACAGGGATACAAGACCTCCCGGGACTACCGTTTACCCAAACGGCTCCCGGCACAGATAAGCGACCCACTACAACTACCAGACTCCACTCTGCTCCCAAGCACGAGTGCAAATGCAATCCACACTAAAAAGAAGTCCCGACCGCTCGGCCCACTACCCGGGCGAGGATAACACTAAGTCCAAGAATGAAAGAACAGTGTGGATGTCTAAACATAAATAACCCTAGCCCAAGTGAGGGTTTTCTACTGGTCTGGTTACACATGCAACATATGACGGGGGTGCTAGGTCAAGTTCCAAGAGAACAAATATTTAACAGGTAGTAGGAAGCAGAAGAGATCATACGATCAACAGATAATGACAAGGAATAACCATTCCTACATTCTAGCATGCTACATAAGAATCCACTATCATGCATGTTCCTACTATAGCAGATTTGCTGTTCAGTCCATCAAACTTGGAGATAAGGCCACCCACCTGAAGGCGCTAACTGTCCAAGATTCCACAGTTGAAAAATACCAGGAAATAGCAACTTCAAGTCTAACAGGTCCAGTACAGTCTACAAACCCTCCTGGGTACAACACAAGACTACAATTACACTTAAATCCCAAAATCTGCCAAGTATGCAACACTGAAATTTCAGCCGCAAAGAAGTCAATTTTTCACCTGTAGAAAGAGCTCCAAAAATTCTGAAATAAATACCACAGCGTTCCTCGCGTCGATAGCTTCGAAACGGGTACCTGCACGCCCAAATCCGAGCACCGTAGGCCAAGTTACAAATTCCACAGTATCGGTGCGCAAAATCCCAAAACCAATCAACTGTAAACTCTTGCACAGATAAGAAGGAAGATGTATACCTCCGGGAAGGCCTCAAGAAATTCCAAAAAAAATACCACGATGATCCTCGCGTCGAGTAGATGAAAAAAGTCTAAAAGCACGTCCTGATCCGAGACTTGTGTGCGGAGATCTCCTCGGATGAAGCTGCTGTCCTCACAAATCCTCACAGCAAACCAGTGTCCCAGTGTGCAAGGAAAAACTCCTCGAAAAATGCGAGCCTCACCTGTTGCGAATCCAACGGCGAAGAAATCGCTCAAAAAGGTGGTCGGAGTAGGCCGGGGGAGCTCGCGCACCGAAACGCGATGAAGGGAAACCCAAATGGACGAGCGTCGCGCCGCGCCGTAAAAATGGAAACCTCGATAAGCGTGGTACCAAAAATCTCAAAACTTTGCAGCTGGATGCAGCATAGCTCGGGGATCAACTTTCCTGAAGGTGCCGTGGCGAGAGGAGGCTCGGAAATGCCAGAAAAAGGGGAAAGAAGGAAGCTCGGATCGCTTTTATAGGCTCAAGGAAACAATTCGGAAAATACCGAACGTGTCCCAGGTTCCGGGCGCCCGGAAGATTCGGGCTGCTACAGTGTTGGGCCCGGCCCAACACTGTGCAGGCCCGAATCCTCCCTGGGCCTCCACGTCGCCCGCCAAACAGCGCACAGCGGCGCCGACCACCACGTGAGCGACACGTGGCCGACCCAGACACTGACACGTGGCCCGGCAGTCAATCAACGCGCGCCTGGCGCGCGCACGTGCGCGCGCCAGCGCCTCCTGCGCACCCTGCCAGGCACGCGCCCCGAGGCGGCCGCACCTGCTCCGTGGACCGAGTGCACGCGGACCGGCCAACCGGTGTACGCCACGTGTCCTCCCACCGGTCCACCGTACACCCGCTTTTCCCCGTTGTAATGACACGGTGTTTTGTAATATTTAACCCTCTTTCTAATTTTGTGTTCTTTTAGTACTCCGGGAATATTACTTTTGGTTTGTCGGTCGGTGTGTGTGGTGCTTATATTTTTCTGCGAAAGAGCGTGAAAAATAATGACCGACGGTGCGATCGGATCGGAAATCCGATGTCGGGAACCCCCGGAACGGGATTTTTAGTGATGCGGTGATTAATCGTGCATCGAAATCCGTGCAAAATATCTTGCACCCGTTTGGGATAACGGGGGTTATCCCGTGTGGATAATTAATTAATTAATTAATTATCCGGTGACGGAAAGAGAGATTTTTCTCTACGTACGATTTGGGAAAATAACAGAAAATAAGGGAAAAATAAATAAATAGATAACATAAGTATTTTTCCTCCCCCTCATTAAGAAAAGAAAAGAGAGAAATCTAAACCCTAGCCGTAAGAGCGGAAAGAAAAGAAAGAAAAGAAGAAAGGCGAAACCCTAACCGGAAGAAAGGAAAAGGGAGAAGACGGCGGATCCGATCACCCCGAACCACGTACCGGAACCAAGAACGTGATCGCTCGTACCCCATCGATTAATCCGGTGAGTTTTTATTTCGTAGTATTTTTCTGGTTTTTCCCTTTCGATTATTGGGTGTTTTTCCCGTTCTCGATTCCTCCGCCCGCCGCCGTCACCGTGCGGGGTAGGGCACGGTGCGCGCGCGGGCGACGCGCGGTGCCGCTAGGGCACCGCGCGGATGAAGGAACGCGCGGTGCCGCTAGGGCGCCGCGCGGACGGGCGCCACAAGGACGGGCGCCGCGCGGGCACCGCGCGGGCGCCGCGCGGATCCCACGCGGCACGGCGCCGCGTGGGCGGCGCGGCGCGGCCCGCGCGGCCCGCGCGCGACCCCGCGCCCAGGCGCCGCGCAGCCCGCACCCGCACGGGCGCCGCGCGGCGTGTACCCGCACGGTGCGGGCACTGCGCGGGCAGTCTCCGCGCGGGGGGTCGGAAGGTGCGATTCTCGTCGCCGTTTTTGGGGTTACGGCGCAGAGGTGATTAGGGTTGCTTTTCCGGTAAACGTGTAAGTTATTGACTATTATTTTGGGGATTTTTCTTAGGTCCAGGTGTGCAGCGGGAAGGTGTCTGAGACTCGTAGTACCTCGTTTCTCCCGCGACGAGGTGGGTTCTTTTGCATCAAGTGCTGTAAGTGCATTGAGTGCAACATATCACTAAAGTATCTATTGCTAACCGGTTAATAAAGTAGATGAGAGGTGCTACTGTTTTAATCCTTCACATTTTGTAATAATCAATCCACGCCGATTTCGGCATCCCTGCTTTGAATGCTGCACGTACACCGGCGGAATAGGCCCCCGCATTGGTGTACTTTTCCGGAGAAGTGGTCTGTAGGACCCGTGTGCCCCACGTGTGTTGTTTGGGGACCTTATCACGATGGCGAAACGTGTCGCTCACGCATCGTGAGAGGGTTAGAGCTTCAAATGTCCCGTGGGGAGATTCGTCGACTACCCTGACGGGACGGTGTGAACTAAAGTAAATAAAGTATTTAAATTAACTTGCAGGGCGTCGGGTAGCGAAGGTTCCGGTGCGGTGTAACTCTTTTTAAGCTCTTGTTTAATTTTGTTAAAGCATCTACTTTATTTGTCACTGACTTTACCCACTCCGTGACAGGTCCTAATAGGTATGTATATCGGGACGGTGGTGAGGTGCCGCAGACTTAGCGTGGCCGAATGAGGCCCTTGGTTGAAACCTTTAGTTTGGTTATCTCTCTCTCTTTCCTCTTTTCGTTATTTTGTGTGGTTGTGGATCATGCTGGATATGTGGACATGTAATTAACTGTTTGGATTTGGTTATGTTTTATGTTAACTGTGCGGCTATTTTACGATGTAAAAGGATTTCGAAAACGCTTTTCAAAAATTGGGTGCCGTGTGGACACCACTTTGAAAACCCTGGGAACTTATCCTTTCAAAACAATGTAGCCGCCTGCATGTGAATGTTAGACATTCTTAAAGACTTGGGTGTCGAGTGGACACCGTTTGCGAACTTCTAGGTTCTTTCCAATGTTGTTGAATGAGGATACTTGTTGTACTTAGTCACGGTGACTGTGTGATCAATGCCGTGCAATGTTATTATCGTGAATGTAGTCGAGACGCCGTGCACTTACAAAGGAGACTCTGTCCGTTTGAAGAGTGAATTTGTATGTGTGGCGGGTCTGGCACGCACCAGTAGGCGGGGCCGTTGATTAATTGGTTTCAAAAAAAAATAATAAACACGTTTTTCCGCTTATCCTGAGGCCTCCGGGGCGTGACAGATTTTACGGTATCAGAGAGAAAAACGGCTTTGACCACAACAGTCGGTGTCCAGTAACCGCAGTGCATGATCCTACCACCGAAATTTGGATATGAGATAACCAGGTCGTAGGTGTCTTAGAACGTGAGTGTGCGGGGATAAAAAGGGTTGTAACCTTAGTGTTTTTGTAGGTCAAGTGTTAGGCCAGGAACCTTAGGGTTAATGTGGTTTCTATGTGTACAGCAGAAGATGGCCAGGACCAGATCATCGGCCGACAACCCGGGGGCAGAAGGCACGGCCCCAGCCGCCGCAGAAGGCCAACTCCTCCGACAACAATTACGGGAAATGGTTGGACAACTGGCAACGTTGACGGAGCAAGTTCGTTAGCTAACTCAGCGGCAGTCCACCGCAACGGCAGAGGGCGCCCCGGCCCCACCGCCCGAACCGACGGCCCCCACTGTGGACCCCCCCGGCGCGGGCGGTGCAACGACAACTGCGCCCCGGCAGACCACTGTGACGGGCGTGTCGGCAGGGCAGCCCATGGCCTCAGCCGACTCCCCCACGGTGGCAGCTACAGGACCTGCGGTAGGAGCCACTATGGAGGGCTCGGCGAGGGAGGCGGCAGCGGTGCACACCCCCGGAAGTACCGCGGCTACTGGAGGGACCGCGGGACAGCGAAGCGACCGGGAATGAGCTAGGACAAGCTTGGCGAAGTTCAAAAAGCATGACCCGCCCGTTTTCGAGGGAGAAACTACCGACCCTTGGGTCGTAGAAAAATGGGTGGACACCATGGAAAAGCTGTTCGAGGATTTGATGATGGAAGAGCATGAACGGGTACCTCTAGCCGTTCACTTCCTCGAGGGGAACGCGCGCATCTGGTGGAAGACGGTGCGCCCGGACCCAGCTACTAATGCCCCTCTCCCATCATGGACGGTTTTTAGAGAGGAACTGTTTGGAGCGTTCTTCCCTAATAGTGTTAAGCAACAGATGGAAGACGACCTCAAACACATCAGGCAAGGGAATCGATCGGTGATGGAGTACCAGCGGGAGTTCGTCAGACTGACCAACTGTGTCCCGTTCGCCATACGGGATGACGCCCACAAGGCCCGTCTCTTTGTGGATGGGTTGCGAAGCGACATCTTCGAAGTAGTTCAAGCGGCGGACTTACACACCTTCCGGGCGGTGGTCGACAGGGCCACTATCGTGGAGCGTGGCTTCGCCGTCACACGCGCCCGGCGGGAGGGATCGGACTACAATCGAGACAAGAAGCGGTCACAGTCCTACCCCGGAGGGGGCTTACCTGGCGGGAACAGACCCCGAAAACACCCCAAGACGCGACATGGGGCCAAGAGTACGCCGACGGGAGGACAACGGCCAGCGGACAAGCCCTGTATCATATGCGGAGGAGCGCACCGGGTCACTGAATGCCCCAAGAGACAAGATCATTGTTTTCGCTGTGGCAAGCCCGGCCATCTGCGATTCAACTGCCCCGCCAACATAGGGGCGACATCCTCGACGGCTTCCGCCGCGACGCCTCAGCCGCAGGGGCGGGGTAGGGCACCCTTAGGAGCGCCCACGCGCCCCCCGGCACCCCGACAGGAAGGGGAGGCGCGACCACAACCCGGAGGCAGGGTCTACTCGATGAACCAGCAAGGAGCCGAACCACCGGAGGACGTGGTAGCAGGTACGACTCTGATTTCTGAATTCCAAGCTCGAACTCTGTTTGACACCGGAGCGTCTCGCTCGTTCATCTCTCGCGCCTTTGCGCAAACGCACCTGATAAAAGATGAACCCCTAAGCTATTTGATGACCGTCCAAACTCCTGGGGGATCAATTGAAGCAAATAGCTTCGTGCCTTCCTGCTCTATTAGGTTGGGAAGGCTGTCTTGCCCCTGGGACCTAGTAGTTATCCCGCTAAAAGAATACGACGTAGTGTTGGGCATGGATTGGCTCACAGAATACCAGGCGGTGATCGATTGTGAGAAACGCCAGGTATGCCTGCAGAAGCCCAGATTTCCGAAGCATGTTTACCTGGCGTGTAAGAGTACTTCCTTCTTGAACGTCATTTCTGCATCACGAGCAAGGAAGCTGATAGCAGGTGGGTGTGTGGCCTACCTGGCCTCGGTGGACCTAACGACTCGACCCACCCCCTCTCCATCCAACATCCCAATCGTGAGGGAGTATCCCGATGTATTCCCGGCCGAACTCCCAGGGATGCCACCCGAACGGGAGGTTGACTTTCCTATCGAGCTGCTCCCAGGCACTAAACCTATCACGAAGGCACCGTACCGGATGGCCTTCGCTGAGCTGAAAGAACTCAAGGCGCAACTGGAGGATCTATTAGATAAAGGTTTCATCAGACCGAGCGTGTCGCCATGGGGCGCGCCCATTTTATTCGTAAGAAAGAAGGATGGAAGCCTTCGCCTGTGCATCGACTACCGAGAATTAAACAAGGTCACCATCAAGAACAAGTATCCATTACCACGGATTGACGACCTGTTTGATCAGTTACAGGGAGCAACGGTGTTCTCTAAAATCGATCTGCAGTCCGGTTACCATCAGCTCCGAGTTAGGGGCGAGGACATCCCGAAGACAGCATTCCGGACTCGCTATGGTCACTTCGAGTTCACCGTAATGCCGTTCGGGCTCACAAATGCCCCGGCGGTATTCATGGACATGATGAATAGGGTGTTTAAACCCTTCTTGGATGTTTTCGTAGTAGTCTTCATTGACGACATCCTCATCTATTCCCGTATGGATGAGGAGCATGAAGAGCATCTACGCGTAGTCCTCCAAACTTTACGGGAACAGAAACTCTACGCCAAACTCAAAAAGTGTGAGTTTTGGCTTCGCGAGGTGGACTTCCTGGGGCATGTCGTGTCGGCTGCTGGGGTTGCAGTCGACCCAAAGAAGATTGACTCGGTAACCGACTGGCCCAGACCAACGACAGTAACTGAGATTAGAAGCTTCCTGGGGCTAGCAGGGTATTATAGACGCTTCGTGGAAGGCTTCTCCAAGATAGCTTTGCCCCTCACTCGCCTGACCCGTAAAGGAGAAAAGTACATATGGACGGAGCAATGCCAGAAGAGTTTCGAAGAACTCAAGGACAAGTTAACGCGAGCCCCGGTGCTCGCTCTACCGGGACCCGGCGAGGACTACGAGGTATACTGCGACGCGTCGCGAAACGGTCTCGGCGGCGTGCTCATGCAACGGGGTAGGGTTATAGCCTATGCGTCGAGGCAACTCAAGGAGTACGAGAGGAACTACCCCGTGCACGATCTGGAGCTTGCAGCGGTTGTATTCGTCCTCAAGTTATGGAGGCACTACTTGTATGGAATACACTGCAACGTGTATTCAGACCATCAGAGTTTAAAGTACCTTTTCACCCAGAAGGAGCTAAATTTGCGGCAAAGGCGGTGGCTCGAATTACTAAAGGATTATGATTTAACCATCCATTACCACCCTGGGAAGGCGAACGTGGTGGCGGATGCCTTGAGCCGCAAAGGGCAGACGGTAGAATCAGTGACGAACGCCCTCACCCAACAGGACCGCTTGATTGCGGAATTTTCACAATTGAGACTGGAGGTAGTACCAGCAGGAACGGTCGCACGACTCATGACCCTGGTGGTCCGACCAACCCTATTGGACAGAATCCGTGAAGGGCAATCGACGGATACCCAGCTACAACTTGTGCGAGATAGGCTACCCACAGACCAAGGAGGCGATTTCGCGATGAATGCTAATGGCACGATATGTTTTCGGGGACGAATCTGTGTGCCGGATCTACCGGAACTCAAGGAAGAGATCCTGAGGGAGGCGCATACCCCCCCTTATGCGGTGCACCCCGGGGGAACGAAGATGTACAAGGATGTCAAACAAACCTTCTGGTGGCCCAAGATGAAGGAAGATGTGACTCGATTCGTGGCACACTGCCTGGTGTGCCAACAGGTGAAGGCTGAACACCAGCGTCCAGCGGGGAAGTTGCAGCCGTTGCCCGTGCCGGAGTGGAAGTGGGACATGATCACCATGGATTTTGTGACCGAATTCCCGAGGTCGCCACAGGGACACGATGCGATATGGGTGATTGTGGACCGTCTGACGAAATCGGCCCACTTTCTGCCCATACACACGACGTGGACGCGGGAACGACTGGCACAAGCATACATCGACGAGATAGTAAGGTTGCATGGGGTACCGACATCCATCACGTCGGACAGAGACACGCGGTTCGTGTCGAATTTTTGGCAAAGTTTGCAGCGAGCAATGGGGACTAAGCTGTATTTCAGCACGGCCTTTCACCCGCAAACCGACGGACAATGTAGTAACCGTAATTTTTAAAAATCCAAAATCTAAGCTTAAATAATTTTCTGAATTATTTAAATGGCAAAAATGGGAAATTAGTAGTGCATTTGTGGCCCTAAAAATATCGACTTTTGATCAGAGCCTGATCTCGAAAATTCGATATCACCATTGCGATCCTCTCGTCGAAACATGAAAGGTTGATATACATATGTCGACGATCTGACGGTCGGATCTTCTTGAAATCAGTAAAGAAGCGGGCGGGCCCCACAGCTTAAGTGAATAGTAAACCCCTTTATTTTAAATCCCTCTTGTTCACTAATGGCCAATTCACTGTCTAAAAATCTAATATAGGGGTATGAGTAGTCAAACCTAACTAATTTCGACGTTATTAGCGCAATGGCACTGACGGTTTTCGCGTTTGGCGATCCGGGTGCATCGAAGTGCGTACAGCGCGCTGTAATTGGTCGAACTTAATGGAACAACTTTGTATTCGAGCGTCAAACGAACCAAACGAATAAGCTATCTGACAGGTCTCGACGAGCCGGACGTCGTGGAGAAGTCCGTTTCGTCAAACGGCGAGCGGATTTTCTCGAAAAGTGTGAAAACCACCTAATAATGGACTAATCTGTAAGAAAACTTGATATTTTATGTGTTAGAAGATTAGGGACTTAAACCATAGGGTCCTAGATGCATTTTGAGCCTACAGCAAAGTGCTCGGATGATAGGGCTAAGTCTGAATTGGGTTTGAGGCAACTTGGCATAAGAATCTTTTATTAAATGGTGTTGCCTCTTCGTCTTCACAAGGGGGGGGAACTCGAGGGGACAGACTTGGACCCCAAGCATCACCTGGGTCCAGTGATTTACTCAGACCAAACTCGTGTGCTTGGGGAGGCCAAAGAACACAAATCCTTTAAAAGAAAATCCGAGAGGAGTGAGGGAAGCAAGAGAAGAACTCCAAGTTGGGTTCACTGAACTCTGGTGAGTTCCTCAAGCCTTCTTAATCCTCTGCTTCCTTTCCAGACCAAGCCCGAGAGTTTGGAGGCTGTGGAACACCACCCATTAAAGACCAAACCGAGAGAGAACAAGAAAGGTTGGGACCAACTTCACCCAGAAGGTTTTCTGAGTTCCCTGTGGTGATCTCCTGTGTCTGAGGACCCCTCTGGAACTTGCCGTGGCAGCGCGAAGAGGGAGGAAGAAAACCGGCTTCATCCCTTCTTCATCAACTCCGGCGAAGGTAAGGCTCACTAACCTTTGGATGTATGAGCCCGAGACCTTTAACAGTGGACCTATTAGGTCCTTAATATGCTACGTGCCAAGACCCGAGCCCCCATGCAGGGGGGATTGGCCGGCGGGAGCAAGTATTGGCCGGAAACCTAATAAGGCTCCGCCGCGGCCGATCTCTTTAAATAATGAACAAACCTAGCTAAAAATTGGTGTGTATGGACTGTAGGATATGTAGATCTATTCTGCAAAGTTTGGAAAAATATGGTGGAGTAATTAGAGAGAAAAACTAAACCCTAGTTTTGGGAAATTTTGTACTTCGGCCGAGCTGTTTGCTCCGGCGCCGGCAAGCCTCCCCACCGCCGGCCACATGCCCAGAGGTGCTCCTGGGAGTGAGAGGAGTGCACCCATGCACTTGCATGGCATCCATGCAGCACCAAATTGGCGCGGCCATGGATGATTCGAAAGTGAGTTCAAACTCGGCCGCCCGCGCTCCGGCCATCTCCTGTTACGGAATATGAGTTGGCATATTTCGTGAAAGTATTAAGTCTTGAAGATTGAAGATGAAAGAAGTTTGGATCATATACCTCAATCTCAAGAAAGAAGAATTCAAAAGGATCAGATATGTTTAACTAAAGATTTTTGGTGATCCGAATACTTCTTGTAGTGTAGAAACACTTGGAAGAATTTTTTATTGCATAAAAATCAAAAACTGGACATGGGACATGTTCAGGATCCGGATCAGACAGTCCAATCCGGATCCCGAAGGGTACTTGTTCATTGGCAAATCCAATCCGGATCAAAGGCCAGTTTCGATCCGGATCCCGAACATGGGATTTTGCTGAATTGTATGAACGATCCGGATCGGACCTTGCAATCCGGATCCCGAACCCTTGGTTTTCTGGAATTGTCAATCACGCTACGACGATCCGGATCACAGTAAATCCGATCCGGATCGCCGTCCTGAAAATTTCCAGAAACGGATAGTTTTTGATCCTTATCTTCTTCCAACGGTTTCTAACCTATATATAGACCCTCTATTCATTTTCTAGGGTAATCCAATAATCCGAAAATAATCCAAAAATACGACCGAAAGAGAAAAATCCACATATAGAGAAGAAAGGAAATCAATAGATTTATTTCTATGTTTCTTCATCTATATTGATTAATTTGATTCTAGGTTTTCCAAACTCAGATTTTGAGTAGAATCAAATTAATGAATACTTAGATGGTATTTCCGATCTATTTCTAATCTAAGTATTCGGCGGATCATCACCACCCAAAAACAACGATTTACCCTAAATCGGCGCGTGGACTCGCGTGGCCTTGTGGATTCAAGGTGCAACCGCTCTCGTGGATTCGGAGCGAGGTACGTTCGTGGATTCGAAGCGTGCTACTGGGTGAAGACCGTGGATTCGGTCGGACGTCGTGGACTCGACGTTGGACGCTGTGGACTCGGCGTTGGGCGCAGATCGTGGATTCGAGAAGCGTCGTGGAACGAGCGGAGAAGATCTACTAGGAGCGTATGGTAAAAGGTTGAGTCGTCTGTGAGTACGTTATATCACCTTGTACGTGTGTTAATTCTAGTGGATTTCGCCGTGTTATCGGTCCCGTGGTTTTTTACTCCGGTTTGGAGTTTTTCCACGTAAAAATCTTGCGTGTTCATTTATTTTTCCGCATTAGGTTTTATTGCGCAATGATTTTTTGAGTGTTTATTGTTTACACCTATTCACCCCCCTCTAGGTGTTTTTTCCCCTATTTAGATCCATATTAACATAACCCAACAAGTGGTATCAGAGCGGGAATAGGGTTGTAAACAATGGTTGAAGGTGGAAACATCAATCGACCCCCTTTCTTTGATGGAACAAATTATGCGTACTGGAAAGTACGGATGAAAGCCTTTTTAATTTCCATCGACGAAAGGGTGTGGCAATCAATTGAATTAGGATGGTCTAATCCAACTGAAATTATTTCTGATGTTCGCACCTTAAAACCTAGGTCGAAATGGACCAAGGAAGAGATAGATTCATCTTCTTACAATGGCAAGGGAATTAATGCTCTATTTAATGCTTTGTCACAAACAGAGTTCTCTCGCGTCTCGGCATGTGAGACTGCGAAAGAAATCTGGGATGTTCTTCAAGTTACGCATGAGGGAACTAACCTTGTGAAGATTCAGAAACTGCAAATGCTTACGAGCAAGTTTGACTCTATTTCTATGGCAGAAAATGAATCTTTCACAGACTATTACACACGATTGCAAGACATCGTAAACTCATGTGCTAACTTGGGAGAGAAGATTCCAGAATTTAAAGTTGTAAGAAAGATTTAAGAACTCTTCCTGAACGATTTCGCCCGAAGGTCGCAGCCATTGAAACAATTAAACACCCGGACGAAATGCGTGTAGAAGAATTAGTTGGTGCATTACAAACTTATGAAATGACATTTCCTACTAACTATTCTTCTGGAAAGGCATCCTCTTCTAAGTCTTCAGGTTATGCATTGAAAACAACAAAGAAGAAGACGCGGATTCATCCTCCTCAGACGATGACGAGAACCTATCTATGGAGGACTTTGAGAAGCAGCTCGCTCTCTTGACAAGGAAGTTTCGCCGCAACTTTCGAAGGGGTAATTCAAGCAAAACTCCATCCTTCGGAAAGTCGAAGAAAGGCAAGGGTTCTTCAAGCTACAAGTCAAGAAAGCAAGAGAACTTCTCAAAGGATAAGAAAAGTTCAGAGGGACAAGTACAGTGCTTCAAATGTCGAGGCTACGGCCACATTGCAACGGAGTGTCCCAACAAGAATCCGGCAAAGAAGAAAGCGATGCAAGTCGTCACTTGGGATGACAACTCCACGTCAAATGAGTCATCCTCAAGTGATGAAGAAGACAACGCGACAGCATTCCACGCGTCCACATCTTCACCCTTCATGTGCTTAATGGCAAGTACCTCCGATTCCTTGTCCAACTCCTCCCTGTTGAAAAGAACGCAACGGACGATGAATCGAGTAATTCTGAAGGTGAAGATTTTGCTCTTGCCTACCATAACTTTTGAGGGATTCAAAGAAACTGGCAAAGCAAAACGGAGGTTGAGAGGGAGATTGCAGGATCTCGAAGAAGAAGCAAAAAGGGCATCTTCTCTCTCAAACGCTCTTGAAGTGGAAAGGGATAACTTAGCCAAAGCAAATGTTTCCCTTCAAGAGTCCAATGAGCTTTTCGAGAAAGAACATGAGAAATGGTGGACAAAGCGAATTATTTCTTGAAGCTCTACGGCGAGGCTCGACAGGAAAAATGGAAATGACAAAGACCATTCTCCAACTAAAGGATGACTTAAAGCGATTCTCTTCTGGAAGGAGTAAGTTGGACAGGCTTCTTGGTCTTGGTCAAACAAATAAGTTCGGCCTCGGATACACTCAAACTGGAGACATTCCAAGTTCGAGTGGGACAGTATTTGTGCCTCAGTCGGTATCTCCTCCTCCGACACCGGAATTCACGACAAGCAACGACAACAAGCCTACTTCATCCTCTTCGGGATCGTCAAGATCTAAGGTATGTTTTCGTTGTGGCATTTCAGGGCACATAAGGAGAAATTGCAAGACGGGAGCCAAACGCACACCTCAAGCACCTCTTGCAATGACTACCAAAAAGGTGATTCCTCAGAAATCAATGCAAATCATTCAAAGGAAAAGAGCCTTGGTAGTTCACCGCTCAAGACGACATCATCAAGGAGCAGCAATCTTCAACAAGACGCTTTCACCTAGGAGAATAACTTCACGACCATTACCGACGCATTCCAAAAAGGTTTGGGTGCGCAAAGGTGAAATTTTCCCTTGTCTTGTTACTAATGTTTCCTTGCATGCATATGATAGTTCGTCTTGGTATCTGGATAGCGGGTGTTCCCGTCACATGACCGGTGACAAAAACTGTTTTCAAACCTTTGAGAAAATCTCCGGAGGACTTGTTGTTTTCGGAGATGGTCGGTCTTCCAAAATTGTTGGAAAAGGAACGGTAGCTATTCCAGATGGCCCGGTTCTAAATAATGTGTTATTTGTTCATGGCCTTAAGACTAACCTCATAAGCATAAGTCAACTTTGTGATAATGGTTATTCAGTTAATTTTTCATCTGATGAATGTACTGTAACTGACAAGAACCATGCTTTCTTTTTAAAAGGGGTTAGATCAGAAAACAATTGTTATGTAGTTCCTCATAAAATTTCTGAAAAATGTAACCTAGCATCTTTGAAAAATGAAACACTTTGGCATGAAAGGCTAGGTCACATAAACTTTAAGGAACTTGCTAGAATTTCAAACAAAGATGTGGTCAAGGGGGTTCCGAAACTTTCTTTTGAACAAAACATTGTGTGTGGCGGTTGCCAAAAGGGAAAACAGTCTAGGACTGCACACAAGAACTTGAACCACATAGGTACAAAACGGCCTTTGGAACTTTTGCACATGGATTTAATGGGGCCAACTCGTCAACCATCTCTGGGAGGTAAATGGTATATTTTCTTATTGGTTGATGATTTCTCTAGATATACTTGGGTAGCATTTTTAAAAGAGAAAGCTGATACTTTTGATTCTTTTCACGAGATTTGCCATCGTATTATGATTGAAAAGAATGAAAAGATTACTCGAGTTAGAAGTGATAGAGGTGGAGAATTCATAAATTCCAAATTCATTGATTTTTGCACTTCTAACGGCATTAAACATGAATTCTCGGCACCCTATACACCTCAACAAAATGGTGTAGTCGAGCGCAAAAACAGGGTCGTACAGGAGATGGCACGTGTTATGCTTCATAGCCGGAACTTACCGTTATATTTTTGGGCTGAAGCGGTGAACACTGCTGTCTATGTTATTAATCGCGTGTATTTGCGCCCGGGGACTTTAAATACACCATATGAACTATGGTTTTGTAGAAAACCTAACATCAAATATTTTCGTATCTTTGGGAGTCGGTGTTTTATTTTACGTGATCGCGAAAATCTTGGAAAATTTGACTCTCGAAGTGACGAAGGGATTTTCTTAGGTTATTCTACAAACAGTAGAGCATATCGAGTTTTTAACTTAGAATCTAAGACGATCGTAGAATCGATAAATGTTAAGGTAGATGAAGCTTTTCACTTTGAATCTGAAAAATCTACCCTCGATATCTCTCTTGATGATGATACACCTGCTAATGCATCTTCTTCTAACAATTCTTTCGATAATAATGATGCATCTAACGGTTCTTCAAGTTTATCTGATGTGCAGGAATCATCTCGTGTACCTCCGACTACTCCTTACCTCAAACGTTACGCATCTCCAAGGATCATCCTGAATCGAACATCATTGGAGATCCACAAGAAGGAGTTAGAACACGGAGACAATTGGTTTGCGGATTTGCATGCTATGTATCTTAATCGAACCAAAGAATGTTGATGAAGCTCTTCAAGATGACTACTGGATTAAAGCAATGCAGGAAGAGCTCCATCAATTTGAGCGAAACAAAGTCTGGGAATTAACGAAGCCTCCGAAGCAACACAATGTGATAGGTACCAAATGGATTTTCAAGAACAAGAAAAATGAAGATGGTACTATCATCAGGAACAAAGCAAGGTTAGTTGCTCAAGGCTACTCTCAAGTAGAAGGTATAGACTTTGATGAAACTTTCGCCCCTGTAGCTAGACTCGAGTCCATTCGTATCTTATTTGCGATAGCTTGTCATTTTAAAATCAAATTATTTCAAATGGACGTTAAGAGCGCATTTTTAAATGGGTTTTTAAATGAGGAAGTTTATGTGGCTCAACCGAAAGGTTTTGTGGACCATAAACTACCTAACCATGTTTTTCGTTTGAAAAAGGCTCTTTACGGTCTGAAACAAGCACCGCGAGCATGGTACGAAAGGTTGACAAAGCACCTTTTGGAAAAGGGCTATACTCGAGGGGGAGCTGACAGGACTCTCTTTGTGAAGCATTATCAAAACAATTTCATTGTAGCACAAATCTATGTCGATGACATTGTATTTGGTGCAACAAGAGATAATGATGCTTCTAAATTCGCGGAGACCATGGAAAGCGAATTTGAGATGTCCATGATGGGCGAATTGACTTATTTTCTTGGATTACAAGTTAAACAAAACGATGAAGGAATTCACTTGTGTCAATCCAAGTATGCAATGGAGTTGGTCAAAAAGTTTGATTTAGAAAATTCTAAGGATTTTCCGACTCCAATGGGAACTAGCCATAAGGGACTTGGAAGTGAATCACATAGTGAGAATGTAGACGAGAAACTGTATCGCAGTATGATTGGAAGTCTACTATATCTCACGGCTAGTCGCCCGGATATATCCTTCAGTGTTGGGATTTGTGCGAGATATCAATCAGCACCGAAGGAGGTTCACCTGAAAGCGGTGAAACGGATCATCCGGTATATCAAAGGTACAATAAATTTCGGAATTTGGTATCCTATGGGAACAAGTTTGGATATTGTTGGATACTCAGATGCCGATTGGGCTGGATCAGTGGATGATCGGAAAAGCACGAGTGGTGCATGCTTCTATCTTGGCCATTGCCTTGTTGCATGGCACAGTAAAAAGCAGAACTGCATAGCACTCTCGACTGCCGAAGCGGAGTACATTTCTGCAGGAAGTTGTTCAACCCAATTGATTTGGATGAAAAGCGTGTTGAGCGATTTCCGGATTTCAGCAACTTCGGTAACCATTTTTGTGACAACACTAGTGCTATTAACATTTCAAAAAACCCTGTGTTGCACTCTAGAACAAAACATATTGAACTTAGATATCATTTTCTTAGAGAGCTAGTTGAATCAAATATTCTTCAACTGTCATATATTTCAACTGAGGATCAATTAGCTGACATCTTAACAAAACCTTTGGATCAAAAACGTTTTATTCACTTGCGTAAAGCAATTGGCATGCTTTCCTTGAAATAACCTCTTTTTGAAACCTTTGCTTAGGTTAGGTTTTGTTTTTGTTTTTTGTTCTTTATCTATGTTTGTACATAGGACATTAATTGAGCATAAATCATAATTGACTTTAATTGCATCTTTTCACACATTTAGAAATTTATTATGCTTTTGATATCATAATATTTCAATGTTGCAATGATCATTTATGTTAATTAAGTCATCTTTTAAGTGATCAAAGTCAATTTCTCTCTCAATGATCTCTTGGTATAGTCATTATCTTATTTGATTGCTTAGTCGAGTATGAATGCGAGATCAATTTTTGGTTGAATACCTTATATATTAAATAATTGATAGCCAATTGAGGGGGAGTCAAAGAAATGTAATATGCTCAAAAGATGTGGAAAGAGTTACATCCCAATGAGGAGTGTGAAAACTACCACCACATGGAGAAAAGAAAAAGATACCCCATGAATGCAAAGCAAATTTTTGTTTTGAAAAATGTTGATGAAATGCATATTGAAATACTTGACTCAGTCAAATTTCATGGTTGGTATAAGGTGGGATTTTTGATGAAAGATGCTCAAAGAGCCACTCCTTCAACAGATTGTCTAGATATATTATCTAACTTATCTGGGATTTCAAACATCTATTGATCTTGGTATTTCATTTTCTTTACCAAATTGATGATTTGATAAAGGCATTACGCATAAGATCAGGATAGATGTGATTGAAGTTGTTCAACTTTAAGTGTTTTAATTTCATAAATTTTCGTTTCATTTTTGAGTATTTTTGATAGATTTTGTATAATCTATTTCTTGTTGTATGAAACGATGATTTTTGTTTAAAGTTGATATGCTAAAGTGCTTACATACTTTTTCTGGATTTTATGGAATTTTTCTAAATTTTTCTGAAGAAAAAGTTGAAGCCGATCCGGATCGGACTAAGTGATCCGGATCCCGAACGCAGGTTTTCCTGCGGGTAGCCGATCCGGATCACATTCTCGATCCGATCCGGATCACGGCTAGGGTTTTAATAGAACAAGAGGGTTTTGATTTCTTTTACCCAATCTTTTGTTCTTAAGCCTCTAGAGTTTCTCTCTCTAGATTTCTTGCATCTTGGAGCCTTCCAAACTCAAGTTCTTCGATTCCAAGTAAGTTTTATTGATCAAAATCTCGGTTTTTCACTGTTTTTCTTTATTTGCTCAAAACGTGAGTAGAAATCATGGAACTTTTTCGTTTGTGAATGGTTTTTGGTCAAATTTCTTTTGAAATAAGGACTCTGGGTAGATTAGTTTTGATTATATGCTGGGTATTCTCCTGATTAACGAATTTTTGGGCTTCGATTTCTAAAAATTCGGTTTTAGGGCATATAATAGGAATTTTTGAAAATCATGCAATTGATCTATTTTTAAAATTCTTTTTGCAAAACTAATTTGATTCTTAGTCTCTCTACATGATTATGATTGTTTGGGTACAATTTTGCAAATTTTTGAAAACTGAAAATTTTCGTGTTCTTGAGTTGATTCTTCACAGGACTTCTTTCTTCATTAAGCACTTGGATCAATGGCATTCTCATGGATCATTCTTCTGTTAATCTCAATGGTGCACACACGTGCAACTGTCAAAAAGGAACAAGATGACTCAACTCGAGACAAGACAAAAGAAGCAGATGTAGACATCTCAGATTTTGATGAAGAGGAGTGGGACGAATTCCTCAGGTTAAATCAAGAAAGAGTTGATAAGGAGGACAGGCAATATTTGAAGAACAAAAAGCTGATGAAATCTGCTTCAACAACCAAACAATATACAAGACGGAAAAATGTCAAAGGAAGCGGAATTCAGATTAATGAGCCTCTGACCAGAGCACGCTCACTTTCTGGAATTCAACATAGTGAATCTCCATGGATTGAAGGTCAAGATGCACCATCTGCACCTAGGCAAAATCCATCATCCTCCAAGAGAACGACTGGAGAAAAAGATGATTTGGCATCCATTCGACAGGAACAGCGGAAACTCTCTTCTGAACAAGAAAGACTATCGAAAGAACTTCAACAGATTTCCTCTCAACATAAGAAGATCAGAAAGAAATATTCCAATATTTCAAAGATGCTTAAGGGGATTTTAAGCAAACTGAACTGCACCAGTTCAGACACTTCAGACTAAACAGGACTTCCTAACGTTCTTTTTCATCTTTTTGTGAAGGATTTCCCTTTTTAGGATTTAGTTTTGTTCTCACTTTGCTTTAGTTTTAGTTCTCAGTTTTTTCTTGATTTTGGACTTCTTACCTCTCCTTAAATTTTTGTAATTTTGGCTTAGTTTGTGACAAAAAGGGGGAGAGAGTTTAGAGATGAGATGTGAAAACTTTGAACAAAGAGAACTTTGAACAAACTTTGACTTTGGTGAAAGGTAAGTATCACAACTAACTTTGAACAAAGAGAACTTTGAACAAACTTTGACTTTGGTGAAAGGTAAGTATCACAACTTCTGGTTTTATCTTGTGATTTGTTGCATGTCCCTACTAACTATTCGACTAACTATTTGGACATGTATTTTTACTAACAAAGTTGTTTGATTACTAACAAAGCAAAGTTATGACATTTGGAATTTTATCGCGCTTAGAAGATATGTCAATGTTTGATTGTGATCTTATTGCATATCTGAATTACTAAATGTCATGATGAGTATAAACTTTATTTCTGCTAGGTTTTGAATGCTAGATATTCTTGAGGTATCTAACGATCTCTTGTTGTCAATAATGATTTCTTTTTGCAGAGAGTACAGATGTCTAAGTCTAGAGTCTGTTTTAGGAGTTTATCTCATGTATTTAAATTTTTTGGATCTCCATTGTAAATTTTTGTTGTATGGTGATAGCAACAAAAATATCCTTTTTGAATTTTCTTTTGTGGATTTGTGTTTTGTCACGAAACCGCCAAAGGGGGAGATTGTTACGGAATTTGAGTTGGCATATTTCGTGAAAGTATTAAGTCTTGAAGATTGAAGATGAAAGAAGTTTGGATCATATACCTCAATCTCAAGAAAGAAGAATTCAAAAGGATCAGGTATGTTTAACTAAAGATTTTTGGTGATCCGAATACTTCTTGTAGTGTAGAAACACTTGGAAGAATTTTTATTACATAAAAATCAAAAACTGGACATGGGACATGTTCAGGATCCGGATCAGACTTCCAATCCGGATCCCGAAGGGTGTTGTTCATTGGCAAATCCAATCCGGATCAAAGGCCAGCTTCGATCCGGATCCCGAACTTGGGATTTTGCTGAATTGTATGAACGATCCGGATCGGACTTGCGATCCGGATCCCGAACCCTTGGTTTTCTGGAATTGTCTTTCTTGCTACGACGATCCGGATCGCAGTAAATCCGATCCGGATCGCCGTCCTGAAAATTTCCAGAAAAGGATAGTTTTTGATCCTTATCTTCTTCCAATGGTTTCTAACCTATAAATAGACCCTATATTCATTTTCTAGGGCATCTAATAATCCGAAAATAATCCAAAAATACGACCGAAAGAGAAAAATCCACATATAGAGAAGAAAGGAAATCAATAGATTTATTCTATGTTTCTTCATCTATATTGATTGATTTGATTCTAGGTTTTCCAAACTCAGATTTTGAGTAGAATCAAATCAATGAATACTTAGATGGTATTTCCGATCTATTTCTAATCTAAGTATTCGGCGGATCATCACCACCCAAAAACAATGATTTACCCTAAATCGGCGCGTGGACTCGCGTGGCCTTGTGGATTCAAGGTGCAACCGCTCTCGTGGATTCGGAGCGAGGTACGTTCGTGGATTCGAAGCGTGCTACTGGGTGAAGACCGTGGATTCGGTCGGACGTCGTGGACTCGACGTTGGACGCTGTGGACTCGGCGTTGGGCGCAGATTGTGGATTCGAGAAGCGTCGTGGAACGAGCGGAGAAGATCTACTAGGAGCGTATGGTAAAAGGTTGAGTCGTCTGTGAGTACGTTATATCACCTTGTACGTGTGTTAATTCTAGTGGATTTCACCGTGTTATCGGTCCCGTGGTTTTTTACTCCGGTTTGGAGTTTTTCCACGTAAAAATCTTGCGTGTTCATTTATTTTTCCGCATTGGGTTTTATTGCGCAATGATTTTTTGAGTGTTTATTATTTACACCTATTCACCCCCCTCTAGGTGTTTTTTCTCCTATTTAGATCCATATTTCACACAACCCAACATCTCCGGCCGGGGAGGAGGTGTCGGGAAGCTTTGTATGGGCCAGAGGAAGCTTCCATATAAGTTGGAAGACTTCTTATGGCTTCTGTAAAAATCTGCCATTAACGAGCTTGAGCTCCAAAATGGAGCTTTGCTCCCCGCCGCCGCCGCCACACCCCGTGGCCAGCCAAGGGTCTGGAAAGCTTCAGGGAGGCAGATGGCACCTACTGGTGCATTTGGTTGAGCCCCAGACCCTGCGGATGGAGCATCACAAAAATCAATGCAAAACTTCATCTTCTTCATCATGGAGCTCGGCCAACCCGGGGCTTTTCGAGTTGCTCCAGTTGAGGGGAAAAGTTCCAGAAACTCAGAGGATCTAGTTGATCCAAGTTGAAAGCCCTCAGGTGCCCTGGTTGCAGAAAATCAAGTTGTGAATGGTGTTGAGTGTATGTGTTTGAAATGTGCATACTAGGTGTTTGATAAAATGCCTAAGAGAGAAAAAAATGTGGAATTTGACGTTTCTGTAAATATAAAGGTTGTTTCAAATGTTTCCCTGAGCTTGATGCTCACCTCAGATCAAAAGGATTCTGTGTGGAATAAAATTTGGAGCATTGTGAACTTGTATGTGTGCACGGCTTTGGTTCTGTTTGAACCAGCACACCTGGGCTGCAACCAGTGCAAGCCCTGGTATCCTAGCAACATTTAGATCAACTTTGATATACAGACTTTTGCTGTTTGAAGTTTGGATTGAAAGATGTAGTTAAATCAACCTAAAACTATAATGTTGGAACAAAACTATGTTCTAGGCTGTTTGCGAAGCCGCGACAGTGAGTTCTTGACTAATTTGGGGTCACTGGACGCGATGCTCGCGTTAGATTTGGATTTTGAAGACTCGGAGAAACAAAAATTCATTTTAGGCTATGTTAGTAAAGTATTTTATGGCCAGAAGTTTGCCTCGGGTTCCGTGCTGCCACAAATGGGTAAGCACGGTGTTCAGCTAGATAAATGTCACCTGCTGGAAGTGACGGTTCATTAAAATTCATTTTCAGTTGGAAGAACGAGCGAAAACAGTGCTCAAATGACATTATTATTTAAATATTAGAGGTTTTAAAATTGATCTGGGTTTTAAGTTGTGGTTAGTGAGTTCGAGGTTGATTATTATGTTTGATCCAGGTTGGCTCGATTTGTCTCTGGTCCTCGAGCATACAGTGGATTACAGTTTAGTCGCCGCTATTTGTCAGGTGGGTTTATCTTCGGTCCGGGCTTTATCATTTCGGCCCTCTGTGTACGGTATTGGTTGGACCCCTGTTTTTGTTAACCTGACTTATATTTGAGCCTGTCTGCCTTTGATTGAGTTATATTACTATTTGCTTCTTGGCCTGATTGGTCATTACCTGATTTGCACTTCATTGCTTGATTATCAGTATCTATATCCTGATTCATGTTCTAATTGATGTTGATTATATTCCTGCCTATGAGTTGATTTTGATATTTCATCCTTGATTGGATTGTTTCGGCTTGTTGTTGATCCAGTATTCATATCCTTGTTCTGAACATTGCTATGCCTATTTGGTGATTAGATGTTTGAGCCTGTACCGCTAAACACATGATTTTATTCAACAAATGTTTTTACTCAAGCATCGCGGAGTTGCCCGAGTCTGTTCTTGTTTGATAGGACAAAGGTAATGCTCTGCGAGGTTTGGACCTAAAACTTGTTTTCAAAATGTTTTTCTTAAAACAACATGTGTTTAGTCTGGTATGATTGTTCTTGCATATGAGTTGAGATTCAGTTGATTCTGACATTGCTTCCTTGATTGGATTAGTTGATGATTGATCTTGCATATGAGTTGAGATATCTGTTGGCATATTATTGTTGCATCCCAGTGGGGATTGTTCCCAGCTTATTGCCGAATTACCCGGTCTGTGGACCGTGAGCTTGAGCATTCGCATGATTTATCGCCCGCACTGCTGTACTTCACGAACATCAGCGGAGTCATGACTCGTGTAGATGTTCTTTACCGGTAAAGTGGTTAGCAGTAGCTACCCGTGACTCCCAGGTTAGTGCCCAAGGGTGCCGGAGTGTTGACTCCCAGGTTAGTGCCCGAGGGTGCCGGAGTATGTCAGCCAGGTTGGTGCCAGGTTCGGCGAGGTTTTCCCTGAGGTCTTGATGACCAATATGGTGGCTTGAGATTGGGTTGATTTTAGTATTTCATCTATTGATGCATGAGTTGCTGATTGATATGTTTACTTCATTATCCATTGCTTCTTGGATTTGATTTTCTATTACCCACCTATATATGTTGATGATTGACATGTTTACTTCATCTAAGTCCATTGATTCCTTGATTTGATGTTCTATCATCCACCTATACATGCTGAGACTTGAGATGATGCCTTTGATTATAGTTTCATGATTACATATCTGTTGACACTCCATGTTACTTTCATGAGTATATACCTGTTGATCTCCACGTTGCTTCCATGATATTAGATTTATTGTGACACCCCCGGAATTTGGATTAGTCCTCTATATAAATGATATAATAGGACTAAAATCTCTAACCCGGCTATAGCATTTTGGATGCTAGCAAGATCCAAGAGGAACATGAGAGTTAAGCGTGCTAGAGCTAGAGTAGTTCTAGGATGGGTGACCCCCTGGGAAGTGGGGCGTCACAGTTGGTATCAGAGCCATTCACCAGCCGGAAATGTGAGATGAGTCTCGGCTGAGCCAGGGTTATATAGCGGGTAGAGTGAGGCTCCCCGGCTAATGACCGTTGTGAGTGGAGTGCAGCTCCTCACAAGGTCGGCTAAGGCTAGCGAGACGAGTCTCACATCGCCTGGTGCTTGTGAGTGTGCTTGAGCCTGACGTGGACGTCAGGGCTTAAAGGGGGGAAGAATGTGACACCCCCGGAATTTGGATTAGTCCTCTATATAAATGATATAATAGGACTAAAATCTCTAACCCGGCTATAGCATTTTGGATGGTAGCAGGATCCAAGAGGAACATGAGAGTTAAGCGTGCTAGAGCTAGAGTAGTTCTAGGATGGGTGACCCCCTGGGAAGTGGGGCGTCACATTTGTTGATCTCCATGATTATATATCTATATATCCTAACTGTGATTTCCATGATTAGATATCTGCCTATCCTAACGGTAAACTCCGTGATTATATATCTGTTGATCTCCATGTTGCCTAACTGTTATCTTAACTGTGATCATTGCTTATCCTAACTGTGATTATATAATCTGCTGATCTTCATGAAATACATATCTGTTATTCTAACCCCTGATTATTACTATCCTCTAGTATTGTATACCAGTAGGTACGATCTGCTATTTCTCGGCTCGTCGTGCCCACTGGGATACACTCCGGTATGTCTCACACCCTCGGGTGACTGTTTTTCAGGTCGAGCGGGTGTTGGGATGTCGGGACGAGTTGGTGAGGTTTCAAGTTAGATGTTGACCCTGGACAGCCGAAAGTTGTGTAATAGTTGTAAAGAGAAAATTTGGGAATCCAGTTGAAATTTTTGTAAAGTATTTGGAATAATTAAATTGTAATTTTTAATAGTTATAGTACGTAGTTAGTACTCTGATGTTGTTGCCAAGCCAGCCGTGCATATATAGAGAAGGCTCAATCCCAAAGGGGATTGGGACTCTTCTATATATGTGGCGGTCTGTCATTGCCCTAGCTGTTTTTGCAACTCTGATTTAAAAAAAAAAAAAAAAAAAAAAAAAATTATACACTGGTTTTTGAACTCGGGGCGTGACAGACAATCAGAGCGGGTGATCCAGATCCTTGAAGACATGCTGCGGGCATACATGCTAGACCTGGGCGACGGATGGTCTCAATACCTGCCACTTGTGGAATTCGCCTATAATAACAGTTACCAAGCCAGTATTAAGATGGCGCCATACGAAGCTTTGTACGGACGCCGCTGTCGGTCGCCTTTATGCTGGGATGACTTGGGAGAGCGCAAATGGTTGGGACCGGATTTGGTCGAAGAAACTGAGGCAAAGGTGCGCCTCATCAGGCAGCGATTGTTAACCGTCCAGAGCAGACAGAAAAGTTACGCAGACCGCAGGCGACGGGAGTTGGAATTCGCAGTGGGCGAGCACGTGTTGCTGCGAGTGTCGCCTTCGAAAGGGACCCGACGTTTCGGCCTGAGAGGGAAATTAAGCCCGAGGTACGTGGGACCATTTGAGATTCTAGAGCGTGTGGGTCCGGTGGCTTATCGCTTGGCCTTGCCGCCAAGCCTAGACCGTGTACACAACGTGTTCCACGTATCGATGTTCCGAAAGTACCTTCCCGACCCCTCTCACGCCCTGGACATATCCACGATCAAGCTTCAGGAGGATTTAACTGTCGAGGAAACACCGGTGCGGATCCTGGCGCGAGAGGACAAGAAACTGCGGAACCGGACCATCCCCAACGTGAAGGTCCAATGGAGCAACCACGAGGAACGCGAGGCGACGTGGGAGTTGGAATCGAAAATGAGGGAATGTTTTCCCGAGCTGTTTAGCGGGGGTTGTAATTAAGTTTCGGGGACGAAACTTTTTATAAAGTGTGAGTGGTGTAATGACACGGTGTTTTGTAATATTTAACCCTCCTTCTAATTTTGTGTTCTTTTAGTACTCCGGGAATATTACTTTTGGTTTGTCGGTCGGTGTGTGTGGTGCTTATATTTTTCTGCGAAAGAGCGCGAAAAATAATGACCGACGGTGCGATCGGATCGGAAATCCGATGTCGGGAACCCCCGGAACGGGATTTTTAGTGATGCGATGATTAGTCGTGCATCGAAATCCGTGCAAAATATCTTGCACCCGTTTGGGATAACGGGAGTTATCCCGTGTGGATAATTAATTAATTAATTAATTAATTAATTATCCGGTGATGGAAAAAGAGATTTTTCTCTACGTACGATTTGAGAAAATAACAGAAAATAAGGAAAAAATAAATAAATAGATAACATAAGTATTTTTCCTCCCCCTCGTTAAGAAAAGAAAAGAGAGAATTCTAAACCCTAGCCGTAAGAGCGGAAAGAAAAGAAAGAAAAGAGGAAAGGCGAAACCCTAACCGGAAGAAAGGAAAAGGGAGAAGACGGCGGATCTGATCACCCCGAAGCACGTACCGGAACCAAGAACGTGATCGGTCGTACCCCGTCGATTAATCCGGTGAGTTTTTATTTCGTAGTATTTTTCCGGTTTTTCCTTTTCGATTATTGGGTGTTTTTCCCGTTCTCGATTCCTCCGCCCGCCGCCGTCACCGTGCGGGGTAGGGCACGGTGCGCGCGCGGGCGACGCACGGTGCCGCTAGGGCACCGCGCGGATGAAGGAACGCGCGGTGCCACTAGGTCGCCGCGCGGACGGGCGCCACAAGGACGGGCGCCGCGCGGGCGCCGCCCGGATCCCACGCGGCACGGCGCCGCGTGGGCGGCGCGCGGCCCGGCGGCGCGCGGGCGCCGCGCCCGGCAACCGCACGCGCGCGAGCGCCGCGCGGGCGCCGTGCGGCCCGACGCCGCGCGAGCGCCGCGCGGGCGCCGCGACCGACCCCGCGCAGGCGCCGCGCAGCCTGCACCCGCACGGGCGCCGCGCGGCGTGTACCCGCACGGTGCGAGCACTGCGCGGGCAGTCTCCGCGCGGGGGTTCGGCAGGTGCGATTCTCGTCGCCGTTTTTGGGGTTACGGCTCAGATGTGATTAGGGTTGCTTTTCCGGTAAACGTGTAAGTTATTGACTATTATTTTGGGGATTTTTCTTAGGTCCAGGTGTGCAGCGGGAAGGTGTCTGAGACTCGTAGTATCCCATTTCTCCCGCGACCAGGTGGGTTCTTTTGCATCAAGTGCTGTAAGTGCATTGAGTGCAACATATCACTAAAGTATCTATTGCTAACCGGTTAATAAAGTAGATGAGAGGTGCTAATGTTTTAATCCTTCGCATTTTGTAATAATCAATCCACGCCGATTTCGGCATCCCTGCTTTGAATGCTGCACGTACACCGGCGGAATAGGCCCCCGCATTGGTGTACTTTTCCGGAGAAGTGGTCTGTAGGACCCGTGTGCCCCACGTGTGTTGTTTGGGGACCTTATCACGATGGCGAAACGTGTCGCTCACGCATCGTGAGAGGGTTAGAGCTTCAAATGTCCCGTGGGGAGATTCGTCCACTACCCTGACGGGATGGTGTGAACTAAAGTAAATAAAGTATTTAAATTAACTTGCAGGGCGTCGGGTAGCGAAGGTTCCGGTGCGGTGTAACTCTTTTTAAGCTCTTGTTTAATTTTGTTAAAGCATCTACTTTATTTGTCACTGACTTTACCCACTCCGTGACAGGTCCTAATAGGTGTGTATATCGGGACGGTGGTGAGGTGCCGCAGACTTAGCGTGGCCGAATGAGGCCCTTGGTTGAAACCTTTAGTTTGGTTGTCTCTCTCTCTTTCCTCTTTTCGTTATTTTGTGTGGTTGTGGATCATGCTGGATATGTGGACATGTAATTAACTGTTTGGATTTGGTTATGTTTTATGTTAACTGTGCGGCTGTTTTACGATGTAAAAGGATTTCGAAAACGCTTTTCAAAAATAGGGTGTCGTGTGGACACCACTTTGAAAACCCTGGGAACTTATCCTTTCAAAACAATGTAGCCGCCTGCATGTGAATGTTAGACGTTTATAAAGACTTGGGTGTCGAGTGGACACCGTTTGCGAACTTCTAGGTTCTTTCCAATGTTGTTGAATGAGGATACTTGTTGTACTTAGTCACGGTGACTGTGTGATCAATGCCGTGCAATGTTATTATCGTGAATGTAGTCGAGACGCCGTGTACTTATAAAGGAGACTCTGTCCGTTTGAAGAGTGAATTTGTATGTGTGGCGGGTCTGGCACGCACCGGTAGGCGGGGCCGTTGATTAATTGGTTTCAAAAAAAAAAAATAAACACGTTTTTCTGCTTATCCTGAGGCCTCCGGGGCGTGACACCCGTGGACCGCGCCCGCTGCGCCGGCCAACCGGGAGCTGCCACGTGTCCACCGCCCGGGTGCACGCCTCCGCGGTGGACCGCGCTCCTGCCCGTGCGCCTGCGCGCCTGCCCGCGTGCCCGCCGCCGCATTGCGCCGCTGCCCGCCGCCGCCGCCGCCTGCTGCCGGTTGCCTGAACTGTGCCAAGCTGCCTCGAAAAACGTGCGCGTCATCCGGGCTCCGAAAAATACAAATGAATTGTCCATTTTCATCGTTTTCGCGCGCTGAATCCAAATCCGATGTCCGTTTCTCCAAATTCTCAACCGAAATTTTGCCGAAGGCCCCCGGAAAGCCCACTTGATCCGATTTTCGCGCCGGGTCCATTCCAAAAATCCGGTTTGCCAAATTCCATCTCTAAAAATTCCCGAAGGCATCCGGAGAGGTGATCTTTTATCCAAACTTCGCCCTGAGTCCAAATTTGACATCCGCATCGCGCTAAATCACTTCTAAACACTCGACGGGTCCTCCAAATACTCCCGTGATCCATAAATAAGCCCGAAGTCCACCACTTGTGTCCAAATTGCGCACAAACACCACCAACACACCACACAAGCCTTCGAAAGCTGCCAAACAACCAAAAAACTCCCCCACGGGGAAACCAGGTCCTCACATCCTCCCCCACTAAAAGAAAGTTTCGTCCCCGAAACTAAAACAACCCACAACAAAACTAAAACAATCAAATCAACCAAAGATGCAAACACTAAACTAGCAAGGAAGGTACGGCTCCACCAGCAGGAAAGTCATCAACCCCAACCCCCGATTGAGAAAATAGCTGAAATTAGCGAAAAGTCCGAAAATTTCGAAAGATCAGTGCCTTCGCCCCAATCAAACAAGAACAGGTTCGGGCACTGTCTCCATTTCTAGAGCAATCTTCCGAAGTTTTAGTCCTGTTCGTAAATTTCAGTACAAAGGCGAGAAAAGGGAGGGAAGTGTTGGTGTCGTTCCTGCTGTGGCTACAAACGAATGCTACCACTAACGAGACTCCTAAGGACACAACCTCTAGTCCTAAACCTCACATCTGCTCCCGGGGTGGCGCCTGCCCAAAGCCGCTGAAGCTGATGCTGCTGGAAGGATACGCCGACAATCCGAGAATACGAACTCCTCCAGTCCAACTCGCAGAAGGGTAACTGCTCTCATTCCGTTATCAGTCGTAGCACGGCACCGCACCAACGAGTCCAACCTGTGTGCTCAATCCAAGTTCTGGAGCTGTCCTTGAATCATCACATCAGCAGGTAAAGTTCCAAGTCTCAACTGCACTGATCAAACACCGCGATCCTCCTCTACTAGTGGGATACAGGGAAGAATCCAAACGCTAAAACATGTAGCAGAAATTCCTAACCCATAACCGTGCAAAGATGCAGATGCAGATGCTCTAATAAATATGCAAAAAAATGCAGCGGTAACGTAAAGCTCAACTCAGCTAGCAGAAATAAAATCATACCTGCCGCTACATGATCTGTTGCCGGGGTGTCCTCCACCAGGGCTGCATAAACCCGTCCACTGGGTGCTGCTGTAAAGTACCGGATTTTCGGCACATAAATAAATATAAATAAAGGTGGGATGAAATCCTATTGTTATGAAAGTTGGGGAAGTAAAGAATATTTGGAAGCGAGTTGGGCCCAAATCGGGATTAAAATGAGAGTTCTGGAATTTTATTCGAGAAAGGGGGCCCAGATTTTTAGTGGAAAATTCACAGTGTCGGAAAATTTCAAAAAAATTACGGGAGCCCCGTAAATATGTTTTATGGCCACAGAAAAAGTTTCGCGTTGATCGGAGGCCGGATAGTGGGAACGGGCTCCGCCAACAGTGTCGAAAAATTTTGAGAAAAATACGGGAGCTGTGTAATTATGTTTTAAGGTCACGGTAAAAATTTTGTGTTGATCGGAAACCCGGATTGTGAGAACGGGGTCCGCCAGCAATTTTGGATACAGCGAGGCTTTTGGTGGCCCAAAAATGGCCCAAAGTGAAAATTTAAAATTTTCTGTGGTAAATTAAGCTGAAACGAAGTTGCCTGTCAAATTTGGACTGAAACGGACGAGAAACGGACAGAAAACGAAGCAAAAACGGATTTCAAGGAGGCGGCGGCGCGCGGATCGAGGCGCGCTTGCGTGCTGCGCAAGGAGCGCAGCAGGGGCGCTCCTGCGCGGGTCAGCGGGGGGCCGCCACATGGCGGGCCCCCATTGGGCCGCACAGGCGCAGAGACGTGCGCCTGTGGGGGCGCTCGGGGGTGCGCGCCTGTGTGGCGCGCACCGTGTCCCGCGCACGTGTAGCGCGCGGGTGCGGCGCCCACGTGGCGCGCAGGATGCGCGCCACGTGGCGCAGGGGGGCGCCGCCTGGACCCGGTGCGCGCCCCCTTGCCTGGTGGACCGCCACCCAAGGTTCCCCATTGGTGGGGGATCGTGGACCCGGTCCAGGGTCCACCCATTTCCCTTTTTTTCTCCTTTTCTTTCCTTCTTCTTCTTCCTCCTCCCCGCACCGCCATTCTTCTTCCTCTTCTCCCTTTCCTTCTCCACCCGGGCACGAGAGAGAGCGAAAGTGGGGGATTCGTGGGGAGGGAGCGGCACTTCGACGACTTCGTAGAGCGCGCAAAGTGCTCCAAAAAGCCAGATGGAGTACGCGATGCTGTCTAGGTAAGCCGTTCGTCATTTTTTTGTGGTGTTTTTGGCACAGTTTTTGAGCCTCCTTTTGGACATTAGATTTGACCCCCCGTACCGTTTTGCGTGTTAGGGACCGAGTTCTACTGTGCCGTTGCTGCCCGGACTGTCGCAGATATTTTTGGCGCGTCTCGTTTTGCGTGCAAGTTGTAAAAAAAAATGCACCGTTTTGCGTGCGGATTCGGCAAAAATGCGCAGTTTTGGGCGCAAACTCGAAAAACGTGCACCGTTTTGCGTGCAACGTTGAAAAAGAAAAGTGCATCGTTTTGCGTGCCAAATCGAGGTATGTGCTCTGTTTCGCGTGCAACTTATATTATCGCGCACAGTTTTGCGTGTAGTTTATGATATTATACATCGTTTTTCGTACAGGGATAGAAAAATATGCACCGATTTGCGTGCAATTTTACAGTTAAGCTTGCACCGTTTTGCGTGCAGATAATTTTATCGCGCACAGTTTTGCGTGCAGTTTATAATATTATACATTGTTTTTCGTGCAGGGATAGAAAAATATGCACCGATTTGCGTGCAACTTTACAGTTAAGCTAGCACCGTTTTGAGTGCAGATAATTTTATCGCGTATAGTTTTGCGTGCAGTTTATAATATTATACATCGTTTTTCGTGCAGGGATAGAAAAATATGCACCGATTTGTGTGCAACGTTACAGTTAAGCTTGCACCGTTTTGCGTGCAGATAATTTTATCGCGCACAATTTTGCGTGCAGTTTATAATATTATACATCGTTTTTCGTGCAGGGATAGAAAAATATGCCCCGTTTTGCGTGCAACCTTACAGTTAAGCATGCGCCGTTTTGCGTGCAGATAATTTTATCGTGCACCGTTTTGCGTGCAGTTTATAATATTATACATCATTTTTCGTGCAGGGATAGAAAAATGTGTATCGTTTTGCCTGCAACTCTACAGTTAAACGTGCATCGTTTTGCGTGCAAATTTGAGGTACGTGCATCGTTTTGCGTGCAGGTTGAATTAACGTGCACCGTTTTGCGTGCAGGTTGAAATGGCGCGCACCGTTTTGCATGCGAGTTTTTAATAACGTGCACCGTTTTGCGTGCAGGCAAGGAGAACGTGCATCGTTTTGCGTGCAAGCTCGAGGGAACAAGTGGAATCGCACGGAGACCAATTGCAAGTGTCTACAAGCAATTGGTAACACCACAAGGTGGGGAATTCTGCCGAAATTGGGTGACCTCTCCCCTTGCTCCTTTGCTTTTCGATTCGAAGCATGATAGTAGCCTGTTAGAGGCGTTAGGTAATTTGTGATTATGATTGCCTGTGTAGATGGAATTCAGATGAAAAATTGCAACTGTTGGTTGCCAGAGATAGAAGAATAGACGTGCTTGTGCAAAGGGACACAGAGGAAAAGTGCAACTGTTGGTTGCCAAAGATATATGATGAATATACATGCGTAGAAGTAATTACTATTGGATGAATGAAATGAAATAATTGCATGCATGAGAATGATTAGTTGATTATGACTGTGATCATGTTAGGGTATAACGCTAGGAATCAGGTGGCATCAAGGAAAAGGACATGTTGGTAGTAAGACTAGGAGAAAACCTAGATTCAGGGTTTAACGAGTGACATCAAACTTAGGAGTTAACCTAGGGTTGACGAGTGGCATTGACTTAGGGGATAACCTAAGGACATTGGATAGAGTGATCAACATAGAGTCAAGGACTCTAGGATGAGTATGACATGGAACTTAGGTAAGAGAAACTTAAGGTGGACTAGTGATCAACATAGAGTCAAGGACTCTAGGATTTATGTGACATGAAACTTAGGTGAAGAAAACCTAAGGAGAGTTAGTGATCAACATAGAGTCAGGGAACTCTGGAATGAGTGTGACAGGGAACTTAGGTAAAAGGAACCTAAGGTGAGCTAGAAGAGTTCAAACTCACAGGCAGGAAAATAGAGTTAAGTTAACTCTAGGGTTCTATAAGGATTCAGGGAAACGGAAAGAAGATCAAGTGTGGTGACATAAAAAGGGGAAATGAGAAATAGATCAAGTGTGGAGATATGAAAGGGGAAACAGGAAATTAGAGTCAGTGTAACTCTAAGTTAATAGTGGAACAGGAAAATAGAGTTAAATTAACTCTAGGATTCAGTGAGGAATCAGGAAAGTGGGATAAGATCCCCAGTTTAAAGAGTTGATCAAATATAACCCTAGAAGGTCATAGGGTGTCTGGGCAAATGGATAATAACTTTAACTTCAATTTGAGTTAAAGAAATAAAAGAGAAATGTTTAAGAGTCCAGGAGACTCTCTGGTTATCCTTATGGCAAGACCTAGGATAAGAGAAAAAATTATTGCAAAAAGGCAAAGATTAAAAGCAAGCTAAAAGTGGCTAAAAGCATAAAGAAAATGTAATTGGCGCCTTCGAATTTGAGACTCGTCAAGTGGAGCAGGACTCCCTGGGCAGTGACCCGTCGGACGAGGTACTTTCGAAGGGCTAAAAGTGAAAGCAAGGAGCTAAATGCTCAAAGAAAAGAGAAAGTGATTTGCCAGTGGCAAAAAGGGAGCTATAAACTCGAATAAGAAAGGAAAGCAAGTGTTCAAAGGCAAAGAGGCTAAGAACTAAAGTAAAAAGAAAAGAAAGAAAATATAAAGATAAAACGGGCGGACCTACGGTGAAGCCAGCCCATGTTGGAGGTACGGGCAGTATCCCTCTCCCGGGTAGAGACCCGCTCGGGACGCTTCTTCCGTAGGACGGGATAACACTTGCGGGTGTTATCGGCAACCTTAGAAATCTTATCTTATGGTAGCAGGACTACCGGGCTGGGGCCCGTTGGATAAGAAATTTCTGAGGGTTAACTTGAACTAAAGCACCAGAATCTAAAGAATAAAGAAAAATAGAGTGGCCAAGGTGGCCGGGTTAGTTGACCCTGTATACAGCGGCATAGTGGCCGAGTTGGTGCTTAGCAGCCTAGTGTGGCTAGACAGAGTAGTGCTGGGTCGATGAGTATACACAGATAGTGTAGTGACCTATTATATGGTAGCCTAGTATGGCTGGACAGTTTAGTGATGGGTTGACGAGTATATACAGACAGTGATGTATTATATTGCATAGCTGCATTGATATCGAGGATTTTAGTTTCCTAGCACTATTATTATTGCTTCCTTTGGATCAAGTGGTGTAGGACACTTTTTCTCGGTGGTTGAACCCACTGGGAACTCGGTCGTAGTTCTCACACCCCTTGGGTGACTCCCCCCACAGGTTCGGGTATGGATGCAGCGATCGTGACGGTTCAGACGCAGACGGCGAGGCATACGACAGGGGCAAGAGCCCAGCAGCATAGAGACCTAGAGGGTCTAGCAGAGGTACCATTCTGATATTTCTTGAGTGAACCTTGTACGGTGAGGAATTTATGTAAAAAGAATTGTAATAATTTATTTGCAAGTTCAGGAATGTAAAGTGTAATAAATTTAAGTTACGGTTCACTCTTGCATGCTTCCATTTCCGCTTTAGTTGTTGCAAAAATTTAAATTTGTAGTGATTTTTAGTACTCTGATATTGAGCTTCCGCATACACTGGTTGTGTTAATATGGATGTTACCGTTCCTTTCGGGTAGAAAAAGGTGTTACCCGATTGGCGGGTCTGTTGGCGTGCCCGAACCGTACAAATTGGCGGACTCGGGGCGTGACAGCTGCAGATCGTCGTCCCGTCTGTCCCGACGTCGTGGCCCACTCTGTCTGACGGTGTGCCGGAGGGGCTTCCGCTGCAAGAATAGGCAAGGGAGGTGCTGTCGCAATCGGTCGCACTGACAAAATGGCATGGGGGCATGCTGCGCGGAAATGTCCCAACTCTCCACAGAGGAAACACCGCCCCTGTCTCTGATCACACTGCGACGGTGGATGAGGCCCGCCACAGATGACACACCGCTCCTGTCGCTGCTGTCGATACTGCTGCTGCTGCGGCGGCCCACCTGATCTCTGACGCCTACGAAACCCACGACCCTCAGGATGAGATCGTGGAGGTCTCGGAGGTCCCTGCCGGCTCGTCTGACCCTCATCATCCAGTGCTGGGCGCTTCGCCCCCGAAATCTCTACGGGAGCTGGGGCCACCCCGACCATAACCGTCTCTCCGTGCTCCACATAGAGGGCCTGCTCCATAGAGGCATCCAGAGTCTGCAATCTCTGCGAGCGGACAAACTGGTAGATATCACGGCGCAGTCCTCGCTCAAACATGTAGATCCGGTGCGCCTCATCCCTAGCCGCGTGGGGTACACAAGCCAACAACTGGTTGAACTCTGCGATGTACTCATGCACGGGCCGATCTCCCTGTCGGAGATTCCTCAGCCGCTCCTCCAGCCTCTGCCTGACGCTCTCCGGGAAAAATGCTCCAAGGAGTAGACCGTGGAACTCCGTCCAAGTAAGCAGCTGGGTCCCAGGTGGACCAACTGGTCGAATACGACGCCACCAAGCCTCGGCGTTGCCCTCCAAAAAGTGAGTCGCCAATAGGACTTGAAACCGCTCCTCGATAAATAAGCTCTCGAAATGGCGCTCCATAGCCGTGATCCACGACTCTGCCTCCCACGGCTCCGAACTCTGCCCCGAAAAACGAGGTGGGTTAAACTGACGAAATCTCAACAACTAATCCACCACCTCTCCCTGCACTGCTCGGGTCAACTGCCCTGCCGTCCCGAACGGCTGTCTATCGGTTTCTGGTGCAATAGGGGCTGCCTGCACAGCTGGTACAACTGGGGGTGCCACAGCTGGCGGCGAAGGTGCGGGAAAACTCCCTGGGGGTGCAACAACTGGCGGTACCCCCTGCTCCAACATAAGCATCAACCGACCCATGGCCTCCTCCTAGCGCCGAGAAGCCTCCTCCGGGCGCCGTACAGCTTCTGACAACTGAGCCATCTGAGCCCGAAGCTCCGGCACCTCACTCTGCTGACCCTGTGCTGGCTCCTCCTGCCCAGGCTCATCGGCAGGGGAAGGCTGAGAACGCGTCTGTACCCTGCGTCGGGGAGGCATCGTGCCCACCTGCACACACAAGCAAACATCAGGACAGTACCAAACAACACTCGACCCAATTCAGCGAAAGTCTAAGACATGTCATCCATTCCCTAGCATTATGTTGTCTGCAGCCAACATAATCGCTTAGGAGAATAAACATGCCAATCACTCATTCCGTCCCTTGGGAGAGGTAAATCACTCAATCAGGACTCTCGCTAAAAGTCACGACTCTCACGCAGTCATCCTAATGTCCAACCACAAGCCTAGGGTTTCTAAGTCCATAATGACCTACAACCTAGGCTCTGATACCACCTAATCTATCACGCCCCGGCGTCGAAACTGCGACCCGGGCTCGCCAACAGATCCGCCGCCCATACGGGAATCCCCGTATAGACGAAGCGACTAACCAGCAAAAGATCAACTATACTATACAGATATCAGAGCTGAAAGTAAAACTGCTAGAAATAAAAACTAAGTGAACAACTACAACACTCAAATAATACAATCCATCCTCACCAAAATACAGAAATCTCTCGAGCAGTAAAATAAATACAACTCTATACCTCACTACAAAGTTCTCTCAACATGAACTCTCAAAAGTAATAAGGGTACATCTACTCTCAGGACGACGACTGGTAGGGATCTAGCTCGCAACTCCCTTACCTCGATCAGAAGAAGCAGCAACAGGAGCAACTGGAACAGGAGTAGAAGTCCCTGTGGGAAAAGACACCACGACGGGTGTGAGAACTACGTCCCAAGTAGTTCTCAGTGGGTGCCGCCAACAAGCCCGACGGTCTGCCCACTAAGTCTACTAGAGGCATAAAGTAACAATAATAATACTGAAATGAAAGGGCTGGAAAAGTAACTCTACAGCTACTATGCCTCTATCTAGATGCTCAAGAAAATGAAACAGATGGAAACATGATGCATCTACTAACCCACACAGTACAGTCACCCAATCTACACTGACTGCCGCATAGGGTCCAGTCAAACCTGCGCCTACCTACTGCCGTGACATCCCGGAGAACCGGACTTACGTAGGGCGTCCGTGGCTGCCACTAACTGGCCCAGCCAGAGGGACTGCGTCCGTAACTGCCACTAACTGGCCCAGTCAGAGGGACGACGTCGACAAGTCGCGATACAGAAGTAACAAATCCACCCCGGGCGTGGCTCTCGAGGGGAGCGACACCATCGAGGAAGAAGGTATCCGCGCACTCTGTCGAGCTCAAAGTGGCACTGCAGGCTATAGTCAAAATCCACGCTCACGCACTGAACGGAAAGACTCAATCCTCAAACATCTCGCACAACAGTCGGAGCACTCTCGACGACTCAGCTGATCAGCTCTCTCACGAAACACGAGACACAAGCCTCCCCAACAGCTCACAGCACAAACACACTGGCTGGAGATACTCCACAGCCAGGACCAACCCACAACTCAGGGTTAACAAATCTGGTCGGACGACACTCAACGACCCGGGACCACCGTCAACCCCGACGGTTCCCAACAGCAGAACATCAACCACACGGATAACTCAGGATGGACCGACACTATAAGGGTTTGGAAAACCCGAAAGGTCGGTGCTAAGAACCCTATCAAACAAGAACAGACTCTAGGCTCCGCCTATCGGAGTTCCCGGCCCCCTTACAGTTCGGGAACACGACAACCTCGGTACAACACGCAGAAAAAACCAACTAGGGCCCGAAAGTCCCGGGGGACCTACACCTACAACCCTGTCAAACAAGAACAGGTTCCAGGCTCGGCCCCCGTGGCTTCCGTCCCGACAAAGGAACGACCCCTAGAACCCAGACCACTCGAATCCTTTCGAGTGGGGAGATTACAGGAACCAGGTGACATTTGTTATTGAAAACCATTTTGATCTGGAAGAAATCCATATTTAATGATTTTAGTTCTTTTTAGAAAAACTGTTAGAAAACAAGTGTTTTACCCAAACCTCGAAGGGCTGATGCCTTTGTCCAATCAAACAAGAACAGACTTCAGCGGCCCTTCGAAGCTTGGAAGAAAAACATAGATAGACTAAAAATCATGTGTATGTCAAAAAGGTTCTGGGTTCTAGGTCCAGCTAACACAAGCACACAACTGCCACTAACATAGTGGCGACAGCACAAACAGGGATACAAGACCTCCCGGGACTACCGTTTACCCAAACGGCTCCCGGCACAGATAAGCGACCCACTACAACTACCAGACTCCACTCTGCTCCCAAGCACGAGTGCAAATGCAATCCACACTAAAAAGAAGTCCCGACCGCTCGGCCCACTACCCGGGCGAGGATAACACTAAGTCCAGGAATGAAAGAACAGTGTGGATGTCTAAACATAAATAACCCTAGCCCAAGTGAGGGTTTTCTACTGGTCTGGTTACACATGCAACATATGACGGGGGTGCTAGGTCAAGTTCCAAGAGAACAAATATTTAACAGGTAGTAGGAAGCAGAAGAGATCATACGATCAACAGATAATGACAAGGAATAACCATTCCTACATTCTAGCATGCTACATAAGAATCCACTATCATGCATGTTCCTACTATAGCAGATTTGCTGTTCAGTCCATCAAACTTGGAGATAAGGCCACCCACCTGAAGGCGCTAACTGTCCAAGATTCCACAGTTGAAAAATACCAGGAAATAGCAACTTCAAGTCCAACAGGTCCAGTACAGTCTACAAACCCTCCTGGGTACAACACAAGGCTACAATTACACTTAAATCCCAAAATCTGCCAAGTATGCAACACTGAAATTTCAGCCGCAAAGAAGTCAATTTTTCACCTGCAGAAAGAGCTCCAAAAATTCTGAAATAAATACCACAGCGTTCCTCGCGTCGATAGCTTCGAAACGGGTACCTGCACGCCCAAATCCAAACACCGTAGGCCAAGTTACAAATTCCACAGTATCGGTGCGCAAAATCCCAAAACCAATCAACTGTAAACTCTTGCACAGATAAGAAGGAAGATGTATACCTCCGGGAAGGCCTCAAGAAATTCCAAAAAAAATACCACGATGATCCTCGCGTCGAGTAGATGAAAAAAGTCTATAAGCACGTCCTGATCCGAGACTTGTGTGCGGAGATCTCGTCGGATGAAGCTGCTGTCCTCACAAATTCTCACAGCAAACCAGTGTCCCAGTGAGCAAGGAAAAACTCCTCGAAAAATGCGAGCCTCACCTGTTGCGAATCCAACGGCGAAGAAATCGCTCAAAAAGGTGGTCGGAGTAGGCCGGGGGAGCTCGCGCACCGAAACGCGACGAAGGGAAACCCAAATGGACGAGCGTCGCGCCGCGCCGTAAAAATAGAAACCTCGATAAGCGTGGTACCAAAAATCTCAAAACTTTGCAGCTGGATGCAGCATAGCTCGGGGATCAACTTTCCTGAAGGCGCCGTGGCGAGAGGAGGCTCGGAAATGCCAGAAAAAGGGGAAAGAAGGAAGCTCGGATCGCTTTTATAGGCTCCAGGAAACAATTCGGAAAATACCGAACGTGTCCCAGGTTCCGGGCGCCCGGAAGATTCGGGCTGCTACAGTGTTGTGCCCGGCCCAACACTGTGCAGGCCCGAATCCTCCCTGGGCCTCCACGTCGCTCGCCAAACAGCGCACAGCGGCGCCGACCACCACGCGAGCGACACGTGGCCGACCCAGACACTGACACGTGGCCCGGCAGTCAATCAACGCGCGCCTGGCGCGCGCACGTGCGCGCGCCAGCGCCTCCTGCGCACCCTGCCAGGCACGCGCCCCGAGGTGGCTGCACCTGCTACGTGGACCGAGTGCACGCGGACCGGCCAACCGGTGTACGCCACGTGTCCCCCCACCGGTCCACCGTACACCCGCTTTTCCCCATGGACCGCGCCCGCTACGCCGGCCAACCGGGAGCCGCCACGTGTCCACCGCCCGGGTGCACGCCTACGCGGTGGACCGCGCTCCTGCCCGTGCGCCTGCGTGCCTGCCCGCGTGCCCGCCGCCTGTAGTGATTCGGCCCTTAGGGGTATTTTTGACTCACATGTAAATTATTTAAGCCTTTAACTGAAATAAAATTATTTAATTTTTAAAAGTAGACCGGTGCGGGATGCGGGTATTTTTCTGGCAAAGGGCCCGAAAAATGAAGACCGACGGTGCGATCGGATAGGGAATCCGATGTACGGATCTCCCGGAATGGGATTTCTAAGATCGCGATGACTTTAGGCGTGCATCGGAATTCGTGTAAAATATTCGACATGCTTTCTGAGGAAGTTTGGATAATCCGTGTGATTAATTAATTAAGAAATTAATTAATCCTTGACGATAAATAAAATTGGAAATATATTTCCCATGATTATTTAATTAAATGAATTAAATAATCGGTGACTAGGATTTAAAAGGGTGGGATTTTATCTCGTGGATCAGATATTTATTGTTGAGAGATAAAATCCGGATATTTGTGGGTTTTTCCTTTCTACGTACATACGAATTAAAGAGAAAATTAATTAAATAAATAATTAAATAATAGGGATTATATAAGTGATCCCGATTATCGGAGGGAAAGAAAGGAAAAATAAAACCCTAACCGGTGAGGAGAGAAAGAAAGAGAAAAAGGAAAAGACGGAACCCTAGCCGAAAGGAAGGAAAAGGAAAAAGAGAAAGAGCCCGATCCTCCCGAACACCGAACCGAATGCAAGAACGCGACCGGGCGACCTTCCCGTCGATCTTCGGTGAGTAAAATATTTTTTTGGAATTTTTCGGGATTTTTCCGTCGTCTTTTTTGTTGAGTTTCGGGCTTCTCCGTCGTCTCCGTTACCGTCGCCGTCACCGTCGTCGTGCTAGGGCGCGGAACGGGCGACGGAGACGCGCGATGCCGCTAGGGCATCGCGCGGAAGATTTACGCGGATGGCCGGTCGCCACTGCGAGCGGCGACGGAGAAGACCGCGCGGGCACCGCGCGGGCTCCGCGCGGGACGCACCTAGGCGGGCGCCGTGCGGGCGCCGCGCGGGCCGCACCCACGCGGGCGCCGCGCGGGCGGCACCCGCGCGGGCCCGCAACCGCGCGGCTGCAGCACGGGCGGCACCCGCGCGGGCCCGCAACCACGCGGGCGCCGCGCGGGGCACCCGCACGGGCGCCGCGGGGGCAGCCCCCGCGCGGGCACCGCGCGAGAGCCGCACGGGCCCGCACCCGCGCGGGGCACCGCACGGGCGCCGCGCGAGCCCCCACCCGCGCGGGCGCCGCGCGGCCGCCGCGCGGGCAGTACCCGCGCGGGCGCCGCGCGAGGCGCCTCGCTGCGCCGCGTGGGCCGAAACCCACGCGGGCGCCGCCGCGGAGCCGCGCCGCGCGGTTCCGAGCCGCGCGGGGCTCCGACGGGCGGCGACGGCCGCGCGGGGTTCCGGTTTTCGGCGAACCGGACGGTGTTGGACTTTTCTGTCAAAATAAGTAAATTGGGGTTTTCCGTTTTGAGATGTTAGTATGTGTTTTTGACCATAGTTTATCCTTGCGGACTTTTCTTAGGTCCGGGTGCGCAGCGGGAGTGTGTGAAAGATCCAGGTGCTCCGATCTTCCCGCAACAAGGTGGGTACAGTTGCTATAAGTGCAACAAGTGCAGTAAGTGCATCTATCATCATAAAAAGTATTCTTAATATGTCTAACAAAGTAGATGGACTGTCTAACCTTTCGCATGATTGCATTTTATCTTATATAATAATTGTTGCGGCTACGGTCGCGGTGCTAAATACACGCCGATCTCGGCAAGGTGTTTCCAGATGCTGCACGTACACAGGCGGAATGGCCCCCGCATGGGTGTACTTTTCCGGAGAAGTGGTCTATATGACCCGTGTGCCCCACGTAGTGTGGGGACCTCTTCACGGTTGCTATAGGTGTCGCACTATCCCCGTGAAGAGGTTAAATGCATCAAATGTCCCGTGGGGAGATCGTCGACTACCCTGACGGAACGGTGTCACTAAAGTAAATAAAGTGAGTAAAGTAAGTTTCAGGGTTTTAGCGAAAGGTCCCGGTGTAATCGGTTTGCTCTTCTTTCCTTGTTGTTATTTAAACATCTACTTTGTTTGTCACTGACTTTACCCACTCCGTGACAGGTGTTACTAGGTGCGTTAGCCGGGATGGCGGTGAGACTGCGTCGCGAGGACCGTAGTCAGGATTCTTGGATTTATCTCATTTTCCTTCATGCTTTTATTAGTTAATTTGCTTGTGGATTATATTAGTTGTGGACATGTATTAGTTAGCACTGTGGATGAGATGTACTTTTACGTTTTAGATACTTTTAGTGATGTTTCATATGCGGCACGTTTTCATGAAAAACCAAATGATTTCGAAAATGTTTTCTCAAAACGAAGTGCCGTGTGGGCACGGGTTTTGCAACCGCTGGTTTTATCCTTTCCAAACGGTGACGCCGCTTTAATAACTTGCTTGAAAAAAATAAGGTGTCGAGTGGACACCGGTCTTTTAAAACAGTAGTTAAATTAATGTACTCTGATTGGTGATGTATGTCTACTGTATGGTTGATGGTTGATGGATGATGTTGTAAATGAGACGCCGTGCATATACAAAGGAGACTCTGTCCGTTGGCAGAGAGAATTTGTGTATGTGGCGGTCTGGCACGCACCGGGGATGAGGTTTATGTTACTATATTAAGAAAAAAAAAAAATATACACGCAATTTTTCGCTTTGCTTGACTCAAAAACCCCCGGGGGCGTGACAGATTAAATGGTATCAGAGAGAAACAACCATAACCATAGTAGACGTGATCCACATCCACAGTGTAAGGTGCCACAAGCAAATTGGACATGAGATAACCAAGGTGTAGGTGCGGTAGTACGTGAGAGTACGGGGAAAAAGGGAATGTAATATAGGTGTAATCGTAAGACAGGGTGCTAGGGTTATAACCTTAGGATTGACGTGGTTTCTTTGTTTACAGCAGACAACGGCCAGGATTCGGCCACCGAGCGCTAACTATTTCTCAATGGACAGGATGGATCCCACAGCCGCAGCCAACCGCTTACTCCACAACCAGCTACGCGACATAGCAGGGCAATTGCTAACCCTCACTGAGCGCCTATGCCTACTGACTCAAGATTTCGAGGGTGTCGACCGCACCCAGCGAGACGCCAGGGACGACGCCTATCGGGGAATGCCATCGGCAGGGTTCCCCACTTTTAACGAAGCGGTTATGTTGGCCCTGCGGGCAGAGCAAGAACTGGCCGAGACACGCGCTCGGCGGAGATATCCCTATCCCAGTCCGATGGAGGACCCCTTCCAGCAGGGCCCGGCACTCAAGCGCCAGAGGACAGAGGGGAACTTTGGAAAGACGATGAGAGGAGAACCCAAACCGCTGAGGAGGTCGTGTCCCATATGCAGTGGGGCGCATCAGGTGACGGATTGTCAATGGAGACACGGCCACTGCTACCGATGCGGCAAGCCAGGCCACGCACGCTACGAGTGCCCACGGAAACCGGGCACCACCAGGCCTCCGGCACCGCAACCGGAGGAAACGGAGAGGACTGCTACATCCGTTCCGCAAGGGAACCCCGACCAAGAGGGCCGAGGAGGAGGACGTCCGGAGAAAGCACGGAAGGATGAACCGACACCAGCGAGGAGCGCGAAACCACCTTAGGGACTGTGCGTAATCTGCGAGGGTGCTCACCCGGTGGCGGAATGTACTTGGAGGTACCATTACTGCAATCAATGTGGCTTGCCGGACCACTCTCGTGCCTTCTGCCCTCAGAGGCCCACCCCTGCCGCCGCCGCCGCGCCACCACAGCAGAGAGGACCAGAGAGTGCTGTGGCCCCTGTTCAGCCAAAGGATTTGCCCGGCGACCAGCAATCCGCAGACTCCTCAGACGTCAAGTCCCTTCCCCAGCACGCCGTACGACGCTAGCCCAAGGGCTGTGGACGGACTCCCCGGGATACTACAGTGGAGGACGCGACGTCCCAGACCTAGTAACGGCAGGTAACTTCTGTTTTTCCTCCTAGATTAGGAGCACCGGTTACACCTTAGCCTGCTACCCCAGTTAGACTCTCTCTCTCTCTCTCTCTCTCTCTCTCTCTCTCTCTCTCTCTCTCCCTCTTCTCCTCCTGCCGTCCCCTTCCCTGACCCCGAAAACGCCTAGTGCGGTTCGGGGGGGGGGGGGGAATCCATAGGTACTAGGCGAAGCCTTCCCCGGTCGATGTACGCGGGCGGGCTTCGAAGCATAGGAGAACCTTGTGTACTCGAGGCCCGTTAAGGGCCATGCAAGGAATAAATAGACTCCACCCTATGCCTTCCAGTCGAGAACCCAATGGGCCGTTAGGTAGTTCAGGGCCGCTCCCCAGATGAGGTTCAGCGGTCCCGTGGTAAAGGAATTTCCAGATGTATTTTCGGCGGAGCTCCCCGGAATGCCGCCGGAACGAGAGGTCGACTTCCCTATTGAGTTGCTTCTCGGCACCAAACCCATCACCAAGGCACCGTACAGGATGGCCTTCGCGGAGTTGAAAGAACTCAAGGCACAGTTGGAGGACCTTTTGGATAAGGGTTTTATCAGACCTAGCGCGTCACCTTGGGGCGCGCCCGTCCTGTTCGTGAGGAAGAAGGACGAAAGTCTCCGGTTGTGCATCGACTACTGGGAGATAAATAAGGTCACCGTTAAGAACAAGTACCCCCTGCCAAGGATCGACGACCTCTTCGACCAATTACAGGGGGCGACGGTGTTTTCAAAGATTGACCTGCAGTCGGGCTATCATCAGCTCCGGGTTAAGGGGGAGGACATCCCCAAAACGGCTTTCCGGACTCGCTATGGCCATTACGAATTTACGGTGATGCCATTCGGGCTCACAAATGCCCCGGCGGTGTTCATGGATATGATGAATAGGGTATTCAAACCCTTCCTGGATTTATTCGTGGTGGTCTTCATCGACGATATCCTCATCTACTCTCGTACAGACGAGGAACATGAAGAACATCTGCGCACAGTCCTCCAGACCCTACGGGAACAGAAACTCTACGCCAAACTCAAAAAGTGTGAGTTTTGGCTCCGTGAGGTCGGTTTCTTGGGGCACGTAATCTCGGCGGCTGGAGTCGCGGTGGATCCGAAGAAGATAGATTCGGTGACGGACTGGCCCCAACCGACGACGGTGACGGAGGTTCGAAGCTTCCTGGGATTAGCCGGGTATTACCGGCGCTTCGTGGAGGGTTTCTCCAAGATAGCCACCCCCTTAAACCGTTTGACTAGAAAGGGGGAAAAGTTCATCTGGACGGACAAATGCCAAAGGAGCTTCGAGGAGCTCAAGGATAGATTGACGCGAGCCCCGATTCTCGCCCTGCCAGAACCAGGGGAGGATTATGAAGTATTTTGCGATGCGTCGCGAAACGGACTGGGTGGAGTACTCATGCAACGGGGAAAGGTTATAGCCTATGCGTCAAGGCAGCTCAAGGAGTACGAGCGGAATTACCCCGTGCACGATTTGGAACTCGCAGCGGTTGTGTTCGTCCTCAAGCTTTGGAGACACTACCTGTATGGGGCACACTGCAATGTGTACTCAGATCATAAAAGTCTTAAGTACCTTTTCACCCAAAAGGAGTTAAATTTGCGACAAAGACGGTGGCTCGAGCTACTGAAGGATTACGATTTAACGATCCACTATCACCCGGGAAAGGCAAACGTGGTGGCCGACGCCCTGAGTCGCAAGGGGCAGGCCGAGGAGGCAGGTGTAAGTGCCATCACCCAGCAAGATAGTCTGATTGCGGAATTTTCGCGATTGAGACTAGAAGTAGTACCGGCAGGTACAGTCGCACAACTTCTGACACTGGTGGTCAGACCTACTTTGCTGGACAGAATTCTCGAAGGGCAATCGACTGATGACCAACTCCAGCTGGTGCGAAGTAGAATAACCGCCGACCAGGAAGGTGATTTCACAGTAAACTCCGACGGCACGATACGATTTCGGGGACGAATCTGCGTGCCGGATCTACCGGAACTCAAAGAGGAAATCCTGCGGGAGGCGCATACTGCCCCATATGCAGCGCACCCGGGGGAACGAAGATGTACAAGGACGTCAAACAGACCTTCTGGTGGCCCAAAATGAAGGGAGACGTGACTCGATTTGTGGCACACTGCCTGGTGTGCCAACAGGTGAAGGCCGAGCATCAGCGCCCGGCAGGAAAATTGCAACCTTTACCGGTGCCCGAGTGGAAGTGGGACATGATTACCATGGATTTTGTGACCGGATTCCCGAGATCGCCACAGGGACACGATGCGATATGGGTGATTGTGGACCGTTTGACGAAATCGGCCCACTTTCTGCCCATACACACGACGTGGACTCGGGAACGACTGGCACAAACATACATCAACGAAATAGTAAGGTTGCATGGGGTACCGACATCTATCACGTCGGACAGGGACACGTGATTTGTGTCAAACTTCTGGCAAAGCCTGCAGCGAGCAATGGGGACCAAATTGCACTTCAGTACGGCTTTTCACCCGCAAACCGATGGACAATCAGAGCGGGTGATACAGATCGTGGAGGACATGCTTCGAGCATGCGTTTTGGACTTGGGCGAAGGGTGGGCACGGTGTTTGCCCCTAGTGGAATTTGCCTACAATAATAGTTACCAGGCCAGCATTCAGATGGCACCATACGAGGCCCTGTACGGGCGCCGCTGTCGGTCTCCAATATGCTGGGACGACTTGGGTGAGCGTAAGTTTCTGGGCCCAGATTTGGTGGAGGAGACCGAAGCAAAGGTGCGATTGATTAGGCAAAGGCTACTGACCGCCCAGAGCAGACAGAAAAGCTACGCGGACAACAGACGCCGAGACTTAGAGTTCATGGTGGGTGAGCATGTGTTACTCCGAGTTTCGCCCTCCAAGGGGAACCGACGTTTCGGCATAAAGGGAAAGTTAAGCCCAAGGTACGTGGGACCGTTCGAGATCCTAGAACGCGTAGGACCGGTGGCGTACCGATTAGCCTTGCCGCCGAACCTCGAACGAGTCCACAACGTGTTCCATGTCTCAATGCTCCGGAAGTACCTCGCTGACCCCTCTCATGCCTTGGATGCCTCCACCATCGAGTTGCGAGAGGATTTGAGCGTCGAGGAGACGCCGGTGCGGATTTTGGCAAGAGAGGACAAGAAGTTGCGCAATCGAACTATCTCCTATGTAAAGGTCCAGTGGAGCAACCACGAAGAGCGCGAGGCGACATGGGAACTGGAATCGAAAATGAGGGAATGTTTTCCCGAATTGTTTAGTGAGGTTTGTACTTAAGTTTCGGGACGAAACTTTTTATAAAGTGTGAGTGGTGTAGTGATTCGGCCCTTAGGGATATTTTTGACTCACATGTAAATTATTTAAGCCTTTAAGTGAAATAAAATTATTTAATTTTTAAAAGTCGGCCGGTGCGGGGTGCGGGTATTTTTCTGGCAAAGGGACCGAAAAATGAAGACCGACGGTGCGATCGGATCGGAAATCCGATGTACGGATCTCCCGGAATGGGATTTCTAAGATCGCGATGACTTTAGGCGCGCATCGGAATTCGTGTAAAATATCCGACACGCTTTCTGAGGAAGTTTGGATAATACGTGTGATTAATTAATTAAGAAATTAATTAATCCTTGACGATAAATAAAATTGGGAATTTATTTCCCATGATTATTTAATTAAATGAATTAAATAATCGGTGACTAGGATTTAAAAGGGTGGGAATTATCTCGTGGATCAGATATTTATTGTTGAGAGATAAAATCCGGATATTTGTGGATTTTTCCTTTCTACGTACGTACGAATTAAAAAGAAAAATTAATTAAATAAATAATTAAATAATAGGGATTATATAAGTGATCCCGATTATTGGAGGGAAAGAAAGGAGAAATAAAACCCTAACCGGTGAGGAGAGAAAGAAAGAGAAAAAGGAAAAGACGGAACCCTAACCAGAAGGAAGGAAAAGGAAAAAGAGAAAGAGCCCGATCCTCCCGAACACCGAACCGAAGGCAAGAACGCGACCGGGCGACCTTCCCGTCGATCTTCGATGAGTAAACTATTTTTTCGGAATTTTTCGGGATTTTTCCGTCGTCCTTTTTGTTGAGTTTCGGGCTTCTCCGTCGTCTCCGTTACCGTCGCCGTCACCGTCGTCGTGCTAGGGCGCGGAACGGGCGACGGAGACGCGCGATGCCGCTAGGGCATCGCGCGGAAGATTTACGCGGATGGCCGGTCGCCACCGCGAGCGGCGACGGAGAAGACCGCGCGGGCACCACGCGGGCTCCGCGCGGGCCGTACCCGCGCGGGCGCCGCGCGGCCGTCGCGCGGGCCGTACCCGCGCGGGCGTCGCGCGGCCGTCGCGCGGGCCGTACCCGCGCGGGCGCCGCGCGGGCGCCGCGCGGGCGGCACCCGCGCGGCCCGCAACCGACGCGCGAGCCCGCACCCGCGCGGCCGCCGCGCGGGCAGTACCCGCGCGGGCGCCGCGCAAGGCGCCGCGCTGCGCCGCGTGGGTCGAAACCCACGCGAGCGTCGCCGCGGAGCCGCGCCGCGCGGTTCCGAGCCGCGCCGGGCTCCGACGGGCGGTGACGGCGGCGCGGGGTTCCGGTTTTCGGCGAACCGGACGGTGTTGGACTTTTCTGTCAAAATAAGTAAAATGGGGTTTTCCGTTTTGAGATGTTAGTATGTGTTTTTGACCATAGTTTATCCTTGCGGACTTTTCTTAGGTCCGGGTGCGCAGCGGGAGTGTGTGAAAGATCCAGGTGCTCCGATCTTCCCGCAACAAGGTGGGTACAGTTGCTATAAGTGCAACAAGTGCAGTAAGTGCATCTATCATCATAAAAAGTATTCTTAATATGTCTAACAAAGTAGATGGACTGTCTAACCTTTCGCATGATTGCATTTTATCTTATATAATAATTGTTGCGGCTACGGTCGCGGTGCTAAATACACGCCGATCACGGCAAGGTATTTCCAGATGCTGCACGTACACAGGCGGAATGGCCCCCGCATGGGTGTACTTTTCCGGAGAAGTGGTCTATATGACCCGTGTGCCCCACGTAGTGTGGGGACCTCTTCACGGCTGCTATAGGTGTCGCACTAGCCCCGTGAAGAGGTTAAAAGCATCAAATGTCCCGTGGGAAGATCGTCGACTACCCTGACGGAACGGTGTCACTAAAGTAAATAAAGTGAGTAAAGTAAGTTTCAGGGTTTTAGCGAAAGGTCCCGGTGTAATCGGTTTGCTCTTCTTTCCTTGTTGTTATTTAAACATCTACTTTGTTTGTCACTGACTTTACCCACTCCGTGACAGGTGTTACTAGGTGCGTTAGCCGGGATGGCGGTGAGACTGCGAGGACCGTAGTCAGGATTCTTGGATTTATCTCATTTTCCTTCATTCTTTTATTAGTTAATTTGCTTGTGGATTATATTAGTTGTGGACATGTATTAGTTAGCACTGTGGATGAGATGTACTTTTACGTTTTAGATACTTTTAGTGATGTTTTCATATGCGGCACGTTTTCATGAAAAACCAAATGATTTCGAAAATGTTTTCTCAAAACGAAGTGTGGGCCCGGGTTTTGCAACCGTTGGTTTATCCTTTCCAAATGGTGACGCCGCTTTAATGACTTGCTTGAAAAAAATAAGGTGTCGAGTGGACACCGGTCTTTTAAAATAGTAGTTAAATTAATGTACTCTGATTGGTGATGTATGTCTACTGTATGGTTGATGGTTGATGGATGATGTTGTAAATGAGACGCCGTGCATATACAAAGGAGACTCTGTCCGTTGGCAGAGAGAATTTGTGTATGTGGCGGTCTGGCACGCACCGGGAATGAGGTTTATGTTACTATATTAAGAAAAAAAAATATATACACGCAATTTTCCGCTTTGCTTGACTCAAAAACCTCCGGGGGCGTGACACCGCCGCATTGCGCCGCTGCCCACTGCGCTCTGCTGCTGCCCGCCGCCGCCGCCGCCGGCCGCCGGTTGCCGGAATAGTGCCAAGCTGCCTCGAAAAACGTGTGCATCATCCGGGCTCCGAAAAATACAAATGAATAGTCCATTTTCATCGTTTTCACGCGCTTAATCCAAATCCGATGTCCGTTTCTTCAAATTCTCAACTGAAATTTTGCCGAAGGCCCCCGGAAAGCCCACTTGATCCGATTTTCGCGCCGGGTCCATTCCAAAAATCCGGTTTGCCAAATTCCATCTCTAAAAATTCCCGAAGGCATCCGGAGAGGTGATCTTTTATCCAAACTTCGCCCTGAGTCCAAATTTGACATCCGCATCGCGCGAAATCACTTCTATACACTCGACGGGTCCTCCAAATACTCCCGTGATCCATAAATAAGCCCGAAGTCCACCACTTGTGTCCAAATTGCGCACAAACACCACCAACACACCACACAAGCCTTCGAAAGCTGCCAAACAACCAGAAAACTCCCCCACGGGGAAACCAGGTCCTCACAGTTCGCGCGGTGCCCACGCAGCGCCCAAATCGCTGCGCGCGGCGCCCCCTGGCGCCCGCGCAGTGCCGTGGCGCTAGCCGCGCGGCGCCCATGGGCCAGCCGTGTGGCGCCCATGCGGCCCGCACTGCAGCGCGGTGCCCAGGCGCGCCCGCCTTTGCTGCGCGGTGCCCTGGCGCGCCCGTCCTACTGCGCGCTCGCCATGCTGTGCGCGCGCAGCAACCTAGCCTCTGCTGCGCGCGGCGCCCATGTGCGCTGCACAGCAGTCCGCGCCGGCCGCGTGCGCTCCCTTGCGTGCCCGCGCGGCCTCCTCTAGCCACAGCACACACCAACAGGACCCATAGTCCTTCCTCAAAACCCAAACAAAAAAAAAAAACCAAGCTGAACCCAACTTCCAAAAATCCAGAACTCCAAAAACTGCAAAGTACCTTGATGGAGCTCGACGCACGCTCCGCTCGGCGCCTCTCGGTTCACAGCAGCAGATCCACAACAATTTCATCCTAAAAATCCAATTTTTTTCCCTCTCTTCTGTTCTTCTTCTTCACTTTCTTCTTCTTCCATTCTTTCCTCTGGTTCTCTCTTCATTCCTCTGTTTTTGCTAATTGGAGAGGAAGGCGATGATGTGGCACTCACTAATTAAGGTGGATGATTAGTGGCTGGCAGCTGTAACGGATTAAATAAATCCACAAGCTAAAAAAAAGTATCTAATCTCACTTAAGAAAATCCATACTTTTCTCTTTTCTTTTCTGCTTTCTTTCTTTCTTGCATTCATTCCTCACAGGTTAATTAGCAAATTAAAAAAAATGAATTAATTAATCCATTAAAAGCCCCCGCCAACTCACTTTTTGCCCTCGGGGCCTCCGCACCAGTCCGGAACCTCCCGAACTCCGCTGTAATCTGAAAATACACGCGTCCAAAGTTTTTCCAACTGAAAAAGCTCAACCGTGGGGTCGGTGTGCTCAATCCAAAAAACCGGCTCCAAAATTGCCAGTTCCAACTCACTTTTCGCCTTCGGGTCCTCCGCGTCAGTCCGGAACCTCCCGAACTCCGCTGTAATCTGAAAATACACCTATTCCAAGTGTTTCCCAATTTTTCGCACACCACAGTGGAGTCGAGGCTTCCCAAACCAGTCCTCTATCGGCGCACAAAGCCCGGAAAACTCCGAATCAAGCTGGGGCTTCCGCGTTGATCCGAATCAACCCGAATTCATCTGTAAACATATATGGAACACGCCCGAGGCGATTTCTCCGCACCACGCCATCTTGCGAGATCAGTGTGCTATACGAAACCCCAGTATTCTACACTCTCCCTTCCTTAAAAAGGTTTCGTCCTCGAAACCAGAATGAATCCATAACTCAGGAGGGTGTCTCAATCAAATGGGGATAGGAGATCCTCAACTCATCCTCAGCTCTCAGGTGGTCGTTCTCACTCATCATGATGGCTCCACTAAACCTACCCCAAAGGTATATCCGACTTTGTTATGAGAGTTTTGGGTTTCTGGCATAATTTTCTAAAAATTTCCATCTCACAATCTCCAAGTTCCAAAAGTGGCAATCACTGATCGAACACCTCATTCCAAGGTTGCATTGTTCGCCTAGCCAAGGCGTACTGACCATAAAGTCCTTGCCGGGATAATGATATACTAAAACAATCATATAGCTCCAATAACTCTGTCCACCGGCGTTGCCTCAACCAAAATCCCCCCGAGTAACCAAGTACTTCCGGTTCAAGGGTCTAGGGATAACTCCAAACTCTCTCTATCACCACATAGGCTAAGGCAAATCCCCAAACGGCATCACTCTTCGTTGGGTCTACTGTTACTCTGGCCGCTGAAATCATATGGCCTAATCCACAGAACCTTTCGAAGTCAAAAAGCTTGCTCTCTAAACTTGACATCCAACTTCTTCTCTATCGAAAGTTGCAGCACTCTCTCCAAGTGCTCCTCAGGCTCTATGTCGCCTCAGAAATAAATCCAAATATCCACGATGGGTACGGCTACCCACCCATCCAAACACAGCTGGAACACTCGATTCCTCAAATCCTAAAGGCGGCAGGGCATCAATCAATCCACTTGATTGTGCTGTAAGCTCACAATGTCCCTATCGGGTCCTGAACACCATGAGGGTACAGCCCTCGGCTGTAAGGTTCCATAAAGTAATCAAACTCACAAGGGGCATCTGCCGAAATACACTCCAAACCTGTCTGTGCTCAAATCATCAAGGAACCCTCACTATTGTGTACCCACAGCGTGGCACTGGGTTACACAGACCTCTCGATCCATCAGATCCCGCCACTGCGCTATCGGCTCACTGTCTCACGGGTGATACTCCAAGAGGTGCTACCATAGTCGGCGCAGTTTCCAAAACTATGTCAATAACTATCTCAATCTCAATCTCACTAAACGGCAGCTTTAATAACAGCTCAAATAGACTCACACCCGAGATCACACAGCAATAAGGACATTCTTTAATCCCGGTGCCGCCGTAGGCACCTCCTCTACAGTCGCAAACCATGCGATACGACCACGACTCAACCTCTGTCGTGCTCTAGCTTCCTCTACAAGCATACTCCTCCTGACCAGGTCCACGAAGGGTCAATGTCCTCTCTCGACAATCCATGATAACATAACATTGGGGTAACCCATCCCTATCCAACCTTGAATCAACAACTCGAAACTGATGTAGGACCAATAACTCTATGGATCAAATCTAGGGTCCTAACTGCACTGGCTGGACTGGCAACACTCATCCACGTGCTATACGTGATCTGGAATCTGATCCTCACGTGCACAAGCCAACTGTAGAGTACCGGGTCTTCGGATAGCGCGCCGACCACACAGATGTCTTGGAGCAGAGAGTTGCCTTGGGCATGTTGCATTTGAGTTTACTGTTGATGCCGGGTTGATTCGGATCAACGCAGAAGCTCAAGCTCGATTCGGGGTTTTTTCGGGCTTTGTTCGCCGATTGCAGACTAGATTTGGGAATTACCGACTTCACAATGGAGTGCCGGAAATTCAGGAACACTTGGAATAGGTATACTTTCAATTTACAACGAAGTTCGGGAGGTTCCGGACTGACGCGGGAGATCCGGAGGCAAAAAGTGAGTCGGAACTGGCAATTTTGGAGCCGGTATTTGATTTGAGCATCCCGATTCAACGGATGAGCTTTTTGAAGAGAAAAAGCTGTGGACATGTGTACTTTTGATTTACAGCAGAGTTCGGGAGGTTTCGGACAGCGGCGGAGGGCCCGAAAGCAAAAAGTGAGTTAAAAGGGGCCAATTTGGAATATTTATTAATATAATTAATGGATTGACTTTTGAGTTTGGGCTCTTGGCTGGGTGGCAGGGTGTATGGAGTGAGGTAAGTGGATCTTTTGGACTTAATTAAGCTGTGAAGGGGTTTTAATTAAGGTTGGGCTTAATTAGTGGGTTAATTATATTGGTTTGTAGCCTTTGGGGAGGTAACCTCACCTTGGGGTTACCTCACCTTCATCTTCATCACCACCACCTCTGCACCCAATCGAAGCAGAGAAAGAAGGGGAAAGAGAGAAAGAAAGAAAGAAAGAGAGAAAAAGAAAGAAGAATTTGGAGAAAAGCTTGGTAGATTTGGAGTGATTTTTTTTCGTTGAAGGTTAGTAATTTTGGATTGTTTCTTTGTGAATGTTAATTTTAGAGTTGGATTTTAGCTTGGGTTTTTACTAAATTGCTTTGAGGAATTTTTGGTATTTGTTTGGAGCTTTGGAATCTGAGGGTTTTATTTTACAAGCATGAGAAACAATAATAGGGTTTTGAACTTGATGTATTATTTGGGATTTTTGCAGTTGAGTTGGAGCTTTGTTGATTTTTTTTTTTTGTATTTGAAGCTTGGGATTTTGATGAATTTATTTTAAAGCATGAAAATGGAATTTTTGGGAATTTTGTAATTTTTTAAATAATTTATTTTATTTAAATTTTGCGTCGTCGGCGGCCGCGCGCGCGCGCAGTAGCGCACGCGCGGCGCCAGGGTGCTGCCGCTTGCAGCACCCTGCGCGGCGCCGCAGGGTGCGGCGCCGCGCGCAGCAGCGCGCGGCGCTGCAGGCCGCGCGCGGCGGCCGCGCGCGAGCTGCGGGGGCGCGCGCGCCGCCGCGCGCAGCGCGTCACGGCGCCGGAGCGCGCCGCGCAGCGCCCCTGGCCGCGCGCGAGCCTGCGGGGGCGCGCGCGCCGCCGCGCGCAGCGCGCTCCGGCGCCGCGCGGCGGGCCCCTGCTGCTCGCGGCCGGTTCCTTGGTCCGCGCGACCGCCGCCTTCGTCGCTTGGCGTGCCCCGGGACTTCGTCGGGGCCTCGTTTTGCGTGCCGGAGCAGTTTTTCTGTGGTTTTCGCAAGCAGTTTTTCTGCAATTTTCGCGAGCGGTTTTCCGCAAACAGTTTCGCGAGCAGATTTTTGTGCTGTCTTCGCGCAGATTTTTGAGCAGATTTTCGCGAGCGGCTTCGCAAGCAGTTTTTCTGCGGTTTCGCGAGCGGCTTCCCAAGCAGTTTTTCTGCGATTTTCGCGAGCGGTTTTGAGCAGATTTTCGTGAGCAGTTTTCGCAGGTTTTCGCGAGCTGTTTTCGCAAGCGGTTTTCTCGCAGGTTTTCGCGAGCAGTTTTCGCAGGTTTTTCGTGAGCTGTTTTTCGCCGACGGAGGCTGTTTTTCGCCGACGGAGGCTGGTTTTCGCTGCGCGCGCTGTTTTTCGCCGACGGAGGCTGTTTTTCACCGTCGGAGTCTGTTTTTCGCCGACGGAGGCTGTTTTTCGCCGACGGAGGCTGGTTTTCGCCGCGCGCGCTATTTTTCGCCGACGGAGGCTGTTTTTCGCCGTCGGAGTCTGTTTTTCGCCGACGGAGGCTGGTTTTCGCCGCGCGCGCTGTTTTTCGCCGACGGAGGCTGTTTTTCGCCGACGGAGGCCGTTTTCGACCGTTTTGACTGATTTTGTGGTTTCTTCTTTCCTGGCAGCTTGCTGTGTGGTTTTTAGCTTCTGTCGAGGGCGGTTGAGTGTTTCCGCTGCGTGGAGCCGCGGACTTGCTTCGGGGCATCCGTTGAGAGCACGATCTTGTGACTCCGTTTTGCGTGCGGATTTCAGCACTGTGCTTCATTTTGTGTGCGGACCACGTGGAGGCAAGGTAATCCTGCTGAGCCCAATTGCAAGTGTCGACAAGCAATTGGTGGCAAGCCGAGGTGGGTTGGTTTTCTCTCCAAGTCTACGGACTTCCTTCTAATTCTATTATGATAGGATTGCATGCTAGCTTAAGTGTTTCTTGGAACTTGACTAACACCCCCGTCATATGTTGCATGTATTCAACCCGACCAATAGAGAACTCTAAACTGGGCTAGGTTTTCTTATGTTTTAGACATTCCACACCTTGCATTTCCTCCTGGACATAGGGTTCCTCGCCCGGGTAGTGGGTCGAGCGGTCAGAGTTTTGTGGGACGTGTGTTACACTCGGGCCTGGGGGCCGAGTGGGGTCTGGTGGCTGTGTTAGGCCAGTGTTGGTGGTTTGGGAACCGTTTTGATGTAAACGGTGGTCCCGGGTTTCTAGTTGTGGCGTCGTTTTCTCGTCACTACCACGATGTGATCGTGGGGTACGTATGCTATCAGGACCTTGAACCCAGAATGCTTTTGAACTCTCATGATTTTAGTAAACCAGTGTTTTCCTCCCGTATTCCCAAGGGGCGCCGGAGCTTGTTCTTGTTTGATTGGGCGAAGGTGTCACCCTTGGGAGTTCGGAAAACAAACTCGTTTTCAACTGATTTTTTCTCAAGAACTAAAATTCATAAAAGCTGGTTTTTCTCAATTTAAGATAGTTTTCAAAGGGTAAATTTTACCCTCACCCCAAGGGGGTTGAGGAGAAATGATATATCTTTATAAAGGTCACCTTTTTACTAAATTCCCTCACCCGCCAGGGGCGAGGGATCTGGGTTCTACGGGCTGGTTTCGTCTTGGGCCGAAAACAACGGGAGGCTACCCCTATAGCCGGTTCTTGTTTGTTTGGGGTCGTAGGTAGTAGACTCCCGGGGTTTTCGGACTCTGTGCAGTTCTAGCTGTGGAGCATCTCCAGCTGTGAGTTATGAGTTTGAGTTGAGATAGTTCCCACTTTAACCGAGAAGGGCCGAATCCCTGAACGGTAAAGGACCGAGGACTTCGATAGGCTGAGCCTAGAGTCTGTTCTTGTTTGATTGGGGTTCTAGGCACCGGTCTATCGGGACTTTCGGATCTTTGTCGCGTCAGTCGGTTCTTCTCGCCTATGAGTGGGGTGTTGTTGTGGGAGCCGTTTGGAGTGACGGCGGTCCCAGCTGTGTGGTTAGCGCTGTGAGCTTGAGTCGTAGAGGGTTCTCCGACATAGCTGTGAGAGTGGTTGAGCTATTCATATTTGAGTCGAGGATTGTTTCCGACTGAGTTGTGCTTTTGAGCTCGTGTTACGATCTGTTTGATCGTGGATCATAGCCTGCTGAGCCTGGCATATCATGCCAGTTATGAGATACTTGTGATACTTGAGTTCGTTGGGGTCGCTCCCCTCGAGCTACGCCCCGGGTGCGATGATGATACCGAGCCTGACGAGGCTGCGATGATGCGACTAGTTGATACACTAGAGTTCGCTTGAGTTTGAGATAGTCCTTGAGGGACACCCTACGTAAGACCAAGTCCTGTTTGGGCGTAGTGGCAGTAGGTGAGCGCAGGTTTGTTGACTGGTCCAAAGTGGGACAGCCATTGAGATTGGGTGACATTGAGAGAGTGATGGCATAGTATGTGACATAGTAGAGCTTCTCTTTGAGTATAGTACTGGTGTCATATTGTCAGTAGAGAGTGATTGCATACCATCATCTGTATTCTCTTTCTTATTGAGCATAGTAGATAGAGGCATGATAGCTGTAGATACTTTTCCAGCTTATTTTCATTATCACAGTCTTTTTCTGTTATCTTATGCCTCTAGTAGACTTAGTGGGCAGATCGTGGTTCTTGGAGACGGTACCCACTGAGAACTACTGTAGGATGTAGTTCTCACACCCTCTGTCGGTGACAGGTTGCTGAGGCTCTCTTCCGTTCCGGCCCGAGCTGGCTTGACGGACCGAGGACAGGGTGTCGCGAGATAGTTCCCTACCAGCATTGTTCTATTAGAGTGAGGTAGATGTACCATCCCGGACTGTGGGAGTTTGGTTATGTATTGTATTCCCAGTTAGCTATCTCCCCTGTGGATTTGTAGATGTTGTATAGGTTGTTTCCTATTTGTATCATCTTGTATTCGGGAGATAGACTTGTATTTATTTCAGCTTTTAGTAGTGAGATTTTATATTACAGTTTTTATTACCCGCTCTGATATCTGTATAGCTGTAGTTCTATCTTTTGCAGGTTAGACGCTTCGTCTGTACGGCAGTTTCCGTACAGATGGCGGATCTGTTAGCGAGCCCAGGTCGCAGTTTCGACCCCGGGGCGTGACAGATTTAGAGTGGTATCAGAGCCTAGGATGTAGGTCATTGAGGACTTAGAAACCCTAGGCTTGTGGTTGGACATTAGGATGACTACGTGAGAGTCGTGACCTTTAGCGAGAGTCCTGATTGAGTTTTTACCTCTCCCAAGGGATGGGATGAGTGATTTTGCTTGATATTCGCTCAAAGTGATTATGTTGGCTGCAGACAACATAATACTTTTGGAAGGATAACAAGTTCTAGACTCTCGCTGGATTGGGTCGTTTGGTTATTACGTCTTGACGTTTGTATTTGTTGCAGAGTTACCTGTGATGCCGCCGAGACGTCGTGCAACGACGAGAGGGCGTTCGACCTTGGACGAGGAGCCCGAGTGGCGTGAGGCCGAGCGGGCCAGGCAGATTGAGGCCCAGGAGCTACGGGCTCAGGTGGCCCAGATGACAGAGGCGTTGCAACACCGGGAGGAGACAGTCAGGCGCCAGGAGGAGGCAGCCAAGCTCCAAGAAGAAAATGTGGATCGGTTGATGAGACTGTTTGAGCAGAGGATATCTTCAGCAGCGCCCCCAGCAGCGATTTCGTCGACCTCGTCACAGATCGCTCCATTAACAGGGGCATAGCAAAGGGAGCTCATCGACAGGCTAGCTTATATCAACCAGTTCCATCCCCTGCGATTTTCAGGGCAGAGTTCAGAGCCGTGGGATGTTGAGAACTGGATCGCAGCAATGGAGAAACTTTTTGAGAACCTCTTCATCAAGGAAGAACATCAGGTACATTTGGGGGCGCACTATTTGGAAAAGGACGCCGAGATTTGGTGGCGTCGAGTTCGCCCAGTTGGACCACCGGGAGTTCCGATGTTGACTTGGCCAGAGTTTCGAGCCTTGCTACGCGAGGCTTATTTCCCCGATAGTGCTAGGCAGGAGCTTGAAGGAAATCTTCGACGACTGCAGCAGAGTAGCCGACCACTTCAGGAGTACATTCGGGAGTTCCAGAAGTTGTTGAACAGCGTGCCACAGGTCGCCCCATATGAGGCTCAGAGGGTGGATTTGTTTGAGAGAGGACTGCACCAGGATATTTACCACCTTGTTCTTTCGCATCGGTCACCAACTCTAGATGCAGCGATAGAGCGTGCTCGATGGGTTTCCCGAGGGACAGCGACTATGTCAGAGAGGGACGGAGCGCTAGGGACCAGCTCCGGGGAGAGGCTTTCAGTACCGCCTGATTTTGGACAGACGAGTAGATCGAGACCCCCGAGACCGTCACAACCCCAGTCTGAAGGCCGTGGATTTCAGAGGAGACAGAGATCAGGAGGACCCCCACAGTCGAGGCACCAGCAGCAGTATCTGGATGAGTGTGTCATTTGCGGAGGACCGCATGCAGTGCAGCAGTGTGATCATAGACAGGGGCGATGCTTTATGTGTGGTGACCCGGATCTTTGCATGGCTTCTACAGTGTCACCAGCAGCTTCTGGAGCCCTATGGGGCATCTCGGCGGTGTTCGTGCGCCAATTTGGACACAAGTGCTGAACTCGGGGCTTCAAATGGATCACGTGGGTAACCGGGAGACCCCGTCGGATGTTTAGTGGTGTTTCCGCGCATTTTGGATATCAATTTGGACTCGGCGCGAAATTCGGATCAAAGATACCTTTCCGGGAGCCTCCGGCGATCTATCGGATTGGAATTTGGCAAAACGGACACCGTTTTTGGAATCAGCGCGCGAAAACGGTCGAGATGGGCTATTTAATTGCTGTTTTTGGAGGTTGCTACAGTACTTTTACTGTTCCGGCGATCGCCGGCGGCGGCCGGCGGCGGCGGGCAGCGCTGGCGGGCGGCGGCGCAGCCTCGGGCAGGCGGCAGGCGGCGACACGCGGCGCGGGCAGGCCGCGGGCAGGCGCGCAGGTGCGCGGGCAGGGCGCGGTCCACCGCGGAGGTCGTGCGCCGGGGGCGGGCCACGTGGCGCTTTCCGGTTGGCCGGTGCAGCGGACGCGGTCCACGGAGTTTGGGCCCGGGTGCACGGTAGACCGGGTGGACACGTGGCGTGAGGTGGTTGGTCCGGTTCTGTGCTCCCGGTCCACGCAATCGGTGGAGGTGATTGACCGGGGCAGGTGGCCGTACGGCGGGGCAGGTGGCCGTACGGCCCGGGTCAGCCGCGACGTGCGCGGTCCACGGCGCGACGTGCGCGGTGCACGGGTTGCCGGGACACGTGTCACGTCGCCATTGGTTGGCGCAGGTGCTCCGGGTGCTGCGGGGCCCGGGGGAGTAGTGGACTGGGCCGCAGGGTGGACCGGGCCGCACTGTGCGCGCCCGGAAATCCTGGGCCGGGCCGCACTGTGTGCGCCCGAAAAATTTCGGGCGCCCGGAAAAAAGGATACGTTGGGTATTTTGGCAAATGTTTTCTCCAGCCTATAAATACCCAACCCGAGCCCATTTCAAAGGGTTTTTTCTCCCAACCTGTGCAAGATCTCCCCGAGCTTCCTTAAGCAAAGTTTTTCATCTCTAAGTGCTTGATCTCCCTGCCAAGTTTCAAGAGTTTTGGAGGCACGAATCCCGAGGTTCCCCATTTTACGGTGCGGCGCGACGTTGCTTTCTAGTGTTCTTCTTCGGCGCAGCGATAGTATTTTTGCTCCCCTGGGCTACCCCGACATCATTTTGCTGTGATTCTTGCACCGGCAGACTCCTAAGAGGTAGGACTTCATCTTTCGTTTTGGTCGCACTTTCCCGTTTCGAGGTTTTGGCACGGATCCCGAGGCAAACAGTGACCCCATCTTCTGTGTGGATTTACTTGACAGCAACGGAGTATTTCGGCCATATCTTTGCGCACGAGCGTCTGACGGAAACGAGCTTATACAACTTTTTCATCTACGGATCGCAAGGAACGCGCTCGTATTTTTATTGGATTTTTGTGAATTTTATTTCGAGGTGAAAATTACTGTTTTCTCAGTGAACAGTAATCTGTCCTTAATACAGATTTTTGTATGAGTGTGCCCCCTTGCCGAATTTTTATCTTGATGTACAGAACTCGGATTTGGGCGTGCAAGGTACCGTTGCGAAGCTATCGACGCGAGGATCGCCGTGATATTTTTATTGGAATTTTCTGGGCAATTTCTGCAGGTGATAATTTAACAGTTCAGAATTCGAGGTTGTATGTGATTATTAGTGCTATAATTGGGAGCCTAAGTGTAATTAGTGAGCTTTGTACTGTACCAGGAATATTTCGGGTGTGCTGAAATTGTGGAAGCAAGGATTTGGAGTTTTGGTATTTTCAGCTGTACGATTTGGGACAGTCAGCACTTCAGGTGGGTGCCTTATTCTCGGAACCGGTGGACGGTTCTCTAATTGTTATATATTAACATTGCATGCAAGTGTATGGTACAATGGCGGGGATTGATCGGTAAGTTTAACAATGAGGGTTTTATGAAAATTGCAAGTGAATCGTTCATAGTATGACAATGGTATTAATCAAATATTCATGTTGATGATTAGTGGAAGCTTACCTAAGGCAAGGATACCATAGATGATTAATTATCATGCCATATTAGCACATAACCTTTTATGAGGCTGGTTTATGCATTGGGATAGGATTATGTAGTTATGTGCAGGTTCTACTCTGAGGAGCCATTATGGATTGAGGATTATGTACAGGTATGGTCATTGATAATTTTGGCATGAGGTTTATTTTTCTTTATTTTGCTTTGAGGATAAAAGCATGCTTGTATGGACATATAGCTAGGCCACCTTTTACTGCTACACTTTCATGTTGGGATATGACTTAGGAGAAACCATGTTTGTTCTTCTCCTTTTCTTTCTAGATACTAGATTCTCGTTGCTCGGGTTCGAGCAGGGATTTGTGATAGTGTAGCTGGGGTCTCAGTGTCGGGGACAGGTTGTGCCGGATTGTGATAGGTTGTGGTTCATGGGATATTGCGGCAGCCGCGGACATTGGGCGGTTGACCGGAGATTGTTTATGCATCAGATTGGGTATCAGGCTTCTCTAGTGGTTGGAGTTTTCCACTTATTGTTTCCAGTTATTTCAGTTGGGGATCGGGTTTCCCTTTTTGTGGAGGGTTTTTCCCACTTGATCTTGGTCTTGATCCAGTCCTGCTATACAGTGATACTTGATACAGTGATATTTGATGCAGTGATGCGTGATACAGTGATACTTTACTCGTGTGGGTCGCTCCCCTCGAGTGCCACTCCGGAGTAGGCTTTCCACGGTGCAGAGCGCCGGGCACCATGCTGGGTTCTTGAGTTCCACGGTGCAGAGCGCCGGGCACCATGCTGGGTTCTTGAGTTCGACAGCAGAGCAGGCAGTACCAGTGTTACTGGTGACATCAGATTGGGTTTATTACAGATATTTACTTTATTGTTGCACTCGTGTCAGGGGGACTGAGTGGAGTCTAGCGGCTATGCATAGACCAGTGCTAGTGTTGTCGGGAACCGTTTGGGGATTGACGGTGGTCCCGTGGTCGATGTGAGTTCGTTGACCATTGCGCGAGAGGTTGTTCATCTGGAGTCTATCCGTTCTGAGAGAGAGGGCATGGATTTTGACTATGGCCTGCATGAGCCACTACTCGATAGCGAGTTAGTCCGTTTGGACGCCCTACGTAATTCCTGCCCGTCAGCGGGAGGTGGTTGTAGGTGGGCGCAGGTTTGACTGGACCCCATGTGGCAGTCAGCTCGATTGGGTCGATTGAGTACCTCGTGTGCGAGTGTTGCATATCTTTATCAGTGTTTTCCCCATTTGAGCATTGTTGATAGAGGCATGGTAGCTGTAGAGTGTTTCCCGCTTCTCCTTTCAGTTTTACTGCTTTAGTTATCTTTTGCCTCTAGTAGTCTTGGTGGGCAGATCGTCGGGCCTAGTGGCGATACCCACTGAGAACTCCCTTTTTGCGTAGTTCTCACGCCCGTCGGGGGTTTTTCCCCTTTTTGTCCTTTCTCTCCTTTGTTTTGCAGAGTCTTGGCGGGTGTTGCCGTTCTGTGGTTGCTGTTCGTGGTGAGGGAGTAGCGAGCTAAATCCAGACCCATCTTTGGAGAGTAGCGGTACCCCCCTTTTGAGGAGATCTTCAGTTTAGTCGGTAGATTGGTTTTTATTTTCCCTTTTGAGAGACTGATGTAGTGAGGATATGTTGTATTGAGAGCTTGTACACTGATATTGTATTGAGATATCTCCCTGTTGAGTTATGAGTTTTGTACTCGAGGTTATTGTATGATTATCTTTTGGGAGATGGACCTTGTTGTTTTATCTTCAGTTGTACAGTGGTTGATTTTATTTCTATAGCAGTTTTATCTTTTAGCTCTGATATCTGTTTAGCTGTAGCTCTTTTTGCAGGTAGGACGCTTCGCCTATGCGGGTTTGGCATAGGTGGCGGATCTGTTGGCGAACCCGGGTCGCAGTTTCGACCCCGGGGCGTGACAGATTAAGTTGGTATCAGAGCTTAGGGATAGATCATGGTGGACTTAGAAACCCTAGGCTTGTGGTTGGACCCTAGGATGACTTCGTGAGAGTCGTGACTTGTAGCGAGAGTCCTGATTGAGTCTTGCTCCTCTCCCAAGGAACGGGAGGGGTGATTGGCATGTTTATTCTCCTAAGTAGTTATGTTGGCTGCAGACAACATAACGCTGTGGAATGGGTAACATGCTCTAGACTTTCGCCAGATTGGGTCGAGCGTTGTTGTGTGCTGATTTGTGGTTTCGTCGTGGCGAGCGGTGTCTCCCCGACGCTGGGTTTGGGACCCTTGTGCATCCTGTCTTGGCAGTTGAGCTTGAGCGGTTGGTTTGGGCCGGATACCCGGATTGAGGTCAGAGAGTTCCGGACCCAGATGACAGAATTGTCTGAGGCTTATCAGCGGCAGAGTGAGCGAGCATCTGGTTTTGTGACACAGTTGTCAGAGCGGCGGGCAGCTCGACAGTGCTTCCTTCTGAGACCACCCGATTGCAGTATCCTCAAGGGCGGCGATTTCTGTGGTATTGATGGAGTGAGTAGCCCCTTTGTGCCGATGTTTAGTGCCGAGGCGCCGAGACAGGGTGGATAGTTGACAACTGATGAGCTTTGGGACACCAATGATCAGTTGAGCCAGTTTCGGCAGATAAACCACCCCGATTCTTAGGATTAAGTTTGGAGCCTCTTGGGGTAGAATCGTGGCTGGTGGTGATGGAGAGACTACTTGGAAGCCTCTTTGTGTCAAAAGGTTACGCAGTTATCGAACTGCGCGCTCTATGATTTGGGGGACAAGGCGCATAGGATGTCCGTGACTGAGTGGATTGCGCCAGTATACCCTTCCGTTATTCGGACCCTCTTGTGCAGGTTTTGGATTTTGGGGTGCTTCGATGGTGGAGGCAGTGTTTATGGAGCTGGCGCTGCAGTTCTTTTGGATGGGGATTTGCTATCAGAGGCAAGTTCTGGATAGAGGCGCTTGATGCCCGATGACGGAGGATAGATCGGCCGGCAGAGACATTTTTCGTTTGCCCTTCCAGGATGGTGGATATCCTTGTGGATGGATTATGTAAAGCTTAACCAAGGGGGATGTTACCCTTTGTGATTGATAACTGGCATGTTTGGGGTGCAATATTTGTGATTGAGGGGTGAGCTTAGTAAGGATAATTGTATAAGGAATTGCATGAATCAATTGTGCTTAGTAGTATGACGAGGATATCCAGGTGGATTTCTGAGACGTCAGGGGTTGGGTGGACCCCGATGACAGCAACAGCCCTTTTATCAGGATGGCGCAGCGGTAGCGTGGATTGGCTGTCTGCGAGAGACCACATTCGGCACCTCAGTGTGAACATGGACAGAGGTCGTGCTCCCTTTGTGAATGGTCTAGATATTTTGGCAGGCTGAGCGATGACCACTTGCATCGAGCGGATGAATCTGTGCCGCCCGGTTGGAGGGCGCCACGGTAGTGGATTGAGTTGTCGCAGGTATGAATTCATCACAGCAGTCGGAGTTAGGACATGTTACATTCCTGCATGGATTAGAGGTAGAGTCGTTACCACATGCACTTGAGGTACAGGTTACTGTTGGTATTGTGCAAGTGGGGAAGGCTTGTGGGTTATGCCTAGTGCAGTCGAGGCCGTGAGTTTTGCCAGCAGACATATTGGTATTTGTGGCAGCTTGGTGTTTGACCCAGTGCTTGGGATTGGTTGGCGTAGTGCCACAGGATGTTTGACCGCTGAGTTAAAGGACTGCGATTTTCTGCAAGGCAGATATTGGAAGGCATTTTGTTTGTTGAGACTGTTAAAGCACACAGGTTACAGCGACAGGGTGAGAGGTGCCTACGGCAGCAGCGGGACTTAAGGATATCCCTATTGCTCGTGAGATCCCGGGTGTGAGACAACCTGAGCCGATGATTATACCGGCAGAGAGGGAGATTAAGATTGTGATTGACGTGGTTTTTGGAGACCGCGCCAACCTCAATAGCACCGCTTGGATGTTATCTGTAAGAGCTGGGACAGTTGATCGCAACCGTACAGGGATCTGTTGGATCGAGGGTCTGTTTGACCTAGTGCCACGTTGTTGATACACGACGGTGAGAGCCCTTTGGGATTGGAGCCCAGGCAGGTCCAGGCATTATTTTGAATCTTTTGATGGAGCTATATTCCGGCAGTTATTGTATGATGCCTGCACCAATATGGAATTTCAACTGAGGGCTTTGTCTAGATGGTGTTCAGGACACGGTAGGGGCATTACGAGTACAGTGAAGCCAAAGGATTGACTACGGCCCTGTTGCCTCTAGATTGAGGAATTCTGTGTTCCAGTTGGCCTTGAACGGTTTGATAGCGGCATCCTCCAGGGATATTTTTGTTTTACCCCCTCCCTGAGTGATTTAAAGCTTGTGCAGCATTTGTAGATGGTGTGTCAAGATCTGTGAGGAAGGAGCCTTATGCCAAGTCGTGGTGATACAGGTTCTAGCTTCGAGAGCATATCTTCCTGGATTACTTATTCAAGCCGTAGGGGCGGCGGTGGAAATCTGGCCAAAATGGATGCTGTTTATGACTGGTCGAGATCGACGGTTATTGTTGGGGTGAGGAGCTCGTGGACTGGATAGTGCCAGCAGAGCTTGATGAGCGGGTGATGAGTTGGGTACCAGTGCCGATTTTAACCTGGTCAGTGGGGGGAGATGGATTTGCGAGTTATAGTGATACCTCCCATAGTGGCTGTAGGGCTACCATTGGATTTTGTTGAGCATCCAGTATCACCCCGGCAGGGCCACTGTGGTGGCGGATACCTAGAGCAGAAGAGCTATCTGGGAGTTTAGTTTGACGGTTCCATAGCTGGCGCTGTGTGGGGCCATTCTGGTGTACAGGGTTTGAGTTTGTGTCCCAGGGGATCCCTTTTGTTGAGAGGCTGCGGCTGAGCAATCCACTTGGGTGGTTGAGTTTTGTGGGCGACTGAGTGTGAACCCCTGCTTGTTTGGGCCCCTTTTCTGTGCAGGTGTTTGTGTGGATGTGTTTCGGGTCGCTTTGGTTGAATTGGCTCTTGGGAGTGATTTTGAGCGCGTTGCTCGGGCTGTTCGTCCCTTTTTCCGCAGTCTTTTGTTGGAGTTTTGAGGTTTCCCTGCGTCTTAGCTCTGGAGTGTTATGTTTTGGACCCCTCGTCCGTGATTGACTCGTTCCTTTTGAGGTCTATGAAAGTTTGGAGTACGAGAGACGCCCATTGCGAATTCCGGCTCATGAGGTGAGGGAAGTGCGCAATCGGGCTATGCCGTTCTGGTTGTTGCTGATGTTGTTGCTGTGGAGTAATCACGGGGAGTGATAGGTGACTTGGAAGCTGGAGACGGCGGTGTTGAGTTTTGACCCCTGGTTTCTGAGACTCCTTGGGAGTTGCGTTAGTTTCGAGGACGAAACTTTCTTTTAGTGGGGGAGGATGTGGTGACCCGGATCTTTGCAGGGCTTCTACAGTGTCACCAGCAGCTTCTGGAGCCCTATGAGGCATCTCGGCGGTGTTCGTGCGCCAATTTGGACACAAGTGCTGAACTCGGGGCTTCAAATGGATCACGTGGGTAACCGGGAGACCCCGTCGGATGTTTAGTGGTGTTTCCGCGCATTTTGGATATCAATTTGGACTCGGCGCGAAATTCGGATCAAAGATACCTTTCCGGGAGCCTCCGGCGATTTATCGGATTGGAATTTGGCGAAACGGACACCGTTTTTGGAATCAGCGCGCGAAAACGGTCGAGATGGGCTATTTACTTGCTGTTTTTGGAGGTTGCTACAGTACTTTTACTGTTCCGGCGATCGCCGGCGGCGGCGGGCAGCGCCGGCGGGCGGCGGCGCAGCCTCGGGCAGGCGGCAGGCGGCGACACGCGGCGCGGGCAGGCCGCGGGCAGGCGCGCAGGTGCGCGGGCAGGGCGCGGTCCACCGCGGAGGTCGTGCACCGGGGGCGGGCCACGTGGCGCTTTCCGGTTGGCCGGTGCAGCGGACGCGGTCCACGGAGTTTGGGCCCGGGTGCACGGTAGACCGGGTGGACACGTGGCGTGAGGTGGTTGGTCCGGTTCTGTGCTCCCGGTCCACGCAATCGGTGGAGGTGATTGACCGGGGCAGGTGGCCGTACGGCGGGGCAGGTGGCCGTACGGCCCGGGTCAGCCGCGACGTGCGCGGTCCACGGCGCGACGTGCGCGGTGCACGGGTTGCCGGGACACGTGTCACGTCGCCATTGGTTGGCGCAGGTGCTCCGGGTGCAGCGGGGCCCGGGGGAGTAGTGGACTGGGCCGCAGGGTGGACCGGGCCGCACTGTGCGCGCCCGGAAATCCTGGGCCGGGCCGCACTGTGTGCGCCCGAAAAATTTCGGGCGCCCGGAAAAAAGGATACGTTGGGTATTTTGGCAAATGTTTTCTCCAGCCTATAAATACCCAACCCGAGCCCATTTCAAAGGGTTTTTTCTCCCAACCTGTGCAAGATCTCCCCGAGCTTCCTTAAGCAAAGTTTTTCATCTCTAAGTGCTTGATCTCCCTGCCAAGTTTCAAGAGTTTTGGAGGCACGAATCCCGAGGTTCCCCATTTTACGGTGCGGCGCGACGTTGCTTTCTAGTGTTCTTCTTCGGCGCAGCGATAGTATTTTTGCTCCCCTGGGCTACCCCGACATCATTTTGCTGTGATTCTTGCACCGGCAGACTCCTAAGAGGTAGGACTTCATCTTTCGTTTTGGTCGCACTTTCCCGTTTCGAGGTTTTGGCACGGATCCCGAGGCAAACAGTGACCCCATCTTCTGTGTGGATTTACTTGACAGCAACGGAGTATTTCGGCCATATCTTTGCGCACGAGCGTCTGACGGAAACGAGCTTATACAACTTTTTCATCTACGGATCGCAAGGAACGCGCTCGTATTTTTATTGGATTTTTGTGAATTTTATTTCGAGGTGAAAATTACTGTTTTCTCAGTGAACAGTAATCTGTCCTTAATACAGATTTTTGTATGAGTGTGCCCCCTTGCCGAATTTTTATCTTGATGTACAGAACTCGGATTTGGGCGTGCAAGGTACCGTTGCGAAGCTATCGACGCGAGGATCGCCGTGATATTTTTATTGGAATTTTCTGGGCAATTTCTGCAGGTGATAATTTAACAGTTCAGAATTCGAGGTTGTATGTGATTATTAGTGCTATAATTGGGAGCCTAAGTGTAATTAGTGAGCTTTGTACTGTACCAGGAATATTTCGGGTGTGCTGAAATTGTGGAAGCAAGGATTTGGAGTTTTGGTATTTTCAGCTGTACGATTTGGGACAGTCAGCACTTCAGGTGGGTGCCTTATTCTCGGAACCGGTGGACGGTTCTCTAATTGTTATATATTAACATTGCATGCAAGTGTATGGTACAATGGCGGGGATTGATCGGTAAGTTTAACAATGAGGGTTTTATGAAAATTGCAAGTGAATCGTTCATAGTATGACAATGGTATTAATCAAATATTCATGTTGATGATTAGTGGAAGCTTACCTAAGGCAAGGATACCATAGATGATTAATTATCATGCCATATTAGCACATAACCTTTTATGAGGCTGGTTTATGCATTGGGATAGGATTATGTAGTTATGTGCAGGTTCTACTCTGAGGAGCCATTATGGATTGAGGATTATGTACAGGTATGGTCATTGATAATTTTGGCATGAGGTTTATTTTTCTTTATTTTGCTTTGAGGATAAAAGCATGCTTGTATGGACATATAGCTAGGCCACCTTTTACTGCTACACTTTCATGTTGGGATATGACTTAGGAGAAACCATGTTTGTTCTTCTCCTTTTCTTTCTAGATACTAGATTCTCGTTGCTCGGGTTCGAGCAGGGATTTGTGATAGTGTAGCTGGGGTCTCAGTGTCGGGGACAGGTTGTGCCGGATTGTGATAGGTTGTGGTTCATGGGATATTGCGGCAGCCGCGGACATTGGGCGGTTGACCGGAGATTGTTTATGCATCAGATTGGGTATCAGGCTTCTCTAGTGGTTGGAGTTTTCCACTTATTGTTTCCAGTTATTTCAGTTGGGGATCGGGTTTCCCTTTTTGTGGAGGGTTTTTCCCACTTGATCTTGGTCTTGATCCAGTCCTGCTATACAGTGATACTTGATACAGTGATATTTGATGCAGTGATGCGTGATACAGTGATACTTTACTCGTGTGGGTCGCTCCCCTCGAGTGCCACTCCGGAGTAGGCTTTCCACGGTGCAGAGCGCCGGGCACCATGCTGGGTTCTTGAGTTCCACGGTGCAGAGCGCCGGGCACCATGCTGGGTTCTTGAGTTCGACAGCAGAGCAGGCAGTACCAGTGTTACTGGTGACATCAGATTGGGTTTATTACAGATATTTACTTTATTGTTGCACTCGTGTCAGGGGGACTGAGTGGAGTCTAGCGGCTATGCATAGACCAGTGCTAGTGTTGTCGGGAACCGTTTGGGGATTGACGGTGGTCCCGTGGTCGATGTGAGTTCGTTGACCATTGCGCGAGAGGTTGTTCATCTGGAGTCTATCCGTTCTGAGAGAGAGGGCATGGATTTTGACTATGGCCTGCATGAGCCACTACTCGATAGCGAGTTAGTCCGTTTGGACGCCCTACGTAATTCCTGCCCGTCAGCGGGAGGTGGTTGTAGGTGGGCGCAGGTTTGACTGGACCCCATGTGGCAGTCAGCTCGATTGGGTCGATTGAGTACCTCGTGTGCGAGTGTTGCATATCTTTATCAGTGTTTTCCCCATTTGAGCATTGTTGTTAGAGGCATGGTAGCTGTAGAGTGTTTCCCGCTTCTCCTTTCAGTTTTACTGCTTTAGTTATCTTTTGCCTCTAGTAGTCTTGGTGGGCAGATCGTCGGGCCTAGTGGCGATACCCACTGAGAACTCCCTTTTTGCGTAGTTCTCACGCCCGTCGGGGGTTTTTCCCCTTTTTGTCCTTTCTCTCCTTTGTTTTGCAGAGTCTTGGCGGGTGTTGCCGTTCTGTGGTTGCTGTTCGTGGTGAGGGAGTAGCGAGCTAAATCCAGACCCATCTTTGGAGAGTAGCGGTACCCCCCTTTTGAGGAGATCTTCAGTTTAGTCGGTAGATTGGTTGTTATTTTCCCTTTTGAGAGACTGATGTAGTGAGGATATGTTGTATTGAGAGCTTGTACACTGATATTGTATTGAGATATCTCCCTGTTGAGTTATCAGTTTTGTACTCGAGGTTATTGTATGATTATCTTTTGGGAGATGGACCTTGTTGTTTTATCTTCAGTTGTACAGTGGTTGATTTTATTTCTATAGCAGTTTTATCTTTTAGTTCTGATATCTGTTTAGCTGTAGCTCTTTTTGCAGGTAGGACGCTTCGCCTATGCGGGTTTGGCATAGGTGGCGGATCTGTTGGTGAACCCGGGTCGCAGTTTCGACCCCGGGGCGTGACATTATGTGTGGACAGTCGGGACACTTTCAGGCAGCATGCCCTCGAGCAGTACTTTCGGTAATGCCGCTTGCGACGGCACCCCCGTTACCTTTTCCAGAAGAAGGAGCTCCTCCGACTTACCGCCAGCCAGATGGGGCCACAACGTCGCGGCAGCCAGGATGAGTCTGGCTGCCCGTTTGGAGGGCGCCAGGTTAGTGGATTGCTTTGTACCTGGTATGACTTCCCTTCCTAGTTGTTGAGCTCGGAGTTTTTGCACCCCCTACACGGTTTGAGTTAGCGCATTGTAGTTTTCGATTGCGGCCACAGCAGGGACAGCGTCAACACCTCTCTCCTTGTTTTCTCGTTTTAACACCGAAACTGGCGAACGGGACGAAAAATTTCGAGGGACTACTCCAGAAATGGAGGCGATGCTGGAACCTGTTCTTGTTTGATTGGGGTGAAGGCATCGGTCCTTTGGAATTTTCGAACTTTTCGCTATATTCGGCTGCTTTTCAAATAGAGAGTTGGGGTTGATGTTGTTCCTGATGTAGAGTTCTTGTGGTAGGGGGTGTGTTTTGGTTTCGAGGACGAAACCTTTTGAAGGAGGGGAGTGTCACGCCCCGGGTCGAAACTGCGACCCGGGCTCGCCAACAGATCCGCCGCCCATACGGGAAGCCCCGTATAGACGTAGCGACTAACCTGCAAAAGAGATCTACACTATACAGATATCAGAGCTGAAAAGTAAAAGCTGGATAAAATAAAAACAACTCTCACAAAATATACAACCAGAGTCCTCACCCAAATACAAATATCTCTCAAAACAAGAAGAGTACAACTCAATCCTCACTACAAAGTCACTCGACAAGAACTCTCAAAAGTAGGGAGGTACATCTACTCTCAGGCGACACTGGTAGGGATCTATCTCGCGATTCCCTTACCTCGATCAGTCGGGTCAGCAACAGGTGCGGCAGGAACTAGAGCAGAAGAAGAAGTCCCTGGGGAGAAAACACCACGACGGGTGTGAGAACTACGTCCCAAGTAGTTCTCAGTGGGTGCCGCCAACAAGCTCGACGGTCTGCCCACTAAGTCTACCAGAGGCAAAAGTAATAATACAGTGCGGAAAGGGAAAATGCTGGTAAAGTAAACTCTACAGCTACTATGCCTCTATCTAGATGCTCAAAAGTGGAACAGAAAGATCATAATGCTACAACTAGCTCTCGACTCAAATCACCCAATCACAACTGACTGCCGCATAGGGTCCAGTCAAACCTGCGCCTACCTACTGCCGTCACGTCCCGGGGGACCGGACTTACGTAGGGCGTCCGTGACTGCCACTAACTGGCCCAGCCAGAGGGACTGTGTCCGTGACTGCCACTAACTGGCCCAGCCAGAGGGAACACTGCGTCGACAAGTCGCGATAGAAGAACAGGCCCAACTCCGGAGTGGCTCTCGAGGGGAGCGACCCCACCGAGGAAAGTATCCGCGTATCTCTGTCGAGCTCAAATGTGGCTCATGCAGGCTATAATCCAAATCCTCGATCAACAAGATCGACTGTAACCAAAGGAACACTGTCTCACACACAGGCTGGAAAACTGCACAGTCGAGACTCACTGTCACTCAAAATAGCTCTCAAGATCTCAAATCTACAACCCAAGTCACTCTCCCAAAGAAACCTGGTCTACAGACTGCTAACAACTCCACTCGGTCCCCAGACACGAGTGTAAATGCATCCCACAATAATCCTACTCGGGCGAGGAAAACTCTAAGTCCAGAGTGATAAAAAGAATAGTGCAGTGGGAATGTCTAGAGCAATAAAAACCTAGCCCAAGTTGAGGTTTTCTACAGTCTGGCTGAACATGCATCATATGGCAGTGGTGCTAGGTCAAGTTCCAAGATAAACAATAATTAACAGCTTGTAGGGAGCAAGATAATAATCTCAGGATCATCTAACTATAACTGGATCAACAATTCATACATTCTAGCATGCTGCACAACAAATATTAAAATATGCAAGTCCCTAAAGCTAGAATTAGTACACAGTCCGCTGATCTTGAAAAAGAGGTCACCCACCTGATGCGCTGATCTGTCCAAGTCCCACAGCCGATAATACCAAAATAACAGCAACTCACTGTCCAGTACACTCAGTACAGTCCACAATCCCACCTGGGTACAACATAGGCTACAGTTATACACAAACCCCAAAAATCTGTCCAAAAACACTTGCTAAATTTTCAGCTGTAAAGAAGCCAATATTTCACCTGTAGATAGTGCTCAGTAAATTCCAACAAAAATACCCCGGCGTTCCTCGCGTCGATAGCTTCGAAACAAGTACCTGCACGCCCAAATCAGAGTTCCATAGGCCAAGATATAAATTCCACAACACGGGCGCGCGAAAACATACATCCACATAACTGTAAAATCTTGCACAGATAAAGAAGGGAGAAGTATACCTCCGGGAAGATCTCAGAAAAATCCAAAAAAAATACCACGATGATCCTTGCGTCGAGTAGATAAAAAAAGTCTATAAGTACGTCCCGATCCGAGATCTGTGCACGAAGATATCCACAAAAGAAGCTGCTGTCCTCACCAAAAGCTCACAGCAAAAAGGGTCCCAATGAGTACGAGAAAACACCTCTAAAAACGCGAAATCTGAAAATGTTCGTGAAACCCAAAATCGTAGCCTCACCTGTTACGAATCCAGCGGCGAAGAAATCGCTCGAAAAGATGGTCGGAGAAGGTCGAGGGAGCTCGTACACCGAAGAGCGATGGAAGAAACACCAAAGAAAGAGCGTCGCGCCGCGCCAAGAAAATGAGAATCTCGAAAAGCGTGCCCCCAGAAATTCCCAAAATCTGCAAATGGAAGCTTGAAGGTGTGAGGATCAACTTTGGTGAAGAACTCTCCTCGGTTTGAAGCTCAGAAATGCCAAAAATGGGCAAGGAAACGCGGCTCGGGCTTTATATAGGACGCACTAAACAAATGGAGAAATGACGGGCGTGTCCCAACTTTCGGGCGCCCGAAAGTTTTCGGGCGGCTACAGTGTTGGGCCGGCCCAACACTGTGCGCGCCCGAAACTCTCCTGGGCCTCCACGTCGCCCGCCAAACAGGCGACAGCGAGCGGAGCGAATCATCGGCGGCCACGTCGCGCGCCTCCCCGCCCGACACGCGTCCCGCACAGCGAACAGCTGTGCGGGGCGCGCCAAATGCCGCCACGTGCCACTCCCCGCGGTCAAAGCGGGTAGGTGGCGCCCGCCAGTGGCAGGGCGACACGTGGCCCTGCCACTGTCGCGGTCACACGTGCAGGCAGGGCGCCGCCTGCCACGCACGCGCCCCGAGTTACTCCACCGCCACTCCGTGCGCCGCGCCTCGTGAGCCTGCGAATAGCGTGGTGACACGTGTCCCGTGCACCTGGTCCACGCACCAGATTAATGTTCAGTGGACCGCGCCGCGTGCACCGACCTACCGCGGGATGCCACCCGTCCCCCCGCCCCGGTCCATGCACCGCCGCGCAAATTCTGTAGACCGCGCCTCACGGGCCCGCCAATCAGGCGGCGCCACATGTCATGCGCCGGGTCCGTGTGTTACGGCATTTTGGTGTTGGCATATTTCGTGAGTCATGTCAGTGAGTTGAGTCGCAGTCTTAAAGGGATCAAATTGTCAATCAGCAATCAAAGACTTAGAGAAGATTCAACAAGAGCTCAAGTTGACACTCAGTGTCTTGAGTCTTGAAGATTGAAGATGAAAAATTGTGTATCAGTTACATCAATCTCAAGAAGAAAGTATTCAAAAGGATCAGGTATGTTTAACTAAATAATTTTGGTGATCCGAATACTTTCTTATAGTGTAGAAACACTTGGATGAATTTTTAATTGCATAAAAATCAAAAACTGGACATGGGACATGTTCAGGATCCGGATCAGATGATCCAATCCAGATCGCGAAGGGTATTAGTTCATGTGCAAATCCAATCCGGATCCAAGCCTATTCTGATCCGGATCCCGAACATTGGATGTTGCTGAAATTCATGAACGATCCGGATCGGGCCTTGCGATCCGGATCCCGAACCCTTGGATTTCTGGAATCGTCAATCTCGTTACGACGATCCAGATCGCAGTAAATCCGATCCGGATCGCCGTCCTGAAAATTTCCAGATAAGGTAAGTTTTTGATTCTTATCTCTTTCCAAAGGTTTCTAAACTATAAATAGACATTTAGGGTTTCTCAAAAACGTGGGAGCACGGCCGATCAATTTATAAAACACTTGAGAGCAACCCTAGAGGCTAGGTTTTTATCGTTCTTCTTTATAGCCTCTTTTAGGTCAATTCGATGGTTCTTTCAAGAACATATCTTTTGTCGAATTGATCTAATCTTTGCTTAGAGATTTTTTCCATGGATCTTCATTGATAATCTAAGCAAAGGATCACCATCGAAGCCAATATTCTTACCGGCTGAGTTTGCGTCGTGGATTCGACGTGGCACCGTGGATTCGGTGTGTTGAAGGCGTTTCGTGGATTCGAAACGTGTGCTCGTGGATTCGAGTGGCGTTCGTGGATTCGAACGTGTGCAGTGGACGTGCAAACGTTGGAGCGCAAGGTCCGAAGAAATTGAAGGAGGGGTTAAATCCGTGGAGACGGTAATCACCTTGTTATTCTTCGTTTCTTAGTGGATTGTTATTGCGTGGACATCCAACCGGTCAGCGCAAGGTCCGAAGAAGCTGAAGGAGGGGTTGAGTCCGTGGAGTCGGTAATCACCTTGTTATTCTTCTATTCTTAGTGGATTGTTATTGCGTGTTGGTCCCGTGGTTTTTCTCCTGGATTGGAGTTTCCACGTAAATCTCGGTGTGTTGATTTTTATTTTCCGCATTATTTTTATTTTTGCACTGAGATTGGTTTTTATAATATTACACCTATTCACCCCCCTCTAGGTGTTTGATAGTACCTATTTAGATCCTTGTGGATCCTAAATAACTCTACAATTGGTATCAGAGCGGGTTTTAGGTTTATCTATCATAATGGGTGAAAGTGGTAATATTTTTAGACCTCCTCTTTTTGATGGGACCAATTATGCATATTGGAAAGTGCGGATGAGAGCTTTTCTCATCTCTATTGATGAGCGGGTATGGCAAACCGTGGAATACGGTTGGGTGCATCCTGTTGAGGAAGTAGGAAATTCTACTACCCCAAAACCTCGCTCTAGATGGTCCAAAGAGGAAATCGAAAGATCTTCTTACAATGGGAAAGGTATGAACGCTTTATTTAATTCTCTTTCCTCGACTGAGTTTACAAGAATTTCCGCGTGTGAAACCGCGAAGGAAATTTGGGATATTCTCAAAATTACACATGAGGGTACTAATCTTGTAAAAATTCAAAAGCTCCAGATGCTTACAAGTCAATTTGACTCTATTCATATGGAAGAGCATGAATTGTTTACAGATTATTACACTAGACTTCAAGATGTAATTAATACATGTGCTAATTTAGGAGAAAAGATCCCGGAGTCGAAAATTGTAAGAAAGATTCTTCGGACTCTTCCGGAACGGTTTAGGGCAAAGGTTACCGCCATTGAAACCGTTAGTCATCCGGATGAGATGAGTGTAGAGGAATTAGTAGGTGCTTTACAAACTTATGAGATGACTTTTCCTACTAATCAAATTTCTTCCAAGTCTTCTTCTAAGCTTACAGGTATTGCATTCAAATCAACAAAGGAAGAAGATGACGAATCGAGTTCCGACGATGAAATCTCTTTTGCCGATTTTGAAGAACAATTGGCGCGGATCACAAAGAAATTTCGTCGGAAATTTTGGAAGAATCGAACCGATGGATCTTCATCCACGAAACCATCTAAAGGATCATCGGGTTCTAAATCCTCTAAACTCAAAGGCGTTGCAAAACCTTCTAAAGAAAAAGAAAAAGATGATTTCGAAGGGGAAATCCGATGTTATCGATGCAAAGGCTACGGCCATATTTCAACGGATTGTCCTTCTAAGAAATCATACAAAAAGAAGGCTTTGCAAGCAAAAACTTGGGACGATTCTAGTTACGATGAATCGACCTCAAGTGAAGAGGAAAAAGAAAAAATTGTTGCTTCTCATGCCTCTCAAATTCCCTCTTCTAATTTGTGTTTATCATCTTTAGTCACTGACTCTATTCCTTTGATTTTGCATGAAACATCAACATCCGGAGGAGAGTCATCAAGTGAGGGGGAGTCGGACGAAGAAGAACTCGTTGAGGCATACCAACAACTTCTTGCGGAATCAAAGAAGATGGCCAAACTTAACAAGAAGTTGAGGAAGCAACGACATGAAGTTCAAGACGAGAATCAAGCTTTAAAGATCAAACTTCATGATCTCGAGGAGGAACATGGACGGGTATTGGATAACAATAAAATCCTCCAAGAAAAGCTAAACCAATCGGAGACAAACGCTAAATCATATATGGACAAGATTGGTTTTCTAGAAAAGCAGTTTGAGGAGATTCATGTCACCAACCAAGCTTTGACCAAGCAAGTTCATGAACTTAAATCCGACATACAAAGGCTTTCAACCGGTTCCAAGAAACTTAATTGTATGTCCGGATTAGGTCAAGCAAGCAAGGTTGGTTTGGGATTTAAAAAGGACCAAACTGTGCATGCTTCAAGTTCCACAATGAAATCGAAAGGAAGGACTTGTCACCTTTGTGGACTTGAAGGACATTTGGTGAAGAATTGCCCGAAAAAGAGAAAGAAAAATTCTTCGGCAACTTCATCTACGGAGCGGACTCAACGGAATCAAAAGACACATCAAGTCAAAGGAGTTCACTCAACCCACCAAAGGTCCGAGCCACAACATCAATCATACAAGTGGATTATTGCGAGGCAAAGACCTAAGGTGGATCAACAGTCAAAGCGGACAACCCCCGGCCACAACGAATCAAGACAACCCAAAATCCAGCGATTTTGGATTCGGAAAGGTGATATCTTTCCTTGTCTTAAGTTCTAAATAGCTTATGACTGTATGTAATGCTTTGATTGGTTTTCCCTTCATATTTTTCTTAATCTTTGCATTACATGTTTTTCAATGCTCTTTGTTTTTATACTTTGTTTTTGAACAAAAGGGTTTTTAACGAACAAGTGCATTGAATAAAAAGGGCTTCACGTTCATTCACTCCAAATTAATTTTACTTGGATTATCAACTTGACTCCTTAATCATAATCTTGAAGACACTTCATTAGAGGAGTTGTTTAATTGAGCATTGGTTAAATTGACTTTAATTGCATCCTTTCACGCATTTAGAAATTTATTATGCTTTTGATATCATAATATTTCAATGTTGCAATGATCATTTATGTTAATTAATTCATCTTTTAAGTGATCAAAGTCAATTTCTCTCTCAATGATCTCTTGGTATAGTCATTATCATATTTGATTGCTTAGTCGAGTATGAATGCGAGATCAATTTTGGTTGAATACCTTATATATTAAATAATTGATAGCCAATTGAGGGGGAGTCAAAGAAAAGTAAAATGCTCAAAAGATGTGGAAAGAGTTACATCCCAATGAGGAGTGTGAAAACTACCACCACATGGAGAAAGAAAGAAGAAAAAAAAAATACTCCATGAATGCAAAGCAAATTTTTTGTTGATGAAATGCATAATGAAATACTTGACTCAGTCATATTTCATGGTTGGTATAAGGTGGGATTTTTGATAAAGATGCTCAAAGAGCCACTCCTTCAACAGATTGTCTAGATATATTATCTAACTTATCTGGGATTTCAAACATCTATTGATCTTTGTACTTCATTTTCTTTACCAAAATTGATGATTTGATAAAGGCATTACGCATAAGATCAGGTTAGATGTAATTGAAAGTGGTCAACTTTAAGAGTTTTAATTTTCATAAATTTTCGTTTCATTTTTGAGTATTTTTGATAGATTTGGTATAATCTATTTCTTGTTGCATGAAACGATGACTTTTGTTTAAAGTTGATACGCTAAAGTGCTTACATACTCTTTCTGGTTTTTATTTTTCTAAATTATTCTAATGAAAGAAATTTGGATTGAATGACATCTATGTGAATTCATTGTTTTTCAAAGCACTTAAATGGATTTCTTGATGGTATACAAATCGGTATTTGAAAAGATTCTAAAATCTGGATTTGTTTCAAGAAATTATTTGATTTTTGCTTTCTGGTACCGGTACGCAATCTGCATTTTTGTTATATACCGGAACTGAGCTTTTATCTCTCTTTCTCTATGAACTAATGTTGTTAGATTTCCTTTTGTCTAGTATGTTCACTGTTTGACAATTTGTGACAAAAAGGGGGAGAAGAGAAATGACGGAGATGAGATCATCAAGAGAGGACAAACGAAAATGAAAAATGGGGGAGAACGGAAAATGATGATCGTATCACAAAGGGGGAGAACATAGATGCTCAAGAACATGGAGAACATGGAGAACATGTTAGAGATGTGAGATGCTCAAGATAGGGGGAGACAAAGAAAAAATTGAAAGAGCCGAAAAACAAAAGAACCAAAAGGAAGAATCAAATGTAGGATTTTAATTTCTAACGACTAACGTTTGATTTTGTTTGGAGTTTTGTTTTGCAGGAATTACATCACTTTAAGACTCCAAGTCCTAAGTCATAGAGTATGTTCTAGGACTGTTTGGTTCAAATGTAATTTTGTATTTATTGGATCTTTCACGCAAAGAAAATCAATGTTTTGGTGATGACATTGAATTTCGAATTTTTTGGTTTAAGATGAGTGACTTGAGCGTTTTTATGTATTTTTGGGTTTTGTCACGAAATTGCCAAAGGGGGAGATTGTTACGGCATTTTGGTGTTGGCATATTTCGTGAGTCAAGTCAGTGAGTTGAGTCGGAGTCTTAAAGGGATCAAATTGTCAATCAGCAATCAAAGACTTAGAGAAGATTCAACAAGAGCTCAAGTTGACACTCAGTGTCTTGAGTCTTGAAGATTGAAGATGAAGAATTGTGGATCAGTTACATCAATCTCAAGAAGAAAGTATTCAAAAGGATCAGGTATGTTTAACTAAATAATTTTGGTGATCCGAATACTTTCTTATAGTGTAGAAACACTTGGATGAATTTTTAATTGCATAAAAATCAAAAACTGGACATGGGACATGTTCAGGATCCGGATCAGATGATCCAATCCGGATCCCGAAGGGTATTAGTTCATGTGCAAATCCAATCCGGATCCAAGCCTATTCTGATCCGGATCCCGAACATTGGATGTTGCTGAAATTCATGAACGATCCGGATCGGGCCTTGCGATCCGGATCCCGAACCCTTGGATTTCTGGAATCGTCAATCTCGTTACGACGATCCGGATCGCAGTAAATCCGATCCGGATCGCCGTCCTGAAAATTTCCAGATAAGGTAAGTTTTTGATTCTTATCTCTTTCCAAAGGTTTCTAAACTATAAATAGACATTTAGGGTTTCTCAAAAACGTGGGGAGCACGGCCGATCAATTTATAAAACACTTGAGAGCAACCCTAGAGGCTAGGTTTTTATCGTTCTTCTTTATAGCCTCTTTTAGGTCAATTCGATGGTTCTTTCAAGAACATATCTTTTGTCGAATTGATCTAATCTTTGCTTAGAGATTTTTTCCATGGATCTTCATTGATAATCTAAGCAAAGGATCACCATCGAAGCCAATATTCTTACCGGCTGAGTTTGCGTCGTGGATTCGACGTGGCACCGTGGATTCGGTGTGTTGAAGGCGTTTCGTGGATTCGAAACGTGTGCTCGTGGATTCGAGTGGCGTTCGTGGATTCGAACGTGTGCAGTGGACGTGCAAACGTTGGAGCGCAAGGTCTGAAGAAATTGAAGGAGGGGTTAAATCCGTGGAGACGGTAATCACCTTGTTATTCTTCGTTTCTTAGTGGATTGTTATTGCGTGGACATCCAACCGGTCAGCGCAAGGTCCGAAGAAGCTGAAGGAGGGGTTGAGTCCGTGGAGTCGGTAATCACCTTGTTATTCTTCTATTCTTAGTGGATTGTTATTGCGTGTTGGTCCCGTGGTTTTTCTCCTGGATTGGAGTTTCCACGTAAATCTCGGTGTGTTGATTTTTATTTTTCGCATTATTTTTTATTTTTGCACTGAGATTGGTTTTTATAATATTACACCTATTCACCCCCCTCTAGGTGTTTGATAGTACCTATTTAGATCCTTGTGGATCCTAAATAACTCTACACCGTGCACCCAGCCGCGGCTCTCTGTGGACCGCGCGCTACAGACCGGCCAATCCTGGGCTGCCACGTGGCAGCCGGCGGTCCACGGCCCCTCCCATGCACCGAAATTCACCGAAAACTTCCGGGAGTCCGTTTTTGGGCATCCGGACTCAGAATTTAACAAGCAAATAGCCGTTTTCAAGCGTTTTTCCGTGCTGAATCCATTTCCAACCTCTGTTTGGCCAAAAACCATTTCAAAATTTCGGCAAACACAGCCGAAAGCCAACACAGCTGTAGATATCTCACAGGGTCCATCTGTAGCATCTCATTGACGCACAATGGGCCAGACACACCAACAATAGGTGTTCTAAACAATGGATTCGCCAGAAAAAGCTGCATGGGAAACTGGGCCACCACATCCTCCCCCACTAAAAGGGAGTTTCGTCCTCGAAACAAGAAACAAACAGGCGTACCTCAATCAGAAGTCTCGAATAGGAAGGGATAGGTATCCCGCATCACCGTCTCCAGCTCCCAAGTAGCCTCCCGCTCCTCGTGATTGCTCCACAAAACCTTCACATAAGGTATGGCCCGGTTGCGCAATTCTCTCACCTCTCGAGCGAGAATTCGCAACGGGCGCTCCTCGTAGCCAAGATCCTCTCCGATCTCCAAAGAAGTGAAGTCGATCACGTGCGAGGGGTCGAAAACATATCTCCTCAAAGCTGAGACGTGGAAGACGTCGTGAACTCCGGCCAGGCGAGGTGGAAGAGCAACTCTATAGGCCACAGGGCCAATCCTGTCAAGTACCTCGAAGGGTCCAATAAAGCGGGGACTGAGCTTTCCCCAAACTCTGAATCTCCTGACCCCTTTCGAAGGCGAGACCTTCAAAAAGACATGATCACCGATCTGAAACTCTAGGTCTCGCCGCCGAGTATCAGCGTAGCTCCTCTGGCGACTCTGGGCTATCTCAAGATGTCGGCGAACCAATCTGACTTTCTCCTCTGCCTCCAGCAGTAAGTCCGGTCCCAAAGTCCTCCTTTCACCCACGTCACTCCAATACAGGGGTGACCGACACTTGCGTCCATACAACGCCTCAAACGGAGCCATCTGGATGCTCGCTTGATAGCTGTTGTTGTACGCAAACTCAACCAAGGCTAAGTGCCGGTACCACCCTCCTCCAAAATCCATAACGCACGCTCTCAACATGTCCTCAAGGGTCTGTATGGTGCGCTCAGACTGTCCATCGGTCTGTGGGTGGAATGCTGTGCTAAAACGGAGCTGGGTCCCCAAGGCTGACTGAAGACTCCCCCAGAAGTGAGAAACGAACCTCGGGTCCCTATCTGATACAATCGAGGTGGGTATACCGTGCAGTCTCACTACCTCATCCAAGTATAACTGCGCAAGTCGCTCCAACGGTAAAGTCATCTGTACAGGCAAAAAGTGTGCAGACTTGGTGAGTCTATCCATGATAACCCAAATCGCATCGGCCCCACTCTGCGCCCTCGGCAGTCCAGTGACGAAGTCCATGGTGATGTGGTCCCACTTCCACTCGGGAATTGGAAGACTCTGCAACTTGCCAGCAGGAACACGATGCTCTGCCTTCACTTGCTGGCAAGTTAAACAATGAGCCACGAATCTTCCAATATCCCGCTTCATTCCGGGCCACCAAAAATGTGCCTTGAGGTCCTTATACATCTTAGTACCACCAGGATGAATGGTATAAGGTGTGTAATGGGCCTCCCTCAAAATCTGATCTCTGAGCTCAGTGTCCATAGGCACACACACTCGGTCCCTGTACCGCAGTACTCCCGAGCTATCCACTGCAAAATCCCCTAACTGATCAGCCTGAATCTGCGATCTAATCCGAGTCAAGTGGGGGTCCTCACTCTGTGTCTCTCTAATCCTCTCCAACAGAGTGGGCTGCAAGACCATAGACATGAGTCTAGCAGAGACCCCAGGGGATACAACCTCAATCTGTAAGCGCCTCATCTGCTCCACAAGCGGTGCCTGCTGGGTGATCAACATGCTCAAGCTCTGCGCTGACCTCCTACTCAAAGCATCTGCCACTACATTGGCCTTGCCGGGGTGATAAAGAATACTCACATCATAATCCTTTAGCAACTCCAACCACCGGCGTTGCCTCAAATTCAGCTCCTTTTGTGTGAACAGGTACTTCAAGCTCTTATGATCAGTGTAAATCTCACAATGCTCCCCGTAGAGGTAATGCCGCCACAACTTCAGCGCGAACACCACGGCTGCAAGCTCCAAATCATGAGTAGGGTAATTCTTCTCATAATCCTTTAATTGCCGTGAAGCATAAGCAATTACCCTACCATGCTGCATCAGAACACATCCCAAGCCGCTGTGAGAGGCGTCACTGTAGATCACAAATCCATCGCCCATCACTGGAAGTGCTAAAACTGGTGCCGAGATCAATCTCCTCTTCAGCTCCTCAAAGCTCTCCTGGCACCGCTCAGTCCAAACAAACTTTATCCCCTTCCTGGTCAAACTGGTCAGGGGAGTAGAGAGCTTCGCAAAGCCCTCTACAAAGCGACGGTAGTAACCTGCTAATCCCAAAAAGCTACGGACCTCAGTAACCGTCGTCGGTCTAGGCCAATCCCGAACAGCATCAATCTTCGTCGGGTCCACTGCCACTCCTGCGGCTGATACAACGTGGCCTAGAAAAGCAACCTCCCGGAGCCAAAATTCGCACTTTTTAAACTTGGCATACAGCTTCTTCTCTCGCAGAAGCTGCAGCACTATCCTCAAGTGCTCCTCATGCTCCAAATCACTCCGGGAGTAAATCAGAATGTCGTCAATAAACACAACGACAAACCGATCCAAGTACGGCTGAAATACCCGGTTCATTAAATCCATGAATGCTGCAGGGGCATTAGTTAATCCAAAAGGCATAACTGTAAACTCATAATGCCCGTACCGGGATCTAAAAGCCGTCTTGGGAATGTCCTCGGCCCTCACCCTCAGCTGGTGGTAACCTGACTGGAGATCAATCTTGGAGAACACAGACGCTCCCTGCAACTGATCAAACAGATCATCAATCCGTGGAAGGGGGTACTTGTTCCGGATGGTCACTTTATTCAGCTCTCTGTAGTCCACACATAATCGAAGCGACCCATCCTTCTTCTTCACAAATAAAACTGGCGCTCCCCACGGAGATACACTGGGCCTCACAAAGCCCACATCCATCAAGTCCTGCAACTGGGCCTTCAGCTCTCTCAGCTCAGCAGGGGCCATCCTATAAGGTGCCTTTGAGATTGGTGCGGTTCCTGGAACCACATCAATCACAAACTCAATCTCCCTCTCCGGCGGCATGGTCGACAACTCGGAGGGAAACACATCTGGGAACTCGCGGACAATAGGGATATCCTCGAGTCCCAGTGCCGCCGTAGGCACCTCTACAATCGTCGTCAGGAAAGCGGTACAACCCCTACTCATCATCCGCCGGGCTCTCGCCGAAGAAATAGTCATGGCAAATAAAGTACTCTGGCAGCCTCTGTAAACGAACTCCTCCTGTCCAGGCTCGCGGAGGGTCACCGTCCTCTCTCTGCAGTCAATGGTGGCAAAATACCGAGCTAACCAATCCATGCCAAGTACCACGTCGAAATCCTGGAGCTGCCGCAAGACGAGCAAGTCTGCCGGCAGGACCCAGGGTCCCAACTGTACAGGGCAATCCCTACAACACTCCTCGACATGCAAGACATGGCCTGGAATCTGAACCTCTAATGCATGCGATAATGAAACTACCTCTATACCATGTAGGGATGCAAATGCTCTACTAATGAATGAGTGCGATGCGCCAGTATCAAAAAGTGCTCGGGTATGAACTGCAGAAATCAAAATAATACCTGCGACGACGTGATCTGCGGCAGAAGCATCCTCAATCTGGGCGGCATAGACACGCCCGCTCGGTGCTGGTGGTCGTCGATCTGGCTGCCGCGAGGAAGATGGAGCATGATCAGGCCTACCATAGGCCACAGAAGGCCCTGTCGTCTGATGAGGAAGAGAAGGTGCTGAAGCGGTGGAAGGAGCTGGAGAACCTGCTCTGGGGCACGAGCTCTGAATGTGACCGGCCTGCCCACAACGGTAGCAACGGCCGTGCCTCTGCTGACAATGCATCGGTAAGTGCGGCCCTCCACAAAAGATACAACGATCCTGCCGGGACTGCCGCGAAGTCTGCTGCTGCTGAGATGACTGCTGGGGTCGAGGTGGTCGACGCTGCTGCGAAGACTGACGAGATGATCCAGATCTCTGGCGCCCCTGGCGTCCACGACCCTGAGGATGGAATCGTGGGGGTCTCGGGGGTCCCTGCCTACTCGACTGCCCCTCATCCACCGGCGCCGGGCGCTTCGCCCCTGGAGTCTCTACGGGGGCTGGAGCCACCTCATCCATAACTACCTCTCCAGACTCAACATATAACGCCTGCTCCATCGAGCCCTCTAATGTCTGCAATCTGCGGGAGCGAACAAGCTGATAAATGTCCCGGCGCAGCCCCCGCTCGAACATGTAGATCCGGTGAGACTCGTCCCTGGCCACGTGAGGCATACTAGCCAACAGCTGATTGAATTGGGCTATGTATACATTCACGGGCCGATCTCCCTGGCGGAGATTTCTCAGCTGCTCCTCCAATCTCTGGCGACACTCTCAGGAAAGAAGGCCCCCAAAAGAAGACTGCGGAACTCCGCCCAGGTAAGAAGCTGCGTCCCAGGCGGACCAGCGGGTCGCACACGCCGCCACCAGGCCTCGGCGTTGCCCTCCAGAAAATGCGCTGCCAAGAAGACCCGAAACCGATCCTCGACGAACAAACTCTCAAAGTGACGCTCCATGGCCGTAACCCAAGTCTCGGCCTCCCACGGCTCGGCACCCAAACCAGAGAAACGGGGTGGATCGAACTGGCGGAATCTCATCAACAGATCCACCGCTGCCCGCTGCTCAGAAGAAGTAAAAGGTCCCGCCGACTCAGACGGTGGTCTGCAGGAAACCGGCTCGACAGGGACTGCTGGTGCTGACGGAATCACAGGGGGCGCTGCAGCTGGCGAAGAGGGCACAGGTGAGCTCTCAGGGGGTGCTACCACAGGCTGTGACCTCTGCTCTAACATAAGCATCATCCGACTTAAGGCCTCCTCCTGGCGTCGGGAAGCCTCCTCCTGGCGCTGCGAGGCCTCCTCCTGGCGTCGCAAGGTCTCCTCCTGACGCTGAGAGGTCTCCTCCTGGCGCTGGGAAGTCTCCTCCTGGCGCTGAACAGCCTCAGACATCTGTGCCAACTGGGCACGAAGCTCCTGCACCTCACTCTGATGTCCCTGTCCCGAGTCCTCCTCCTCGGGCACAGAAGAAGAAGGCTGCGAGCGCGTCGACATCCGGCGTCGCGGAGGCATCTCTCACCTGCGGGGAACAAGAAGAACAGTCAGAACCCCCAAACAAAACAGGACCCAATCCAGCGAAAGTCAATGGCATGCCGCCCTTCCCGTAGCACTATGTTGTCTGCAGCCAACATAGTTGCCACCGAAGGAAGACATGTCGATCACTCATCCCGTCCACTAGGAGAGTTTAGAACCCCAAACAAGACTCTCGCTAAAAAGTTACGTCTCTCACGTAAGTCATCCTAGGGTCCAACCATAAGCCTAGGGTTTCTAAGTCCTCAATGACCTACAACCTGGCTCTGATACCACTCTAATCTGTCACGCCCCGGGTCGAAACTGCGACCCGGGCTTGCCAACAGATCCGCCGCCCATACGGGAAGCCCCGTATAGACGTAGCAACTAACCTGCAAAAGAGATCTACACTATACAGATATCAGAGTTGAAAAGTAAAAGCTGGATAAAATAAAAACAACTCTCACAAAATATACAACCAGAATCCTCACCCAAATACAAATATCTCTCAAAATAAGAAGAGTACAACTCAATCCTCACTACAAAGTCACTCGACATGAACTCTCAAAAGTAGGGAGGTACATCTACTCTCAGGCGACACTGGTAGGGATCTATCTCGCGACTCCCTTACCTCGATCAGTCGGGTCAGCAACAGGTGCGGCAGGAACTGGAGCAGAAGAAGAAGTCCCTGGGGAAAAGACACCACGACGGGTGTGAGAACTACGTCCCAAGTAGTTCTCAGTGGGTGCCGCCAACAAGCCCGACGGTCTGCCCACTAAGTCTACTAGAGGCAAAAGTAATAATGCAGTGCGGAAAAGGGAAAAGCTGGTAAAGTAAACTCTACAGCTACTATGCCTCTATCTAGATGCTCAAAAGTGGAACAGAAAGAACATGATGCTACAACTAGCTCTCGACTCAAATCACTCAATCTCAACTGACTGCCGCATAGGGTCCAGTCAAACCTGCGCCTACCTACTGCCGTCACGTCCCGGGGGACCGGACTTACGTAGGGCGTCCGTGACTGCCACTAACTGGCCCAGCCAGAGGGACTGTGTCCGTGACTGCCACTAACTGGCCCAGCCAGAGGGAACACTGCGTCGACAAGTCGCGATAGAAGAGTAGGCCCAACTCCGGAGTGGCTCTCGAGGGGAGCGACCCCACCGAGGAAAGTATCCGCGTATCTCTGTCGAGCTCAAATGTGGCTCATGCAGGCTATAATCCAAATCCTCGATCAACAAGATCGACTGTAACCAAAGGAACACTGTCTCACACACAGGCTGGAAAACTGCACAGCCGAGACTCACTGTCACTCAAAATAGCTCTCAAGATCTCAAATCTACAACCCAAGTCACTCTCCCAAAGAAACCTGGTCTACAGACTGCTAACAACTCCACTCGGTCCCCAGACACGAGTGTAAATGCATCCCACAATAATCCGACCTCTCGGCCCACTACTTGGGCGAGGAAAACTCTAAGTCCAGAGTGATAAAAAGAATAGTGAGTGGGAATGTCTAGAGCAATAAAAACCTAGCCCAAGTTGAGGTTTTCTACAGTCTGGCTGAACATGCATCATATGGCAGTGGTGCTAGGTCAAGTTCCAAGATAAACAATAATTAACAGCTTGTAGGGAGCAAGATAATAATCTCAGGATCATCTAACTATAACAGGATCAACAATTCATACATTCTAGCATGCTGCACAACAAACATTAAAATATGCAAGTCCCTAAAGCTAGAATTAGTACACAGTCCGCTGATCTTGAAAAAGAGGTCACCCACCTGATGCGCTGATCTGTCCAAGTCCTACAGCTGATAATACCAAAATAACAGCAACTCACTGTCCAGTACACTCAGTACAGTCCAAAATCCCACCTGGGTACAACATAGGCTACAGTTATACACAAATCCCCAAAAATCTGTCCAAAAACACTTGCTGAATTTTCAGCTGTAAAGATGCCAAATTTCACCTGTAGAAGTGCTCAGTAAATTCCAACAAAAATATCCCGGCGTTCCTCGCGTCGATAGCTTCGAAACAAGTACCTGCACGCCCAAATCGGAGTTCCGTAGGGCAAGATATAAATTCCACAACACGGGCGCGCGAAAACATACATCCACATAACTGTAAAATCTTGCACAGATAAAGAAGGGAGAAGTATACCTCCGGGAAGATCTCAGGAAAATCCAAAAAAAATACCACGATGATCCTTGCGTCGAGTAGATGAAAAAAGTCTATAAGCACGTCCTGATCCGAGATCTGTGCGCGAAGATATCCTCAAAGGAAGCTGCTGTCCTCACCAAAAGCTCACAGCAAAAAGGGTCCCAATGAGCACGAGAAAACACCTCGAAAAACGCGAAATCTGAAAATGTGCGTGAAACCCAAAATCGTATCCTCACCTGTTACGAATCCAGCGGCGAAGAAATCGCTCGAAAAGATGGTCGGAGTAGGTCGGGGGAGCTCGTACACCGAAGAACGACGGAAGAAACACCGAAGAAAGAGCGTCGCGCCGCGCCAAGAAAATGAGAATCTCGAAAAGCGTGCCCCCAGAAATTCCCAAAATCTGCAGATGGAAGCTTGAAGGTGTGAGGATCAACTTTGGTGAAGAACTCTCCTCGGTTTGAAGCTCAGAAATGCCAAAAATGGGCAAGGAAACGCGGCTCGGGCTTTATATAGGACGCACTAAACAAATGGAGAAATGACGGGCGTGTCCCAACTTTCGGGCGCCCGAAAGTTTTCGGGCGGCTACAGTGTTGGGCCGGCCCAACACTGTGCGCGCCCGAAACTCTCCTAGGCCTCCACGTCGCCCGCCAAACAGGCGACAGCGAGCGGAGCAAATCATCGGCGGCCACGTCGCGCGCCTCCCCGCCCGACACGCGTCCCGCACAGCGAACAGCTGTGCGGGGCGCGCCAAATGCCGCCACGTGCCCCTCCCCGCGGTCAAAGCGGGTAGGTGGCGCCCGCCAGTGGCAGGGCGACACGTGGCCCTGCCACTGTCGCGGTCACACGTGCGGGCAGGGCGCCGCCTGCCACGCACGCGCCCCGAGGCGCTCCACCGCCACTCCGTGCGCCGCGCCTCGTGAGCCCGCGAATAGCGTGGTGACACGTGTCCCGTGCACCTGGTCCACGCACCAGATTAATGTTCAGTGGACCGCGCCGCGTGCACCGACCAACCGCGGGATGCCACCCGTCCCCCCGCCCCGGTCCATGCACCGCCGCGCAAATTCTGTAGACCGCGCCTCACGGGCCCGCCAATCAGGCGGCGCCACGTGTCATGCGCCGGGTCCGTGCACCCAGCCGCGGCTCTCTGTGGACCGCGCGCTACAGACCGGCCAATCCTGGGCTGCCACGTGGCAGCCGGCGGTCCACGGCCCCTCCCATGCACCGAAATTCACCGAAAACTTCCGGGAGTCCGTTTTTGGGCATCCGGACTCAGAATTTAACAAGCAAATAGCCGTTTTCAAGCGTTTTTCCGCGCTGAATCCATTTCCAACCTCTGTTTGGCCAAAAACCATTTCAAAATTTCGGCAAACACAGCCGAAAGCCAACACAGCTGTAGATATCTCACAGGGTCCATCTGTAGCATCTCATTGACGCACAATGGGCCAGACACACCAACAATAGGTGTTCTAAACAATGGATTCACCAGAAAAAGCTGCATGGGAAACTGGGCCACCACAGGGAGAGTGTAGAGTACCGGGTCTTCGGATAGCGCGCCGACCACACAGATGTCTTGGAGCAGAGAGTTGCCTTGGGCATGTTGCATTTGAGTTTACTGTTGATGCCGGGTTGATTCGGATCAACGCAGAAGCTCCAGCTCGATTCGGGGTTTTTTCGGGCTTTGTTCGCCGATTGCAGACTAGATTTGGGAATTACCGACTTCACAATGGAGTGCCGGAAATTCAGGAACACTTGGAACAGGTATACTTTCAATTTACAGCGAAGTTCGGGAGGTTCCGGACTGACGCGGGAGATCCGGAGGCAAAAAGTGAGTCGGAACTGGCAATTTTGGAGCCGGTATTTGATTTGAGCATCCCGATTCAACGGATGAGCTTTTTGAAGAGAAAAAGCTGTGGACATGTGTACTTTTGATTTACAGCGGAGTTCGGGAGGTTTCGGACAGCGGCGGAGGGCCCGAAGGCAAAAAGTGAGTTAAAAGGGGCCAATTTGGAATATTTATTAATATAATTAATGGATTGACTTTTGAGTTTGTGCTCTTGGCTGGGTGGCAGGGTGTATGGAGTGAGGTAAGTGGATCTTTTGGACTTAATTAAGCTGTGAAGGGGTTTTAATTAAGGTTGGGCTTAATTAGTGGTTTAATTATGTTGGTTTGTCGCCTTTGGGGAGGTAACCTCACCTTGGGGTTACCTCACCTTCATCTTCATCACCACCACCTCTGCACCCAATCGAAGCAGAGAAAGAAGGGGAAAGAGAGAAAGAAAGAAAGAAAGAGAGAAAAAGAAAGAAGAATTTGGAGAAAAGCTTGGTGGATTTGGAGTGATTTTTTTTCGTTGAAGGTTAGTAATTTTGGATTGTTTCTTTGTGAATGTTAATTTTAGAGTTGGATTTTAGCTTGGGTTTTTACTAAATTGCTTTGAGGAATTTTTGGTATTTGTTTGGAGCTTTGGAATCTGAGGGTTTTATTTTACAAGCATGAGAAACAATAATGGGGTTTTGAACTTGATGTATTATTTGGGATTTTTGCAGTTGAGTTGGAGCTTTGTTGATTTTTTTTTTTTGTATTTGAAGCTTGGGATTTTGATGAATTTATTTTAAAGCATGAAAATGGAATTTTTGAGAATTTTGTAATTTTTTAAATAATTTATTTTATTTAAATTTTGCGTCGTCGGCGGCCGCGCGCGGGCGCATTAGCGCACGCGCGGCGCCAGGGTGCTGCCGCTTGCAGCACCCTGCGGTGGCGCCGCAGGTTGGGCGAGGCGCCGCGCGCGGCGCTGCCAGGCCGAGCGCGGGCCTGCGCGGGCGCGCGCGGCGCATCGCGCCGCTGGGCGACGCGCGCAGCGCCGCAGGGGCGCTGCGCGGCGCGCTCCGGCGCCGCGCGGCGGGCCCCTGCTGCTCGCGGCCGGTTCCTTGGGCCGCGCGACCGCCGCCTTCGTCGCTTGGCCTGCCCCGGGACTTCGTCGGGGCCTCGTTTTGCGTGGCGGAGCAGTTTTTCTGCAATTTTCGCGAGCGGCTTCGCAAGCAGTTTTTCTACGATTTTCGCGAGCGGTTTTCCGCAAGCAGTTTCGCGAGCAGATTTTTGTGCTGTCTTCGCGCAGATTTTTGAGCAGATTTTCGCGAGCGGCTTCGCAAGCTGTTTTTCTGCGGTTTCGCGAGCAGCTTCCCAAGCAGTTTTTCTGCGATTTTCGCGAGCGGTTTTGAGCAGATTTTCGCGAGCAGTTTTCGCAGGTTTTCGCGAGCTGTTTTCGCAAGCGGTTTTCTCGCAGGTTTTCGCGAGCAGTTTTCGCAGGTTTTTTGCGAGCTGTTTCCGCAAGCAGGTTTTGCGCTGTTTTTCGCCGACGGAGTCTGTTTTTCGCCGACGGAGGCTGGTTTTCGCTGCGCGCGCTGTTTTTCGCCGACGGAGGCTGTTTTTCGCCGTCGGAGTCTGTTTTTCGCCGACGGAGGCTGGTTTTCGCCGCGCGTGCTGTTTTTCGCCGACGGAGGCTGTTTTTCGCCGTCGGAGTCTGTTTTTCGCCGACGGAGTCTGTTTTTCGCCGACGGAGGCTGGTTTTCGCCGCACGCGCTGTTTTTCGCCGACGGAGGCTATTTTTTGCCGACGGAGGCCGTTTTCGACCGTTTTGACTGATTTTGTGGTTTCTTCCTTCCTGGCAGCTTGCTGTGTGGTTTTTAGCTTCTGTCGAGGGCGGTTGAGTGTTTCCGCTGCGTGGAGCCGCGGACTTGCTTCGGGGCATCCGTTGAGAGCGCGATCTTGTGACTCCGTTTTGCGTGCGGATTTCGGCACCGTGCTTCGTTTTGCGTGCAGACCACGTGGAGGCAAGGTAATCCTGCTGAGCCCAATTGCAAGTGTCGACAAGCAATTGGTGGCAAGCCGAGGTGGGTTGGTTTTCTCTCCAAGTCTACGGACTTCCTTCTAATTCTATTATGATAGGATTGCATGCTAGCTTAAGTGTTTCTTGGAACTTGACTAACACCCCCGTCATATGTTGCATGTATTCAACCCGACCAATAGAGAACTCTAAACTGGGCTAGGTTTTCTTATGTTTTAGACATTCCACACCTTGCATTTCCTCCTGGACATAGGGTTCCTCGCCCGGGTAGTGGGTCGAGCGGTCAGAGTTTTGTGGGACGTGTGTTACACTCGGGCCTGGGGGCCGAGTGGGGTCTGGTGGCTGTGTTAGGCCAGTGTTGGTGGTTTGGGAACCGTTTTGATGTAAACGGTGGTCCCGGGTTTCTAGTTGTGGCGTCGTTTTCTCGTCACTACCACGATGTGATCGTGGGGTACGTATGCTATCAGGACCTTGAACCCAGAATGCTTTTGAACTCTCATGATTTTAGTAAACCAGTGTTTTCCTCCCGTATTCCCAAGGGGCGCCGGAGCTTGTTCTTGTTTGATTGGGCGAAGGTGTCACCCTTGGGAGTTCGGAAAACAAACTCGTTTTCAACTGATTTTTTCTCAAGAACTAAAATCCATAAAAGCTGGTTTTTCTCAATTTAAGATAGTTTTCAAAGGGTAAATTTTACCCTCACCCCAAGGGGGTTGAGGAGAAATGATATATCTTTATAAAGGTCACCTTTTTACTAAATTCCCTCACCCGCCAGGGGCGAGGGATCTGGGTTCTAAGGGCTGGTTTCGTCTTGGGCCGAAAACAACGGGAGGCTACCCCTATAGCCGGTTCTTGTTTGGTTGGGGTCGTAGGTAGTAGACTCCCGGGGTTTTCGGACTCTGTGCAGTTCTAGCTGTGGAGCATCTCCAGCTGTGAGTTATGAGTTTGAGTTGAGATAGTTCCCACTTTAACCGAGAGGGGCTGAATCCCTGAACGGTAAAGGACCGAGGACTTCGATAGGCTGAGCCTAGAGTCTGTTCTTGTTTGATTGGGGTTCTAGGCACCGGTCTATCGGGACTTTCGAATTTTTGTCGCGTCAGTCGGTTCTTCTCGCCTATGAGTGGGGTGTTGTTGTGGGAGCCATTTGGAGTGACGGCGGTCCCAGCTGTGTGGTTAGCGCTGTGAGCTTGAGTCGTAGAGGGTTCTCCGACATAGCTGTGAGAGTGGTTGAGCTATTCATATTTGAGTCGAGGATTGTTTCCGACTGAGTTGTGCTTTTGAGCTCGTGTTACCGATCTGTTTGATCGTGGATCATAGCCTGCTGAGCCTGGCATATCATGCCAGTTATGAGATACTTGTGATACTTGAGTTCGTTGGGGTCGCTCCCCTCGAGCTACACCCCGGGTGCGATGATGATACCGAACCTGACGAGGCTGCGATGATGCGACTAGTTGATACACTAGAGTTCGCTTGAGTTTGAGATAGTCCTTGAGGGACACCCTACGTAAGACCAAGTCCTGTTTGGGCGTAGTGGCAGTAGGTGAGCGCAGGTTTGTTGACTGGTCCAAAGTGGGACAGTCATTGAGATTGGGTGATATTGAGAGAGTGATGGCATAGTATGTGACATGGTAGAGCTTCTCTTTGAGTATAGTACTGGTATCATATTGTCAGTAGAGAGTGATTGCATACCATCATCTGTATTCTCTTTCTTATTGAGCATAGTAGATAGAGGCATGATAGCTGTAGATACTTTTCCAGCTTATTTTCATTATCACAGTCTTTTTCTGTTATCTTATGCCTCTAGTAGACTTAGTGGGCAGACCGTGGTTCTTGGAGACGGTATCCACTGAGAACTACTGTAGGATGTAGTTTTCACACCCTCTGTCGGTGACAGGATGCTGAGGCTCTCTTCCGTTCCGGCCCGAGCTGGCTTGACGGACCGAGGACAGGGTGTCGCGAGATAGTTCCCTACCAGCATTGTTCTATTAGAGTGAGGTAGATGTACCATCCCGGACTGTGGGAGTTTGGTTATGTATTGTATTCCCAGTTAGCTATCTCCCCTGTGGATTTGTAGATGTTGTATAGGTTGTTTTCTATTTGTATCATCTTGTATTCGGGAGATAGACTTGTATTTATTTCAGCTTTTAGTAGTGAGATTTTATATTACAGTTTTTATTACCCGCTGTGATATCTGTATAGCTGTAGTTCTATCTTTTGCAGGTTAGACGCTTCGTCTGTACGGCAGTTTCTGTACAGATGGCGGATCTGTTAGCGAGCTCGGGTCGCAGTTTCGACCCCGGGGCGTGACACCAACAGTCTCATCTTTGGCCCACACGAAGCTACCTCTGCTTCACTGAAACATACACAAGCTGTGTCGGCATCAACATGCTCTAAATCCAATGACTATAAGGAAGATCACCTCAGGTAAGATACTGTGAAGACCCGGATATTTGTGGTAATTATAGTGTGATCGTTAGCTTGTGGGGGGCTTATTTCTGTGGATAGTGTTGGTTGCGCGCAAATCAGACCCCAGAAACAGACTCGGTGCGAGGAATGGATCAAGATTGCCTATTTGGGAGTTTCGTCAAAAAATAAAAGTGGTTTTGCGCAAAACGGACACCGTATTTGGATTCAGCGCGGAAAAACGATCAAAACGGCTATTTGGTTGCATTATTTGGAGTTTTGGAGGTCGGAATTGGACTCGGCGCGCGAAAATAGCTAAAAATGGTATTTTTGGAGCTTTTTGGGATCATTTCAGGCGGCCGGTCCACGGGGGTTCGCGTGCACCAGGCGCAGCGGCAGTGTAGGAAGCCGCGTGTCAGTGCGGGAGAGGTGGGCGCGCGCCACGCGGCGTGCCTGCGTTGCGCAGAGTGCGCCCATGTGCGTGCGCCGCCTTGCGCGTCCCCGCGCAGGGGACACGCGGCGCCACGCCACTGGCGGGCGCCGCGTCGGGCGTGGCCCCATCCGGGCCATCCGCCCGGGGGGCGGGTCGCCCGGATGGGCGCCACGTGCCCCGCCTGCGCGCGCGGGCTGGGCCGGGGTTGGGCCTGGCCCAGCTCTGTGCGTTGCACAGTGAACAGCAAGGGGTTTTTTTTCCCCTTTTCTTCTTCTTCCACCTCTATTTAAGAGCTTGTACCACCTCCTTCTCCCTCTTTTGGTGCTTCCAACCTTGGGGACTTCTACGGAGGAATCTCATGCAACCCTCCTTCATCTTCATCAGCAAAGAGATGGTTTATAGAGGCTTTATCACCATCATCTTCTCCATGAGGCAAGCACCACCATTGTTGTAGTTTGTGAACCTCTCCGTTGCGTTTCAGTGCAAAAATTTGCCAGGACTCATCCCTTGGAGTTTTGAGCTCATTTTTGGTTCTATGTTTTCACAAGAGGGAAGGCTACAATTGTTGTATTCAACTCTTCCCTAAGATCTCATTATTTTATAGAGTTTTAAGGCCATCTTTGGGACCCTTCATTTCAGTCTGGAATCCTGAACAGTCCTTAGTGTTTTGGCCTTTCTGGGCAGTAGGATGAGAACTTTTGGATGATTTTTGCGGGGAAATTTTCAAGTCTCGAAGATCTACAATATTGGTATGTATCATTTTCCCCAGATCTGACTTTTTAATAGGGTTTATGCATGATCTTTGGAGCACCTTGCTGCAGTCAGGTACAGATGGAACTTGGTGGATAGTTCAAAGTGTTTATGGGTTTTCTCCTTCATCCGAGCATGAAAATTGGAGTTCTTTAGCTCAATTTGTATCTACTCTCGACAAGGAATCTAATGGTACCTCTCTTGCAGGATTTGGAGCACGTTTGATTAGGCAACTTTAATGATCTTTTTAAGTGCGATTATATGGTTTACTGCAGTCCCTGTTTTAGTTTTGATTTGAGCAATGCACCTTGGAATGCAGATAACTTTGTGGATATAAGGTCTTTTTCAGAAATTCAAGTTGGGACTTCTTCTTAACTTCAAGGTGAGCAAATTCTCTTTGATCTGTGGATGAATCCCTTTGGAAAAGCCTCTAATTAAGCTTGGATGTGCTAGCAAGTTTATGTTAGCAATTTTGGACAGCATTGTGATTTTTGCTTCATTTAAATATTAAGGAAAATTAGGGGTGGATTTTTGAGGACTTGAAGATGTTTGTATGAAAGAGGAGACCTTTGTTTTACTGTTGGAGACTTCATTTTGAGGTATTTGAGGTTGCACATACTTTTTATTTAAACTTGTGGCACTTGCCGAAATTCTGGAATTTGAATGCGCAGTGTGCATTGTTTCAGTGATTGCGCCCAATCCGTGAGGCGGATTTGGATGATTTTTGCGGCATCGGACTCCTGGGAGGATAAGGATTACTCGCGCCAAAATTCAGCCAGATCGGGCATCGGATCGTCAAGTTTCAGGTGGGTGGTTGTGCTTTGCAGAAAACATCGATTTACCCACTCGGGCTATTGGTTTCCCTCATGGCATTGTGGTTGATGTTCTCTTCTCCTTGGTATAATATGCTTGGATATCCATGTTTAGATTAAGTTAATTGATCCTCAGTGTATACATGAGTGAATGAATAGTTTGATTGATGTTGCATCATCTCATATGAAGTTCATTATAAGTGATCATTCTTAAACCTATGCTATGTGAGGGTAATTGGGAAATTAATTGTAGTAATCCGGAATATTTTATTTTTTAATAAATAAAATAAAAGATGATTTTCAGCCTGAGGTTAGATTCAAAAGGCCTTTGTTGATCTATTTGATCAATTGCCGGTGTGCAAGTCACACGAATTACGAGGCAAAAAGGCAAATTTCCAATCCGGACATGATCTTGGAAATCCGAGTTGACCGTTGCGATCGTCTCGTCGAGCTGAGCGAGTTTCATATTCAGCACTTTTCGATCCGACGGTCGGATTTTCCAGAATTTAGTGAAGAAGAGGATAAATAGCTGCGACCAATGGAACAGTGTTAATGCGCACAGTGACTTAAGTCATTTACTGTAGATGAACAGTAACCCATGGATTTTATTCTCTCTTGAACCAATGTTGACCAATTTACTATCCGGACCCCTAATTTAGCGGTATAAGTAGTCAAACCTAACTATTTTCGACGTTCTGAGCGCGATGGCACTGACGGATTTCGCGTTTGACGCTCCGAGTGCATCGGGATGCGTGCAGCACACCGCGAAACGTCGAACTTTATGGCCCGAGATTTCGTACGATCACCAAATTAGACAAATGAGTAGCCTATTTTGAAGGTCTCGACGAGCCGGACGTCGTGGCAAAGTCGGTTTCGCATTTCGGCGAACGAATTTTCTCGAAATGCGTGAAAGGCGCCGAAAAAGCTATATTTTTATACTAAACTTGTGTTTTCTTGAACCAAAGTGTTAGGGACTTTAATATGAGGTGCTTGGGTGCAATTTGCACCCACTAAGAAGTGCTCGGAGCAATGGGGATCAAGTGTGAATCGGGTTTAGGCTAATTGCCCAAGGAATCTAGTATTAAATGTAGATGGCCTTTGGTATCCTTGGGGATGAGTACGAGGGGTCTAGGTTGGATTTCGAAGCATCACAAGAATCTTTGAACTCCTCTGAACAAGTCCCGAGTGCTGGGTTGTCGTGGACACAAACCCCATTGAGTGCAATCCGAGAGAGAGAGAGAGAGTGAAGAGGTTGGAACCAATTTTAACCAAAGGAGTGTCTGAGTGCCTGGGGTGTTCCCTCGTGACTGGAAGAGCACCTTGGTGGTGGCCGTGGCCGCGCAAAGGAGGAGGAGGAGAGAAACCGGCTTCATCCTCTCTTCATCGACTCCGGCCAAGGTAAGATCATCTTAACCTCGGGTTGTTTGAGCCCGAGACCTCTAGCAGTAGTTAATATAGGTCCCTAGCATTCTCCCTACCAAGCCCCAAGGCCCCATGCACGTTGCATGGCCGGCGGGAGTAAGCTTTTGCCGGAAATGTAAGTAAGCTCCGCCGCGGTCGTTCTCTTCAACCAATGGACCAAAACGGGTCAAAATTGGTATGCAAGGACTGTAGGAACCATATATAAATTCTGCAAAGTTTGAACAATTTTGGTAGAGTAAATTTGGAGAAAATTGATGCCCTAGTTTTTGCGGTTTTATGCTTTCGGCCAAGCTTGTTGCTCCGGCGCCGGCGAGTCTCCCCGACTCCGGCAAAGTGGTCCGGAAGCTTCCTAGGAGTGAGGGGGTTGCATCCATGCCCTTGCATGGCAACCATGCAGCGCGGTTGAAGCGCGGCTAAGATGGGTTCGAAATGGGATCAAATCTCGCCCGCCGGCGTTCTGGCCAACTCCGGCCGGGGAGGGTTGGTCGGGAAGCTTTGTATGGACTAGAGGAACCTTCTATCCAAGTTTTAAGGCTTCTTATAGCCTCGGTAAAAATCTGCCATTAACGGGGTGAAGCTCCAAAACGGAGCTTTGCTCCCCGCCGCTCCCGCCGCACCCCGTCGCCGGAAATGGGTTCAGGAAGGTTTGGGATGTGTTTTAGCATCAAATTGGACAAGTGGCTGGGTCCCAGATGTTTTGGTTGAAGTATCACAATTTTTGAAGCATTGGACATCATCTTCAACCTTGGACTCGGCAAAACCGTGGGTGCCAACTTGCATCCAAGTTGATGGGAATACTCCTGTAACTTAGTAGCTTAATTCTATCCAAGTTATTTTGCTCCAGGTATTGTGGTTGCAGAGAAATGGCTTGGGTTTTGGCTCATGTAGTAGTTTCAAATGGTGCACACCACCTGTTTGTGGAAATGCCACAGAGAGGATTTTGTTGGAATTAAGCCTCGATGTAAAAATGAAAGTTATTCCAGATTGTCCCCTGAGCTTGATGCTCACCTCAGATCAAAATGATTCTGTGTGGAATAAAAGTTGGAACAAAGTGAACTTGTATGTTTGCGAGATAATGGATCTCTGTGATCCAGCAGACCTGGGCTACAATCAGTGCAAGCCCTGGCATCTTAACATGGTTTAGAGCAATATTGGTATACAAACTTTAGTTGTTTGAAGATTAGAATAAAAGTTATAGTTAAATCAACCTTAAAGTGTAATGTTTGAACAAAACTATGTTCTAGGCTGTATGCGAAGCCGCGACAGTGTATTCCTGGCTAATTTGGGGTCACTGGATGTGATGCTCGCATTAAAAACAGAGTTTGAAGTCCCGGAGAAACAAAAATTCATTTTAGGCTATGTTAGAGAGTATTTTATGGCCCGAAGTTTGCCTCAGGTTCCGTGCTACTGCAAATTGGTAAGCACGGTGTTCAGCATGATAAATGTCACCTGCTGGAAGTGACGGCTCGTCAAAATGGTTTTCCAGTTGAAAGAACGAGCGAAAACAGTGCTCAAAATGGCATTAAAAGTGTAATTTTAAGAACCCTAGGGGTCTAAACGCAAAGTTAACATCATATACTATTTAGTAAAATGTTTAATTGATTCCTAAGCTTTTCGTTAGGAATCCAACGGCTCCCGTTGAGCGAAAATCGGATATCGATCCGTAAATCGGCAAAATCGACGATTTTACGGTATCCGGGTGGCAATCGTGTAATTTGAGAAATTGCAGCGGATTCACCAGCCGACTGTTGAGTCCCAGTAGAATCTGGTTGAGCCAGCGGCAAGATTAAGCCTGGTTTTTTCGGAAATTCAAAAAAGGAGTTTCCGGAGGGGCAATTTGGTAATTTTACCAAAGATTAAATGAAAAGATTATGTTGGTCTATGTGTGGTTGTCAAACACTGAGCTTAAGTAATTAAAAGGTTTAAGATTGACTTGAAATAAGTTAGAGTTAGAGTTGATCCCTGATCAATATGTTTGATTCAGGTCTGTTCGATCTACATCTGTTTTCGAGCATATAGAGGATTTCAGTGTAAATCGCCTACGCATTGACAGGTGGGTTATCTTCGGTCCGGGCTTTATCATTTCGGCCCTCTGTGTACGGTATTGGTTGGACCCCTGTTCTTGTTAACCTGGATTATACTTGAGCCTGTCTTTCTGTTGAACAGTTCAAATTTTGCTATAAACTTGATTTTAATCAACCCATGTTTTGTCTCCAAGCATCGCAGAGTCGCTTGAGTCTGTTCTTGTTTGATAGGACGAAGGCATAGATCTTCGAGGTTTGGACATAAAACATGTTTTCAAAATTATTTTCCTAAAAAGGTCTTTGATTTTGCATGATGGATTTTCTGTTGCTCCCAGATATTATGATTCTATTCCTGGACATTTGCCATGCCTGATTGGTCATTACCTAGTTTGCATCTTTATACTTGATTATCAGTATCTGTATCCTGATTCATGCTCTAGTTGTTATTGATTATATTCCTGCCTATGAGTTGAGATTCAGTTGATTCCGATATTGCATCCTTGATTAGATTATTTCGGCTTGCTATTGATCAAAACTAGATATTATTATTATTCTGGACATTGCCATGCCTGGTTGGTCATTCGATTGTGAGCTGGTACTGCTAAACATATGGTTTTTATTCAACAAACGCTTTTACCCAAGTATCGTAGGGTAGCCCGAGTCTGTTCTTGTTTGATACGACAAAGGCACAACTCTGCGAGATTTGGACCCAAAATCTGTTTTCAAAATGTTTTCTCAAAACATCATGTGTTTAGTAGTATGATTGATCTATAGTGGTTTTCAATGTTAGTACTTGATTCCTGAGTACCGCTAAACCTGTTGTATCAGTATCTTTGATTGTTCTTGCTTCACAAGATTCCGTTGTTATTGTTGTTCTTGCATATATTTGAGATAGTTGTTGTTGATTCTTTGAGATGAGGTTCTGTTGTTGTATGGCTGTTGTATCCCAGAGGGGATAGTTCCCGGCTTGTTGCCGATTACCCGGTCAGAGGACCGTGATTTTGAGCATTCGCATTGATCGCCCGCACCGCTGTTCTTCACGAACATATCCGGGGTCGCTCCCCGTGTGCTTTGTTCTTTACCGGTAAAGTGGTCTGTTGAAAGGCCAGTGACTCCCAGGGGAAGAATGTCAGCCAGGTTGGTGCTAGTTTGGGCAGCCTTGCCTGAGGTCTTTCGACCAATATGGTAGCTCATGATTGGGTATATTTTATATTTCATCATTTGATGCATTTGTACTTGTTGGTTGTTAAGTTATATCATCACACTCCTTAGATTCGTTGATTTCATACCTCCTTACATGCTGAGATTTATAAGATGCTTTTAACCATGATTCCATGAACACCTATCGGTTGATCTCATAATTGTATATATCTGTTGATCTTCATGATTGCCTATCTGATTATCCTAACTGTAACCTCCATGATTATATATCTGTTGATCTTCATGATTGCCTATCTGATTTTCATGTTACCTTCATAATTAGATATCTATTCATCTCATGATTATATATATTGGTTGATCTCCATGTTGCCTATCTGATTATCCTAACCCCTGATTATTACTATCCTCTAGTATTGTATACCAGTAGGTACGATCTGCTATTTCTCGGCTCGTCGTGCCCACTGGGATACACTCCGGTGTGTCTCACACCCTCGGGTGACTGTTTTTCAGGTCGAGCGGGTGTTGGGACGTCGGGACGAATTGGCGAGGTATCGATATAGAGGTTGACCCTGGACAGCCGAAAAGTTATGTAATAGTTGTTGAGAGAAAGGAAATTGTATTTCAGTGTTATAATTGTAAAGATAGTTGTAAAGTTAACTTGTAATATTTGATTAGGGTTGTACGTAGTTAGTACTCTGATGTTGTTGCCAAGCTAGCCGTGCATATATAGAAAAGGCTCAATTCCATAGGGGATTGGGACTCTTCTATATATGTGGCGGTCTGTCATTGCCCTGGCTGTTTTTGCGACTTTGATTTTAAAAAGAAAAAAAAAATATATATATATATACGCTGATTTTTGAACTCGGGGCGTGACAGATTAGATGGTATCAGAGCAATAGGAATAAGAAGTCTAGGTTTGGCTAGGAACGAACCCTAGGATGACTTGTGTTTACGAGAGAGCGCTGGGTTTTCGTACAGTAGTTTGGTACTTAGTGTATTTCGTGATCCGCGTTTGGGAATTGTTGCTAGTGCCGGATTAGCCGCGGTCAAGGTTTCGACCGTGAGCCCAGTGTTCCAGTGGAGCCAGAGAGCTCGGATTGGATTGGTATTTGTGGTTCAAAGATTGACCACGGTTCTTGCAGTAGGTATTGGATTTAAAGATTTGGTTTACATGTCGGATTTAATAAGAAATTGGAAATTGATTTTAGGTCCTCGTGGTTTGATCAGGTGATGGTAGTGACCTTTTGTCACGCCCCGGGTGTAAACCAGAACCCGGGCCCGTCCACAGATCCGCCGTGCATGCGGTATTTCCCACATACACGAAGCGTCGGTAACCTGCTCAGATAGAAAAGATAATAAAAGAGCATAATAATCAGAGCTGAAATAAAACTACTGTATCTCAGACAGATGCTGGAAGTAAAAGGTACAACAGTAAAATAGAATACAGATGTCTCTCCCAGCTCACTACTAAAATACAACCTGCTGGCAAAAGCCAGTCCCTAAAAAGAAATACAAGAAAACTGTCTGAGAAGTCCTGGTACCCAAAAATCTCCAGCTACGACCCTCGGTGGCTCTCTATCTAGTCCGCAATCTGCTTACCTCGATTAGTTGCTGACGGCCCAGCAACTCCCACTGAAGACTCTGCAAAACAAGGGGAAGGAAAGAGACAAGAAAAACAATGGGGGTAAGTACTACTATAAACAGTAGCCTCCCCTAGTGGGTAAAGCCTCAGCTCAGATATGCCCACCAGGTGATCAGAGGCAAAAAGGGGAAAGGAAAAGAAGGAGAAGCAGATAAATAGAACAACTGATAAAGTGCTATCCCTAATATGCCTCTATATGACCAACCAATAAGGATGGAAAAGTGATGCATCAGAATCAAGTAGCCTGTCATAAAGACCCAATCTGATAGCCAGTGAACACTGGCCCTGCCTGCTCTGCTGTCGAACTCAAGAACCCAGCATGGTGCCCGGCGCTCACACCGTGGAACTCAAGAAACCAGCATGGTGCCCGGCGCTCACACCGTGGAAAGCAGAAAGGTGCCCGGCGCTCACACCGTGGAAAGCCTACTCCGGAGTGGCACTCGAGGGGAGCGACCCACACGAGTAAAAAATATCACTGTATCAACCATCTCTGTAATCACTGTCTCATAATAGCAGGACTGGATCGAGACTCAAAGAAGTGGGAACAACCCTCCACTATAGTAAGCCCGATCCCCGAACACCCAATCTGATGCAATAAAAACAATCCGGTCAACCACCCAAGATCCGTGGTCGCCGCAACCCCCCTGACAAACTCAACCTGTCCCAAATCCCCAATACCTGCCTACACTATCCAACATACGCTCGAACCTGAGCGAGTAAGCCGCTAGTGCCAACAATGAAAGAAGAAAAGAGAAAAAGCATGGTTTCTCCTAAGTCAATTCCAAAATAGTGTAGCAGTAAAAGATGACAATCATCAGGTGATCAGTTAAATCATGCAATGTTCCAATTTCCAAGTATAACAGTTGAAGTGATATAGGCTAGGATGACCGTTTCACATGAATAAACCTTGGTTTTGCAGTCCTCTAATTCTATGTTGTCACGGGGTATAAGTTCCAGAATTAATAAGCGATTCCCTAGAGCATGCAAGTCTAACAATCAACACGTTCAACATTGTTATAACAAAGTACTCTGACATTCCTAGTGGGCATACAAAAGAGGAGTGTAACGACCACCCACCTGAAGCGCAACTGTCCCAACTTGTACAGTCAGAGAATACCAAAAATCCAAATCCGCGCCCCCACAATACTCCTGGTACAACAAGGAATCCACTAATTACACTAGGGTCACAATCACAGCACTAATTACCACATACAAACACAAGTACTAAACTGTCAAATTATCACCTGCAACAAATGTCCAGAAAATTCTAATAAAAATATCCTGGCGATCCTCGCGACGATAGCTTCGCAACGGTACCTTGCACGCCCAAATCCGAGTTCTGTACACCAAGATAAAAATTCAGCAAGTGGACACTCTCAAACACTAATCATGATTAAGGGTAGATTACTATTCACAGAGAGATCCTTAATTATCACCTCGAAGGAAAATTCACAAAAATCCACTAAAAATACGAGCGCGTTCCTTGCGATCCGTAGATGCAAAAGTTGTATAAGCTCGTTTCCATCAGACACTCGTGCGCGAAGATAAGGCTGAAACACTCCACTGCTGTCAAGAATTCCATACAGAAAAAGGGGGTCACTTGTAGCCTCGAAAACCGTGCCAAAACCTCGAAACGGAAAAGCGCGACTATAACGAAAGATGAAGTTCTACCTCTTAGGAGTCCACTGGTGCAAGAATCACAGGAAAATGATGTCGGGGTAGCTCGGGGGAGCAAAAACACGAACACTGCGCCGAAGGAAGAACACAAGTAAGCAACGTCGCGCCGCACCGTAAAATGGGGAACCTCGGGATTCGTGCCACCAAAATTCCTAAGATTTGGTAGGAAGATCCAGGACAAAAACATGCAAAATTTTGCTAGAAATAGGCATTTGCAGATTTGGCTCGGTTTGGGAGAACAATAGAGGAGAAGAAGGCTCGGACTGTGCATTATATAGAGGCTGAAAAACAATTCGGAAAATACCCTCTGTGTCCCCACTTTCGGGCGCTTGGGGATTTTCGGGCGGCTACAGTAACGGGCCGGCCCAGATTTCCGGGCGCGCACAGTGCGGCCCGGCCCACAGCACAGCCCAGCCCACTAAGCCCAAAAACCCCGCTGCACCCGGTGCACCAGAGCCAGCCACTGGCGGCGTGCCACGCGTCCCCGACAAGCCGTGCACCGCGCACGACGGCCGTGCACCGCGCACGTCGGCCGGCTGCCCCGGGCGTACGGTCACCTGCCCCGGCCATCGCGTGGACCGCGCGCACCAAGTCCCGCCAATCCCGATCCGCCACGCGTCCACCCGGTCCACCGTGCACCCGGCCCAAAACTCCGTGGACCGCGAATGCTGCACCGGCCAACCGGAAGGCGCCACGTGGCCCGCCTCCGGTGCACGCCCCGCGCGGTGGACCGCGCGCCTGCCCGCGGCCTGCCCGCGCCCTGGGCCGCCGCCTGCCGCCTGCCCGCGGCGCGCCGCCGCCCGCCGACGCTGCCCGCCGCCGCCGGCCGCCGCCGGCGATCGCCGGCGACACTGTTCCGGCATGAACAGTAACCCAAGCACAAATTTGACCAGCAAATAGCCCGTCTTGACCGTTTTCGCGCGCTGATTCCAAAAACGAGGTCCGTTTCGCCAAATTCCAATCCTAAAATTTGCCGGAGGCTCCCGGAAAGGTATTTTCACTCCGAATTTCGCGCCGAGTCCAAATCTGGTATCCGATTTGCGCGAAAACACTTCTAAACATCCAACGGGGTCTTCCGGTTATCCACGTGATCTAATTAAGCCCCGAATCCATCACTTGAGTCCAAATTGGCGCGCGAACACCGCTGACATGCCCCGTAGGCCTCCCGAAGCTGCCGGTCACACTGTAGAAGCCCTGCAACGGTCCGGGTCACCACATCCTCCCCCACTAAAAGAAAGTTTCGTCCTCGAAACTAAAGCAACTCCCTAGGAGTCTCAAAAACCAGGGTTAAAACCCAACACCGCCGTCTCCAGCTCCCAAGTCACCTATCACTCCCCAGAGCCAACTCAACCAACGCGATCCGAACACAAACACACAACACCTGCACAGAAAAGGGGCCCAAACAAGCAGGGGTTCACACTCGGTCGCCCTCAGAACTCAACCACCCAAGTGGATTGCTCAGCCGCAGCCTCTAATCCAAAGAGATCCACTAGGGCACAAACCCAAACCCTGTACACCAAGATGGCCCCACACAGCGCCAAATATAGAATCAACAAACACAACCCCAAAGCTCTTCTGCTCCAGGTATCCGCCACCAAAGTGGCCCTGTCGGGGTGATACAGGATGCTCAACAAAATCCAATGATAGCTCTACAGCCACTGTGGGAGGTATCACCATAACTCACAAATCCATCTCCCACCACTGACTAGGTTAAAATCGGCGCTGGTACCGAACTCGTCATCTGATCATCAGGCTCTGCTAGCACTATCCGGTCCAAAAGCTCCTCACCCCAACAATAACCGTCGATCTCGGCCAGTCTTAAATAACATCCATTTTGGCCGGATTTCCACAGTCGCCCCTATGGCTTGAATAGGCAATCCAAGAAGACATGCTCTCGAAGCTAAAACTTGTTCCGCAACGACTTGCATAAAGCTTCTTCCTCACGGACCTTGCCACAGCATCTACAAATGCTCCACAAGCTCAAAATCATTCGGGAAGGGGGTAAGCCAAAATATCCTTAGAGATCGCTGCTATCAATCCGTTCACGTCCCACTGGAAAACAGAGTTCCTCAATCTTAAAGGCAACAGGGCATTAGTCATTCCATTGGCTTCACTGTACTGATAATGCCCCTAGCGTCTCCTGTACGCCATCTTGACGAAATACTCAGCTGTGAATCTAAACTGGTGCAGGCATCATAATCGATCAACTGCCGGGGCAGAACTCCATCAAAAGGCCCTAAATAATAATACCTGGACCTGACTGGGCTCCAATCACAAAGGGCTCTCACCGTCGTATATCAACGACATGACACTAGGTCCAACAGACCCTCGATCCATCAGATCCCCGCACCTATGCCATCAACTCCCGCAGCTCTAAAGGCGATATCCAACGAGGTGCTATGAAGTTGGCGCGGTTTCCAGAACCACGTCAACCACAATCTTAATCTCCCTTTCTGGCGGCATAATCATCGGCTCAGGTGGTCTCACACCCGGGATCTCACGAGCAATAGGGATATCCTTAAGTCCCGCTGTCGCCGTAGGCACCTCTCACACTGTAACTGTAATCGGTATGCTCTAACAGTCTCAACAAACAAATTGCCTTCCATTATCTGCCTTGCAGAAAATCAAAGCCCTTTCTCTCGACAGTCAAACATCCTGTGGCACTACGCCAACCAATCCCATGCACTGGGTCAAACACCAAGCTGCCACGAACACCAATATGTCTGCCGGCAAAACTCACAGCCTCTGCTACACTGGACACGATCCACAAGCCTCCCCCACTTGCACCATGCCAACAGTAACCGGTACCTCAAGTGCATGTGGTAACAACTCTACCTCTAGTCCATGCAGGAATGCAACAAGCTCTAACTCCGACTGCTGTGATGAAATCATACCTGTGATAACCCAACCCACTACCGTGGCGCCCTCCAACCGGGCGGCACAGATTCAACCGCTCGATGCAAGTAGTCGTCGCTCAGCCAGCCGACATATCTAGACCAATCACAAAGGGGGCACGACCTCTGTCCAAGCTCACACTGAGGTGCCGAATGCGGTCTCTCGCAGACAGCCAATCCACGCTACCGCTGCGCCACTCTGATAAAAGGGCTGTTGCTGTCATCGGGGTCCACCCAACCCCGGATGTCTCACAAATTTACCAGGACATCAACGTCAAACGACCAAGCACAATCGATTCATGCAATTCCTGATACAATTATCCTTACTGAGCTCACCCCTCGATCACGTCTATCGCACCCCAAACATGCCAATTATCAAACACACAGGGTAACATCCCCCAGAGATAAACTCACATACTCTATCCACACGGATATCCACCAACCAGGAAAGGAAAACAAAAATGTCTCTCCATCATCACCAACCACGATTCTACTCCAAGAGGCTCCAAACCAAATCCCTAGAATCGAGGTGGTTTATCCGCCGAAACTGGCTCAACTAATCCTTGGGGTCTCACCGCTCATCAGCTGTCAACTATCCACCCTGCCTCGGCGCCTCAGCACTAACCATTGGCACGGAGGGGCTACTTGCTCCATCAGTACTGTAGAAATCCCCGCCCTTGAGGATGCTGCAATCGGGTGGTCTCAGAAGGAAGCACTGTCGAGCTGCCCGCCGCTCCGACGACTGTGTCACAAAACCAGATGCTCGCCCACTCTGCCGCTGAAAAGCCTCTGACAATCCTGTCTCCTGGGTCCGGAGCTCTCTGACTCCAATCTGGTATCCGGCCCGAAACAACTAGCTCAGACCCAACAGCTGCACCCAAGTGCACCCGGGTCAGGGCCCAAAGTCGGGGAGACACCGCTCGCCACGACAAACAGCAAATCAGCACAACCCAAACACTCGACCCAATCTAGCGAAAGTCAAAGACATCTCCCTATTTCTGTAACCTTATGTTGTCTGCAGCCAACATAATGGTTCAACAGAAATAGACTATGTCGATCCCTCTTCACTCACAGGAAGAGTTAACCTATAAAAATCACCGACTTTCGCAAAATGTCACGCCACTCACGCCCTATCATCCTAGGGTCTGTCCAAAAGCCTAGGGTTTCCTAAGTCCCAACTGACCTATCCCTAAGCTCTGATACCAACTTAATCTGTCACGCCCCGGGTGTAAACCAGAACCCGGGCCCGTCCACAGATCCGCCGTGCATGCGGTATTTCCCACATACACGAAGCGTCGGTAACCTGCTCAGATAGAAAAGATAATAAAAGAGCATAATAATCAGAGCTGAAATAAAACTACTGTATCTCAGACAGATGCTGGAAGTAAAAGGTACAACAGTAAAATAGAATACAGATGTCTCTCCCAGCTCACTACTAAAATACAACCTGCTGGCAAAAGCCAGTCCCTAAAAAGAAATACAAGAAAACTGTCTGAGAAGTCCTGGTACCCAAAAATCTCCAGCTACGACCCTCGGTGGCTCTCTATCTAGTCCGCAATCTGCTTACCTCGATTAGTTGCTGACGGCCCAGCAACTCCCACTGAAGACTCTGCAAAACAAGGGAAGGAAAGAGACAAGAAAAACAATGGGGGTAAGTACTACTATAAACAGTAGCCTCCCCTAGTGGGTAAAGCCTCAGCTCAGATATGCCCACCAGGTGATCAGAGGCAAAAAGGGGAAAGGAAAGAAGGGAGAAGCAGATAAATAGAACAACTGATAAAGTGCTATCCCTAATATGCCTCTATATGACCAACCAATAAGGATGGGAAAAGTGATGCATCAGAATCAAGTAGCCTGTCATAAAGACCCAATCTGATAGCCAGTGAACACTGGCCCTGCCTGCTCTGCTGTCGAACTCAAGAACCCAGCATGGTGCCCGCGCTCACACCGTGGAACTCAAGAAACCAGCATGGTGCCCGGCGCTCACACCGTGGAAAGCAGAAAGGTGCCCGGCGCTCACACCGTGGAAAGCCTACTCCGGAGTGGCACTCGAGGGGAGCGACCCACACGAGTAAAAATATCACTGTATCAACCATCTCTGTAATCACTGTCTCATAATAGCAGGACTGGATCGAGACTCAAAGAAGTGGGAACAACCCTCCACTATAGTAAGCCCGATCCCCGAACACCCAATCTGATGCAATAAAAACAATCCGGTCAACCACCCAAGATCCGTGGTCGCCGCAACCCCCCTGACAAACTCAACCTGTCCCAAATCCCCAATACCTGCCTACACTATCCAACATACGCTCGAACCTGAGCGAGTAAGCCGCTAGTGCCAACAATGAAAGAAGAAAAGAGAAAAAGCATGGTTTCTCCTAAGTCAATTCCAAAATAGTGTAGCAGTAAAAGATGACAATCATCAGGTGATCAGTTAAATCATGCAATGTTCCAATTTCCAAGTATAACAGTTGAAGTGATATAGGCTAGGATGACCGTTTCACATGAATAAACCTTGGTTTTGCAGTCCTCTAATTCTATGTTGTCACGGGGTATAAGTTCCAGAATTAATAAGCGATTCCCTAGAGCATGCAAGTCTAACAATCAACACGTTCAACATTGTTATAACAAAGTACTCTGACATTCCTAGTGGGCATACAAAAAGAGGAGTGTAACGACCACCCACCTGAAGCGCAACTGTCCCAACTTGTACAGTCAGAGAATACCAAAAATCCAAATCCGCGCCCCCACAATACTCCTGGTACAACAAGGAATCCACTAATTACACTAGGGTCACAATCACAGCACTAATTACCACATACAAACACAAGTACTAAACTGTCAAATTATCACCTGCAACAAATGTCCAGAAAATTCTAATAAAAATATCCTGGCGATCCTCGCGACGATAGCTTCGCAACGGTACCTTGCACGCCCAAATCCGAGTTCTGTACACCAAGATAAAAATTCAGCAAGTGGACACTCTCAAACACTAATCATGATTAAGGGTAGATTACTATTCACAGAGAGATCCTTAATTATCACCTCGAAGGAAAATTCACAAAAATCCACTAAAAATACGAGCGCGTTCCTTGCGATCCGTAGATGCAAAAGTTGTATAAGCTCGTTTCCATCAGACACTCGTGCGCGAAGATAAGGCTGAAACACTCCACTGCTGTCAAGAATTCCATACAGAAAAAGGGGTCACTTGTAGCCTCGAAAACCGTGCCAAAACCTCGAAACGGAAAAGCGCGACTATAACGAAAGATGAAGTTCTACCTCTTAGGAGTCCACTGGTGCAAGAATCACAGGAAAATGATGTCGGGGTAGCTCGGGGGAGCAAAAACACGAACACTGCGCCGAAGGAAGAACACAAGTAAGCAACGTCGCGCCGCACCGTAAAATGGGGAACCTCGGGATTCGTGCCACCAAAATTCCTAAGATTTGGTAGGAAGATCCAGGACAAAAACATGCAAAATTTTGCTAGAAATAGGCATTTGCAGATTTGGCTCGGTTTGGGAGAACAATAGAGGAGAAGAAGGCTCGGACTGTGCATTATATAGAGGCTGAAAAACAATTCGGAAAATACCCTCTGTGTCCCCACTTTCGGGCGCTTGGGGATTTTCGGGCGGCTACAGTAACGGGCCGGCCCAGATTTCCGGGCGCGCACAGTGCGGCCCGGCCCACAGCACAGCCCAGCCCACTAAGCCCAAAAACCCCGCTGCACCCGGTGCACCAGAGCCAGCCACTGGCGGCGTGCCACGCGTCCCCGACAAGCCGTGCACCGCGCACGACGGCCGTGCACCGCGCACGTCGGCCGGCTGCCCCGGGCGTACGGTCACCTGCCCCGGCCATCGCGTGGACCGCGCGCACCAAGTCCCGCCAATCCCGATCCGCCACGCGTCCACCCGGTCCACCGTGCACCCGGCCCAAAACTCCGTGGACCGCGAATGCTGCACCGGCCAACCGGAAGGCGCCACGTGGCCCGCCTCCGGTGCACGCCCCGCGCGGTGGACCGCGCGCCTGCCCGCGGCCTGCCCGCGCCCTGGGCCGCCGCCTGCCGCCTGCCCGCGGCGGCGCCGCCGCCCGCCGACGCTGCCCGCCGCCGCCGCCGCCGCCGGCGATCGCCGGCGACACTGTTCCGGCATGAACAGTAACCCAAGCACAAATTTGACCAGCAAATAGCCCGTCTTGACCGTTTTCGCGCGCTGATTCCAAAACGAGGTCCGTTTCGCCAAATTCCAATCCTAAAATTTGCCGGAGGCTCCCGGAAAGGTATTTTCACTCCGAATTTCGCGCCGAGTCCAAATCTGGTATCCGATTTGCGCGAAAACACTTCTAAACATCCAACGGGGTCTTCCGGTTATCCACGTGATCTAATTAAGCCCCGAATCCATCACTTGAGTCCAAATTGGCGCGCGAACACCGCTGACATGCCCCGTAGGCCTCCCGAAGCTGCCGGTCACACTGTAGAAGCCCTGCAACGGTCCGGGTCACCACACCTTTGGTAAAGGTTATATCATCGACATGAAGACTGTAAAGGAAGGTATGTGATGTACCTTCAGATGTTAGTGGTGTCCCCAACTAGTTGTTGGCGACAGATCTTTGGTATTTCACCTTTCTTTTGGTGAGCACGTTGGCGGCCGACAACGTACTTTCGAAAGAACTGAGAAATACTCTGCCCTGTAATGGGGAATATTCAGATTGGGTCTAATGTAGTAGCCTTGGAGATTATGCATACCTTGTGACTAATTGTCACTATTGTGAACCTATTCGAGATCTACCAGAGGCTTAGTTGTATTAAGTTTCGGGGACGAAATTTCTTGTAAGGTGGGAGTGATGTAGTAATCCGGAATATTTTATTTTTTAATAAATAAAATAAAAGATGATTTTCAGCCTGAGGTTAGATTCAAAAGGCCTTTGTTGATCTATTTGATCAATTGCCGGTGTGCAAGTCGCACGAATTATGAGGCAAAAAGGCAAATTTCCAATCCGGACATGATCTTGGAAATCCGGGTTGACCGTTGCGATCGTCTCGTCGAGCTGAGCGAGTTTCATATTCAGCACTTTTCGATCCGATGGTCAGATTTTCCAGAATTTAGTGAAGAAGAGAATAAATAGCTGCGACCAATGGAACAGTGTTAATGCGCACAGTGACTTAAGTCATTTACTGTAGATGAACAGTAACCCATGGATTTTATTCCCTCTTGAACCAACGTTGACCAATTTACTATCCGGACCCCTAATTTAGCGGTATAAGTAGTCAAACCTAACTATTTTCGACGTTCTGAGCGCGATGGCACTGACGGATTTCGCGTTTGACGCTCCGAGTGCATCGGGATGCGTGCAGCACACCGCAAAACGTCGAACTTTATGGCCCGAGATTTCGTACGATCACCAAATTAGACAAATGAGTAGCCTATTTTGAAGGTCTCGACGAGCCGGACGTCGTGGCAAAGTCGGTTTCGCATTTCGACGAACGAATTTTCTCGAAATGCATGAAAAGCGCCGAAAAAGCTATATTTTTATACTAAACTTGTGTTTTCTTGAACCAAAGTGTTAGGGACTTTAATATGAGGTGCTTGGGTGCAATTTGCAACCACTAAGAAGTGCTCGGAGCAATGGGGATCAAGTGTGAATCGGGTTTAGGCTAATTGCCCAAGGAATCTAGTATTAAATGTAGATGGCCTTTGGTATCCTTGGGGATGAGTACGAGGGGTCTAGGTTGGATTTCGAAGCATCACAAGAATCTTTGAACTCCTCTGAACAAGTCCCGAGTGCTGGGTTGTCGTGGACACAAACCCCATTGAGTGCAATCCGAGAGAGAGAGAGAGAGTGAAGAGGTTGGAACCAATTTTAACCAAAGGAGTGTCTGAGTGCCTGGGGTGTTCCCTCGTGACTGGAAGAGCACCTTGGTGGTGGCCGTGGCCGCGCAAAGGAGGAGGAGGAGAGAAACCGGCTTCATCCTCTCTTCATCGACTCCGGCCAAGGTAAGATCATCTTAACCTCAGGTTGTTTGAGCCCGAGACCTCTAGCAGTAGTTAATATAGGTCCCTAGCATTCTCCCTACCAAGCCCCAAGGCCCCATGCACGTTGCATGGCCGGCGGGAGCAAGCTTTTGCCGGAAATGTAAGTAAGCTCCGCCGCGGTCGTTCTCTTCAACCAATGGACCAAAACGGGTCAAAATTGGTATGCAAGGACTGTAGGAACCATAGATAAATTCTGCAAAGTTTGAACAATTTTGGTAGAGTAAATTTGGAGAAAATTGATGCCCTAGTTTTTGCGGTTTTATGCATTCGGCCGAGCTTGTTGCTCCGGCGCCGGCGAGTCTCCCCGCCTCCGGCCAAGTGGTCGGGAAGCTTCCTAGGAGTGAGGGGGTTGCATCCATGCCCTTGCATGGCAACCATGCAGCGCGGTTGAAGCGCGACTAAGATGGGTTCGAAATGGGATCAAATCTCGGCCGCCGGCGTTCTGGCCAACTCCGGCCGGGGAGGGTTGGTCGGGAAGCTTTGTATGGACCAGAGGAACCTTCTATCCAAGTTTGAAGGCTTCTTATAGCCTCGGTCATCCAGCAGACCTGGGCTACAATCAGTGCAATCCCTGGGCATCTTAACATGGTTTAGAGCAATATTGGTATACAAACTTTAGTTGTTTGAAGATTAGAATAAAAGTTATAGTTAAATCAACCTTAAAGTGTAATTGTCACGCCCCGGGGGTTTCATTAAGTGGAAGACGACCACTGAAAATGGTTTGAATTTGCGTATACCTTTTTTTTTTTTTTTTGAAATCAAACTCCCCCGGTGCGCGCCCAGACCCGCCGCATATACAAATTCACTCTGCGAACGAGCAGAGTCTCCTTTGTATATGCACGGCGTCCTGACTACAACAGCCAAACAACTATCGCTTTAACCACACTAGTTCAACGGTCGGAAGCATACAGCTCTTTCTCATAAGTATTCAAAGGGCCGACAAATTTTGAAAGGATAAGTCCACAGGTTTTAAAAACGGCGCCCACACGGCGCCCAGGTTTTCAGAATGGTTTTCGCAATCCATAAATCCACAGGGTTTTTAAAATGGTGCCCACACGACACCCACATTTTCAAAACAGTTTTCGAAATGCTTTCTTTTGTAGTTTGAAAACGGCCCAACGGGAAAAGCAAAACAAACGCTCACAAAGATAATAGATGACATTCCAACATCCACATCGACCCCACGAGGGTATCGCAATCCACATAGCAAACTACTAACAGGTAATGAAATGAGCAAAATAGAAGCACGTACAGTCTATGGTCTCGAAGGACCGAAGGTACTCTTGCCACGGCCTCACCGTCGTCCTGGCACTCGTCCCTGGACGAACCTGTCACAGAGTGGGTAGTCAGCGACACTATCATGATAAAGTACTAAAAGCAGTAAAGTAATACCAAGCCTCAAAGTAAGACTAGCCGGAGCAAGCCCCCCCCCAACCATAAGTGTAACTCGCAAGTCCCCCCCCCCCCCCCCCCCAAAACCACCTGTGACACCTGTAACACCTGTAACACCTTTAACACCTTTACCCCTGTAACACCTTTATCACCTGACCTCGACGGGCACCAATCCCGACAGGTCGCACCGCTCACACCTTGGTGCCTCAAACCCCACACCTACGGGGGCCCCCACTACGTCACCTCGTGGGTAAACACGGGTCAGAGACTGCCTTTCCGGAAAAGAGCACCCTTTGCGGTGGCCAGACCGCGGGTGCGCGTGTCGCAACTCGAGCATAGTAACCAAGACACGGGGAAATATAGTAAATCATAGAAGCCATTAGTGTTAGTACCGATTAACATATAATTAATATCCTTTCCGGAATACTAACGTTACTAAGCCTCAGGAGAAAACCCCACCTTTATCGTTGTCGCGGTCCTGATCGATACTGGGCTCCTCCAGAAAAACAACCACCTTTATCGTAATTCAAACACCGGAAGAATTCCCTATAACGGGATGTATCCCCATGCACCGTGACCCCCAGTCGCCACAGATATGATGACAACGAGACATAATAGTAATGAGAATATGCACAAGAGGTTCTAAGGGGTACCCACCTGAAACGCGAAGAAGAAGGTTTGCGGAACTCCCGCTAAAACACTCCCACCCTGTGCCCGAAAAAGTTACAGTAAGTAATAATGTTAAAAACATCGTCGTGGTCAAAAACACTGAACAACGGGACGAAACGGGCCAAAAACGGAGTTTCTGGGCTCATTTTCTGAAGTCTGGTGCACGGGTCCAGGCGTGGACCGGGTCCACGACGCAGAGGAGGCGGCGCCGCAGACCGGGCCCACCCCGGGAGTGTGCACCAGGCGGAATGGGCCGGGCCGGTGTACGGGCTGAGCGCGCACCGGGCTCACGCGTCCCCGGCCGCGGCGGCAGCGCCGGGTGCACGCCCACGCGTGGACCGCGCTTGCGGGCCGGGCTGGCGCACGCGCCCGTACGCCGGGTCCGCGCATTCGGGCCGCGGACACGTGCGCCGGGTGCACGCCCGTCCGGTGGACCGCGCGGTGCGGGGGTGGGCTGGCGCACGCGCCCGTGCGCCGGGTCCGCGCCTTCGGGCCGCGGACACGTGCGCCGGGTGCACGCCGGTCCGGTGGACCGCGTGAGGGCCAGCCGTACGGGATGAACAGTAAGTCCCCCCTTTCGCCCTTCGCGGCTCCGGTTGCGACCCCGCGACCCCGGCGACTGCGGCGACGACCCCGTGGACACGACAACGGCGGCGGCGGCCTCCCGTTTAACGACGGCGGCGGCGGCCTCCCGTTCAACACCTCGTATTGCCCATGACAACGACAAAAGGAAAACCCCAAAACGAAAAACCAGAAAAAAAAGGAACCACTCACCTTCATTCGTTGGAGAAGGAGTAAGAAAAATAATCGTCCCCTCCTCGCCTCCTTGCTCGATCAATCCCGCAGAGGATGGGCGATTTTCCCTTTCTCGATTTTGGTTCCCTCCGTCGATTTCTTGGGAAGAGGGAAAAGGAATTAGGTTTTCCTCTCCCGCACGCACCCAAAAACTTAACGCCCAAATAAAAAAAAAATGGGGAAAACCTAAATCCCCAAAACACAACTAAAATCGATCGGGGTGCAACGAGGGGTCCAGATTACCCCGAAAAACGTGCCGATCGCCTGCACGACTTTCGATGCGCCCACACTGATGGTAAAACTTCAAAAATTATTTCTGGGAGATCCCGGGGTCGGAATTCAAATCCGATCGCGCCACCGTTCACCGTTTTGCGAGCTCTACCACCTAAAAATACCCGCAAACCCTGACGATCAGCCCAAAAATTCACGAATTTCAACTCCCCTTCTAACAACCGAAGATATAAAGTTAGGACCCTAAACGAAAAAACCGAAAGGCCGAGGTGCCACCCGAAAGATAAAATAACCCACTGACTTAAAAAGATGAAAGGTCCGATCGCCTCGAAAAGCGTGCCAGCCCCTTAGCACGGATTCCGATGCACCTCTCAAAGCAAACGCTTTGACCCCCATTCCGGGAGATCCGTAAATCCGAATCCGAATCCGTTCGCTTTGCCGTGCTCCGTTTTGCGAGCTCTACCGCCTAAAATTGTCCGCGAGCCCCGCCGGACTGTTCGGAAAGACACCAAAATTAGACCCTCAGTCGGACATCATGAGACGAGGGGTAACGGGGAAAGTCAAAGAAAGGCCAGGTCTTACAGTAATGTTTGAACAAAACTATGTTCTAGGCTGTATGCGAAGCCGCGACAGTGTATTCCTGGCTAATTTGGGGTCACTGGACGCGATGCTCGCATTAAAAACAGAGTTTGAAGTCCCGGAGAAACAAAAATTCATTTTAGGCTATGTTAGAGAGTATTTTATGGCCCGAAGTTTGCCTCGGGTTCCGTGCTGCTGCAAATTGGTAAGCACGGTGTTCAGCATGATAAATGTCACCTGCTGGAAGTGACGGCTCGTCAAAATGATTTTCCAGTTGAAAGAACGAGCGAAAACAGTGCTCAAAATGGCATTAAAAGTGTAATTTTAAGAACCCTAGGGGTCTAAACGCAAAGTTAACATCATATACTGTTTAGTAAAATGTTTAATTGATTCCTAAGCTTTTCGTTAGGAATCCAACGGCTCCCGTTGAGCGAAAATCGGATATCGATCCGTAAATCGGAAAAATCGACGATTTTACGGTATCCGGGTGGCAATCGTGTAATTTGAGAAATTACAGCGGTTTCACCAGCCGACTGTTGAGTCCCAGTAGAATCTGGTTGAGCCAGCGGCAAGATTAAGCCTGAGTTTTTTCGGAAATTCAAAAAGGGAGTTTCCGGAGGGGCAATTTGGTAATTTTACCAAAGATTAAATGAAAAGATTATGTTGGTCTAAGTGTGGTTGTCAAACACTGAGCTTAAGTAATTAAAAGGTTTAAGATTGACTTGAAATAAGTTAGAGTTAGAGTTGATCCCTGATCAATATGTTTGATTCTGGTCTGTTCGATCTACATCTGTTTTCGAGCATATAGAGGATTTCAGTGTAAATCGCCTGCGCATTGACAGGTGGGTTATCTTCGGTCCGGGCTTTATCATTTCGGCCCTCTGTGTACGGTATTGGTTGGACCCCTGTTCTTGTTAACCTGGATTATACTTGAGCCTGTCTTTCTGTTGAACAGTTCAAATTTTGCTATAAACTTGATTTTAATCAACCCATGTTTTGTCTCCAAGCATCGCAGAGTCGCCTGAGTCTGTTCTTGTTTGATAGGACAAAGGCATAGATCTTCGAGGTTTGGACATAAAACATGTTTTCAAAATTATTTTCCTAAAAAGGTCTTTGATTTTGCATGATGGATTTTCTGTTGCTCCCAGATATTATGATTCTATTCCTGGACATTTGCCATGCCTGATTGGTCATTACCTAGTTTGCATCTTTATACTTGATTATCAGTATCTATATCCTGATTCATGCTCTAGTTGTTATTGATTATATTCCTGCCTATGAGTTGAGATTCAGTTGATTCCGATATTGCATCCTTGATTAGATTATTTCGGCTTGCTATTGATCAAAACTAGATATTATTATTATTCTGGACATTGCCATGCCTGGTTGGTCATTCGATTGTGAGCTGGTACTGCTAAACATATGGTTTTTATTCAACAAACGCTTTTACCCAAGTATCGTAGGGTAGCCCGAGTCTGTTCTTGTTTGATACGACAAAGGCACAACTCTGCGAGATTTGGACCCAAAATCTGTTTTCAAAATGTTTTCTCAAAACATCATGTGTTTAGTAGTATGATTGATCTATAGTGGTTTTCAATGTTAGTACTTGATTCCTGAGTACCGCTAAAACTGTTGTATCAGTATCTTTGATTGTTCTTGCTTCACAAGATTCCGTTGTTGTTGTTGTTCTTGCATATATTTGAGATAGTTGTTGTTGATTCTTTGAGATGAGGTTCTGTTGTTGTATGGCTGTTGTATCCCAGAGGGGATAGTTCCCGGCTTGTTGCCGATTACCCGGTCAGAGGACCGTGATTTTGAGCATTCGCATTGATCGCCCGCACCGCTGTTCTTCACGAACATATCCGGGGTCGCTCCCCGTGCGCTTTGTTCTTTACCGGTAAAGTGGTCTGTTGAAAGGCCCGTGACTCCCAGGGGGAGAATGTCAGCCAGGTTGGTGCTAGTTTGGGCAGCCTTGCCTGAGGTCTTTCGACCAATATGGTAGCTCATGATTGGGTATATTTTATATTTCATCATTTGATGCATTTGTACTTGTTGGTTGTTAAGTTATATCATCACACTCCTTAGATTCGTTGATTTCATACCTCCTTACATGCTGAGATTTATAAGATGCTTTTAACCATGATTCCATGAACACCTATCGGTTGATCTCATAATTGTATATATCTGTTGATCTTCATGATTGCCTATCTGATTATCCTAACTGTAACCTCCATGATTATATATCTGTTGATCTTCATGATTGCCTATCTGTATTTGGATTAGTCCTGATATAATAGGATCTCTAACCCGGCTATAGCATTTGGCGAGTCTCACATCGCCTGGTGCTTGTGAGTGTGCTTGAGCCTGACGTGGACTCCTGTCCTCCATGATATAATAGGACTAAATCTCTCTATAGCATTTGGATGGTAGCAAGATTGAGAGTTAAGCGTGCTAGAGCTAGAGTAGTTCTAGGATGATTGGGGCGCACTATCTGATTTCCATGTTACCTTCATAATTAGATATCTGTTCATCTCATGATTATATATATTGGTTGATCTCCATGTTGCCTATCTGATTATCCTAACCCCTGATTATTACATCCTCTAGTATTGTATACCAGTAGGTACGATCTGCTATTTCTCGGCTCGTCGTGCCCACTGGGATACACTCCGGTGTGTCTCACACCCTCGGGTGACTGTTTTTCAGGTCGAGCGGGTGTTGGGACGTCGGGACGAATTGGCGAGGTATCGATATAGAGGTTGACCCTGGACAGCCGAAAAGTTATGTAATAGTTGTTGAGAGAAAGGAAATTGTATTTCAGTGTTATAATTGTAAAGATAGTTGTAAAGTTAACTTGTAATATTTGATTAGAGTTGTACGTAGTTAGTACTCTGATGTTGTTGCCAAGCTAGCCGTGCATATATAGAAAAGGCTCATTTCCATAGGGGATTGGGACTCTTCTATATATGTGGCGGTCTGTCATTGCCCTGGCTGTTTTTGCGACTTTGAGTTTAAAAAGGAAAAAAAAAAAAAAATTATACGCTGATTTTTGAACTCGGGGCGTGACATTAATCTTTAACCTACACATTGTGATGAATGGTTAACCCAATCATGGTGAATGATGGTGATAGTTATATGTGAATGGTTGGCGGATTTATGTGAGGACTTGATGGGATTATGTGACAAGTGTTTGGTAGCTTATGTGAGAATAATTAATTGATTGATCTTTGATCTAGCTTATGTAAAGATGGGTGTTGATGTTGATTATTGATCTAGTTGATGTGCGAATGACCTATGCTTTTGATTCCTAATTCATTCATGAAAAGATGGTTATCATTGTGAGTTGAGGCCTATTCCTTATGAGACTAAGCTTTGTTAATGACTCTTAATTCCTCCAAATGAGATGGGATGTTGTTGGTAGATCCTATGTTCAATCCTATGTAAGATCAATAAAAGTTGTTGAACCTTAGTCTATTCATTGGTGATAGTGGATTGAATGTCCATATTCAAGTAATGTTAAATGATCTGTGGCAAAGTCTATATGTGAATGGATAGATCATATGAGGGCGGTTAGTGGTTTATGTGAGAATAGCTGACTACTTTAATCTTGATCTATCTATGTGAGATTCACTCTTTATGGAATTGATGATTGTCGTTTATCTCTTGATTCATGATTAGATAAAAACCATGTTGGATACTAGTATCTCTTTATTTCCAAATGTGAAAGGTGCATACTTGTGTAGACTTGATGTATGATATGTTAACATCCAATTCTTTTATGAGATCGATTATATAATTTGGATAGCATGCTCTAATAAATGTAAAACATCGACACTTGTTTTCTTTTTATCATTTTGGGATATTTACATGCTTGTATGGTCATTTAGATAGGCCACCTTTTTCTGCTACACTATCATGCTGGCCTTGACTTAGGAGAAACCATGTTTCTTGCTTTTCTCCTTTCATACTAGGCTCAGGGTATTTGTAGCTCGTGCGCGAGCAGGTAGTTTTGAGATAGTGTAGGCAGACTCTTGGGATCTGGGACAGGCTGGCTTGAGGGCAGGGTATTGCGGCTACCGCGGACTTTGGGCGGTTGACCGGATGGTGACTTGTGCATCGGATTAGGGATGACAGGTCGGGTTTGATTTGGGGGATTTGTGGGATATTGCGGCGACCGCGGACTTTGGGCAGCCGACCGGGTATTTACAGCTGCATCAGATTGGGGGATCGGGCTTTATGTAGTGGATGGGGTTTTCCCACTTTGATTAGAGTCGTGATCCAGTCCTGCTAACTTATTCTACCATGATACTTGTTACTCAGACTTTGAGTCCTTGAGACTCCTATCCCCTATCGGTGTTATGCGTTGGCCGGCATACCCGATTTGGCAGGCATAGAGTGTGCGAAATACAGACTTTGAGTCCTCGAGACTCCTATCCCCTATCGGTGTTATGCGTAGGCTGGCATACCCGATTTGGCAGGCATGGCAGGCAGTGCCAGTGTTTACTGGTGTATAGATTGGGATTATTCAGACAGGTATTTATATTCTAATGCATACATTTAGCTATTCTTTTAGCTTGGTATTTTAGAGGCATAGTAGTGGTAGTTTCCTATTTCCAGCAGTCTCTATTGCTTACCACTCTTCCTTTCCTTTTGCCTCTCGTAGACCTTATGGGTACGTCGGGGATTGAGGTTTTACCCACAGGGGGAGGCTACTGGTTTTACTAGTGGTTCTCACCCCCATTGTTGTCTTTCCCCTTTCCCCCCCTTTGTTTTGCAGTGACTGTTGCGGGAGTTGCGGATCTTTCAGTTGTCGGATCGAGGCGAGGGAGTCGCGAGATAGATCCCTACCAGAGTTGATTTCTACAGTGGGATAGATGTACCAACCCGGATTGTGGGTTTCACTGTACACAGTTGTATTTTATTATTTCAGTTTATCTCCCTTTTTGGATTTATAGATGTTGTATAGGTGGCTTTTACTTGTATTCAGTTTGTCGGTGGATCAGATTATTGTATCATTATTTTTGGAAGATGGATATTGTACCTTTATTTTTCAGTTGTACAGTGATTCAGATTTTTATTATAGCAGTTTTTCTTCAGCTCTGATATTTTTTTTAGTTATTAGATGATACTTTGCAGGTTGGACGCTTCGCCTATGCGGGGTTTCGCATAGGTGGCGGATCTGTTGGCGAGCCCGGGTCGCAGTTTCGACCCCCGGGGCGTGACAAATTAGAGTGGTATCAGAGCCTAGGATGTAGGTCATTATGGACATAGAAACCCTAGGCTTGTGGTTTGACCTTAGGATGACTACGTGAAAGTCGTGACTTATAGCGAGAGTCCTGATTGAGTTTTATACCTCTTCCAAGGGAAGGGATGAGTGATTAGCATGTTTATTCTCCTAGGCGAATATGTTGGCTGCAGACAACATAATGCCATGGAATGGGTGACATGTCCTAGACTTTCGCTGGATTGGGTAGTGTGCTTGTTGTGTGTTCGGTTGTGCGGTTTGTTGCAGTGAGCGGTGTCTCCCTGACGCAGAGTTCTGACCCGTGTGTGTACCCCATCGCAGTTGGTGAGTCTGGATAGGCAGTTTTGGGTCGGATACCCAGATTGAGGTCAGAGAGCTCTGGACCCATATGACAGGATTGAATGTGGCACATCAGCAGCGGAGAGAGCAGCTGATAGGATGATACAGTTGTTGGAGCAGTGGGCACCTCCGACGGTGTTTTTCGTCGAGACCAACCCCTTCGTAGTATCCCTGGTGGCAACGATCTCAGTGGCGCCGGTTGAGCAAACAGCCCCCTCGGTGTCGACTTTTAGTGTAGAGGCACCGAGGCAGGGTGGATAGCTGATAGCAGATGAGCAGTGGGACATCATTGATCGACTGAGACAGCTTTGGCTGTTAGACCTGTTCCGACTCATAGGATTGAGTAGGAGCCTTCGGAGGTAGAGTTGTGGTTGGTAGTGATGTACAGACTATTTGAGAGCCTTTTTATGCTAGAAGGTTTGCGCAGTTGATGAGCTGCATGCTCCACGTTATGAGGGACGAGGCGCATGGGATGTGTGTGCTGGGTTAGGATTGCGCCAGGATACCTCTTTGGCTAATTTGGTCCCCATGACTTCATATTTTGGATGCCCCGATGGAGCATAGCGTTGTAGTTCCTTGGGACAGATGGAGGCACTCGGTGCCAGTTGATGGAGAGCAGACTAGTAGGCAGAGGCCTTCTCGATTCCTTTTCAGAGTCGTGGACTTCTGAGGTGCCAGAGGTTGGGTGGACCGCGACGATAGCATCGGCATTAGTATCAGAGTAGCGCAGCGGAAGCATGATGGGCTACGATCATTGCCACAGTATGAGTGGAGGCAGAGATGGTGCTTTCTTTGGGGATAGTCAGGATATTCTGAGACAGATTGAGCGACGACTATTAGCGCTGACAGTTGAATCTGTGCAACCTGGCCGGAGGGCGTCCCATCAGTGGGATGTGTCGTCGCAGGTATAATTTCCTTTAAAGCCATCTGGGTCAGAATGAGGCGCATGCCTGCACGGACTAAAGGTAGAGTTGCTACCGCGTGCCCTTGAGGTATAGATCCTTGTTTAGGATGTGCACGTGGAGGAGATTTGTGGAATATGTCCAGTGCAGTTAGGCCGTGGGTTATACCCGTTGACTAGCTGGTCTTGTGGCAGCCCAGGATTTTCGAATCGGTGTATTGGATTGGTCGGTGTGGCATCTTGCAATTTGTAATTGTGGGGTGAGGACTGTGAACTTCTGCGAGTTGGACAGAAGGAGTTGGTTTACAGGTGTTGGTAGATTGCACTAGTTGTAGTGTCAGCGTGCCAACAGGAGTCAGGCAGATGATGAGCCAAGGATGTATTGCCTAGTTAGTGACTGTAATAAAGGTGCCTATGGCGGCCCCGGGACTCAAAGGTGCCCTTAATGCCCGCGAGTTCTCGAATATGAGTCCACCTGAGTTGATGAGAATGCCGCCGGGCAAGGAGATTGAGATTGTTATTAACGTGGTTCTAGGAACCGCGTCGATATTGAAGGCACCTCATTGGATGGCACCAGCACAACTGTGAGCTATGGTATAGTTATTGACTATGATGGATAAAGGGGTTGTTAGACCCGATGTGTTACCTGATGGAAGAGAAATTGGATCTTTCGTCCTGTCAGCAGTGATTGAGTTGTAGTGATGCCCCCACCGTAGTCTTGGATGTGTGTAGATGTTTTTGGGGCCGGCCTACAGTGCAGAGCTTGAGCAACGCTTGTGCAGTAAGCGCCATTACTGGAATGGATGGGATGATTTGGACCAGGGATCGTGCCCCAGAGTGATTCGTTCCAGATTTTGGTTTCAGTCGAGCAACCCACACTGATGGATGAGATCAGTGAGTGTTGAATTAAGGGTCCCCAGTGGACGTAGAACAAGGACAGAATGACAAGCCACAACAGGGATAACTTCAACTCTTAGCTATTTTCGGTCACTCTCAAACTCAGAGTTGTAGTTGTTAGTGTTTCTGTTATTGGACTCCCTTGTATATGGTTTTGCGAGGGGGTACTTCAGGTTTCTTGAATGAGTTGGTTTCGAGGAGGAGATTTTGGGGGTGTTGTGGATCAGTGGCTACCTGTTACTTCTTCTTTTCCCCGTGTCATGTTGGAATCCTTGTTGTTTTCCATGACTCAGCTGAGAGGTGATATGTTTGGATTTTCCCGCCATTGTTTGACTCGCTCCACTTGAGATCAGTGAGTGGCGGGGGTACGTAAGACGGCGTTGCGGATTCTGGCTCGAGAATGGAGGAACGGCGCAACTAGGCCATGCCGTACAGGTGGTTGATGTTGTTGTGGAATAATCACGGGAAGCGGGTGACGCTTTGAGAGCTAGTGACGAGGATGTTGGATATTTGCCCTTCTGATTTGAGACTCCTTTTGAGCTATGTTAGTTTCGAGGACGAAACTTTTTTTTAGTGGGGGAGGATGTGAAGACCCGGATATTCGTGGTCATTACAGTGTGATCGTTAGCTTGTGGAGGGCTTATTTCTGTGGATAGTGTTGGTTGCGCGCAAATCGGACCCCAGAAACAGACTCAGTGCGAGGAATGGATCAAGATTGCCTATTTGGGAGTTTCGTCGAAAAATGGAAGTGGTTTTGCGCAAAACGGACACCGTATTTGGATTCAGCGCGAAAAAACGATCAAAACGGCTATTTGGTTGCATTATTTGGAGTTTTGGAGGTCGGAATTGGACTCGGCGCGCGAAAATAGCTAAAAGTGGTATTTTTGGAGCTCAACCTATATTCCTAGGCTCTGATACCACCCTAATCTGTCACGCCCCGAGGTCGAACTGCGACCCGGGCTCGTCAACAGATCCGCCGTCTAAACGAAAACTGCCGCACAGACGAAGCGTCTAACCTACAAAAGATCTATAGCTAAACATGTATCAGAGCTGAAATAGAACTAAAAGCTACAGAAAACAACTGAACATCTGAAATAAATAAAAATCCTCAATACAAAGTCTCTCAGCCAGAAATAGTAAATGCAATCCTATACACACCCCTAAGGTTAAATTTTATTTCCTCACCCACATTCACACTTGAATTTCACTCTTTATACAAACTCAAGTTTATTGAGTGTTACATCACTCACACCTTATAAGAAGTTTCGTCCTCGAAACTTGGATACACTAGGAATCAAGCAAAAGAGGAAGACGCTCAAGCATGCTTGACTTGCGCTCCTAATTGACTTCGCGTCCCTCGTCAATTTAGGCCACCAAAAAGTCTGCCCAAGGTCTTAACTTTCCTCCTGTTACCTTAACACACTTCTAAGTCCGTTCCGTGATGCATCACTATAAACCTCAAAATTCTCACCAGCTGCCGATAGTGCATACACTGGTGCCCGTGTTAGCCTAACCTTGCATTCTTCGAAGCTCTCCTGACCTTTAGCCGTCCTAGAAAGCCCACCTCGCGATGCCAAACTCACACCTTTGGAGTTTGGCCTACACTCTCTGGTCCCTGAGAGTCTGCAAGGTCACTCATAAACGCTCCTCGTCTGTACGTGAGTTGATCCAAGAAGGGTATGAAAATTCTGTTCATCATACCCATGAACACCGCTGGGACGATCAAATATCCACCCCCGAAGCAATGACACGCGAAACGCCCTATATCTCTTGGCGAAACTCGGTGGTAACCCTGAACGGGAAACTACCGGACTGAACTGCCCTAAGGTTTCAGACAACCGACGGGCTCAACCCGCCCGGCAACCCTACCGTCCCGTCCCTCTTGATCGAAACTAACCTGAGTATGCCTGTTCCTCAACTTAGAGTTCCTGTCACGCCCCGGGGGTTTGTTTTAGCGGAAACGGTACGTTTTTTTTTTTTTTTTTTTTTTTTTTTTTTTTTTTTTTTTTTTTTTTTTTTTTTTTTTTTGATAACAAAGAAAACCTCTCTTCCCCGGCGCGTGCCCAGACCCGCCGCACATACAGGATCTCTCTGCAAACGGACAGAGTCTCCCCTGTATGTGCACGGCGTAGCGTTAAGTACATCTCCCAAACAAACACAACCATTCAATCACAACGGTCACAAGCATACAACAAGCATTCTAATTTGTTAAAGCGCATGGCCGATCAATTTTGAAAGGATAAATCCACGGTGTTTTGAAAGCAGTGCCCACACGACACTCGAGTTTTGAAATCCATTTCACAATCCATAAATCCACTTTGAAGTCAGACGAACGAACCACCTGAATGTAGGCCGATCTCGAGCTCTCGCTAGACTACTGGGCGGCTGGTGCTGAACAGTTAGGCCCTGAATAGAAACTGTAGTCAGCACTAGACTCACTCAAATCCATCCCGACAACACTACACTAACATGTCGCTAATACGGGAAACTTAGCCGAAACTAGGCTTAAACCGAAATTCCCGAAAATCCATTGAACCTCCAATCCTGACCCGCCAACGGTCTAAAAATATCCAAATCCAATCCGGATCACGAAAGTCGCACCGCAAACCGTAACACCGACAATTTCGCCGGTTTACGAAACAAGATCCGTTTCCCGCTCAACTAGAGTCCACAGAACTTTAACAAAAGCTTAGAGGGTGCGTAAATACTGTCTAAAGACAGCCAGCATGTTACATTTGCGACTTAATCCATTATTTACCTTTAAATCGCATAATTACACCAATTTGAACACTGTTTTGACCCGTTCTTCCAAACCAGGAATCCAAAGACAGCGCCGTAAGTTTCAGCGCGTCCGTTACGACGAGACGGAGGCCGTGCTCACAATATTAGGTTGGCATGGGTCCCGAGGGCAAAGTTGGCCCATAAACCTTTAGTGTCCAATATGCAACATTGTTACAACTTAATGTTTACATGGTCAATTCACGAAATAACTGAAGCATGGTATTACATGATGACCCAGAAGGGTGGTGCTCATCTGCGGGTTGCCGGAGACTGGCCGGAACAGTGGCCGGAACAACACCACCCGAAAGTCCAAGCTCGGGTTGGGGTGTTCTCGGATCAACCCTGCTCAGACCTGCATCAGAGGGAAGCATCGGATAGGGAGGTGTCCCAGAAGAAGCTTGGTCCAAGTGGGGTCGAGCCCCGGCGGCCGGAGGCGGCGGCGGCCGGAGGCAAGCCCGAAAATGATAGCTCGGGTGCAAAGTTTTGGATCTTGCTACAGGGGGGCTCTGGCCCCAAAGTAAATTGATGGAAGGCATTATTAGGGCATCTAGGTGTTACCTTTACGGTTGGCCGAAGTCCGGAGACCGCGACGGCGGCCGGAGGGGGAGCTCGGATCCGAGGGTTGGTGCAACTGTAGAGGACAGAAACTCCACGTAAAAACTCACATGCAACCCCATAAGAAGCTTTATAAGGACCCCATATGGCTACCTGGGTCACCACGCGGCGGCCAGCAGCGGCAGCGATCGCCGGCGCCCAAGTTCCTCCCAAGCTCGAAGAAGATGACGAGCTCTAATGGCGGATTCCGGCCGGCGGTGATCGGGCCTCTGCCACTTGGACCAAAAGAATCCCTTCAGCGCCAGGAAGCTTCCTGCAGTGCTGGTTGGGGTCGGGGACGAGCGGCGGCGCCGGGCGGCGAGGCTCGGCCGGAGTGCAAGAAGACCCGGTTCTAGGGCTTCGTCGTGCGGCCGGGATCTATAGCCGATTGACCCCAACCTTCGGGGGAAGCCTGCAGTCACCCAGAGGAATAAAATAAACGGCCTTGATCGAGATTTTAACGGCCGGATGAAACTCGAGGTTGAGCTCGGCCAAAAATTAGGTTTCCGGCGATAATGGGCTTCCGCCGGCAACCGGGGGCTCGGCGACGGCTCGGGCTTCACCAGGGAACCCAACTCGTCATCAGGAATCACACCCACACACCCTCGAGCCAAAACTAAATGGATGGTTCCAAGGTTTACCTTCGCCGGAGTTTGTAAGGAAGAAGGAGTCGCCCACGGCGGCGCACGGCGGAAGCAGACCCCGGGTTCACCACGGTTCGGTTGCAGCACCACAGGGAACTCCACAGGGCCGGGTCTTGATCGCTTAGGACCTCCTCGAATGCCTTCTTCTCCAAGAACCGAGATCAAGATGCCTTTGATCTCCCTCTTTCCGGCCAAGGGAGGCGGCGGCCGGTGCGGGGAGACTCCGGGAAGCACGGCAGAGGGGCAAGGTTTGTTGCAGGGCGCGGCTAGGGCAGAGCTATGCGTAGGTTTTCTTGAAACCCTAGCTCGGGTATGCATGCACTATATAGGGTTAGTTGCAACTTTGCATTTTAACCCCCCACAGCCAAGCATTTCCATCCCAGTCCTTCACAGTAGCTTTCCTTTGCACTTAAGTCCTTATCCAAGAATTGGCACGCAAATCGAGGCAACTTTAATAGGGTTTTAAGTGTAAATATCCTCTTTTTCGCCTTATTTCACGCATTTCGAGGCGATCCGTCGTCAGATCGAAAAACGGACTCCGCCATGACGTCGGGCTCGACGAGACCTATCAGGTAGCGATTTTTGTTTCTCGAGAAACTGCCCAGATAAAATTCCGTTCCATAAAAACTGTCTAATTTTACAGTTTTCACGCTTCTTGAGACTCTAAGAATGTCAAACGGAAATTCTGTCAGCGCCATTGCGCTTAGAACGTCAAAATTAGCTAGAAACGTCTACTTATACTGCTAGGTTTGGATTTTGGACAGTGAAATGGCCAACGACCGGTCGAGAGGGGACCGAAATCAGGGGTTACTATTCATTTTACTATTCACTTAAGTCGTGGGTCCCACTAGTTTTCTTGCTGATTTCCGGCCGATCTGACCGTCGGATCAGCAAACGGTATATACCATTTCCACTCGATTCGATGAGACGGTCGCACTGGCGACCTCAGATTTCCGAGACCAGACTCGGATCGGAAAGGCAGAATTTGCGCTTCGACAACTGTGCCATCCGTACCCCGGTACACACCACTAAGGTTAATTTTGTTTCCTCGCACATATTCGCACCTGAAAAACACTCTTTATACTAACACTATTTTTCCGAGTATTACACCACTCACACCTTAAAAGAAGTTTCGTCCTCGAAACTTGAACACCCCAGGAATCCAATAAGTGGAAAAAAAAAAGGGCCCAGGCATGGACTTGCGCTCCCAAATGGCTTTGCGCCCCCCTCAGGATGCCCAAGCTCACACCCTTTTGAGTTTGGCTTACACTCTCTGGTCCCTGAGAGTCTGCTAGGTCACCCGTAGACGCTCTTCGTCTGTACGCGAGTTGGTCCAAGAAGGGCCTGAAGATTCTGTTCATCAAACCCAAGGACGCCGCTGGGCGTCCGGATACCCACCCCCGAAGCAATCACATTCGAAACGCCCTATAACTCTTGGCGAAACTCGATGGTACCCTGAACAGAAAACTACCAGACTGAAACACCCTAAGATTTCAGACAATCGACGGCTCAACCCGGACCGACGGTCCCTTAAATGCCCAAAAAGAAAACCGACCACAAAGGGGGAAAACACACTAATACCCTTACACGACTCCAGGACGTGCCAACCAAACCAGCAAGTAAACCTCCCTTGAAAACGACGAACCCGCCCGTTGACCCGTACTGGTTGCTTAATCCATTGATTCCCAGCAACCATCAAGACCCCGGTGGCAGCCGGCCTCGACCCCCGCCTCCAAGACAACACGACTACACAAGCACGACAACCGAGCTAAACCGAGAAATAAAACTCAACCCGTACACACACACACACAACACAAGTCAGCGCTAGACTCAGCTAGCATAGCACTCAACCAACTATCGAGAAAAGGGACCTATACTTTGTCACCCCCGCTCCCCCGATCACTCGCGTTCTACGCTTCTATGCCTTATTCATTTCATTCATTTGTAGCTAAGTGTGGTATCTCTGTGGATGTCGGACACTGACTGTTGTGATTAAAGAATTGTCTCTGATACCATCTTAATCTGTCACGCCCCGGGGGTTTGTTTTAGCGGAAACGGTACGTTTTTTTTTTTTTTTTTTTTTTTTTTTTTTTTTTTTTTTTTTTTTTTGATAACAAAGAAAACCTCTCTTCCCCGGCGCGTGCCCAGACCCGCCGCACATACAGGATCTCTCTGCAAACGGACAGAGTCTCCCCTGTATGTGCACGGCGTAGCGTTAAGTACATCTCCCAAACAAACACAACCATTCAATCACAACGGTCACAAGCATACAACAAGCATTCTAATTTGTTAAAGCGCATGGCCGATCAATTTTGAAAGGATAAATCCACGGTGTTTTGAAAGCAGTGCCCACACGACACTCGAGTTTTGAAATCCATTTCACAATCCATAAATCCACTTTGAAGTCAGACGAACGAACCACCTGAATGTAGGCCGATCTCGAGCTCTCGCTAGACTACTGGGCGGCTGGTGCTGAACAGTTAGGCCCTGAATAGAAACTGTAGTCAGCACTAGACTCACTCAAATCCATCCCGACAACACTACACTAACATGTCGCTAATACGGGAAACTTAGCCGAAACTAGGCTTAAACCGAAATTCCCGAAAATCCATTGAACCTCCAATCCTGACCCGCCAACGGTCTAAAAATATCCAAATCCAATCCGGATCACGAAAGTCGCACCGCAAACCGTAACACCGACAATTTCGCCGGTTTACGAAACAAGATCTGTTTCCCGCTCAACTAGAGTCCACAGAACTTTAACAAAAGCTTAGAGGGTGCGTAAATACTGTCTAAAGACAGCCAGCATGTTACATTTGCGACTTAATCCATTATTTACCTTTAAATCGCATAATTACACCAATTTGAACACTGTTTTGACCCGTTCTTCCAAACCAGGAATCCAAAGACAGCGCCGTAAGTTTCAGCGCGTCCGTTACGACGAGACGGAGGCCGTGCTCACAATATTAGGTTGGCATGGGTCCCGAGGGCAAAGTTGGCCCATAAACCTTTAGTGTCCAATATGCAACATTGTTACAACTTAATGTTTACATGGTCAATTCACGAAATAACTGAAGCATGGTATTACATGATGACCCAGAAGGGTGGTGCTCATCTGCGGGTTGTCGGAGACTGGCCGGAACAGTGGCCGGAGCAACACCACCCGAAAGTCCAAGCTCGGGTTGGGGTGTTCTCGGATCAACCCTGCTCAGACCTGCATCAGAGGGAAGCATCGGATAGGGAGGTGTCCCAGAAGAAGCTTGGTCCAAGTGGGGTCGAGCCCCGGCGGCCGGAGGCGGCGGCGGCCGGAGGCAAGCCCGAAAATGATAGCTCGGGTGCAAAGTTTTGGATCTTGCTACAGGGGGGCTCTGGCCCCAAAGTAAATTGATGGAAGGCATTATTAGGGCATCTAGGTGTTACCTTTACGGTTGGCCGAAGTCCGGAGACCGCGACGGCGGCCGGAGGGGGAGCTCGGATCCGAGGGTTGGTGCAACTGTAGAGGACAGAAACTCCACGTAAAAACTCACATGCAACCCCATAAGAAGCTTTATAAGGACCCCATATGGCTACCTGGGTCACCACGCGGCGGCCAGCAGCGGCAGCGATCGCCGGCGCCCAAGTTCCTCCCAAGCTCGAAGAAGATGACGAGCTCTAATGGCGGATTCCGGCCGGCGGTGATCGGGCCTCTGCCACTTGGACCAAAAGAATCCCTTCAGCGCCAGGAAGCTTCCTGCAGTGCTGGTTGGGGTCGGGGACGAGCGGCGGCGCCGGGCGGCGAGGCTCGGCCGGAGTGCAAGAAGACCCGGTTCTAGGGCTTCGTCGTGCGGCCGGGATCTATAGCCGATCGACCCCAACCTTCGGGGGAAGCCTGCAGTCACCCAGAGGAATAAAATAAACGGCCTTGATCGAGATTTTAACGGCCGGATGAAACTCGAGGTTGAGCTCGGCCAAAAATTAGGTTTCCGGCGATAATGGGCTTCCGCCGGCAACCGGGGGCTCGGCGACGGCTCGGGCTTCACCAGGGAACCCAACTCGTCATCAGGAATCACACCCACACACCCTCGAGCCAAAACTAAATGGATGGTTCCAAGGTTTACCTTCGCCGGAGTTTGTAAGGAAGAAGGAGTCGCCCACGGCGGCGCACGGCGGAAGCAGACCCCGGGTTCACCACGGTTCGGTTGCAGCACCACAGGGAACTCCACAGGGCCGGGTCTTGATCGCTTAGGACCTCCTCGAATGCCTTCTTCTCCAAGAACCGAGATCAAGATGCCTTTGATCTCCCTCTTTCCGGCCAAGGGAGGCGGCGGCCGGTGCGGGGAGACTCCGGGAAGCACGGCAGAGGGGCAAGGTTTGTTGCAGGGCGCGGCTAGGGCAGAGCTATGCGTAGGTTTTCTTGAAACCCTAGCTCGGGTATGCATGCACTATATAGGGTTAGTTGCAACTTTGCATTTTAACCCCCCACAGCCAAGCATTTCCATCCCAGTCCTTCACAGTAGCTTTCCTTTGTACTTAAGTCCTTATCCAAGAATTGGCACGCAAATCGAGGCAACTTTAATAGGGTTTTAAGTGTAAATATCCTCTTTTTCGCCTTATTTCACGCATTTCGAGGCGATCCGTCGTCAGATCGAAAAACGGACTCCGCCATGACGTCGGGCTCGACGAGACCTATCAGGTAGCGATTTTTGTTTCTCGAGAAACTGCCCAGATAAAATTCCGTTCCATAAAAACTGTCTAATTTTACAGTTTTCACGCTTCTTGAGACTCTAAGAATGTCAAACGGAAATTCTGTCAGCGCCATTGCGCTTAGAACGTCAAAATTAGCTAGAAACGTCTACTTATACTGCTAGGTTTGGATTTTGGACAGTGAAATGGCCAACGACCGGTCGAGAGGGGACCGAAATCAGGGGTTACTATTCATTTTACTATTCACTTAAGTCGTGGGTCCCACTAGTTTTCTTGCTGATTTCCGGCCGATCTGACCGTCGGATCAGCAAACGGTATATACCATTTCCACTCGATTCGATGAGACGGTCGCACTGGCGACCTCAGATTTCCGAGACCAGACTCGGATCGGAAAGGCAGAATTTGCGCTTCGACAACTGTGCCATCCGTACCCCGGTACACACCACTAAGGTTAATTTTGTTTCCTCGCACATATTCGCACCTGAAAAACACTCTTTATACTAACACTATTTTTCCGAGTATTACAGTTCCCTATTATGACACCACCGATTTGCAGACCACCTCTGACGGTGCTAAACAGTCAGCAACCAAAGTTTTGCGATGCGTCGAGGTACCCCGGTCCTACCACCAAACCTGGACTGACGGGCCCTTAAATGCTCAAAATAACCCGACAATAGGGGGGGGGGGGGCACCACACTAATACTCTCACAAACTCCAGGTTGCGCCAACCAAACTAGCTGGGTCACCGCCTACAAGTAATCCCCCTTTGAAATAACGAATCCACCCATCACCAACACGGACCACCTCCACCCGTCACCACCACGGGCCACTTCCACCCGTCACCAACACGGGTCACTTCCACCCGTCACCAACACAGGCCACTAGCTCAGAGCATAGCCACTACCCCGGCTTGTCCGCTCCGACTGTCCGTTCTACCAAGGTGACGGTCAAAACTAAAGCTAGGTTTCAGCTCTAAGACCTACCACCAGGTCTACCCCACAGAACAAGCTGCATGCAGGGCATCCTAGTCGAAAGTGACCAATGCCAGAGCACCATGTAGTCAACAACCCCCGCTGACCTACACTGCTTCACAATCAGGAGACTCGCAACCCAAAATCCACAAGACTATGCCTTGGTCATGGGAAGTTAGCGACAAAAACCAAGAAATACGATCCTACTTCCGTCCTGGCACCGAAGGGGTGCGACACTCTGATTAACCCCTAACGCTCGGTCCCAATCCGTTGCCCCTCCCAGCACCGGGCATTGAACCAAGCTGCATACCCCCGGACCAAACAGTCACACTCCCAACTAGGAGGAATCTAAGCTCTAGGTCCGCTCAACAAGGACCTCCGGGTACCGTAGGCTACCCGTCCAAAGCCCAAACGGTCGGAAGGAGACATGCAACGAAAACAGCGAGAAGAACCTTGTCAGAAGTTGCCTAGGTTCATTAAGTGCACTCGAGGAATCACGCGCCAACCCACCAGTAGGACAACCTAACCGACCCTTTTGTGCAGAACACAGGAACCCAACCCAGAGCTACACCACCACAACCTTCTTAAAAGGGCTAACTGGCACCACCCAGCGTCAAAAAGCTAAACCCCCAACAAGAAGTCGCCACTTACGCACACTGGTGCGAAGCGAGACACGGCCTCTCTAACCGAAATCGAGCCCAAACAAACGATATTTACTAGCCCCGGTGGTCTCCTTTTTAACCCAAAGGAGCACCCCAAAACCCCACCACGACGATTTCTACAACCATCGCAGTGATCACAGTAAAAACCGAACTATGGGTAACAACCGTAGGGGAGGAATCCTCATTCCCACCCATACCTTGCCTACGGTGCAAGAAGAATCGGCCGACTATCTGCTGTAATCTGCTGTAACTTAACACCAGCGGACCTCAACGATACCAATTTAGACAAGAGGCTACCCGGTTGCCCACGACCGACAACCCAGCAGACACTCTAACAACCACCGGCGGATTACACCACCACTAGTTACCACTACTAACAACGACCGGGACGTCGGCAGAGGAAGGGGTTTGGAAGGCAAAAGCCGGCGCAATGATCTGCTGTTCTAACCGCCGCACCAAGTGCATGAACACCGTCAGCAGGCCCACCGTGTCCTGTGCTGGTTGCTTAATCCATTAATTCCCCACAACCATCAAGACCCCGGTGGCAGCCAGCCTCGACCCTAACCTCCAAATCACCCCGACTACACAAGCACAACACCCGAGCTAAACCGAAAAACAAAACTTAACAATCCCGTACTCTCGCATCTCTATGCCCCTATACCCTGATCATTTCATTAGTTAGTAGCCAGTGGTAATGTGCTTCTATGGACGTTGGACAGCGACTACTATGGTTAAAGTTATTTTTCTCTGATACAATCTTAATCTGTCACGCCGCGGGGCTTAAACACGCAGAAGAGACGTCACCGTTTAGTTCTCAAATTTTGTATATATATATATATATATATATATATATATATATATATATATATATATATATATATATATATATATTTGAAACCGTTCTTCCCCGGGCGTGCCCAGACCCGCCGCATATACAAATTCACTCTGCAAACGGGCAGAGTCTCCTTTGTATATGCACGGCGTCCCGACTACAATAATCAACTCATCACTTTAACCACACTAGATCGACATTTGAGTACATACAACGATTTTTCTGCAAGAACTGTATTTAATCACTCGCACGTTTGGATGTCACTTCCTTGGAATTGGATGAAGATTGAGTATCAGGAGCAGCTGATGCAAATTCTTGCTCGTGTAGCTAAGGAATTGTGCCGTCGGGTTTACCCTTGGTGAAGGTCCCATGGAGCTTTGTTGAGAGACCGGCCATTAGAGAGCCTGAGGATGAGTTGAGTATTTCCTATTCCATTTTATCGAGATTTTCTCCTGAGATTTGAATTTATTCTGGTTTCGAGGACGAAACCCTTTTTAAGGAGGGGAGAGTGTAGAATACCGGAATTTTGTAGAGCGCACCGACCTCGCAAGATGGCGTGAAGCGGAGAAATCGTCTGGAGCATATTCCATATGTGTGTACAGATGAGTTCGGGTTGATTCAGATCAACGCGGAAGCCCCAGTTTGAATCAGAATTTTGCGGGCATTGTGCGTCGTTAGAGGACTGGTTTTGTTGAGCCCCGACTCCACAGTGGTGCGCAGAAAATATTAGAAAAAGCTTTGGACATGTGTATTTTCAGATTACAGCGGAGTTCGGGAGGTTTCGGGCCGGTGCGGAGACCCCGAAGGCAAAAAGTGACTTGAAGTTGGCTAAAATAGGGATTAATTAATTAATTTAATTAATTTGGATAATTCTTGCCTGTAATGGAATTAGAAGGAAAGAAAAAAAAAAGAAAATTGTGAAAAGAGGGGAATGGAATTAGTGGATATGGATATTAAGGGAGTGAGATATTTTGATGGAAGGGTAAATTGGTCTTTTCCCATCCCTTAATTAAGGCAACACTTAATTTAACATCTGCCACATCACCCCTCCTTCCCTGCAGCAATGAAACAGAGAAAAAAAAAATGGGGGGGGGATGAAACAGAGAAAGAGAGTGAAAAGAAGAAGAAGAGGAAGAAAGAGAGAAGAAGATGAAGGAAGTGTGAGTGGTGGAGTCTTGACCCTTGCTTGAAGCTGAGTGGAGCGAGCGGAGCTCGCGCGTCGAGCTCCAACAAGTATGTTGCTTTTTTTTAGAAAGAGAGAGAGAGCTCGGTTTAGAGAGAGAGAGAGAGAGAGAGAGAGACAGAGCTTGGTGTTGCTGTTTGGACTGTTTGTCCTTTGTTGGGTGGCTACAGAAGGAGGTGGAGGTGGCCGCACGGGCGCCAGGGCGCGCGGCCGTTGCGGACGGCTGCGCGGGCGCGCATAGGCGCCGCGCACAGCGCACGCGCAGCAAGGCGCTGCGCTACGGGCGCCAGGGCGTCGCGCAGCGCAGGCGGGCACAGCAATGGTGCGCGCAGCTGGCGGGCGCGCCTGGGCGCCGCGCATAGCAGGCGGGCGCACCTGGGCGCCGCGCGCAGCTGGCGGGCGTGCCAGGGCGCCGCGCAGCAGGCGGGCGCTGCAGGCGGGCGCGCCAGGGCGCCGCGCTGCAGGCGGGCGCACCTGGGCGCCGCGCACAGTAGGCGGGCGCGTCATGGCGCCGCGCTACAGGCGGGCGCACCTAGGCGCCGCGCCACTGAGGCAGCGCCGCGCGGCAGGCACCTGGTGCCGCGCGGCACGCGCCAGGGCCGCGCGCTGCAGCGTGTGGACGCCGCGCGGCAGGCGACTAGCGCGTAGGGCCAAGTGGGCAACGGCTGGCCGGCGTGCAACGGCGCGTGCGCAGGAATCTCCTCGCGCGGCGTGGGGCATTTTCGACGGCCGGGGGGCTTGATTTTGACGCCGGCGACCACGCCTTTGGCCGTGTTTCCACTAATTTTGGTTTTTTTTCCCCTTTTCTTGCAGATGGTGGTTGTTGAGTCCATGGTGGTAGTTTTGCTGGGAGTTTGAGCTTTGGGCTGATGCTGTGTGTGTGTGTGTGTGTGTGCTGAGGGGCTTGTAGAGGGTGAGCTTGTAGAGGGTTGTATGGAGTTATGTATTTACCTTGTACTGGAGCTTTGGCAGAATGTGTGATGAGTATTTTGGTGCTATGAGGTTTTGAGTATACTGTGGGTATTATGTGTGTGCACTGGAGCTTGTGGAAGTGTGTGTGGGGATTTTTGGATTTTTAGTGTGCTGTTGGTGATGTGGGTTGGCTGTGGAGTGAGCCAGAGTGCGCCGGGATTTTTGTAGAAGACTCAAGAGTTTTGTTTGAGCCTCCGAGGATTTTTCCGAGTACGCGTGTGACGCCCCTACTTCCCAGGGGGTCACCCATCCTAGAACTACTCTAGCTCTAGCACGCTTAACTCTCATGTTCCTCTTGGATCTTGCTACCATCCAAAATGCTATAGCCGGGTTAGAGATTTAGTCCTATTATATCATTTATATAGAGGACTAATCCAAATTCCGGGGGTGTCACATTCTTCCCCCCTTTAAGCCCTGACGTCCACGTCAGGCTCAAGCACACTCACAAGCACCAGGCGATGTGAGACTCGTCTCGCTAGCCTTAGCCGACCTTGTGAGGAGCTGCACTCCACTCACAACGGTCATTAGCCGGGGAGCCTCGCTCTACCCGCTATATAACCCTGGCTCAGCCGAGACTCATCTCACATTTCCGGCTGGTGAATGGCTCTGATACCAACTGTGACGCCCCTACTTCCCAGGGGGTCACCCATCCTAGAACTACTCTAGCTCTAGCACGCTTAACTCTCATGTTCCTCTTGGATCTTGCTACCATCCAAAATGCTATAGCCGGGTTAGAGATTTAGTCCTATTATATCATTTATATAGAGGACTAATCCAAATTCCGGGGGTGTCACAACGCGACAGTGTGCTCGCGCGGTGCGTTTTTTGAAGTTTCGGCATTTTTGGTTCCGCACTTCACCGACTTCAGCGTTGCCTGCGGAAAGCGATCCAAGTGGGTTGGAATTTCTCCAAAATATATGGAATGCCCTTTAATGCTCCTGAATGCAATTTGATCATGTTTTTCATGTCAGTTTCACAGTTTTAAAATCTGATAGTTGCCTGAAATTTTTTGTAAAATTCATGAAATCCCCAAATTATTTTTAGTAGACTCCTGATACTATATGACACTAGACTGCATGTTCTTTTGGCATTACTTTTGCACCCTGATCGTTTTAAATATCAAGAAAGCCCGTTTTAAGGAAAAACATCATTTTCAAAGGTGGTTTTTAAATTATGAGTTCGCCAGAGTTATGGCATAGGTTCATGGTGCTTCTGACCTCGTGCCTGGGGGCCCAGGGGTCTCTTTTTGAGTTTTTGAGATGAGTTCTAGTGTCAGTTGAGTTCGAGCTTCTGATGTGTTTATTCTAGATCATGAGTTATGTATCTCTGATTTGATAGTGGAAGTGGTTCTCCCACTTAGTTATGAGAGTTTTGGGAGTTCTAGCAGATCGAGTCGTGGAGGTTTTCCGACTTAGCCATGGGTCGTGCATCATCAGATTGAGTCGTTGAGGGTTCTCCGACAGATCATGTGAGGATTTGGGCATTTCCTGTTGAGTCGTGGGGTCTTTTTTTTCCGACTGAGTTGTGCTTTTGAGCATCGAGTTGTCGATCTTTTTGTCGAGTTGCCGATCTATTTGATCGTGGATTATAGCCTGCATGTGCAGCTTGAGACAGTTGAGACTGATGAGATACTTGAGTTCGGTGGGGTCGCTCCCCTCGAGCTACGCCCCGGGTGCGTGTTGTTGACGCGACTATTTGATACACTAGAGTTCGCTTGAGATTGAGATAGTCCGTGTGGGACGCCCTACGTAAGTCCCGTCCCAGTGTGGATGAGGTGGCAGTAGGTTTGGCGCAGGCTTGACTGGACCCTATGAGGCAGTCATTGAGATTGGGTGATATGAGCGGGTGGTTACATATTATGTTCTTAGATGGGTTTCTTTCCTTTGAGCATTGTGTTACGGAATTTGAGTTGGCGTATTTCGTGAAAGTATTAAGTCTTGAAGATTGAAGATGAAAAAAGTTTGGATCATATACCTCAATCTCAAGAAAGAAGAATTCAAAAGGATCAGGTATGTTTAACTAAAGATTTTTGGTGATCCGAATACTTCTTGTAGTGTAGAAACACTTGGAAGAATTTTTTATTGCATAAAAATCAAAAACTGGACATTGGACATGTTCAGGATCCGGATCAGACCTTGCAATCCGGATCCCGAAGGGTGTTGTTCATTGGCAATTTCAATCCGGATCCTAGGCCATTCCGATCCGGATCCCGAACATGGGAGTTTGGTGAATTGTATGAACGATCCGGATCGGACTTGCGATCCGGATCCCGAACCCTGTTTTCTGGAATTGTCATCTCGTTACGACGATCCGGATCGCAGTAAATCCGATCCGGATCGCCGTCCTGAAAATTTCCAGAAAAGGTTGTTTTTGATCCTTATCTTCTTCCAATGGTTTCTAACCTATAAATAGACCCTTTATTCATTTTCTAGGGCATCCGAATATAATAGAAAAATATAGCCGAAAGAAAAAATCCACATATAGAGAAGAAAGGAAATCAATAGATTTATTCTATGTTTCTTCATCTATATTGATTGATTTGATTCTAGGTTTTCCATACTCAGATTTTGAGTAGAATCAAATCAATGAATACTTAGATGGTATTTCCGATCTATTTCTAATCTAAGTATTCGGCGGATCATCACCACCCAAAAACAACGATTTACCCCAAATCGGCGCGTGGACTCGCGTGGCCTTGTGGATTCAAGGTGCAACCGCTCTCGTGGATTCGGAGCGAGGTACGTTCGTGGATTCGAAGCGTGCTACTGGGTGAAGACCGTGGATTCGGTCGGACGTCGTGGACTCGACGTTGGACGCTGTGGATTCAGCGTTGGGCGCAGATCGTGGATTCGAGAAGCGTCGTGGAGCGAGCGGAGAAGATCTACTAGGAGCGTATGGTAAAAGGTTGAGTCGTCTGTGAGTACGTTATATCACCTTGTACGTGTGTTAATTCTAGTGGATTTCGCCGTGTTATCGGTCCCGTGGTTTTTTACTCCGGTTTGGAGTTTTTCCACGTAAAAATCTTGCGTGTTCATTTATTTTTCCGCATTGGGTTTTATTGCGCAATGATTTTTTGAGTGTTTATTGTTTACACCTATTCACCCCCCTCTAGGTGTTTTTTCCCCTATTTAGATCCATATTAGTATAACCCAACAAGTGGTATCAGAGCGGGAATAGGGTTGTAAACAATGGTTGAAGGTGGAAACATCAATCGACCCCCTTTCTTTGATGGAACAAATTATGCGTACTGGAAAGTACGGATGAAAGCCTTTTTAATTTCCATCGACGAAAGGGTGTGGCAATCAATTGAATTAGGATGGTCTAATCCAACTGAAATTATTTCTGATGTTCGCACCTTAAAACCTAGGTCGAAATGGACCAAGGAAGAGATAGATTCATCTTCTTACAATGGCAAGGGAATTAATGCTCTATTTAATGCTTTGTCACAAACTGAGTTCTCTCGCGTCTCGGCATGTGAGACTGCGAAAGAAATCTGGGATGTTCTTCAAGTTACGCATGAGGGAACTAACCTTGTGAAGATTCAGAAACTGCAAATGCTTACGAGCAAGTTTGACTCTATCTCTATGGCAGAGAATGAATCTTTCACTGACTATTACACACGATTGCAAGACATCGTAAACTCATGTGCTAACTTGGGAGAGAAGATTCCAGAATTTAAAGTTGTAAGAAAAATTTAAGAACTCTTCCTGAACGATTTCGCCCGAAGGTCGCAGCCATTGAAACAATTAAACACCCGGACGAAATGCGTGTAGAAGAATTAGTAGGTGCTTTACAAACTTATGAAATGACATTTCCTACTAACTATTCTTCTGGAAAGGCATCCTCTTCTAAGTCTTCAGGTTACGCATTGAAATCAACTAAAGAAGAAGACGCGGATTCATCCTCCTCGGACGACGACGAGAACCTATCTATGGAGGACTTTGAGAAGCAGCTCGCTCTCTTGACAAGGAAGTTTCGCCGCAACTTTCGAAGGGGTAATTCAAGCAAAACTCCATCCTTCGGAAAGTCGAAGAAAGGCAAGGGTTCTTCAAGCTACAAGTCAAGAAAGCAAGAGAACTTCTCAAAGGATAAGAAAAGTTCAGAGGGACAAGTTCAGTGCTTCAAATGTCGAGGCTACGGCCACATTGCAACGGAGTGTCCCAACAAGAATCCGGCAAAGAAGAAGGCGATGCAAGTCGTCACTTGGGATGACAACTCCACGTCAAATGAGTCATCCTCAAGTGATGAAGAAGACAACGCGACAGCTTTCCACGCGTCCACCATCTTCACCCTTCATGTGCTTAATGGCAAGTACATCCGATTCCTTGTCCAACTCCTCCCTGTTGAAAAGATTGCAACGGACGATGAATCGAGATTCTGAAGGTGAAGATTTTGCTCTTGCCTACCATAAGCTTTTGAGGGATTCAAAGAAACTGGCAAAGCAAAACAAGGGGTTGAAAGGGAGATTGCAGGATCTCGAAGAAGAAGTAAAAAGGGTAACTTCTCTCTCAACCGATCTTGAAGTGGAAAGGGATAATCTATTAAAGCAAATGTTTCCCTTCAAGAGTCCAATGAGCATTTCGAGAAGAATTATAGAAATGGTGAACAAAGCGAATTACTTCTTGAAGCTCTACGGCGAGGCTCGACAGGAAAAATGGAAATGACGGAGACCATACGCCAACTAAAGGATGACTTAAAGAGATTTTCTTCTGGAAGGAGTAAGTTGGACAGACTTCTTGGTCTTGGTCAAACAAATAAGTTCGGCCTCGGATACACTCAAACTGGAGACATTCCAAGTTCGAGTGGGACAGTATTTGTGCCTCAGTCGGTATCTCCTCCTCCGACACCGGAATTCACGACAAGCAACGACAACAAGCCTACTTCATCCTCCTCGGGATCGTCAAGAACTAAGGTATGTTTTCGTTGTGGCATTTCAGGGCACATAAGGAGAAATTGCAAGACGGGAGCCAAACGCACACCTCAAGCACCTCTTGCAATGACTACCAAAAGGTGATTCCTCAGAAATCAATGCAAATCATTGAAGGAAAAGAGCCTTGGTAGTACACCGCTCAAGACGACATCATCAAGGAGCAGCAATTCTTCAAGCAAGACGCTTTCACCTAGGAGATCAACTTCACGACCATTACCGACGCATTCCAAAAAGGTTTGGGTGCGCAAAGGTGAAATTTTCCCTTGTCTTGTTACCAATGTTTCCTTGCATGCATATGATAGTTCGTCTTGGTATCTGGATAGCGGGTGTTCCCGTCATATGACCGGTGACAAAAACTGTTTTCAAACATTTGAGAAAAACTCCGGAGGACTTGTTGTTTTCGGAGATGGTCGGTCTTCCAAAATTGTTGGAAAGGGAACGGTAGCTATTCCAGATGGCCCGGTTCTAAATAATGTGTTATTTGTTCATGGCCTTAAGACTAACCTCATAAGCATAAGTCAACTTTGTGATAGTGGTTATTCAGTTAATTTTTCATCTGATAAATGCACTGTAACTGACAAGAACCATGCTTTCTTTTTAAAAGGGGTTAGATCAGAAAACAATTGTTATGTAGTTCCTATAAATTTCTGAAAAATGTAACCTAGCATCTTTGAAAAATGAAACACTTTGGCATGAAAGGCTAGGTCACATAAACTTTAAGGAACTTGCTAGAATTTCAAACAAAGATGTGGTCAAGGGGGTTCCGAAACTTTCTTTTGAACAAAACCTTGTGTGTGGCGGTTGCCAAAAGGGAAAACAGTCTAGGACTGCACACAAGAACTTGAACCACATAGGTACAAAACGGCCTTTGGAACTTTTGCATATGGACTTAATGGGGCCAACTCGTCAACCATCTTTGGGAGGTAAATGGTATATTTTCTTATTGGTTGATGATTTCTCTAGATATACTTGGGTAGCATTTTTAAAAGAAAAAGCTGATACTTTTGATTCTTTTCTCGAAATCTGCAATCGTATTATGATTGAAAAGAATGAAAGGATTACTCGAGTTAGGAGTGATAGAGGTGGGGAATTCATAAATTCCAAATTCATTGATTTTTGCACTTCTAACGGCATTAAACATGAATTCTCCGCACCTTACACACCTCAACAAAATGGTGTAGTCGAGCGCAAAAACAGGGTCGTACAGGAGATGGCACGTGTTATGCTTCATAGCCGGAACTTACCTTTATATTTTTGGGCTGAAGCGGTGAACACTGCTGTCTATGTTATTAATCGCGTGTATTTGCGCCCGGGGACTTTGAATACACCATATGAACTATGGTTTTGTAGAAAACCTAACATCAAATATTTTCGTATCTTTGGGAGTCGGTGTTTTATTTTACGTGATCGCGAAAATCTTGGAAAATTTGACTCTCGAAGTGACGAAGGGATTTTCTTAGGTTATTCTACAAACAGCAGAGCATATCGAGTTTTTAACTTAGAATCTAAGACGATCGTAGAATCGATAAATGTTAAGGTAGATGAAGCTTTTCACTTTGAATCTGAAAAATCTACCCTCGATATCTCTCTTGATGATGATACACCTGCTAATGCATCTTCTTCTAACAATTCTTTCGATAATAATGATGCATCTAACGGTTCTTCAAGTTTATCTGATGTGCAGGAATCATCTCGTGTACCTCCGCCTACTCCTCTACCTCAAACGTTACGCATCTCCAAGGATCACCCTGAATCGAACATCATTGGAGATCCACAAGAAGGAGTTAGAACACGGAGACAATTGGTTTGCGGATTTGCATGCTATGTATCTCAAATCGAACCAAAGAATGTTGATGAAGCTCTCCAAGATGACTACTGGATTAAAGCAATGCAGGAAGAGCTCCATCAATTTGAGCGAAACAAAGTCTGGGAATTAACGAAGCCTCCGAAGCAACACAATGTGATAGGTACCAAATGGATCTTCAAGAACAAGAAAAATGAAGAAGGTACTATCATCAGGAACAAAGCAAGGTTAGTTGCTCAAGGCTACTCTCAAGTAGAAGGTATAGACTTTGATGAAACTTTCGCCCCTGTAGCTAGACTCGAGTCCATTCGTATCTTGTTTGCGATTGCTTGTCATTTTAAAATCAAATTATTTCAAATGGACGTTAAGAGCGCCTTTTTAAATGGGTTTTTAAATGAGGAAGTTTATGTGGCTCAACCGAAAGGTTTTGTGGATCATAAACTACCTAACCATGTTTTTCGTCTGAAAAAGGCTCTTTACGGTCTGAAACAAGCACCGCGAGCATGGTACGAAAGGTTGACAAAGCACCTTTTGGAAAAGGGCTACACTCGAGGGGGAGCTGACAGGACTCTCTTTGTGAAGCATTATCAAAACAATTTCATAGTTGCTCAAATCTATGTCGATGACATTGTTTTTGGAGCAACAAGAGATAATGATGCTTCTAAATTCGCGGAGACCATGGAAAGCGAATTTGAGATGTCCATGATGGGCGAATTGACTTATTTTCTTGGATTACAAGTTAAACAAAACGATGAAGGAATTCACTTGTGTCAATCCAAGTATGCACTGGAGTTGGTCAAAAAGTTTGATCTTGAAAATTCTAAGGATTTTCCGACTCCAATGGGAACTAGCCATAAGGGACTTGGAAGTGAATCACATAGTGAGAATGTAGACGAGAAACTGTATCGCAGTATGATTGGAAGTCTACTATATCTCACGGCTAGTCGCCCGGATATATCCTTCAGTGTTGGGATTTGTGCGAGATATCAATCAGCACCGAAGGAGGTTCACCTGAAAGCGGTGAAACGGATCATCCGGTATATCAAAGGTACAATCAATTTCGGAATTTGGTATCCTATGGGAACGACTTTGGATATTGTTGGATACTCAGATGCCGATTGGGCTGGATCAGTGGATGACCGGAAAAGCACGAGTGGTGCATGCTTCTATCTTGGCCATTGCCTTGTTGCATGGCACAGTAAAAAGCAGAACTGCATAGCACTCTCGACTGCCGAAGCGGAGTACATTTCTGCAGGAAGTTGTTCAACCCAATTGATTTGGATGAAAAGCGTGTTGAGCGATTTCCGGATTTCAGCATCTTCGGTAACCATTTTATGTGACAACACTAGTGCTATTAACATTTCTAAAAACCCTGTGTTGCACTCTAGAACAAAACATATTGAACTTAGATATCATTTTCTTAGAGAGCTAGTTGAATCAAATATTCTTCAACTGTCATATATTTCAACTGAGGATCAATTAGCTGATATCTTAACAAAACCTTTGGATCAAAAACGTTTTATTCACTTGCGTAAAGCAATTGGCATGCTTTCCTTGAAATAAACTTTTTGAAACCTTTGCTTAGGTTAGGTTTTGTTTTTGTTTTTGTTTTGTTCTTTATCTATGTTTTGTACATAGGACATTAATTGAGCATAAATCATAATTGACTTTAATTGCATCCTTTTATGCATTTAGAAATTTATTATGCTTTTGATATCATAATATTTCAATGTTGCAATGATCATTTACGTTAATTAAACCATCTTTTAAGTGATCAAAGTCAATTTCTCTCTCAATGATCTCTTGGTATAGTCATTATCATATTTGATTGCTTAGTCGAGTATGAATGCGAGATCAATTTTTGGTTGAATACCTTATATATTAAATAATTGATAGCCAATTGAGGGGGAGTCAAAGAAATGTAAAATGCTCAAAAGATGTGGAAAGAGTTACATCCCAATGAGGAGTGTGAAAACTACCACCACATGGAGAAAAGAAAAGAAAAAGATACTCCATGAATGCAAAGCAAATTTTTGTTTTAAAAATTGTTGATGAAATGCATATTGAAATACTTGACTCAGTCAAATTTCATGGTTGGTATAAGGTGGGATTTTTGATAAAAGATGCTCAAAGAGCCACTCCTTCAACAGATTGTCTAGATATATTATCTAACTTATCTGGGATTTCAAACATCTATTGATCTTGGTATTTCATTTTCTTTACCAAAATTGATGATTTGATAAAGGCATTACGCATAAGATCAGGATAGATGTAATTGAAGTTGTTCAACTTTAAGTGTTTTAATTTCGTAAATTTTCGTTTCATTTTTGAGTATTTTTGATAGATTTTGTATAATCTATTTCTTGTTGTATGAAACGATGATTTTTGTTTAAAGTTGATATGGTAAAGTGCTTACATACTTTTTCTGGATTTTATGGAATTTTTCTAAATTTTTCTGAAGAAAAAGTTGGAGCCGATCCGGATCGGGCAAGTGATCCGGATCCCGAACGCAGGATTTTTCCTGCGGGTAGCCGATCCGGATCACATTCTCGATCCGATCCGGATCACGGCTAGGGTTTTAATAAGAACAAGGGTTTTGATTTCTTTTACCCTAATCTTTTGTTCTTAAGTCTCTAGAGCTTCTCTCTCTAGATTTCTTGCATCTTGGAGCTTCCAAACTCAAAGTTCTTCGAATCCAAGTAAGTTTTATTGATCAAAATCTCGGTTTTTCACAGTTTTTCTCTATTTTTTCAAAACGTGATGAAATTTTGGATCTTTTTCGTTTGTGAATGGTTTTTGATCAAATTTCTTTTGAAATAAGAACTCTGGGTAGATTAGTTTTGATTATATGCTGGGTTTTCTCAAGATTAACGAATTTTTGGGCTTCGATTTCTAAAAATTCGGTTTTAGGGCATAAAAGAGGAATTTTTGAAAATCATGGAATTGATCTATTTTTAAAATTCTTTTTGCAAAACTAATTTGATTCTTAGCTTCTCTACATGATTATGATTGTTTGGGTACAATTTTTCAAATTTTTCAAAATTGACAATTTTTCATGTGTTCTTGAGTTGCTCTTCACAGGACACTTTTTCACTAGCGATCAAAATGGTGATCACCTGGATCATTTTCCTACTTGCTGCCATGGTTCATGTCAAGGATACTGCCAAGCCTAAGAAGGCTAAGAGAACGAAGAGAGCTCAGAATGATTCCGACACGGAGTCAGAGACGGATTCGATTGACTGGGATAACCTCGAGATCGAGGAAAATGTCCCCATTATCTCCAAAGGGAAAGCAACTGCTGAAGCTTCAAAGCCTACTGCAGCTGAAAAAGGAAAAGCCCCTATGGATCCAAATCCAGTTGGGACAAGAAGAAAAACCGGTGCAAGAAAAAGAGGCAGTGCTCAAGGAATTTCCATTGAGCAACCAGTTGCTAGCCAGCCTCCTCCACAAGACTTCATCAGCTCCTCAAGAATCAAAGACTTTGAGAAGAGAGAATGCATTGGCGAAAGACATGTAAATGTCAAAGCATTGAGAGAAAGATCTACATTCTTTGGGACTTTGTTTGACCAGGCCGGTCTTGGTCCCATATGCAACTTCACTGAGAATACTGGGTATTGTCCTCACTCAGTACGAATGTTTTATCAGAACGCTGCAAGTTTAATTGATCATGATGACGGACGTCGAGAATTTCATACTTTGGTTAAAAATATCAAAATCAAAGTCACTCCCCAATTGATTGGAGAAGTGCTAGGAATGAATGCCAGATCTGATGGAATCCATTACCTGAAAACTCAAAGCTTCAACGACAACTCCTGGAGAGTGGTAGTCAATGGAATTTGTCTTCCGGATACTTTGTCAATCGGAAATTCTGTTTTCTCTAAAGAGCTTCGACCAGAGTATCGGTATATAAACTTCATTGTCTGCTACAACATTCTTCCCAACATGAACACGAAGGTTCTTCGATGGGATAGGATGTTATTCCTTTATCTTCTTGGAAACCCGGCCGCATTGATGGGAGCAAACTTGAATATTCCTTATCTCATTTGGTCAAGGATGGCGCGGTATGTGGAACACTCTCACCCCACAGAGAGACTACCCTATCCAATGATAATCATGCGCATCCTTAGAAAGTTTAAAGTCGATACAAGCGCGAGCTCATACATGTACAGTTTGGGCACCATTAATGAGACAACAATTGTGAAGTCTCTATCGACAAAACAAGATGATCCTCCATCTCCTCCAATCCGACAACGAGCTCGACCACCAGCAACTACTTCAACAGCTCCTGTTCCACCTGCACAGCGAGCACCTCCATCCACTTCTGATGATGATGCTTCTGTCAGCTCAATCTTTAAAGAACAACAGCGACTCTCAAACGAACAAGAACGCATGTCTGCTGAGTTCGCTGAAATGAAAGAGGATCTTAAAGAAGTCAAGAAAGAAGTCAAAGAAGTTAAGAAGGAACAAGCTTCCATGAATAAACGGATCAAGAAAATGTTTCAGAAGCTTGGATGTATCAGCTCTGACGATTCTCCATAAAGTTTCCTTCTAATCTTTTCTTTTGCAGGTTTTTCGTTTTTGGTTTGTTTTCAACTCTCGAGTTTCTTAATTTGTATTTAAACTTTTTTAACTCTCCTTAACTTTGTAGTTTTGCTACATTTTTGGCTTTGTTTGTGACAAAAAGGGGGAGAGAGTTTAGAGAGAACATGAACAATGATGATGTGAAAATTGTGTGAACATCAAGGTAAGTATGACTTCAACTTCAACTTTGGTTTTATCTTGTGATTTGTTGTTGCATGTCCCTACTAACTATTCGACTAACTATTTGGGCATGTAATATGACTAACAAGTTGATTGTTACTAACAAACTTTGACATTTGACATTTGGAATCTTATTGCTTAGAAGATATGTTGGTGTTTGATTATGATCTTATTACATATCTGAATTTTTAAATGTCATGATGAGTATAAACTCTATCTCTGCTAGGTTTTGATGTTTCAATTCTTGAGGTATCTAACGATTTTTTTTGTCAAGAATGATTTCTTTGTGCAGAGAGTACAGATGTCTAAGTCTAGAGTCTGTTTTAGGAGTTTATCTCATGTTTTTAATTTTTGGATCTCATTGTAAATTTTTGTTGTATGGTGATAGCAACAAAAATATCTTTTTGAATTTTCTTTTGTGGATTTGTGTTTTGTCACGAAACCGCCAAAGGGGGAGATTGTTACGGAATTTGAGTTGGCGTATTTCGTGAAAGTATTAAGTCTTGAAGATTGAAGATGAAAAACTTTGGATCATATACCTCAATCTCAAGAAAGAAGAATTCAAAAGGATCAGGTATGTTTAACTAAAGATTTTTGGTGATCCGAATACTTCTTGTAGTGTAGAAACACTTGGAAGAATTTTTCATTGCATAAAAATCAAAAACTGGACATGGGACATGTTCAGGATCCGGATCAGACCTTGCAATCCGGATCCCGAAGGGTGATTGTTCATTGGCAATTTCAATCCGGATCCTAGGCCATTACGATCCGGATCCCGAACATGGGAGTTTGGTGAATTGTATGAACGATCCGGATCGGACTTGCGATCCGGATCCCGAACCCTGTTTTCTGGAATTGTCAATCTCGTTACGCGATCCGGATCGCAGTAAATCCGATCCGGATCGCCGTCCTGAAAATTTCCAGAAAAGGCTGTTTTTGATCCTTATCTTCTTCCAATGGTTTCTAACCTATAAATAGACCCTTTATTCATTTTCTAGGGCATCCGAATATAATAGAAAAATATAGCCGAAAGAAAAAATCCACATATAGAGAAGAAAGGAAATCAATAGATTTATTCTATGTTTCTTCATCTATATTGATTGATTTGATTCTAGGTTTTTCAAACTCAGATTTTGAGTAGAATCAAATCAATGAATACTTAGATGGTATTTCCGATCTATTTCTAATCTAAGTATTCGGCGGATCATCACCACCCAAAAAACAACGATTTACCCTAAATCGGCGCGTGGACTCGCGTGGCCTTGTGGATTCAAGGTGCAACCGCTCTCGTGGATTCGGAGCGAGGTACGTTCGTGGATTCGAAGCGTGCTACTGGGTGAAGATCGTGGATTCGGTCGGACGTCGTGGACTCAACGTTGGACGCTGAGGATTCAGCGTTGGGCGCAGATCGTGGATTCGAGAAGCGTCATGGAGCGAGCGGAGAAGATCTACTAGGAGCGTATGGTAAAAGGTTGAGTCGTCTGTGAGTACGTTATATCACCTTGTACGTGTGTTAATTCTAGTGGATTTCACCGTGTTATCGGTCCCGTAGTTTTTTACTCCGGTTTGGAGTTTTTCTACGTAAAAATCTTGCGTGTTCATTTATTTTTCCGCATTGGGTTTTATTACGCAATGATTTTTTGAGTGTTTATTGTTTACACCTATTCACCCCCCTCTAGTTGTTTTTTCCCCTATTTAGATCCATATTAGTATAACCCAACACATTGATACTGAGGCATCTTAGCAGTAGAGAGGGTATGCATATCATGTTATTGTTAGAGTTTTCTTGAGCTTTATGATTGAGATATTTTAGCTATAGTTTTCTTCCAACTTACCCATTATCTATCTATCTTCATATCCATCTGTTTTGCCTCCAGTAGACTTAGTGGGCATACCGTGGATATTGGGACGGTACCCACTGAGATCTGCCTTCTGCAGTAGATCTCACACCCGCTGCGGTGACAGGTTACTGTGGTTGCTGTCCCAGCTTAGCTCACGCGGAGACAGCTGATCGAGGTGAGGACGTGGCCGAGTAGTTCCTTACCAGCATTGAGAGTCAGGGGTAGATGTACCCGGTTTTATTCTTATGATTCCACTTTTGTACTGGACATTCTGAGAGACTTGTGAGGATTGTATTTATTTTTCATAGCTAGTCAGACAATGTATTGAGAATTTTTATTTATCCAGATGTTCAGTTGATTTCTGTTGCTATTAGTTTTTTTTTTCAGCTCTGATACATGTTTAGCTATATATCTTTTGCAGGGTAGATGCTTCGTCTGTGCGGCAGTTTTCGTACAGACGACGGATCTGTTGGCGAGCCCGGGTCACAGTCTGACCGCGGGGCGTGACATCGTTGGTCCCAGTGCACGCCAATTGGGCCGTGCACCGGCCCGCATCCAGAATCAGCCCGACAGCCCGGAAACTCCGTTTTTGATCATTTTCCGCGCGTTGAGTCCGTTTTTCACGTCCGTTTGACGCATAACGCACTCGATACACCAAAAATATGTGTTTTCACGTTGTCGACCACACGATCAAGAAACACGGGGATTTGGGTCATCACAATATGTTTGTTATTGTATAAATTATCGATTGATCATATTTTGTTGATTGATGTATTTTGTTTGTTTCAAAGTTTTATTATGTTCATTGCTATTTCTTTGAAATTGTATAAGTTGAAATTTTTGATGGTTTGTATATGTGTGTTATTGTATAAATTATCGATTGATCATATACTGATGAATTGTTGTATTTTGTTTGTTTTAAAGTTTTATATCATTCATTGCTATTCCTTTGAAATTATATAAGTTGAAATTTTATTAAAAATTTTGATAATTTCTGTTCTTTGTAAAGAACACGGTGAATGATTCACCGTGTTGGCACGGTGAATCATTCACCGTGTTCAACTTATTCCACCTCGCCCTCAGCCCACCCACGTGGCGCACGTGTGGCACACACCTGGTACCCATAGGGTCATTTTTGTAATTTAAAATTTTTAGGGTTATTTTAAAAAATATAAATTTTGAGAGGGTCATTTTCAAAAAAAGCCCGATTATTGCCATGTGGTGTGCCCACATTGGTCGATTCTACGTAAGATGTGGATTAAAATTAATCCTTATATGTTAAGGATAAAATCATAATTTATTCTTATATGTTAAGAATAAGATTAGAATTTATTCTTATATGTTAAGGATAAAATTGAAAAAATATATGTTTCCTATTAGTTAAGAAATATATTTTAACTCATATCTTAACACATATCTCATATCTCTCTGTGTTAGAAACAGAATATCTTAAGGTACCGTTTGGTTCGGGGATAAGAAAAATTTTGTTATACCGGGGATAGGTATATATTATGGTATTAGCAGGAATTAGTGTAAATTTGCGTTTGTTTGGGTTTATGAGTTATACCGGGATTAAAGGAAATTGTGTTTGGTAAATTATATAGGAATAAGGAGAATAAGATGAATAGGAAAAAATTGTGTTTGGTTGAGTATAGAGGAATAAGAAGAATTGAGAAGTGATAAATGTGTATTGACTATTTTACCCTTTATGATATAATTTATAAATAAAATAATTTATGATATTAATCAACCTAATAATAAATTTAAAATATTATTTAAAATTGTAAAAATTATTTAAAAATATATAATAAATAATTAAAAGTACTTAAAAATGATAGAAAATTATATATTAAAATATTTAAAATGTTTGATTGTTTATCATTTTAAAACCATTAATCAATAGATAAGCAAATTTTAATTTTTTTCTTTTAAAATTTTCTATCATTCTTAAATACTTTTAAATATTTTTATACTTTTTTATATTAATCTAAATTTATTATAAGGTTGATTAATAGCATAATTTATTAATTTTTTATATTTATCATAAAGGGTTAAATATCCAATAAAAAAATTTGATAAAATTCAGGCACTAATTATACACAAGTGAATATACCAATACAAAACTATCTGGATGTTAAATAAAATTAAAACAGAATGTCATGACCAGATATCAAGTAAATAATGAACGAAATAAATGTGTGAAATAATGACGTTACACTAACAAAAATTGCCCCAATTATAGGACCAACATAATAATTAGCAGATTCAATCACATACAATTCAGTCCATTATGGTCATAAAGATCACAAAATAATAAGTCCTTTACATACAATCACATTGTAATCATATTTCAGTTCAATATACATCAGAAAAGTCCATTACATACAATCCCATTGTAATGATAATTCAGTTCAATACACATAAGAAAAAGTCCTTTACATACAATCCCATTGTAATCATAATTCAGTTCAATACACATATAAGAAAAGTCCTTTACATAATCCAGTTCATACATAATTTCACAAACACATTGTAATCATACAATCACATATATTACACATTTCTTACCTTGCAATCAAATATATATCTAACTGCGATTATTCCATAACTGGTCTGTTATAAATGTGCGCAACGCATCGCCTCTGTGTGACTCAGTAGTACCAACACTATGAACCGTTTCCTCGACATCTAATTCTACATTTGGTTCTTCCTCTAACACATCGTTAAATATGGCATCTGCACTGGAGTGTCGTCGAATAAAATTGTGTATAACACAACATGCCATCGCAATCTGGCATTGGACTTTATATGGAAAGGGTGTTGCAACAGTCAAGATATTGAACCGTTTTTTTAAAATACCGAATGTTTTCTCCACCACATTTCTCAATTGTGCATGCCGATGATTATATAGGTCGCGCGGACTTCGCTGAGTGCGACCTCGTGTGTTTTCCCTCAAATTGGCTAATATGGTAACGCTCCCCCCGATATGGTGCAAGAAATCTGTCTGTATTTGCATATCCAGAATCTACCAAATAATATTTGCCTATAGATATTACGAAACATGTACAATGTTAAATTCTATATTCCCCATCATTAAAGAAATGTAAAAGATAAATTTCTGTGTACAATATACCTTCAGGCACAGTGAATCCTCCACTTTCGCATGCCCATCGGAGTACTCTCATGTCAGCTGCTGATCCCTCCCAACCAGTGCAGACAAATAGGAAGTGATGGTCGAAGGATACTGCAGCCATCATGTTTTGCGAAGTAAATCCTTTGCGATTCCGGAATCTCGGTTGCTTTCTCTTGCTGACAACCACCGGAAGATGTGTCCCATCAATTGCACCAATTGCATTCTGCGAATAAACATCAAACAACATGCAGTCAATTAATATAATGAACACTGGTGACATATAAATAAGTGAACTAAAAAATATAAAAGCATACATACCTTGAATGGGTGAAAATTGACATTATCTCTAATTCGGGCATTCACCGAAACATTATTCGCCGGAAGTGTTATGTAATCGTCTTTCAACGTCACAATCGCCCGAAGCACATTGTTGAAATGTCGACTGATAGTTTCACCCGAATGTTGAAATGTTTCAGCGATTACCCTATTAGCCACCCCATGTCCAACACAAAACATAAAAATTCCCAACTGTTCCTCAATTGTCATATGGCGTGTGTTTTGTAACAATCCCTTTTGGACTAGCTCATTGCGAAGTGCGATGAAAGTCGTGGTCCGCATTCGAAACTAGTCGTACCCACGGTCAGGATGGCCGTTCAATATATCACATATTACCTGGTGCCCTGTGAATGGACGGGTTCGACACGGTTGCTTGTCGACAGTATGGCTAGATGTCAAGTAACCTTGCTGAATCAACAACGCTAATACATCACCCCAATAGTCGTCATCATCATCTAAATGGTCCCTTATTATGGTATTGATTTTGGAGGAAAACACATGACCATGATTCGAATCACCCATTAATGCTGTAAGTATAATATATATTCAACATTGACAATCGCAACATATGACGTTGTAATATAACACAAATTCAAGCATGCTTGTTAATACAGTCGATGATTAAAGAGTACATCTAACAGCATTCAAACAAAATTGAAATGTCTTCTGAGCATATTACATGATGATTAAAGAGTACATCTAACAGCATTCAAACAAAATTGAAATGTCTTCTGAGCATATTACATGATGATTGAAGAGTACATCTAACAGCATTCAAACCTACATTGGAGGAAAAAATGGTCTATATACTTGCGATTGGATTGCCACTTGACGCTCAACCCACATTATTGCCAACTCATCGGTCATTGTCATAAACAGTTCACGATTATTTGGATCTTTGAGTGCTTCCCCTGCACTAAGCACTTTATCTGGAGTAATGCCTGGCATCGCATATACTCGGGTCATGCAATTGGAAATGCTTGGAATAATACTTTTGTTGGCCTTTTCTTCCTGATACATTTCACGGGCCAATTCAAGTTTTTGCCTGCCTAGATCAACAAGTTCAGATATTACAGTAAGCCCGGCATCAGATTTGCGCCGGCGTCCCCCAGAGGACGAGGTAGGTTTGGGTTGAGGGTTTGTGGGTTGTGGAGAGCGTGGACGTTTGCTTCCTGAGCTTTGCCCGCTGCCGCTAGCACTACCTCCGACATGGGGGATGTCAGGAGTTGAAGATGGGTAGTCGGCGGTTTGCGGCGCCCTGATATTTGCATATTGAGGCGCTGCAGAAGAACCTGCTTCAAATGTAGGTTGTGAGATATTAAAAGCCGACATTCTTATTCCTAGATTTGTATCATCCTCACCAGGGGAAGATGAGGATGAACTATCAACTGTTTGGGCTGCAGGCAAAGTGGATGCAAATCCATATCGGCCAGTGGCCGTGGTTTTTTCTGTCAAGAATTCCATATCCTTATATGGCGGAAATGGCCTATCTCGACATCTTGCATATGACGGATTTTCCTGTTGAATAGGAATAAGATATGTATAATGTCAATTATTCATATATTACGCGAGACTTATGAACAAAGTTTATGATTTACAAGATAGGGTCAATACCGCTATGACAGCATCCCAATCGGTTGGATCACCAGGTGTCGAGATATTGTGGATACAATCCGAACCCCATCCACTCTTGTTGGCTAAATAGTTATAAAGACTAAATGACCGTTTTAAAACTTTTAGCCGATTTTTTAATTGCTCCTTCGTGAGTTGTAAATTGGTCCTAGCATTGAATGCCGCATTGATTCGAACCCACGCTACTGTAATGAACGACCCATTCACGTAATTCCCTAGTGTATGCTATTCAGTGAGCAAAGACATGAATATTGCGTCCATATTCTCAGTCCAATTATGGGCTCGGGTCTGAGGTTGGGCACGCTACCCAGAAGAACCCTCCTGAGATCCTAGGAAATTAGATAGTGGGTCGAAAGCCACACTTTTTCTTGCTTGATGCTTAGTTTGTTTCTTGGCGGGACGCATCTGGAATAAGAGTTATATGATGTATTTGAAGGCACATTGATACCAATAAGTAAAGTAGAAATAGAGGGAAATTGTAATTAAGTATTGGACTCAATTGATTGCCACATAGTATTGGGTTGCATTGGATTTTTAAATCCAGTGGCCGTCCATCAGATACTTATGGCAATCGTCATCATCGTCCTTATTAATGTTCGCAATTATCCAACAAAGACAATTTTCCGCTAATATGTATGCCCAGTTTTTGTGCTGGTGGAGACCCTGTTGCGAGGTTGTTGCCATAATGTGTGCTGGTTGTCACCCTATTGCAATTATGTGTTGTTCGTGTGTATAATGCATATCACCCGATTGTTTATAATTTATATAAAATATTTTTTGACTCAATTGATTGCCAATTGGTATGGGGGTGCATTGTATTCTAAATACATGCCAATCCATCAAATACCTATGGCAATCGTCATCATCGTCCATATGTTTACCATATCTGAAGCTACAGGGGATAGGCTGCATACACACACATGTCATAAAATGGCAACAGGGAATAGGCCTCATACACACAAACATCACATATGCTGGCAACAAAGTGACAACCAACACCCAAACATCACTTATGGCAATGACATGCAACAACATTGGAACACACTGCTAACAAGACTAACTACAAATTGGCAATAATATGAGAACCAGCACATATTATGGCAATGACATGCACACATTATGCCATCAACATAAAAACAGGATGAATCGAAGCACTGAATAAGGCACTCATAGAGGGCATAAATCAGAACCTGTTAAGAAGCAAGAGGGGCCGCAGAGGGGGTGGCGACGCGGAGAGGGGACGCAGAGGGACCGCAGCGGAGAGGTTGCCGCAGAGGGTCCGCGGCGGAGAGGTTGCCGCAGAGGGGCCGCAAAGGGGCGCGGCGCGGATAGGGGCCGGAGAGGGGACAAGGCGCGAAGTGGGTTGCAGCAGGGCCGCAGGGGCGGCGCGGAGGGCCGCAGAGGGGCGCGCGCGGAGGGGCCGCGGCGCGGAGAGGGCCGCAGAGGGGCGCGGCGCGGTGAGGGACCGCGAGGCGCGGAGAGGGGCCGCAGAGGGGCCGCGGAGGGGGTAGTCGCAGAGGGGGTGGCGACGCGGAGCGGGGTGCCGCAGAGGGGCCGCAGAGGGGCCGTGGCGGGAGTTGGGGTTCCTCGGTGGCCGCAGAGGGGCCGCGGCGCGACGGAGATGGTAGATCGGGCGCAGGGGGGCGCGAGACGGAGAAGGTAGATCGGAGAAGACTAAGAAAGGGAGATGGTTGCCGCGGCGCGACCTCGGTTGTCGCAGAGGGGCCGCAGGGGGTTTGCGACGGAGATGGTAGCTCGGGCACAGGGGGAAAGCGACGGAGAAGGTAGATCGGGCGTAGGGGTACCACGAGGGAGAAGCTAGATCGGAGAAGACGAAGAAGGGGAGATGGTTGCCGCGGCGCGACCTCGGTTGCCGCAGAGGGGCCGCGACGGAGATGGTAGCTCGGGCGCAGGGGGAACGCGACTGAGAAGGTAGATCGAGCGTAGGGGTACCGCGAGGGAGAAGGTAGATCGGAGAAGAAGAAGCAAGGATGGAGATAATGGAGAAGAGGAGACAGTGGAGCAGAGTGCCTCGATCCCCGTGCAAGAATTGGATGCTTGCCAATTCCGCCGAATTCCATGTGGGGGTGGGAATTCGGATTCCCACCCCCATCCTCCCTATTCCGAAAAAGTAGGAATCCCAATTCCTGCTTTTCTAATTCCCGTTTGGGTATGGAAACGGGGATAAGGGGGTTATTCCTCCCTTATCCCCGTTACCAAACGGGGCCTAAGGGTTCTGATAATTTATATAACGAAACCTCTTTCTATTTGTCTTGGTATGTAACGCGACGTAAGAAAAAGGATTTCCTCTTTCCTTTTATTTTCTCTACATTCTCTCTAGATTTCTACCTACATTTCGGGAGTTTTGGAGTGTGGATATAGAATAAGACTCCGGTAGCCCTCTTCACATCTGCTACAACACCAATCTACAACGCATGAGCGAGATATCTGCAACGCGTGGGAGAAAGCGAGATATCTGCAGCGCGTGGGAGATCCATAACCCTCAAGACGAAGACGATCCAAAAGGCTAGTAAAACAAGAATCCGATCCAATTACGATTCCTAAATACCTTGGCTATCTAGTTTGTATGTTTTCACTATCCTCTAATTCCATCAATTGGTATAAGAGCCCTTAAAATATTTTGTTTCTCATATAAGAGATATGAGAATATCTGTCAAGATATGTTACTTAATTAATAAAAAATATATAACTTTTCATCCTTGTACTTAACTTATAAATAAATCATAATCTTATTCTTAACATAAAAGAATAAATCATAATCATATTCCTAATATATATAAATAAATTTTAATCCATATCTCATATGAATTTGATTAAATTAGAATAGACGAATGTGGACAAACCACATGACAATAATTTTTAATACATCATAGAAGTTATGCACAGTGAAACTATCTTTTATTATTTGTTTGCGTCTTTCAAGCCACAGTAAATTAATCCACCTTTGTTCAGGTTGAATTCTCTTCGACATTTAGGGCGTGTTTGTTTTACGAAAAGTGGAGACATATCTAGGGACAGATCCAGAAAAAAAAAAAAAAAATTCATTGGTCAAATATAAAAAGCAAATATTTTTTTTAAAAAAAAAAGATTAGAATTTTTTTGTCATTCAAATTAACTATTATTATTTTAAGAAAAATATAAAATATTTTAACGATATTTTTTTCTATTTGGAATTCAAGTTTATAATATTGATAACTATGCCGCGTAGGAGCAAAGGATGACCTTTACTTATTTATTAAAATATAAAAATATACTGAACTTACTTAAACTATAGTCCATTTTGATTCGGCTGCTTAACTTTTCAAAATCAAGGTTCAAGTTTATAACATTAAAAACTCTGCATCATGGGAGGAAAGGATGACCTTCACTTACTATAAAAACGTATAGAATTTATCTGAACTATATATAGACTATTTTGATTTGATTATCTAATTTTTAAAATTTTAATTTTACTATTTAATTTTTCAATTTATTTGATTTGAGTTGGTCAAAGACAACTTGACTTCAAGCTTTAAGCTAATAACTTAATTTAATAATTTATAATTGTAAGAATTACATAAAATATACTAACTAAGTATATAAAAGTAAATAATATATTTAAATTTTAAAGTCAAAATATCGTTGATTGGCTCAAATCAAATAAATTGAAAAATAGAATAGTAAAATCAAAATTTTAAAATATTGAATAGCTAAATTAAAATAATTAATAATTCTTATAAATTTTATACCTCTTTACCTTATTAAAATAGAATGGATTAATTAGTTAAAAAGAATAAAGTTAATTAATAAATAAACTCTACTTATAGAGATGGGGGGACCTTTTTTTGGGAAGAGTTTGTGGGGTCAATTGACACCACTTAAAATTACATGGATCCGCCAATGGAAGTAGAGGTAAATGCCTTCTTAAATTCTCCCATAACTCTGATTTAACTCTGATTTTCCATTTTCTGTCACGCCATAATTAACTGTGCCCTAGTGAAGAAATCAATTACGAGAGAAAAAAGAAAATAATAATAAAAAAAAAATTAACTGTTGTGAGTTTGTTTTATTCTCTTATTTGCTAAAATGAAATGTTTTAATAAAATAAATACAATAAAAATGAAATAACTACAATTCCAAAGGTATTGACTTTCTATTAAAAAAAAAAAAAAAACACTTTTTTTATATAAATCTCAGTTTACTGAAAGTCATTTTTAATTTGAAAATTAATTATGCACGAACAAATACCGAAGTGATCATTTATGGCCAAATTAGTTCACTACACCTCAACTTATGATATATATATTAAAAAGACATTGCCTTCTACAATTCAAGCGCGCTCCAAACCAAC
>CM054941.1:15359164-15444164 GCA_029168755.2 Tillandsia fasciculata
TGTTTTGAGCATCGAGTTGTCGATCTTTTTGTCGAGTTGCCGATCTATTTGATCGTGGATTATAGCCTGCATGTGCAGCTTGAGACAGTTGAGACTGATGATACTTGAGTTCGGTGGGGTCGCTCCCCTCGAGCTACGCCCCGGGTGCGTGTTGTTGACGCGACTATTTGATACACTAGAGTTCGCTTGAGATTGAGATAGTCCGTGTGGGACGCCCTACGTAAGTCCCGTCCCAGTGTGGATGAGGTGGCAGTAGGTTTGGCGCAGGCTTGACTGGACCCTATGAGGCAGTCATTGAGATTGGGTGATATGAGCGGGTGGTTACATATTATGTTCTTAGATGGGTTTCTTTCCTTTGAGCATTGTGTTACGGAATTTGAGTTGGCGTATTTCGTGAAAGTATTAAGTCTTGAAGATTGAAGATGAAAAAAGTTTGGATCATATACCTCAATCTCAAGAAAGAAGAATTCAAAAGGATCAGGTATGTTTAACTAAAGATTTTTGGTGATCCGAATACTTCTTGTAGTGTAGAGACACTTGGAAGAATTTTTTATTGCATAAAAATCAAAAACTGGACATTGGACATGTTCAGGATCCGGATCAGACCTTGCAATCCGGATCCCGAAGGGTGATTGTTCATTGGCATTTCAATCCGGATCCTAGCCATTCCGATCCGGATCCCGAACATGGGAGTTTGCTGAATTGTATGAACGATCCGGATCGGACCTTGCGATCCGGATCCCGAACCCGTTTTCTGGAATTGTCAATCTCGTTACGACGATCCGGATCGCAGTAAATCCGATCCGGATCGCCGTCCTGAAAATTTCCAGAAAAGGTTGTTTTTGATCCTTATATTCTTCCTAATGGTTTCTAACCTATAAATAGACCCTTTATTCATTTTCTAGGGCATCCGAATATAAGAAAAAAATATAGCCGAAAGAAAAGATCCACATATAGAGAAGAAAGGAAATCAATAGATTTATTCTATGTTTCTTCATCTATATTGATTGATTTGATTCTAGGTTTTCCATACTCAGATTTTGAGTAGAATCAAATCAATGAATACTTAGATGGTATTTCCGATCTATTTCTAATCTAAGTATTCGGCGGATCATCACCACCCAAAAACAACGATTTACCCCAAATCGGCGCGTGGACTCGCGTGGCCTTGTGGATTCAAGGTGCAACCGCTCTCGTGGATTCGGAGCGAGGTACGTTCGTGGATTCGAAGCGTGCTACTGGGTGAAGACCGTGGATTCGGTCGGACGTCGTGGACTCGACGTTGGACGCTGTGGATTCAGCGTTGGGCGCAGATCGTGGATTCGAGAAGCGTCGTGGAGCGAGCGGAGAAGATCTACTAGGAGCGTATGGTAAAAGGTTGAGTCGTCTGTGAGTACGTTATATCACCTTGTACGTGTGTTAATTCTAGTGGATTTCGCCGTGTTATCGGTCCCGTGGTTTTTTACTCCGGTTTGGAGTTTTTCCACGTAAAAATCTTGCGTGTTCTTTTATTTTTCCGCATTGGGTTTTATTGCGCAATGATTTTTTGAGTGTTTATTGTTTACACCTATTCACCCCCCTCTAGGTGTTTTTTCCCCTATTTAGATCCATATTAGTATAACCCAACAAGTGGTATCAGAGCGGGAATAGGGTTGTAAACAATGGTTGAAGGTGGAAACATCAATCGACCCCCTTTCTTTGATGGAACAAATTATGCGTACTGGAAAGTACGGATGAAAGCCTTTTTAATTTCCATCGACGAAAGGGTGTGGCAATCAATTGAATTAGGATGGTCTAATCCAACTGAAATTATTAGATGATGTTCGCACCTTAAAACCTAGGTCGAAATGGACCAAGGAAGAGATAGATTCATCTTCTTACAATGGCAAGGGAATTAATGCTCTATTTAATGCTTTGTCACAAACTGAGTTCTCTCGCGTCTCGGCATGTGAGACTGCGAAAGAAATCTGGGATGTTCTTCAAGTTACGCATGAGGGAACTAACCTTGTGAAGATTCAGAAACTGCAAATGCTTACGAGCAAGTTTGACTCTATCTCTATGGCAGAGAATGAATCTTTCACTGACTATTACACACGATTGCAAGACATCGTAAACTCATGTGCTAACTTGGGAGAGAAGATTCCAGAATTTAAAGTTGTAAGAAAAATTTAAGAACTCTTCCTGAACGATTTCGCCCGAAGGTCGCAGCCATTGAAACAATTAAACACCCGGACGAAATGCGTGTAGAAGAATTAGTAGGTGCTTTACAAACTTATGAAATGACATTTCCTACTAACTATTCTTCTGGAAAGGCATCCTCTTCTAAGTCTTCAGGTTACGCATTGAAATCAACTAAAGAAGAAGACGCGGATTCATCCTCCTCGGACGACGACGAGAACCTATCTATGGAGGACTTTGAGAAGCAGCTCGCTCTCTTGACAAGGAAGTTTCGCCGCAACTTTCGAAGGGGTAATTCAAGCAAAACTCCATCCTTCGGAAAGTCGAAGAAAGGCAAGGGTTCTTCAAGTTACAAGTCAAGAAAGCAAGAGAACTTCTCAAAGGATAAGAAAAGTTCAGAGGGACAAGTTCAGTGCTTCAAATGTCGAGGCTACGGCCACATTGCAACGGAGTGTCCCAACAAGAATCCGGCAAAGAAGAAGGCGATGCAAGTCGTCACTTGGGATGACAACTCCACGTCAAATGAGTCATCCTCAAGTGATGAAGAAGACAACGCGACAGCTTTCCACGCGTCCACCTCTTCACCCTTCATGTGCTTAATGGCAAGTACATCCGATTCCTTGTCCAACTCCTCTGTTGAAAAGATTGCAACGGACGATGAATCGAGAATTCTGAAGGTGAAGATTTTGCTCTTGCCTACCATAAGCTTTTGAGGGATTCAAAGAAACTGGCAAAGCAAAACGGGGTTGAAAGGGAGATTGCAGGATCTCGAAGAAGAAGTAAAAAGGGTAACTTCTCTCTCAACCGATCTTGAAGTGGAAAGGGATAATCTAGCCAAAGCAAATGTTTCCCTTCAAGAGTCCAATGAGCTTTTCGAGAAGAACATACAATATGGTGAACAAAGCGAATTACTTCTTGAAGCTCTACGGCGAGGCTCGACAGGAAAAATGGAAATGACAAAGACCATACGCCAACTAAAGGATGACTTAAAGAGATTTTCTTCTGGAAGGAGTAAGTTGGACAGACTTCTTGGTCTTGGTCAAACAAATAAGTTCGGCCTCGGATACACTCAAACTGGAGACATTCCAAGTTCGAGTGGGACAGTATTTGTGCCTCAGTCGGTATCTCCTCCTCCGACACCGGAATTCACGACAAGCAACGACAACAAGCCTACTTCATCCTCTTCGGATCGTCAAGAACTAAGGTATGTTTTCGTTGTGGCATTTCAGGGCACATAAGAAGAAATTGCAAGATGGGAGCCAAACGCACACCTCAAGCACCTCTTGCAATGACTACCAAAAAGGTGATTCCTCAAAAATCAACTGCAAATCATTTGAAGGAAAAGAGCCTTGGTAGTTCACCGCTCAAGACGACATCATCAAGGAGCAGCAATTCTTCAAGCAAGACGCTTTCACCTAGGAGATCAACTTCACGACCATTACCGACGCATTCCAAAAAGGTTTGGGTGCGCAAAGGTGAAATTTTCCCTTGTCTTGTTACCAATGTTTCCTTGCATGCATATGATAGTTCGTCTTGGTATCTGGATAGCGGGTGTTCCCGTCATATGACCGGTGACAAAAACTGTTTTCAAACATTTGAGAAAAACTCCGGAGGACTTGTTGTTTTCGGAGATGGTCGGTCTTCCAAAATTGTTGGAAAGGGAACGGTAGCTATTCCAGATGGCCCGGTTCTAAATAATGTGTTATTTGTTCATGGCCTTAAGACTAACCTCATAAGCATAAGTCAACTTTGTGATAATGGTTATTCAGTTAATTTTTCATCTGATGAATGTACTGTAACTGACAAGAACCATGCTTCTTTTTAAAAGGGGTTAGATCAGAAAACAATTGTTATGTAGTTCCTATAAAATTTCTGAAAAATGTAACCTAGCATCTTTGAAAAATGAAACACTTTGGCATGAAAGGCTAGGTCACATAAACTTTAAGGAACTTGCTAGAATTTCAAACAAAGATGTGGTCAAGGGGGTTCCTAAACTTTCTTTTGAACAAAACATTGTGTGTGGCGGTTGCCAAAGGGAAAACAGTCTAGGACTGCACACAAGAACTTGAACCACATAGGTACAAAACGGCCTTTGGAACTTTTGCACATGGACTTAATGGGGCCAACTCGTCAACCATCTTTGGGAGGTAAATGGTATATTTTCTTATTGGTTGATGATTTCTCTAGATATACTTGGGTAGCATTTTTAAAAGAGAAAGCTGATACTTTTGATTCTTTTCACGAGATTTGCCATCGTATTATGATTGAAAAGAATGAAAAGATTACTCGAGTTAGAAGTGATAGAGGTGGAGAATTCATAAATTCCAAATTCATTGATTTTTGCACTTCTAACGGCATTAAACATGAATTCTCGGCACCTTATACACCTCAACAAAATGGTGTAGTCGAGCGCAAAAACAGGGTCGTACAGGAGATGGCACGTGTTATGCTTCATAGCCGGAACTACCTTTATATTTTTGGGCTGAAGCGGTGAACACTGCTGTCTATGTTATTAATCGAGTGTATTTGCGCCCGGGGACTTTAATACACCATATGAACTATGGTTTTGTAGAAAACCTAACATCAAATATTTTCGTATCTTTGGGAGTCGGTGTTTTATTTTACGTGATCGCGAGAATCTTGGAAAATTTGACTCTCGAAGTGACGAAGGGATTTTCTTAGGTTATTCTACAAACAGTAGAGCATATCGAGTTTTTAACTTAGAATCTAAGACGATCGTAGAATCGATAAATGTTAAGGTAGATGAAGCTTTTCACTTTTGATCTGAAAAATCTACCCTCGATATCTCTCTTGATGATGATACACCTGCTAATGCATCTTCTTCTAACAATTCTTTCGATAATAATGATGCATCTAACGGTTCTTCAAGTTTATCTGATGTGCAGGAATCATCTCGTGTACCTCCGACTACTCCTCTACCTCAAACGTTACGCATCTCCAAGGATCATCCTGAATCGAACATCATTGGAGATCCACAAGAAGGAGTTAGAACACGGAGACAATTGGTTTGCGGATTTGCATGCTATGTATCTCAAATCGAACCAAAGAATGTTGATGAAGCTCTTCAAGATGACTACTGGATTGAAAGCAATGCAGGAAGAGCTCCATCAATTTGAGCGAAACAAAGTCTGGGAATTAACGAAGCCTCCGAAGCAACACAATGTGATAGGTACCAAATGGATCTTCAAGAACAAGAAAAATGAAGATGGTACTATCATCAGGAACAAAGCAAGGTTAGTTGCTCAAGGCTACTCTCAAGTAGAAGGTATAGACTTTGATGAAACTTTCGCCCCTGTAGCTAGACTCGAGTCCATTCGTATCTTATTTGCGATAGCTTGTCATTTTAAAATCAAATTATTTCAAATGGACGTTAAGAGCGCATTTTTAAATGGTTTTTAAATGAGGAAGTTTATGTGGCTCAACCGAAAGGTTTTGTGGATCATAAACTACCTAACCATGTTTTTCGTCTGAAAAAGGCTCTTTACGGTCTGAAACAAGCACCGCGAGCATGGTACGAAAGGTTGACAAAGCACCTTTTGGAAAAGGGCTATACTCGAGGGGGAGCTGACAGGACTCTCTTTGTGAAGCATTATCAAAACAATTTCATTGTTGCACAAATCTATGTCGATGACATTGTATTTGGCGCAACAAGAGATAATGATGCTTCTAAATTCGCGGAGACCATGGAAAGCGAATTTGAGATGTCCATGATGGGCGAATTGACTTATTTTCTTGGATTACAAGTTAAACAAAACGATGAAGGTATTCACTTGTGTCAATCCAAGTATGCAATGGAGTTGGTCAAAAAGTTTGATTTAGAAAATTCTAAGGATTTTCCGACTCCAATGGGAACTAGCCATAAGGGACTTGGAAGTGAATCACATAGTGAGAATGTAGACGAGAAACTGTATCGCAGTATGATTGGAAGTCTACTATATCTCACGGCTAGTCGCCCGGATATATCCTTCAGTGTTGGGATTTGCGCGAGATATCAATCAGCACCGAAGGAGGTTCACCTGAAAGCGGTGAAACGGATCATCCGATATATCAAAGGTACAATCAATTTCGGAATTTGGTATCCTATGGGAACAAGTTTGGATATTGTTGGATACTCAGATGCCGATTGGGCTGGATCAGTGGATGATCGGAAAAGCACGAGTGGTGCATGCTTCTATCTTGGCCATTGCCTTGTTGCATGGCACAGTAAAAAGCAGAATTGCATAGCACTCTCGACTGCCGAAGCGGAGTACATTTCAGCAGGAAGTTGTTCAACCCAATTGATTTGGATGAAAAGCGTGTTGAGCGATTTCCGGATTTCAGCATCTTCGGTAACCATTTTATGTGACAACACTAGTGCTATAAACATTTCTAAAAACCCTGTGTTGCACTCTAGAACAAAACATATTGAACTTAGATATCATTTTCTTAGAGAGCTAGTTGAATCAAATATCCTTCAACTTTCATATATTTCAACTGAGGATCAATTAGCTGACATTTTAACAAAACCTTTGGATCAAAAACGTTTTATTCACTTGCGTAAAGCAATTGGCATGCTTTCCTCGAAATAATCTTTTTGAAACCTTTGCTTAGGTTAGGTTTTGTTTTTGTTTTGTTTTGTTCTTTATCTATGTTTTGTACATAGGACATTAATTGAGCATAAATCATAATTGACTTTAATTGCATCCTTTTATGCATTTAGAAATTTATTATGCTTTTGATATCATAATATTTCAATGTTGCAATGATCATTTATGTTAATTAAGTCATCTTCTAAGTGATCAAAGTCAATTTCTCTCTCAATGATCTCTTGGTATAGTCATTATCTTATTTGACTGCTTAGTCGAGTATGAATGCGAGATCAATTTTGGTTGAATACCTTATATATTAAATAATTGATAGCCAATTGAGGGGGAGTCAAAGAAATGTAAAATGCTCAAAAGATGTGGAAAGAGTTACATCCCAATGAGGAGTGTGAAAACTACCACCACATGGAGAAAGAAAAGAAAAAGATACCCCATGAATGCAAAGCAAATTTTTGTTTTAAAATTGTTGATGAAATGCATATTGAAATACTTGACTCAGTCAAATTTCATGGTTGGTATAAGGTGGGATTTTTGATAAAAGATGCTCAAAGAGCCACTCCTTCAACAGATTGTCTAGATATATTATCTAACTTATCTGGGATTTCAAACATCTATTGATCTTGGTATTTCATTTTCTTTACCAAAATTGATGATTTGATAAAGGCATTACGCATAAGATCAGGTTAGATGTGATTGAAGTTGTTCAACTTTAAGAGTTTTAATTTCCATAAATTTTCGTTTCATTTTTGAGTATTTTTGATAGATTTAGTATAATCTATTTCTTGTTGTATGAAACGATGATTTTTGTTTAAAGTTGATATGCTAAAGTGCTTACATACTTTTTCTGGATTTTATGGAATTTTTCTAAATTTTTCTGATGAAAAAGTTGGAGCCGATCCGGATCGGGCTAGGTTGATCCGGATCCCGAACGCAGGCTTTTTCCTGCGGGTAGCCGATCCGGATCACATTCACGATCCGATCCGGATCACGGCTAGGGTTTTAATAAGAACAAAGGGATTTTGATTTCTTTTACTACAATCTTTTGTTCTTAAGTCTCTAGAGCTTCTCTCTCTAGATTTCTTGCTTCTTGGAGCCTTCAAACTCAAAGTTCTTCGAATCCAAGTAAGTTTTATTGATCAAAATCTCGTTTTTCACAGTTTTTCTCTATTTTCTTCAAAACGTGATGAGATTTTTCTATCTTTTTCGTTTGTGAATGTTTTTTGGTCAAATTTCTTTTGAAATAAGAACTCTGGGTAGATTAGTTTTGATTATATGCTTGGTTTTCTCAAGATTAACGAATTTTTGGGCTTCGATTTCTAAAAATTCTGTTTTAGGGCATAAAAGAGGAATTTTTGAAAATCATGCAATTGATCCACTTTTAAAATTCTTTTTGCAAAACTAATTTGAATCATAGCTTCTCTACATGATTATGATTGTTTGGGTACAATTTTTCAAATTTTTCAAAATTAACAATTTTTCATGTGTTCTTGAGTTGCTCCTCACAGGATACATTTTTCACTAGCGATCAAAATGGTGATCACATGGATTATTTTCCTACTTGCTGCCATGGTTCATGTCAAGGATACTGCCAAGCCTAAGAAGGCTAAGAGAACGAAGAGAGCTCAGAATGATTCCGACACGGAGTCAGAGACGGCTTCGATTGACTGGGATAACCTCGAGGTCGAGGAAAATGTCCCCATTATCTCCAAAGGGAAAGCAACTGCTGAAGCTTCAAAGCCTACTGCAGCTGAAAAAGGAAAAGCCCCTATGGATCCAAATCCAGTTGGGACAAGAAGAAAAACCGGTGCAAGAAAAAGAGGCAGTGCTCAAGGAATTTCCATTGAGCAACCAGTTGCTAGCCAGCCTCCTCCACAAGACTTCATCAGCTCCTCAAGAATCAAAGACTTTGAGAAGAGAGAGTGCATTGGCGAAAGACATGTAAATGTCAAAGCATTGAGAGAAAGATCTACATTCTTTGGGACTTTGTTTGACCAGGCCGGTCTTGGTCCCATATGCAACTTCACTGAGAATACTGGGTATTGTCCTCACTCAGTACGAATGTTTTATCAGAACGCTGCAAGTTTAATTGATCACGATGACGGACGTCGAGAATTTCATACTTTGGTTAAAAATATCAAAATCAAAGTCACCCCCCAATTGATTGGAGAAGTACTAGGAATGAATGCCAGATCTGATGGAATCCATTACCTGAAAACTCAAAGCTTCAACGACAACTCCTGGAGAGTGGTCGTCAATGGAATTTGTCTTCCGGATACGTTGTCAATCAGAAATTCTGTTTTCTCTAAAGAGCTTCGACCAGAGTATCGGTATATAAACTTCATTGTCTGCTACAACATTCTTCCCAACATGAACACGAAGGTTCTTCGATGGGATAGGATGTTATTCCTTTATCTTCTTGGAAACCCGGCCGCATTGATGGGAGCAAACTTGAATATTCCTTTCCTCATTTGGTCAAGGATGGCGCGGTATGTGGAACACTCTCACCCCACAGAGAGACTACCCTATCCAATGATAATCATGCGCATCCTTAGAAAGTTTAAAGTCGATACAAGCGCGAGCTCATACATGTACAGTTTGGGCACCATTAATGAGACAACAATTGTGAAGTCTCTATCGACAAAACAAGATGATCCTCCATCTCCTCCAATCCGACAACGAGCTCGACCACCAGCAACTACTTCAACAGCTCCTGTTCCACCTGCACAGCGAGCACCTCCATCCACTTCTGATGATGATGCTTCTGTCAGCTCAATCTTTAAAGAACAACAGCGACTCTCAAACGAACAAGAACGCATGTCTGCTGAGTTCGCTGAAATGAAAGAGGATCTTAAAGAAGTCAAGAAAGAAGTCAAAGAAGTTAAGAAGGAACAAGCTTCCATGAATAAACGGATCAAGAAAATGTTTCAGAAGCTTGGATGTATCAGCTCTGACGATTCTCCATAAAGTTTCCTTCTAATCTTTTCTTTTGCAGGTTTTTTCGTTTTTGGTTTGTTTCCTTCAACTCTCGAGTTTCTTAATTTGTATTTAAACTTTTTTAGCTCTCCTTTAACTTTGTAGTTTTGACTACATTTTTGGCTTAGTTTGTGACGAAAAGGTGGAGAGAGTTTAGAGAGAACATGAACAATGATGATGTGAAAATTGTGTGAACATCAAGGTAAGTATCACTTCAACTTGCAACTTTGATTTTATCTTGTGATTTGTTGTTGCATGTCCCTACTAACTATTCGACTAACTATTTGGGCATGTAATATGACTAACAAGTTGTTTGATTACTAACAAACTTTGACATTTGACATTTGGAATCTTATTGCTTAGAAGATATGTCAATGTTTGATTATGATCTTATTACATATCTGAATTACTAAATGTCATGATGAGTATAAACTCTATCTCTGCTAGGTTTTGATTGCTAAAATTCTTGAGGTATCTAACGATTTCTTTTTGTCAAGAATGATTTCTTTTTGCAGAGAGTACAGATGTCTAAGTCTAGAGTCTGTTTTAGGAGTTTATCTCATGTTCTTAATTTTTGGATCTCATTGTAAATTTTTGTTGTATGGTGATAGCAACAAAAATATCTTTTTAATTTTCTTTTGTGGATTTGTGTTTTGTCACGAAACCGCCAAAGGGGGAGATTGTTACGGAATTTGAGTTGGCGTATTTCGTGAAAGTATTAAGTCTTGAAGATTGAAGATGAAAAAAGTTTGGATCATATACCTCAATCTCAAGAAAGAAGAATTCAAAAGGATCAGGTATGTTTAACTAAAGATTTTTGGTGATCCGAATACTTCTTGTAGTGTAGAAACACTTGGAAGAATTTTTTATTGCATAAAAATCAAAAACTGGACATTGGACATGTTCAGGATCCGGATCAGACCTTGCAATCCGGACCCCGAAGGGTGATTGTTCATTGGCAATTTCAATCCGGATCCTAGGCCATTACGATCCGGATCCCGAACATGGGAGTTTGCTGAATTGCATGAACGATCCGGATCGGACCTTGCGATCCGGATCCCGAACCCTGTTTTCTGGAATTGTCAATCTCGTTACGACGATCCGGATCGCAGTAAATCCGATCCGGATCGCCGTCCTGAAAATTTCCAGAAACGGTGTGTTTTTGATCCTTATCTTCTTCAAATGGTTTCTAAACTATAAATAGACCCTTTATTCATTTTCTAGGGCATCCGAATATAATAGAAAAATATAGCCGAAAGAAAAAGATCCACATATAGAGAAGAAAGGAAATCAATAGATTTATTCTATGTTTCTTCATCTATATTGATTGATTTGATTCTAGGTTTTCCAAACTCAGATTTTGAGTAGAATCAAATCAATGAATACTTAGATGGTATTTCCGATCTATTTCTAATCTAAGTATTCGGCGGATCATCACCACCCAAAAACAACGATTTACCCTAAATCGGCGCGTGGACTCGCGTGGCCTTGTGGATTCAAGGTGCAACCGCTCTCGTGGATTCGGAGCGAGGTACGTTCGTGGATTCGAAGCGTGCTACTGGGTGAAGACCGTGGATTCGGTCGGACGTCGTGGACTCGACGTTGGACGCTGAGGATTCAGCGTTGGGCGCAGATCGTGGATTCGAGAAGCGTCGTGGAGCGAGCGGAGAAGATCTACTAGGAGCGTATGGTAAAGGTTGAGTCGTCTGTGAGTACGTTATATCACCTTGTACGTGTGTTAATTCTAGTGGATTTCGCCGTGTTATCGGTCCCGTGGTTTTTTACTCCGGTTTGGAGTTTTTCCACGTAAAAATCTTGCGTGTTCATTTATTTTTCCGCATTGGGTTTTATTGCGCAATGATTTTTTGAGTGTTTATTGTTTACACCTATTCACCCCCCTCTAGGTGTTTTTTCCCCTATTTAGATCCATATTAGTATAACCCAACAAGTGGTACAGAGGCATCTTAGCAGTTGAGAGGGTATGCATATCATGTTATTGTTAGAGTTTTCTTGAGCTTTATGATTGAGATATTTTAGCTATAGTTTTCTTCCAACTTACCCATTATCTATCTATCTTCATATCCATCTGTTTTGCCTCCAGTAGACTTAGTGGGCATACCGTGGATATTGGGACGGTACCCACTGAGATCTGCCTTCTGCAGTAGATCTCACACCCGCTGCGGTGACAGGTTACTGTGGTTGCTGTCCCAGCTTAGCTCACGCGGAGACAGCTGATCGAGGTGAGGACGTGGCCGAGTAGTTCCTTACCAGCATTGAGAGTCAGGGGTAGATGTACCCGGTTTTATTCTTATGATTCCACTTTTGTACTGGACATTCTGAGAGACTTGTGAGGATTGTATTTATTTTTCATAGCTAGTCAGACAATGTATTGAGAATTTTTATTTATCCAGATGTTCAGTTGATTTCTGTTGCTATTAGTTTTTTTTTCAGCTCTGATACATGTTTAGCTATATATCTTTTGCAGGGTAGATGCTTCGTCTGTGCGGCAGTTTTCGTACAGACGACGGATCTGTTGGCGAGCCCGGGTCACAGTCTGACCGCGGGGCGTGACATCGTTGGTCCCAGTGCACGCCAATTGGGCCGTGCACCGGCCCGCATCCAGAATCAGCCCGACAGCCCGGAAACTCCGTTTTTGATCATTTTCGCGCGTTGAGTCCGTTTTTCACGTCCGTTTGACGCATAACGCACTCGATACACCAAAAATATGTGTTTTCACGTTGTCGACCACACGATCAAGAAACACGGGGATTTGGGTCATCACAATATGTTTGTTATTGTATAAATTATCGATTGATCATATTTTGTTGATTGATGTATTTTGTTTGTTTCAAAGTTTTATTATGTTCATTGCTATTTCTTTGAAATTGTATAAGTTGAAATTTTTGATGGTTTGTATATGTGTGTTATTGTATAAATTATCGATTGATCATATACTGATGAATTGTTGTATTTTGTTTGTTTTAAAGTTTTATATCATTCATTGCTATTCCTTTGAAATTATATAAGTTGAAATTTTATTAAAAATTTTGATAATTTCTGTTCTTTGTAAAGAACACGGTGAATGATTCACCGTGTTGGCACGGTGAATCATTCACCGTGTTCAACTTATTCCACCTCGCCCTCAGCCCACCCACGTGGCGCACGTGTGGCACACACCTGGTACCCATAGGGTCATTTTGTAATTTAAAATTTTTAGGGTTATTTTAAAAAATATAAATTTTGAGAGGGTCATTTCAAAAAAAGCCCGATTATTGCCATGTGGTGTGCCCACATTGGTCGATTCTACGTAAGATGTGGATTAAAATTAATCCTTATATGTTAAGGATAAAATCATAATTTATTCTTATATGTTAAGAATAAGATTAGAATTTATTCTTATATGTTAAGGATAAAATTGAAAAAATATATGTTTCCTATTAGTTAAGAAATATATTTTAACTCATATCTTAACACATATCTCATATCTCTCTGTGTTAGAAACAGAATATCTTAAGGTACCGTTTGGTTCGGGGATAAGAAAAATTTTGTTATACCGGGGATAGGTATATATTATGGTATTAGCAGGAATTAGTGTAAATTTGCGTTTGTTTGGGTTTATGAGTTATACCGGGATTAAAGGAAATTGTGTTTGGTAAATTATATAGGAATAAGGAGAATAAGATGAATAGGAAAAAATTGTGTTTGGTTGAGTATAGAGGAATAAGAAGAATTGAGAAGTGATAAATTGTATTGACTATTTTACCCTTTATGATATAATTTATAAATAAAATAATTTATGATATTAATCAACCTAATAATAAATTTAAAATATTATTTAAAATTGTAAAAATTATTTAAAAATATATAATAAATAATTAAAAGTACTTAAAAATGATAGAAAATTATATATTAAAATATTTAAAATGTTTGATTGTTTATCATTTTAAAACCATTAATCAATAGATAAGCAAATTTTAATTTTTTTCTTTTAAAATTTTCTATCATTCTTAAATACTTTTAAATATTTTTATACTTTTTTAATATTAATCTAAATTTATTATAAGGTTGATTAATAGCATAATTTATTAATTTTTTATATTTATCATAAAGGGTTAAATATCCAATAAAAAAATTTGATAAAATTCAGGCACTAATTATACACAAGTGAATATACCAATACAAAACTATCTGGATGTTAAATAAAATTAAAACAGAATGTCATGACCAGATATCAAGTAAATAATGAACGAAATAAATGTGTGAAATAATGACGTTACACTAACAAAAATTGCCCCAATTATAGGACCAACATAATAATTAGCAGATTCAATCACATACAATTCAGTCCATTATGGTCATAAAGATCACAAAATAATAAGTCCTTTACATACAATCACATTGTAATCATATTTCAGTTCAATATACATCAGAAAAGTCCATTACATACAATCCCATTGTAATGATAATTCAGTTCAATACACATAAGAAAAAGTCCTTTACATACAATCCCATTGTAATCATAATTCAGTTCAATACACATATAAGAAAAGTCCTTTACATAATCCAGTTCATACATAATTTCACAAACACATTGTAATCATACAATCACATATATTACACATTTCTTACCTTGCAATCAAATATATATCTAACTGCGATTATTCCATAACTGGTCTGTTATAAATGTGCGCAACGCATCGCCTCTGTGTGACTCAGTAGTACCAACACTATGAACCGTTTCCTCGACATCTAATTCTACATTTGGTTCTTCCTCTAACACATCGTTAAATATGGCATCTGCACTGGAGTGTCGTCGAATAAAATTGTGTATAACACAACATGCCATCGCAATCTGGCATTGGACTTTATATGGAAAGGGTGTTGCAACAGTCAAGATATTGAACCGTTTTTTTAAAATACCGAATGTTTTCTCCACCACATTTCTCAATTGTGCATGCCGATGATTATATAGGTCGCGCGGACTTCGCTGAGTGCGACCTCGTGTGTTTCCCTCAAATTGGCTAATATGGTAACGCTCCCCCCGATATGGTGCAAGAAATCTGTCTGTATTTGCATATCCAGAATCTACCAAATAATATTTGCCTATAGATATTACGAAACATGTACAATGTTAAATTCTATATTCCCCATCATTAAAGAAATGTAAAAGATAAATTTCTGTGTACAATATACCTTCAGGCACAGTGAATCCTCCACTTTCGCATGCCCATCGGAGTACTCTCATGTCAGCTGCTGATCCCTCCCAACCAGTGCAGACAAATAGGAAGTGATGGTCGAAGGATACTGCAGCCATCATGTTTTGCGAAGTAAATCCTTTGCGATTCCGGAATCTCGGTTGCTTTCTCTTGCTGACAACCACCGGAAGATGTGTCCCATCAATTGCACCAATTGCATTCTGCGAATAAACATCAAACAACATGCAGTCAATTAATATAATGAACACTGGTGACATATAAATAAGTGAACTAAAAAATATAAAAGCATACATACCTTGAATGGGTGAAAATTGACATTATCTCTAATTCGGGCATTCACCGAAACATTATTCGCCGGAAGTGTTATGTAATCGTCTTTCAACGTCACAATCGCCCGAAGCACATTGTTGAAATGTCGACTGATAGTTTCACCCGAATGTTGAAATGTTTCAGCGATTACCCTATTAGCCACCCCATGTCCAACACAAAACATAAAAATTCCCAACTGTTCCTCAATTGTCATATGGCGTGTGTTTTGTAACAATCCCTTTTGGACTAGCTCATTGCGAAGTGCGATGAAAGTCGTGGTCCGCATTCGAAACTAGTCGTACCCACGGTCAGGATGGCCGTTCAATATATCACATATTACCTGGTGCCCTGTGAATGGACGGGTTCGACACGGTTGCTTGTCGACAGTATGGCTAGATGTCAAGTAACCTTGCTGAATCAACAACGCTAATACATCACCCCAATAGTCGTCATCATCATCTAAATGGTCCCTTATTATGGTATTGATTTTGGAGGAAAACACATGACCATGATTCGAATCACCCATTAATGCTGTAAGTATAATATATATTCAACATTGACAATCGCAACATATGACGTTGTAATATAACACAAATTCAAGCATGCTTGTTAATACAGTCGATGATTAAAGAGTACATCTAACAGCATTCAAACAAAATTGAAATGTCTTCTGAGCATATTACATGATGATTAAAGAGTACATCTAACAGCATTCAAACAAAATTGAAATGTCTTCTGAGCATATTACATGATGATTGAAGAGTACATCTAACAGCATTCAAACCTACATTGGAGGAAAAATGGTCTATATACTTGCGATTGGATTGCCACTTGACGCTCAACCCACATTATTGCCAACTCATCGGTCATTGTCATAACAGTTCACGATTATTTGGATCTTTGAGTGCTTCCCCTGCACTAAGCACTTTATCTGGAGTAATGCCTGGCATCGCATATACTCGGGTCATGCAATTGGAAATGCTTGGAATAATACTTTTGTTGGCCTTTTCTTCCTGATACATTTCACGGGCCAATTCAAGTTTTTGCCTGCCTAGATCAACAAGTTCAGATATTACAGTAAGCCCGGCATCAGATTTGCGCCGGCGTCCCCCAGAGGACGAGGTAGGTTTGGGTTGAGGGTTTGTGGGTTGTGGAGAGCGTGGACGTTTGCTTCCTGAGCTTTGCCCGCTGCCGCTAGCACTACCTCCGACATGGGGGATGTCAGGAGTTGAAGATGGGTAGTCGGCGGTTTGCGGCGCCCTGATATTTGCATATTGAGGCGCTGCAGAAGAACCTGCTTCAAATGTAGGTTGTGAGATATTAAAAGCCGACATTCTTATTCCTAGATTTGTATCATCCTCACCAGGGGAAGATGAGGATGAACTATCAACTGTTTGGGCTGCAGGCAAAGTGGATGCAAATCCATATCGGCCAGTGGCCGTGGTTTTTTCTGTCAAGAATTCCATATCCTTATATGGCGGAAATGGCCTATCTCGACATCTTGCATATGACGGATTTTCCTGTTGAATAGGAATAAGATATGTATAATGTCAATTATTCATATATTACGCGAGACTTATGAACAAAGTTTATGATTTACAAGATAGGGTCAATACCGCTATGACAGCATCCCAATCGGTTGGATCACCAGGTGTCGAGATATTGTGGATACAATCCGAACCCCATCCACTCTTGTTGGCTAAATAGTTATAAAGACTAAATGACCGTTTTAAAACTTTTAGCCGATTTTTTAATTGCTCCTTCGTGAGTTGTAAATTGGTCCTAGCATTGAATGCCGCATTGATTCGAACCCACGCTACTGTAATGAACGACCCATTCACGTAATTCCCTAGTGTATGCTATTCAGTGAGCAAAGACATGAATATTGCGTCCATATTCTCAGTCCAATTATGGGCTCGGGTCTGAGGTTGGGCACGCTACCCAGAAGAACCCTCCTGAGATCCTAGGAAATTAGATAGTGGGTCGAAAGCCACACTTTTTCTTGCTTGATGCTTAGTTTGTTTCTTGGCGGGACGCATCTGGAATAAGAGTTATATGATGTATTTGAAGGCACATTGATACCAATAAGTAAAGTAGAAATAGAGGAAAATTGTAATTAAGTATTGGACTCAATTGATTGCCACATAGTATGGGGTTGCATTGGATTTTTAAATCCAGTGGCCGTCCATCAGATACTTATGGCAATCGTCATCATCGTCCTTATTAATGTTCGCAATTATCCAACAAAGACAATTTTCCGCTAATATATGTATGCCCAGTTTTTGTGCTGGTGGAGACCCTGTTGCGAGGTTGTTGCCATAATGTGTGCTGGTTGTCACCCTATTGCAATTATGTGTTGTTCGTGTGTATAATGCATATCACCCGATTGTTTATAATTTATATAAAATATTTTTTGACTCAATTGATTGCCAATTGGTATGGGGGTGCATTGTATTCTAAATACATGCCAATCCATCAAATACCTATGGCAATCGTCATCATCGTCCATATGTTTACCATATCTGAAGCTACATGGGATAGGCTGCATACACACACATGTCATAAAATGGCAACAGGGAATAGGCCTCATACACACAAACATCACATATGCTGGCAACAAGGTGACAACCAACACCCAAACATCACTTATGGCAGTGACATGCAACAACATTGGAACACACTGCTAACAAGACTAACTACAAATTGGCAATAATATGAGAACCAGCACATATTATGGCAATGACTTGCACACATTATGCCATCAACATAAAAACAGGATGAATCGAAGCACTGAATAAGGCACTCATAGAGGGCATACCTTTGTGAAAAAAATCAGAACCTGTTAAGAAGCAAGAGGGGCCGCAGAGGGGGTGGCGACGCGAAGAGGGGACGCAGAGGGGCCGCAGCGGAGAGGTTGCCGCAGAGGGGCCGCGGCGGAGAGGTTGCCGCAGAGGGCCGCAAAGGGGCGCGGCGCGGATAGGGCCGGAGAGGGGACAAGGCGCGAAGTGGGTTGCAGCAGAGGGGCCGCGGGACGGTGAGGGGCCGCAGAGGGGCGCGGCGCGGAGAAGGGCCGCAGAGGGGCGCGGCGCGGTGAGGGACCGCGGCGCGGAGAGGGGCCGCAGAGGGGCCGCGGAGGGGGTAGTCGCAGAGGGGGTGGCGACGCGGAGCGGGGTGCCGCAGAGGGGCCGCAGAGGGGCCGTGGCGGGAGTTGGGGTTCCTCGGTGGCCGCAGAGGGGCCGCGGCGCGACGGAGATGGTAGATCGGGCGCAGGGGGGCCGAGACGGAGAAGGTAGATCGGAGAAGACTAAGAAAGGGAGATGGTTGCCGCGGCGCGACCTCGGTTGTCGCAGAGGGGCCGCAGGGGGTTTGCGACGGAGATGGTAGCTCGGGCACAGGGGGAAAGCGACGGAGAAGGTAGATCGGGCGTAGGGGTACCACGAGGGAGAAGCTAGATCGGAGAAGACGAAGAAGGGGAGATGGTTGCCGCGGCGCGACCTCGGTTGCCGCAGAGGGGCCGCGACGGAGATGGTAGCTCGGGCGCAGGGGGAACGCGACTGAGAAGGTAGATCGAGCGTAGGGGTACCGCGAGGGAGAAGGTAGATCGGAGAAGAAGAAGCAAGGATGGAGATAATGGAGAAGAGGAGACAGTGGAGCAGAGTGCCTCGATCCCCGTGCAAGAATTGGATGCTTGCCAATTCCGCCGAATTCCATGTGGGGGTGGGAATTCGGATTCCCACCCCCATCCTCCCTATTCCGAAAAAGTAGGAATCCCAATTCCTGCTTTTCTAATTCCCGTTTGGGTATGGAAACGGGGATAAGGGGTTATTCCTCCCTTATCCCCGTTACCAAACGGGGCCTAAGGGTTCTGATAATTTATATAACGAAACCTCTTTCTATTTGTCTTGGTATGTAACGCGACGTAAGAAAAAGGATTTCCTCTTTCCTTTTATTTTCTCTACATTCTCTCTAGATTTCTACCTACATTTCGGGAGTTTTGGAGTGTGGATATAGAATAAGACTCCGGTAGCCCTCTTCACATCTGCTACAACACCAATCTACAACGCATGAGCGAGATATCTGCAACGCGTGGGAGAAAGCGAGATATCTGCAGCGCGTGGGAGATCCATAACCCTCAAGACGAAGACGATCCAAAAGGCTAGTAAAACAAGAATCCGATCCAATTACGATTCCTAAATACCTTGGCTATCTAGTTTGTATGTTTTCACTATCCTCTAATTCCATCAATTGGTATAAGAGCCCTTAAAATATTTTGTTTCTCATATAAGAGATATGAGAATATCTGTCAAGATATGTTACTTAATTAATAAAAAATATATAACTTTTCATCCTTGTACTTAACTTATAAAATAAATCATAATCTTATTCTTAACATAAAAGAATAAATCATAATCATATTCCTAATATATATAAATAAATTTTAATCCATATCTCATATGAATTTGATTAAATTAGAATAGACGAATGTGGACAAACCACATGACAATAATTTTTAATACATCATAGAAGTTATGCACAGTGAAACTATCTTTTATTATTTGTTTGCGTCTTTCAAGCCACAGTAAATTAATCCACCTTTGTTCAGGTTGAATTCTCTTCGACATTTAGGGCGTGTTTGTTTTACGAAAAGTGGAGACATATCTAGGGACAGATCCAGAAAAAAAAAAAAAAAATTCATTGGTCAAATATAAAAAGCAAATATTTTTTTTAAAAAAAAAAGATTAGAATTTTTTTGTCATTCAAATTAACTATTATTATTTTAAGAAAAATATAAAATATTTTAACGATATTTTTTTCTATTTGGAATTCAAGTTTATAATATTGATAACTATGCCGCGTAGGAGCAAAGGATGACCTTTACTTATTTATTAAAATATAAAAATATACTGAACTTACTTAAACTATAGTCCATTTTGATTCGGCTGCTTAACTTTTCAAAATCAAGGTTCAAGTTTATAACATTAAAAACTCTGCATCATGGGAGGAAAGGATGACCTTCACTTACTATAAAAACGTATAGAATTTATCTGAACTATAGACTATTTTGATTTGATTATCTAATTTTTAAAATTTTAATTTTACTATTTAATTTTTCAATTTATTTGATTTGAGTTGGTCAAAGACAACTTGACTTCAAGCTTTAAGCTAATAACTTAATTTAATAAATTTATAATTGTAAGAATTACATAAAATATACTAACTAAGTATATAAAAGTAAATAATATATTTAAATTTTAAAGTCAAAATATCGTTGATTGGCTCAAATCAAATAAATTGAAAAATAGAATAGTAAAATCAAAATTTTAAAATATTGAATAGCTAAATTAAAATAATTAATAATTCTTATAAATTTTATACCTCTTTACCTTATTAAAATAGAATGGATTAATTAGTTAAAAAGAATAAAGTTAATTAATAAATAAACTCTACTTATAGAGATGGGGGGACCTTTTTTTGGGAAGAGTTTGTGGGGTCAATTGACACCACTTAAAATTACATGGATCCGCCAATGGAAGTAGAGGTAAATGCCTTCTTAAATTCTCCCATAACTCTGATTTAACTCTGATTTTCCATTTTCTGTCACGCCATAATTAACTGTGCCCTAGTGAAGAAATCAATTACGAGAGAAAAAAGAAAATAATAATAAAAAAAAAAAATTAACTGTTGTGAGTTTGTTTTATTCTCTTATTTGCTAAAATGAAATGTTTTAATAAAATAAATACAATAAAAATGAAATAACTACAATTCCAAAGGTATTGACTTTCTATTAAAAAAAAAAAAAAAAACACTTTTTTTATATAAATCTCAGTTTACTGAAAGTCATTTTTAATTTGAAAATTAATTATGCACGAACAAATACCGAAGTGATCATTTATGGCCAAATTAGTTCACTACACCTCAACTTATGATATATATATTAAAAAGACATTGCCTTCTACAATTCACAGCGCGCTCCAAACCAACCGTCCTCGTCCGATTTCACGTTGTTCCTCTGGTTCCATACCGAACATACCTCCAATCAACCGGTGATCGAAAATTGTAGTCACATCTTTTTTTTTTTTTTTTTTTTTGATTAAACAGGGTATAACCTTATTTAATGTTGAAGGCAAAAGATACACCCCCCCTCAATAAAACTCCAAACAAAACTGAACTACCCCCACATAGCCACGAATATCAGGACCTAAAACACAACAAAATAAACAACAAGAGAAATAAGAAAAGCTCAGCAACCACACCATCTTCGATGTTCACCGCTGCAACTTCACCCCACACATGTTTTCAGCAAGAGTTTGGACGGGGAAAGCAGATGATGGTTAATGGTCCCGGCGACCTATAGGAACGGGCCCCGCCGTCTGCATCAAAAATTGTAGTCACACCTTGCTGTTGTCAAAAAGTAGTACACACAAAAATATAAAAGCGCCTGTTCTTTACCTGATAATAATGAGGAACAACCAGCTCCCTCCACGTGATTAGGACAGGAGCAGTGTTGGTCAAAACAAAAAAAATATTAATGAGTAGTTAAAACCATACCTCATCTAGGACTGCTACGAAGTGTGTTTTAGGTATGACGGGAAACAAATGGCCATCGTGTCGTTCGACAGCTGGCCCTTCCCCAATGTAATTCGACAACTATTTTATCTAACCATTCCCCTTGGAATTTCTAAATGTAGGATATGTGACGCATTACCTGCACGCGAAAGATAAAAGAGCTATCAGAACAAGCACATCTAACGGACCACCAACTCAAGTCATAAATATTTATCCATTTATTTTTACAAACTAAAATATTCCTCTCATAACCTAACACTACCAACAAATGGGGTCACTTTCTAAAGCTATTATATGTAACAAATGAGGAAGGTTTTTTTTTTTTTTTTTGTTAGATAGATGTACATGTTGGAAAAATATCTTTTCAAAATAATTTTTTAGTCAAATAATTTAAACTAAATTTAAAACCGAAATATTATTATTTAATTTATTATTATACTGTTAATAATAAAATCTATTAAAGTTTAGATAAAGTCTGTGAATGTCGAGGCGTGCGAAAACACTGTCCTAAAAGCGAGATTGCCCCTCCACGTGCGAGGCTCCGGCAATCACCCCTAGCGATACAACGACCACTGTCCACCTCATCGGCAACGACTCCGGAATGGCGCGTAGCGAACCCAACGACTTTCAAAAATCCAGCAAAAAAAGACTCGAAAGAGAAGAAGAAGAATGCTATCAATCTCAGTGTAGAAGGACTCTGTAAACTGGAGAGTAGGTTGTGGCTCAAAGTAACTCTTACCAAGCTCTCTAGCTCTCTCTATATAGAGCCCAACGGGAGAAAGCCCATTAACTCACTAGGGGACAAGGTCCAACGGTAGGCTTTCTTGGGCAGCCCACAAGGCCCTTACCAAGGAAGGCTCTTGGGTAGCTCGAGATAGCTCTTCCCAAGGTTGACTAAGCCAAAAAGAAAAGTCAAAATAAAATAAAACCGGATCAAGATCGCGCGGCGTACGCGCCGCCGCCTGCCCGACCCGACTCGGCTCGTTCTCGTGCTGTGCACGGGTGTGTGTTTAGAAAAAAACCTTGCTCTCACTTTCTCCTAACCAATACATGCACAAGTGAGGGAGTAAATAAACCCACTCTACATATGATGAGTTTCGAATGTGGGACTAAACATCACATGTAGAGGGGAATGGGTTTGGACTCCCAGGCAAAGCCCATGAATATTGGGCCGCCCAGAAAAAGCCCAAAGGCCAAAACACAAGTTTAAAATCACATTAAATCTAAATAAAATCCAACAATCTCCACATGATTTAAAACTTGTAAAAACGAAATACAAAATAAAGTAAAAAAAATACAAAAACTGAAACAGATGCTGGATCTCTTATATCACATATTCGGCGAATGTACCTTTCGGATTTGAACCTTCACTTAGTATAGGTCTATGTACATTCGAGGGCACAATGGTGGACTTCGCCTTGAACCAAGGCCGGTGAATCGAATTTCCACAAACAGTACGCATGGTACAGCCGTTTAGGTTCTATGCGGGTTAGCGCTTTTATGGTCATGCACTCATATCAATTCATGTGTATTTTTAGGGAACCGCACTCTTCCCACAGTCGCGGCCTCACGACTACACACATATAGTAGGTCCTGATAAGGGTGTCTGCAAGGTCACACCCTACCTCAAGGGTCTCGGAACCATTCAGGATAAGAACCCTTAGTATCCGCTTGCATAAATGAGCACTGTCGCCATAGGGATGAGTATATAAAGGCAGTGCTCCGCACAACTACCAATTCAACTTGTTTCTACCCATTGAACCTCCAAGAGGTTAGGTTGTCGTCGCCGGTAGTTTCTATTGTGGGCTAAGCCCCATCCCCCTCGACGATTTTAGGATCACTGTCCTAGACAAACCTTTAGTAAGCTGATCAGCTAAATTCTTCGCAGATCTCACAAATTCCAATGCAATTACAATTGTCTTAATATTCTACCGAATACACTTTTGTCTTACCTTCATAAATCTATTCATCTTTGTTTCCACATTTTCTTGAGTACACTTGTCAATAGCAGATCTACAATCACAATGTATACATACTGGTGCCAAAGGTCTATCAATCAGTGGCAAGTCATACAGAAATTTTCTAATCCACTTAACCTCTGCTACAGTGGTATCTAAAGCTATCAATTCAGATTCCATTGTACTTCTAGCTATCAATGATTGTTTCGATGACTTCTAAGAAACAGCTGCTCCACCAAGGAGAAAAACAAATTCAGTAGTTGACTTCACATCAGCTGTATCACTTATCCAGTTAGCATCACTAAATTCTTCTAATACAGCAGGGAATCCACAAAAATGTAGTCTATAAGATACAGTGTCTTTCAGATATCTTAAAACTCTTTCTAAAGCATTCCAATGTTCTCTATTTGGGCTATGGGTATATCTTCTTAATCTGTTCACAGCATAAGCTAAATCAGGTCTAGTTGTCACGCCCCGGGGGTTTAAATGCGCGGAAGAAGAGCCACCGATGCTCCCAATTCAGCTATATATTTTTTTTTGAAAACCCTTACTCCCCAGCGCGCGCCCAGACCCGCCGCATACACAAATTCACTCTGCAAACGGGCAGAGTCTCCTTTGTATATGCATGGCGTCTCGACTACAAATCTCAACACAAAGTACCTCGCATACAGTCTTTAACCACATTAGTTGGAGTTTCGAATACATACAACCATTCATTTCACAGGAAGCACTAATTTCAACATCTAACATAGAGGCCGTCGGTTTGAAAGGATAAATAATCACAGGGTTTTGAAAGCGGCGCCCACTCAACGCCGTTGTTTTAGAAAAACAGTTTCAAAGCCACATAAATTCACAGAGTGTTGAAAACGGCACCCACTCGATGCCTAATTTTGTAAAACAACTTCGAAACCACATAAATTCCACAGGGTTTTAAAAACCAGTGCCCACACGACACCCACGTTTTAAAAGCGGTTTTCGGAAACGGTTTTCTTTGATTTTTCATTGTTTAAAACGGCCAAGTAAGGAAAGGAACAACATTCATTCGCATATATGAAAAGAAAAGCAACATCCACTTCGACCCCACGGGGATATCGCAATCCACAACTAACTAACATGAATAATAAAGGAAAAGGGAAAGAAGAGTCACTGTGTCTGAAGTCGCTAAGTGTCAGAACAGCCCTCTCGCGGCCTCACCAGTGCCCTAGCACTCGTCCCTGGACGAACCTGTCACGGAGTGGGAAGTCAGTGACCAGAAATAGCATAATAAGCAAAAGGGCTAAAAATATAGCAAACCATAAAAACCCAGAGCAACCGTCCTCCTCAAATACCGTCAGCAGTAACCTCACCCTGTACTAAACAAAACCGGGCACCTATCCCGACCACCACACCGAGCCCCTATCCCAGTGTCCCCCGCCGAGCACCTACCCCGGCCGCCGAGCACCTGCCTCGGCATCACCGCTCACACCCCCCCACCTATGAGGGTCCTCTTTCCTAACGTCACCGTCACGTGGGGTACACGGGTCAACGTACCACTTTTCCGGAAAAGCACACCCTCGCGGTGGGCAAACCGCCGGTGTGTGTGTAGCAAAACAAGAGCCTCATATCGATAGTAAGTAAAATACTGTAACAGGGTTAGTCAGATAATCATAAGATCCACATACTATACACCTTGCCCCGACATGCTATTCCTATTAAAATATGCCTACCCCCGAAATCCCCGGAGAAGTACCCACCTCGTGTGTGTCGTCCGGAACTCGGCTCGTCCGTGACCGTGCGCCAGTTTCCTACAGCGTCCCGTCCTCCTGAAGGAAACAAAGGTGTGTCAAGACTAAGGGATCCGAACACTGACACCGACTCCCTACCGAAACCGACGACTGACGTAAACCCCGGACTCCGCGCGGCGGGGTTCCCCACGGCACCGACCCGTGCGGTGCGCACTCCGTCTGCGCACAGCCCCAACGGCCCCAACCCGTTGCGGTGGCCCGACGGCACGCCTGCCGCGCGGCGTGCGGCCTGCGGGTAGCCCGCGCGGCCCCAGCCCGCGCGGCGCCCTCCCGCAGGCAGCGCCCGCACGGCGCGCTTGCCGCGCAGCGCCCCGCCTGCAGGCGGCCCGCGCAGCACCTGCCCGCGCTGCGCCTCGCCTGCAGGCGGCCCGCGCGGTGCCAGCCCGCGGGCGGCGCGCCGCCTGCAGGCGGCCCGCGCGGCCCCTGTCCGTGTCACGCCCCGGGTGTAAACCAGAACCCGGGCTCGTCTACAGATCCGCCGTATACACGGAATTTCCCGTGTACACGAAGCGCTGGTAACCTTCTCAAATATAGATGATATAATAAAAGAGCATAAACAGAGCTAAACTAGAGTTAATACATCTCAGATAAAGCTGGAAAGTAAAAGTGCAGAAGTAAACTCTCAATAATACAAATATCTCTCCCAGCTCACAATCAAAATACAACCAGCTGGCTAAAGCCAGACCCCAAAAGTACAACTGTCTGAGATAGAATACATAAGAGGTGCAAGTCTAACTAACTCACTGTCGGGTCCACCGTCTAGCTACTCAGCCGTCCTCTCTCCTCGACCCGTCGCTGCACGCCCCGCAGCCCCCGCAGAATACTCTGCAAAACAAGGAGAAGAAAAGAGAAAGAAGAAAAAAGGGGGGGTGAGAACTACCTGTAAACCAGTAGCCTCCCCTAGTGGGTAAAACCTCAAACCCTGACACACCCACTAGGTCTACCAGAGGCAAGAAAAGAAATAACTGTGGTAAGCAATGATGACTGCTAAAGGAAGAAACTACCACTACTATGCCTCTAAAATGCCAAGCTAAAGAGATAGCTAAATGTATGCATCAGAATATAAATGCCTGCTTGCCCAGACCCAATCGATACACCAGTAAGCACTGGTACTGCCTGCTCTGCCTGCCAAATCGGGTATGCCAGCCTACGCATAACACCGATAGGGGATGAGAGTCTCGAGGACTCGAAGCCTATAAATCGCACACTCCGGAGTGGCACTCGAGGGGAGCGACCCACACGAGTATAATGCCTCAGTAACAAGTATCATAGATCAGCAGGACTGGATCATGACTCTGATCAAAGTGGGAAAAACCCATCCACTAAAGGGAGACCCGATCTCAACCTGATGCAAGATAAACAAATAGTGGGAAACCCCATCCACTAGAGACCTGATACCCAATCTGATGCATAAGCAACCTCCGGTCAACCGCCCAAGGTCCGCGGTTGCCGCAATACCCTGCCATCAAGCCTGCCTGTCCCAAAACCCAAGATCCGCAATCGGATAGAACAATCAATATCCGGTCAACCGCCTACTGTTCGCGGTTGCCGCAATAACCCCCAAGTCTGACATCAAGTACACCCTGTCTCCGACCCCAAGGTCCCGGCTACACTATCCCAAACCCCCGCTCGAACCCGAGCAACATGACTCGAAAGTCTAAATAAGAAGGAGAAAGGAAGCAATCATGGTTTCTCCTAAGTCAAATCCCAATATGATAGTGTAGCAATAAAAGATGGCCTATCTAGATGTCCATACAAGCATGCAAGTGTTCTCAAGGAAATATAATTCAAGGCATTAATCATTAACAGTATCCACCTACGCATGTCGTCTACCCTCAAGTAGTACCATCAACAGGATAATCAAATAGTCCAACATAAATATTCCATTCCACATGCAAAGTTAACCGCTATCAAAGCAACCCTATTCCTACACCGGCATGCATAAACCCAACCCCGATCATGATTAATCAAGATGTCCAATAAAGGGGATCACTCTAATATTCCTAGTGAGCATGTCAAAATAGAGGCAAGAAACAACCACCCACCTCGAGCGCTAAATCCTGATCCCAACAATGAAGTCCGCGCCCGGTCTCAACGATCACCACGGTACTGCACAAAATACCCCAAAAGAGCAAGCACAATTAATCAACAATGCTCACACCAAAATCTGTCCCAAATACAATCAGTCCACAGTTTAGCCTTTTTCACCTGCGAGATCTGCCCGAGAAATTCCAGGAAAAATACTGTCACGATCCTCGCGACGAACCGGTCGAAATGAGTACCTGCACGTTCCCACACGAGTTTCCTATGCTGAGATCCAAATTCGACAAGGAAACTACCCCGAAATAAACCAACCACAAAATCTTAATCGCAAGATTCTGCTAACAGGGATTTCTCACCTTCGGAGAAAATTCAGGAAATTCCAAGAAAATTTAGGGAGATTCCTCGTGATGTGTAAATGCAAAACGCCTTTTGAATCGCCTCAATCCGATGTCTGTGAGCGAAGATATCGCCAAAACAATACAGCGTTGTCCAAAACTCCACCCCAGAAAATGAGGTTACAAGATGATCCGAAAAACCCAAGAAAACCTTGGAATGGGAAAAACCAGTAAACACGAGAAACGTAGCCCTACCTGTCGTGAAGACGATGGCGCAAGAATCGCTGAAAAATACTGCCTGGGTAGCTCGGGGGAGTCCGCGCACTGAAATGCGACGAAGGGAAACACAAAGGAACGAGCGTCGCGCCGCGCCGTAAAATCCAAACCTCGAAGTGCGTGCCACCAACAAATCCTCAAACTTTACCAGGAGATGGAGAACTCGAAGGGGAACAACTTTATTGAAGAAACCTTGGTGAGAGGAGGCTCGGAAGTGGTGGAAAAAGTGAGAAGAAAGGGGCTCGGGCTGTTTAAATAGGCCTCCCAAAACAATTGAAGAAATGCCATCCGGGTCCCAACTTTCGGGCGCCCGGAAATTTCCGGGCGTGCACAGTGTGGCCCGGCCCAAGGTTTTCAGGCGCGCACAGTGCGGCCCGGCCCATGGCGCGCCGTCGGACGGGATCCAAAATCCGTCCGACCCGCCTCATCGCCCGCCACGTGGCGCCCGAACAGTCGACAGCCGAAACCTCCACTCCCACTGCGCCACATGGCCACCCCCGGGAGTCGACACGTGTCCCAGTCAGTCGGTCAGCCGCGCCTGCGCGCACAGTCTGCGCCCGCTGCCCCTCCTGCCCGCACAGTTGACCAGCCAATAGAAAAGCGCCACGTGTCCCTGCCTCTGACCGCTGCACCCGGTGCACGAGCCTCTGTAAGCCGAACCAATGGTAACCTGCCACCTGTCCACCCCGGTGCACCATGAACCAATACCCAACCATCCTGCTCTGTAGACCGAGAGCTGTGAGCCAGCCTATGGGGTGATGCCACGTGTCCCCCGCCTTGGTGCACGACGGCCGCGTGGACCGCGCGCCTGCCCGCGCGCCCGCGCGCTGCCCGTGCCCTGTGCCGCCGCCGCTCCGCCTGCCCGAGGTCGCGCCACCGCCCGCCGACGCTGCCCGCCGCCGCCGGCGATCGCCGGAGTTACTGTTCCGGCCGTGAACAGTATCCGAAGCTCAAAAAAATGAAGTAGATAGTCCATCTTGACCGTTTTCGCGCGCTGAATCCGAATTTGACGTCCGTTTTGCCAAATTCCCACTCTAAAAATTGCCGAATGCCCCCGGAAAGGTATTCTTAGTCCAATTTCGCGCCGAGCCCAATCTTAATATCCGTTTCGCGCGAAAACACTTCCAGAGACCTGACGGAGTCAACCGATCACCCACGCGATCCATTTGAGCCTGAAGTCCAACACTTGTGTCCAATTGTGCCCCAAACACCTCCAGCACACCACGTAGGCCTCCAATGGCCATCCCAATGCACTGCAACAGCTCTGCGGAGATCCGGGTCATCACATCCTCCCCCACTAAAAGAAAGTTTCATCCTCGAAACTAAAGTCATTCCTCAACACGAAATCTCAACCAACAGGGGAGGTAAATATCCAATCATCCACCACTCAAGCTCCCAAGGCTGCCAAATACCTCATCCAGAGACGCGATGCAATCCTTGGGTCTCTAACTAGAGCAAAATAAAGGCGAGCACTCCAGAGGACCACGCCACCTCAACTAGGTACAGCTGGCTGACCGCTCGGGCTATCAAGTAGTCTGCATCGGTACAAGCATCTGCCCCTGCTAGGGCCTCAGATAATCCAACCGCAAGTCCAACAACACCCAGCTCGATCCAAGTACCTCGGCACTCCCGAGGCATCCGATATAAGTCCCCCAACCGATCCCGTAGCCTCTGATCTCTAATCCAAAATCGTCGGGATGTAGAAGCGATTTCCTAACCTTCCGGCATCAACACTCAGCCATAAGCAGTCGAGAGAACCAGATTGCAAATCAATCTTCGCGAAGATCCAGTACCGTTGCAGCTGGTAAATCAAATCCTCCAAGCTTGGCAGAAGGGTGCTAGCTCCCGATGATCACTTCATCAAATTCTTACGGGTCCTCACAAAGCCGAAGTGAACCAACCTTCCACAACTCAAATAGCACCGGCGCCCCCAAAGGTGCCACACTTGGCCTGACACAATTCCAAAACATCGAATCCTGGAGTTGGGTCCTCAACTCCCAAACTGGTGTCATGCCAGACAACTCCGATAGGAGAACAGCTGGGAACTCACAACAAAAAGGGGTATCTCCAAGTCCTGGTGCCGCCGCAGGTCCCTCAAACACACCAGCCAAAAGGCTACTCACCCACCACGACACATCCGCCTCGCTCACAAAGTCAAAACCAAAGAGGCGAAGATACTCTCAAGCAACCCAGGTACACCAACACCTCCAGGCTTGGCTCCCACGAGAACCGTCCTCGCAGCATAATCAGCTGCCGCGAAAAGAAAATAACCGAGCCAGCCTAACCGTCCTAAGTACCAAACCAAGCCCCACAACCAGGTCAAGACCATCAGGTCTACAGGTACAATCAAGGACTCAACTGCACCGGGCAGGACCCACAACACGTCCCTACGTGCTAAAGATCGGGAATACGACCTCCCGAACACCCGGTAACCGTCCTACCCTTAACCCAATGCAAGGAAGTACAGGCACTCCTAACAAATGACTAGGATGCCCAAATGCAATACAATGCACAACCAATGCCGGAAATTACAGTAAAACCATACCTGCCCCCACAAGGTCGGCTGCTGTAAAATCCTCCACCTGAGCGGCGTAGACCCGACCGCTCTGAGCCGGCAGCTGATGATCCGCGGAGTAAAAAGGGGGTGATCCGCTCGCTGGAGCATAAGGCCACTGAGTCGACAACTGCTGCTGAGGCGAAGAAGGAGCCGATGCCGATGAGGGTGCCACTGAAGTCGAAAGGGGGCACGAAGCTCGAAGGTGGCCTGGCTGTCCACACTTGTAACAACAACCCCATCTCTGATCACAAGTGTGCAACAAATGAGGTCCTCCACAGAATATGCATCTGTCCCTATCGCGAAGCCGTGGCCGCCCCGACTGCTGCTGTCCCTGTGTCTGATGCTGAGAGTCCTGCTGCTGCTGCGATGGCCACTGGGATCCACTAGACTCTCGCTGCTCCACACGCCCACGGCTAGGTGACTGAGGCCGTGGCGGTCTCCATGAACTAGTCTATCCCTCATCCTCGGGTACTGGTCGTTTCCTCACGGAACTCAGCGCGACCATCCCGCCTCGCCTTGCCACCTCTGTGTCGCCTCTCTCCACCCAAGAGGCATGCTCGACGGCCTCCTGAAGAGTCTGGTGTCGCTGTGCATGCACTAAGATATAGATCTCGCTGCGAAGGCCTGCCTCGAATAACTCAACCTGATGTGGTCCATCCCGGGCGACATAGGGCACACAATTAAACAGCCGCATGAACTCCTGATGGTAATCCTGAACTGACCGGTCGCCCTGCTGAATGTTCTTCAAGTCATCCTCCAGCTTCCTCTTCACGCTGGTCGAAAAATAGGTATCCACTATCATACGCCGAAACTCGGACCAGGGTAACTGTCGAGAAATCTGAAACTCCCGTGGCTCCACCCGACGCCACCAGAGGTCTGCATCTCCATCAAGGCAATGTACCGCCATATGAACTCTGTACCTCGGGTCGATGAAGAAATCCCTGAAAATCTTCTCCATCGCTGCTAACCATGTCCCCACCTCCCACGGCTGCATATCCCGCCCCGAGAATCTGGGCGGTCCGTGCTGACAAAACTTAACCAGTTTGTCAGCGAAGTCCTGCTCCTCAGCCGGGGTCAAAGGCTGGGCCGCGCCCTGAGCCCCGCTACCCAAAGATGGCGCCGTCGGCATAAGTGGTTCCACAGGTGGTGCCGGGGTCTCTAACACTGTCGGAGGCGGCGCCCCTCTCTGCGCCAGTAGCTGCTCAATCCGCTGCTCCTGCCGGCGGCTGCTCTCCGCCAATTGGGCTACCAAGGCCCTCAACTCAGCAATCTCAGAAGACCCAGCCTGTCCTCGCTCCGCAGGGGGTGTAGGGGCACCCCGGGTAGGAATCCGACGTCGGGGAGGCATCTGCCACAAGAACCACAAGTCAGCCACACAACCACACACGACCCAATCTAGCGAAAGTCAAAGGCATCCCCCTATTTTTGTAACTTTATGTTGTCTGCAGCCAACATAACTGTCCCACAAAAATAGGGTATGCCAATCCCTCTTCACTCACTGGAAGAGTCAAAACCAAATCACCGACTTTCGCAAAAAGTCATGTCTCTCGCGCCCTATCATCCTAGGGTTAGCCAAAAGCCTAGGGTTTCCTAAGTCCCAACTGACCTATCCTTAAGCTCTGATACCAACTTAATCTGTCACGCCCCGGGTGTAAACCAGAACCCGGGCTCGTCTACAGATCCGCTGTATACACGGAATTTCCCGTGTACACGAAGCGCTGGTAACCTGCTCAAATATAGATGATATAATAAAAGAGCATAAACAGAGCTAAACTAGAGTTAATACATCTCAGATAAAGCTGGAAAGTAAAAGTGCAGAAGTAAACTCTCAATAATACAAATATCTCTCCCAGCTCACAATCAAAATACAACCAGCTGGGTAAAGCGAGACCCCAAAAGTACAACTGTCTGAGATAGAATACATAAGAGGTGCAAGTCTAACTAACTCACTGTCGGGTCCACCGTCTAGCTACTCAGTCGTCCTCTCTCCTCGACCCGTCGCTGCACGCCCCGCAGCCCCCGCAGAATACTCTGCAAAACAAGGAGAAGAAAAGAGAAAGAAGAAAAAAGGGGGGGGTGAGAACTACCGGTAAACCAGTAGCCTCCCCTAGTGGGTAAAACCTCAAACCCTGACACACCCACTAGGTCTACCAGAGGCAAGAAAAGAAATAACTGTGGTAAGCAATGATGACTGCTGAAGGAAGAAACTACCACTACTATGCCTCTAAAATGCCAAGCTAAAGAGATAGCTAAATGTATGCATCAGAATATAAATGCCTGCCTGCCCAGACCCAATCGATACACCAGTAAGCACTGGTACTGCCTGCTCTGCCTGCCAAATCGGGTATGCCAGCCTACGCATAACACCGATAGGGGATGAGAGTCTCGAGGACTCGAAGCCTGTAAATCGCACACTCCGGAGTGGCACTCGAGGGGAGAGACCCACACGAGTATAATGCCTCAGTAACAAGTATCATAGATCAGCAGGACTGGATCATGACTCTGATCAAAGTGGGAAAAACCCATCCACTAAAGGGAGACCCGATCTCAACCTAATGCAAGATAAACAAATAGTGGGAAACCCCATCCACTAGAGACTTGATACCCAATCTGATGCATAAGCAACCTCCGGTCAACCGCCCAAGGTCCGCGGTTGCCGCAATACCCTGCCATCAAGCCTGCCTGTCCCAAAACCCAAGATCCACAATCGGATAGAACAATCAATATCCGGTCAACCGCCTACTGTCCGCGGTTGCCGCAATAACCCCCAAGTCCGACATCAAGTACACCCTGTCTCTGACCCCAAGGTCCCGGCTACACTATCCCAAACCCCCGCTCGAACCCGAGCAACATGACTCGAAAGTCTAAATAAGAAGGAGAAAGGAAGCAATCATGGTTTCTCCTAAGTCAAATCCCAATATGATAGTGTAGCAATAAAAGATGGCCTATCTAGATGTCCATACAAGCATGCAAGTGTTCTCAAGAAAATATAATTCAAGGCATTAATCATTAACAGTATCCACCTACGCATGTCATCTACCCTCAAGTAGTACCATCAACAGGATAATCAAATAGTCCAACATAAATATTCCATTCCACATGCAAGGTTAACCGCTATCAAAGCAACCCTATTCCCACACCGGCATGCATAAACCCAACCCCGATCATGATTAATCAAGATGTCCAATAAAGGGGATCACTCTAATATTCCTAGTGAGCATGTCAAAATAGAGGCAAGAAACAACCACCCACCTCGAGCGCTAAATCCTGATCCCAACAGCGAAGTCCGCGCCCGGTCTCAACGATCACCACGGTACTGCACAAAATACCCCAAAAGAACAAGCACAATTAATCAACAATGCTCACACCAAAATCTGTCCCAAATACAATCAGTCCACAGTTTAGCCTTTTTCACCTGCGAGATCTGCCCGAGAAATTCCAGGAAAAATACTGTCACGATCCTCGCGACGAACCGGTCGAAATGAGTACCTGCACGTTCCCACACGAGTTTCCTACGCTGAGATCCAAATTCGACAAGGAAACTACCCTGAAATAAACCAACCACAAAATCTGAATCGCAAGATTCTGCTAACAGGGATTTCTCACCTTCGGAGAAAATTCAGGAAATTCCAAGAAAATTTAGGGAGATTCCTCGTGATGTGTAGATGCAAAACGCCTTTTGAATCGCCTCAATCCGATGTCTGTGCGCGAAGATATCGCCAAAACAATACAGCGCTGTCCAAAACTCCACCCCAGAAAATGAGGTTACAAGATGATCCGAAAAACCCATGAAAACCACGGAATGGGAAAGACCAGTAAACACGAGAAACGTAGCCCTACCTGTCGTGAAGACGATGGCGCATGAATCGCTGAAAAATACTGCCTAGGTAGCTCGGGGGAGTCCGCGCACTGAAATGCGACGAAGGGGAACACAAAGGAACGAGCGTCGCGCCGCGCCGTAAAATCCAAACCTCGAAGTGCGTGCCACCACAAATCCTCAAACTTTACCAGGAGATGGAGAACTCGAAGGGGAACAACTTTGCTGAAGACACCTTGGTGAGAGGACGCTCGGAAGTGGTGGAAAAAGTGAGAAGAAAGGGGCTCGGGCTGTTTAAATAGGCCTCCCAAAACAATTGAAGAAATGCCATCCGGGTCCCAACTTTCGGGCGCCCGGAAATTTCCGGGCGCGCACAGTGCGGCCCGGCCCAAGGTTTTCGGGCGCGCACAGTGCGGCCCGGCCCATGGCGCGCCGTCGGACGGGATCCAAAATCCGTCCGACCCGCCTCATCGCCCGCCACGTGGCGCCCGAACAGTCGACAGCCGAAACCTCCACTCCCGCTGCGCCACGTGGCCACCCCCGGGAGTCGACAGCCGAAACCTCCACTCCCGCTGCGCCACGTGTCCCTGCCTCTGACCGCTGCACCCGGTGCACGAGCCTCTGTAAGCCGAACCAATGGTAACCTGCCACGTGTCCACCCCGGTGCACCATGAACCAATACCCAACCATCCTGCTCTGTAGACCGGGAGCTGTGAGCCAGCCTATGGGGTGATGCCACGTGTCCCCCGCCTTGGTGCACGACGGCCGCGTGGACCGCGCGCCTGCCCGCGCGCCCGCGCGCTGCCCGCGCCCTGTTCCGCCGCCGCTCCGCCTGCCCGAGGTCGCGCCGCCGCCCGCCGCCGCCGCCGGCGATCGCCGGAGTTACTGTTCCGGCCGTGAACAGTACCCGAAGCTCAAAAAAATGAAGTAGATAGTCCATCTTGACCGTTTTCGCGCGCTGAATTCGAATTTGACGTCCGTTTTGCCAAATTCCCACTCTAAAAATTGCCGAATGCCCCCGGAAAGGTATTCTTAGTCCAAATTTCGCGCCGAGCCCAATCTTAATATCCGTTTCGCGCGAAAACACTTCCAGAGACCCGACGGAGTCAACCGATCACCCACGCGATCCATTTGAGCCTGAAGTCCAACACTTGTGTCCAATTGTGCCCCAAACACCTCCAGCACACCACGTAGGCCTCCAATGGCCACCCCAATGCACTGCAACAGCTCTGCGGAGATCCGGGTCATCACAGTCCGCGCGGTGCCAGCCTGCGGGCGGCGCCCGCGCGGCGCCCAGCCTGCAGGCGGCCCGCGCGGCACCTGTCCGCGCGGTGCCAGCCTGCGGGCGGCGCCCGCGCGGCGCCCAACCTGCAGGCGGCCCGCACGGCACCTGTCCGCGCGGCGCCCCGCCTGCAGGCGGCCCGCGCGGCACCTGTCCGCGCGGTGCCTGCCTGCGGGCGGCGCGCCTGCCGCGCGGCGCCCCGCCTGCAGGCGGCCCGCGCGGCCCCTGTCCGCGTTGTGCCGGCCAGCGGGCGGCGCCCTCGCGGCGCCCCGCCCGCAGGCGGCCCGCGCGGCACCTGTCCGCGCGGTGCCTGCCTGCGGGCGGAGCGCCTGCCGCGCGGCTCCCGCCTGCAGGCGGCCCGCGCGGCCCTTGTCCACGCTGTGCCGGCCTGCGGGCGGCGCCCCGCCTGCAGGCGGCCCGCGCGGCGGCGATGGCGGCTAGCACCTCGTGTCCGGCGGCGGTGACGAAAACCCCCGATCACCCAACCCCACGAAACGATCCCTTACAAGAAAAACGTAAATCAAGAAACCTCCAAAAACTCACCTTGATTCGCGAGGGAGAAAGGAGGAAGAGGGATTGCCCGCCTTCGTCCGGAGATCCCCGAAGAAGCCTTGCGCCGCACCTTGGACCGCAAGCAGGGAAAAAAAAAATAGGGTTCCTCTTCCTCTCCTTGCTCGAACGTCCAAAATCACGTAGGGGTGGGGATCCTTATTTCTGCTTGCTTTTCCCTTTAAATCGATTCGTCTGACCTAACCGAATTAAGGAGCCAAGCGGGTCGAAGGGTTAAATCCCTGATTCACCACCCCACACTGCAGACACAACAAAAATGGGTCGCGATTACCTCGATTTCCGTGCAAGTCACCAGCACGGTTTCCGGAGCACCAAAAAGGGGGGTCCAACCTTGAAAAATTAAATCTGGGAGAACCGGAAGTCGGAATTCGAATCCGACTGCACTCCCGTTCTCCGTTTCGCGAGCTCTTCCGCCTAAAAATGCCCGCGAGCTCCGACGGACTGTCCGAAAAAAGCACAAAAATTTAGACGCTTAGTCGGTCCGTCGAACATGAGACAAAAGAAAGGGGATAGCCAAAATTAAGGTCGGGTCTTACACTAGTGTAATTTACAAGATAACTTTGAGATCCTATAATCTGAGCATACCTATTCTATCCTATAGGATCACCTTTATTCTTCTTAAGATGTACACTAGGATCATATGGTGTAACAACAATCTTAGAATCAAAATATCCATACTTCTTTAACACTTGTTCACTGTAGTGAGATTGGCTCATAATAATTTTATTTAATTTTCTTATGATCTTCATGTTCAGAATCACATCAGCTTGCCCAAGATCCTTTATATCAAAATTATCATTAAGTAATTTCTTAACATCCATTATCACATCCATATTAGTTCCAAAGATCAAAATATCATAAACATATAAACATAGGATTACTATCTGTCCATTGTATTCCTTAGAGTACGCACATTCATCAGCCATGTTCACATGAAAACCATTTTTCATTACCAAAGAGTCAAATTTCAAATGCCATTGCTTGGGAGCTTGTTTAAGTCCATATAAAGATTTTGTTAACTTACAAACTTTGTTTTCATGTCCAGCAACAATAAATTTCTCAGGTTGTTTCATATAAATCTCTTCCTCTAAATCACCATTTAGAAAAGCAGTCTTAACATCCATCTGATGAATAATCAAATTATGGACAGAAGCTAAAGCTATCAGAATTCTAATAGAAGTAATCCGAGCTACAAGAGCATAAACATCAAAATAATCAACACCAGGCTTCTGGGAAAAATCCTGAGCTACAAGTCTAGCCTTATACTTATCCACAGAAACATCTGGTCTCAATTTCTTCTTAAAGATCCATCTACATCCTACAAGCTTACAACCTACAGGTAAATCAGATAACTCCCAAGTATGATTCTGTAAAATAGATTGCATCTCCAACTTAACAGCTTTTTTCCAAAATGATGCATCTACAGAAGTCATAGCTTGGTCAAAGGAAGATGGGGTATCTTCTACAAGTAGAACACATAAGTCATCACCAAAAGTCTTCTCAATCCTAGGATGCTTATTTCTCCTAGGTTCAGACTCTTCTACAGGTTCACTAGTGCTAGGTCTACTACAGCTACCTATAGATCCAACAGGAATAGGTTTATCTACTCTAGTTCTAAAAGGAAAGATATCCTCAAAATATACAGCATCTCGAGCTTCAATAAATGTATTGTTAGAAATCTCACTAACCTCATAATTTACCACCAAAAATCTGTTAGCATTACTACCTTCAGCATAGCCTAAGAAAACAGCATCCACAGTTTTAGGACCAATCTTTCTCTTCTTATTTTCTGGAATCTTTACTTTAGCTAGGCACCCCCATATTTTAAAATAAATCATATTAGGTTTTCTACCCTTCCAAATCTCATAAGGAGATATAGAAGAACTCTTGTGGGGAATCCTATTAAAAATTACACAAGCAGTCATCAAAGCTTCACCCCACAAGTTCTCGGGTGCACCAGAACTAATAATAATCGAATTCACCATATCCATTAAAGTTCTATTTTTTCTTTCTGCTACTCCATTAGATTGAGGTGTATAAGGTGCAGTCACTTGATGTACAATTCTAAATCTTGATAGAAAACAGTCATCTCATTCGACGTATATTCACCTCCTCGATCAGATCTTAAAATCTTAATTTTCTTATCCAATTGATTTTCAACCTCAGCTTTATAAATCTTAAATTTATTCAAAACTTCATCTTTATTCTTAATCAGATAAATATAACAATACTTCGAATGATCATCAATGAATGTTACAAAATATTTGCTTCCACCCCTACTGGGTCTACATCCATCACAAACATCACTATGTATCAGTTCTAACAGATCACAATCTCTATCTACAGATCTAAATGGTTTCCTAGGTTTCTTAGCTTGAACACAAATTTCACATCTATGATCATTTGAAACAGATTTAGGAATTAAATCAAAATTCATCAATCTCTTAATAGTATTGAAATTCACATGTCCCAATCTTCCATGCCAAACATCAGATGAAACAACATTCAAAATAATACTTTCATTAATAGTAGAAGTCATCACAGAAAGCTTAAATAAACCATCACTCAAAAATCCGTTCCCAATAAAATTCACACCTTTAGTAATTACTACTCTATTACATTCAAAAACAAACTTAAATCCTTGCTGAACTAAAAGAGAAGCACTAATCAAGTTCTTCCTCAGATCGTGAACATGATTTACGTCCACTACAACAAAATTATGCTATAACGACACTTTTAAGTATTTCTAAAATCTAAAAAAAGTGTCGCTGGCAAAAATACCAACACTTATGGTTAGTGTTGCTATATGTGCCGTCGCTAGGGTGTATAGCGACACATTTTTGTAATGTGTCCCTATAACCTAATTTTGGATATAGATGAAACATAGATAGGGCACTTATACAAAAGTGTCACAAACATGTGTCCCTATAAACTAATTTTGTTGTAGTGGTCGTGCAAGGAAAGAGTCTTCCCAGAGGTCAACTTCAGGTCCACTCGACCAGTCCCAAGCACGCGCGAAGATGCTGCATTTCTCATATTCACCGATCCTCCACTTGAGTCCTGATAAGTGGAAAACCAAGAGCGGTCAGAGCAAGCATGCACATTTGCTCCAGTGTCAATCCACCTGTGACGCCCCACTTCCCAGGAGGTCACCCATTCTAGAGCTACTCTAGCTCTAGCACGCTTAACTCTCATGTTCCTCTTGGATCTTTCTACCATCCAAAATGCTATAGCCGGGTTTAGAGATTTAGTCCTATTATATCATTTATATATAGGACTAATCCAAATTCTGGCTATAGCATTTTGGATGGTAGCAAGATCCAAGAGGAACATGAGAGTTAAGCGTGCTAGAGCTAGAGTAGCTCTAGGATGGGTGACCTCCTGGGAAGTGGGGCGTCATAGTTGGTATCAGAGACATTCACCAGCCGGAAATGTGAGATGAGTCTCGGCTGAGCCAGGGTTATATAGCGGGTAGAGCGAGGCTCCCCGGCTAATGACCGTTGTGAGTGGAGTGCAGCTCCTCACAAGGTCGGCTAAGGCTAGCGAGACGAGTCTCACATCGCCTGGTGCTTGTGAGTGTGCTTGAGCCTGATGTGGACGTCAGGGCTTAAAGGGGGGAAGAATGTGACACCCCCGGAATTTGGATTAGTCCTATGTATAAATGATATAATAGGACTAAATCTCTTAACCCGGCTATAGCATTTTGGATGGTAGCAGGATCCAAGAGGTTAAGAGAGTTAAGCGTGCTGGAGCTAGAGTAGTTCTAGGATGGGTGACCCCCTGGGAAGTGGGGCGTCACACCACCAATCAGAAGAACTAAGAGCAAGGTTAACCTCGGGTAAACTAGATCCTAACCTGATAGTGGAGTCAGAAGGGTTGGGTACAACAGCCAACATGTTCAGCTGACGCTGAGGAGGAGCTCCCTTCTTCTTTAGCGCGGAAGGCCGAGTCTTGCGATAATAGCAGTCCTTCGCAAGGTGGTTCGTCTTCCCGCACACAAAGCAACCAAAATTCACTCCACTCTCCTTAGGTGAAGGCTTCTTAAAGTTTGGGTTGAACTTTCTATGTTGGAAAAGTTTTTTCTTAAAGTTCCTAAAGGGTTGGAAATTTCTACCCTTAGGTTTCGGATTTTCTACAAGGTTGGCTTGGGTAGAAGGCTCGCTAGGCTTTTTATCCCTAGCTCGGTTAGTTTCTTCTATCCTAAGGGATCTTAGGACAAAATTCAGAAAAAGTTCTCTTTGATTGTGGTTCAGATCATTAGCATGGTTGGACCAGGAAGAAGGCAACTTATCTATAAGAGTGGCAACTAAAAAACTCTCATCTAGATCTACTCCACTAGATCTAAGCTGCTCAATAATATACTCAAAATTCTGAAGTTGGTCAGACATTGGTTTACTATCTACCAATTTAAACTTAAGCAAATCTGAAGCTTGGTATTTCTTCTTAGTAGGATCAATCTGGCCATACTTTTGTTCTAAGGAAATCTAGAGTTCTCTAGCAGTCTAAATACTACAGTAAATATCATAGAGCTTATCAGATAGGGTGCTAAGGATCCGGTTTAGATAATAATAATTAATCAAAGTAGGATCAGGAGGAGGCACAGGCACAGGTGAAGGTGCAACAGGAGGAGTAGGAGCATTCTGTGACTGACTGCGGGTCTAAGGGCGATTTGCCACAAACTGAATAGCACCATCAGGTGCAGTTTCATTGTCATTCTCAACAAGATCTGAGATGGCAGAAATAAGTCCCAGCGTGGTAAGCCAGAACCACATTTAGTTCTGTCACCTTCTAAAATTACGAGCATCAAAAGTAAACGGCTTCGCCGAATACAAATCCTCCATAAATCCAAATATGTTTAAAGAAAAACCTACTGCAATGTCACAAAATTATTCTAAATTTAAAACAGTTAATTTATGATGACGGGTTTAAATTTAACCAACAAAGATTATACAATTTTAATTAACAGTGTAATTATCAAACACTATGTTTTAATTAACAGTGCAATAAATTTTTTCTATCAACATAATATATGTAAAAGCTATACTATATTATATTATCCACTACAGTAATATAAATCAACAGTTTTTATCTAATCCACTATATTAACACAACAGTATAGATCAACTATACTAACAGAGTTGAATATATCAACGTGTAGATTAAATAATTATACTTAACAAAATATTATTCTAATAAAATACTAACAGTATTAAACTAATTAAATAAATAACTAGTTCACAGTACTAACAGTATTAACACAATAATATTTAATTAACAGTATTAGAATAATTAACTATTTAAATTGTTCATTAACAGTTACGAAGTATACTAATACTACTATAGTAACATTAACAATTTTATATCACAATAATAAGTGTACACAATATTATTCTAATTGACAGTGCAATAGTATAATAAACAGTATTTCACTAATTATATGAAAAGATAATATAAATTAAATCTCGCTTCTAGATTGTTGGAAAATTATCTTTTCAAAATGATTCTTTTAGTCAAATAATTTAAACTAAATTTAAAACCGAAATACTATTATTTAATTTACTATTATACTGTTAACAATAAAATCTATTAAAGTTTAGATAAAGCATATGAATGTCGAGTCGTGCGTAAGCACTGTCCTAGAAGCGATATTGCCCCTCCACGTGCAAGGCTCCGACAATCACCCCTAACGATACAACGATCACTGTCCAACCCGTCGACAACGACTCCGAGATGGCGCGTAGCGAATCCAATAACTTTCAAAGATCCAGCAAAAAAAGACTCGAAAGAGAAAAAAAATGCCATCAATCTCAGTGTAGGACTCTGTAAACTGGAGAGTACGCTGTGGCTCAAGATAACTCTTACCAAGCTCTCTAGCTCTCTCTATATAGAGCCCAACGGGAAAAAGTGCATTAACTCATTAGGGGACAAGGTCCAACAGTAGGCTTTCTTGGGCAGCCCACAAGGCCCTTACCAAGGAAGGGTCTTGGGTTACCCGAGATGGCTCTTCCCAAGGTTGACTAAGCCAAAAAGAAAAGTCAAAATAAAATAGAACCGGATCAAGATCACGCGGCGCACGCGCCGCCGCCCGCCCGACCCGACTCGGCTCGTTCTCGTGCTGTGCACGCGTTCGTGTTTAGGAAAAACCTTGCTCTCACTTTCTCCTAACCAATACATGCACAAGTGGATTAAATATAAACCCACTCTATATGTGATGAGTTTTCACTATGAGACAAAACATCACATGTAGAAGGGAATGAGTTTAGACTCCCAGGCAAAGCCCATGAATATTGGGCCGCGCAGAAAAAGCCTAAAAGCCAAAACACAAGTTTAAAATCACATTAAATGTAAATAAAATCCAACAGTACAAGCCTTTTTAGCCAAACCTTTCACAACTGTGAATATATAAGACTTCAATAAGACTTATTTATTAACTTGGTCATCTTCTAAAAAAACAGAAAAGCCCTTCACCAATAATCGACAGGACAAAGAGTTTTTTGTATTATGAAACATTCATAACATCATCAAAATCAAACATATAACTGAACTTTTTATTCAATTATTACTTAGTGTTGGATTATAAAGTCAGGGACCATACTCTCTCTTACGCCTTAAATGATAATCCCACCAACTATATTAGATTCGAATGCTCACGTAGCAGGAACCTTCTAGCCAGGTGGACCCTTGATTATTCATTAGTTACAACAAAAGAGGGACAGACCCAACATGTATATTAAATTATAGGAAAATCATCTGGAAACCCTAATTTTGTATTTTCGCCCGTGTCATATTTCCTAGCAAAATTGTTTGTTTTATCACCCCACCAATTAACAAAATGGAAAGGAAAATGAATAAATAGATAAATTTCGAGGCAAAGCCATGATGAACCACAGCATTTCCTGATTACAATCAAACTGCAGATAAACTCGCGATTCTACCCATCTCAGCAGGATCTGCATAGAAGTACAACTTTATTCTATTCGACAAGGACAAGCCCGCAGGGACAGGAAGGTTCCTCAAAGTCGAGCTGTCCAGCTCAGAAATATCATCCGCAAAGGCCGTAACATCACCCAGCAACCTAAAAACCACGAGTCGGGCTTGTATTGGTCGTGCCAAGTCAAAGTAAAGAGGTGTGCCCCCTTTTACTTCTGGGAGGCGAAATTCACCTAATGGTACAAACTTTCTCGGTTCCTGTGGAAAAACACGAGGAAGAAACCAGGTTAGAAACTTCACATTAAAAAGGCTCAAAAACTCAATGAACAACTGATTAACTATGCAATCATATGAAATTATACTAGCACACCAAGAAGAAGATACATTGTGATTTCAGGTCTTAAGAGTCGCCGCCATTCCCTTGCAAAAACAACTGAAGCTTACGACATTCTCCGACTACTCCCACCCAAGACAATGTTTTCACTGGGACCAGATTTTAGTATTAACCTTCAAGAAAATACTAGTAATTTAACATTGCATATTTTCCGATTTTGAAAAGATCAGGAGAATTACATTATAGATTTGCACCATATCATTATTCAGCATGTTGACAAGAATATGTACATGAATAAAGGTCATTTAGAAGCTATATTGCAAGACGAGACAATGGAACATGGGATAAACTATACAATGCTCTTTATATTTTATATCTATAAAAGTACTTCAATTTCTATAATTTCTCATAGTAATAGCAGTTAACCAGGAGGTCCTCCATCATTGCATTCATAGTATTTATGACAATGATTGCAAGTAAGATTTCATTATGGTTAAGATCAGGAATAACTGGCCATGGTAGCCAGGGAAGAAGACCTGAACTTTTGTACTCCGCCAACCGCATGTAGTAAAAGGCAAAACAGGCCACAAGAAGAGGATGATGAAACTATGAAAACAGTAATAACAAAAAAAATAAAAAATAAAAAATAAAATAAAAAAATACATGGTTATAAGATTCATAACAATAATAATAAAAAATAAAAAAATAATAAAAATACATAGCCATCAAATTCATATGAATCCTGAAAGGTTCGCAGATAACTAATTGAATTCATTGTTGTCCCTATACAAAACTGCAAACAATAATGGAAATTTTTTATGGGCAACTGTCTGTAACGAGTCCAAGTAGGAAACATGCCAAAGGTGACACAGATATGGGCAACGGAACAATTGAAGTGCCCGTGTTTATAGTTTAAAAGCTAAGACAGAAATTATATAATACCTGATTATTGTATGGGAAAGAGTAACCATCGACACTGTAAAAGTTGGTATTCCAGCATACATTGTCTGAACGTATGGTACTTTTACAATCCATGCTTTTCAAGCATAGTGATGTTCCTTTTGACGATGTCTATGTTACGGGTCTATGAAGTACTACAGCTAGCAAATACACCATTGACTAACCTGTCTGACATCTAAGAAAGGTAAAGTCGAAGAATGAAGTAACTTAAAGATTAGTTGTGACGACCCAACCCGCTAGCAATAATAACCCGTTTGGCCAAAACTATCGGCCCAAAATGCTTAAGCCCGATTAATATTAATAGCGTGCCCAGTCTCTTATATTCTCAATCAGAACCCCATTCCCATCCGATGTGGGACCATTGGGGTGTTACAGATCCCCCCCGTTTAGACCCTGGCATCCTCATCAGGTCCAAACTATATCACATATATAAATCAGAATTACCAAACAATATGAAATTCTGAGACTGTCCGATGTCAGGGTGGCAATTGGAGCAGGGGGCGGATTCTGACTTTTTCTTGCTTGAACTCACCTTTTTGGTTAGCCCTTTTTCCTGAGGGTTTAGCTTTCGCTTTTACCCAGGAGAGATCCCTTCTCTTCCCCATTTTCTTCACCTCTCCTTCCCTGTGGTGGGTGTGCGCTGGTAGAGCAACCGAGAGGAAGAGGAAGATGTCGTCAAGACGAACCTTCAGCCGGGAGTTGGACTTGGGTCCTTTTTCTTTCCCTCCGAGGTTGGTCGAGTTTTCCCCTTGGAGTTTGATTTGGATTTTGTGTAGCTTCCTTCCGGTTGGTTGGTCTGAGCTTTGGCTTCTGGATGTTCTTCCTATTTTCTGGTTTTGGAAGACCTTGTTGTTGGAGCTTTGGGACTGTGAGGCGGTTGAGACAATTGCTGTGAGCCGCCAGCTGAGCCGTTTGAGCTTGGAGCTTGGAGAACCTGTGCTGGGAAGCCGAGTGAGGGCATGAACCGAGGATTGAGCCGGTAGACCTGCCCTGCACGACTTCTAGCCGAGGTTGGATCATCTTTTCCAGGTGGGTTGATGTTGACCGAAATTGATGAGCTCCCTTCTAAGTCTAGCTTCACTAATATGCTTGTTTATGATGGTTATTCCGAGTTGTCTGTTAATGTTCTGTTTTGGGTGTTGAGGTTACTCCCCTGTGATTCTAGCATGTGTTGGGATCATGACTCTGCATGTTTACTGTTTACACTATCACCCTTGTTCTTTCTATTGTTGCTTATATTCGGCTTGATGTTCATGCATGTGGGTGGGTAATGTAGGGACTAGTTTGGGCTTGTGCTCGGAGCCAAGACGAGACCTTGTATGTATCTGCTGTTTAGCCTGATTGAGTCTATGCTGAGAACCGAATTGTGGTTGTGAGTTTTGTGATCAATTGATCTGTGGTGCTTGTGCTGAGGAGCCGAGCAATATTTCCCATGTTTCCCTTGATTATCAGTTGTTGAGCGGTTCTCTGTTAGTCGAACCTGGTGAGGTTGTTTTCAGCTGTTTTACCCGCTTGTGAGGGAACCGATTTCTACAAGCATTGTGAGCTAGTGTTTGAGCCGATTGTGGATCTGGTCCGTTGATCCTATGATTTGGACTATAACCTGCATGAGCTATTTGGAGCTCGACAGTGTTGCGCAATTTCCTCAGTGGGATCGCACCCCTCGAGTGCCACTCCAGAGCTGGGTTTGTTGTTTTGCAAGATGTCGATGCAGCCCGTTTGGGTGCCCTATGTTACGGAATTTGAGTTGGCGTATTTCGTGAATATATTAAGTCTTGAAGATTGAAGATGAAGAAACTTTGGATCATATACCTCAATCTCAAGAAAGAAGAATTCAAAAGGATCAGGTACGTTTAACTAAATAATTTTGATGATCCGAATACTTTTTATAGTGTAGAAACACTTGGAAGAGGTTTTGATTGCTTATTCATCAAAAACTGGACTGGGAACATGTTCAGGATCCGGATCGTGGCTTTCAATCCGGATCCCGAAAGGTGTTTGTTCATACATTGCTGCAATCCGGATCACAGCTTGTGCAATCCGGATCCCGAATGGGGTGTTTTGTGAAAATGTATGAACGATCCGGATCGGGGATTATGATCCGGATCCCGAACAGGCTATTTTCTGGAAACCGCATTTTGTGCTTCTGCAATCCGGATCGTGGCTTTGCAATCCGGATCGCCGTCGGTAAAACTTTCCAGAAAAGTTTGTTTTTGATCCGAATATTCTTCCTAGGGTTTCTAACCTATAAATAGCCCTTCTATTTCATTTCTAGGGCATCGGAAAATAGATCCGCATTTCGATTTGAGAAAATAGCCGAAAAGAAAAATCCACATATAGAGAAGAACGGAAATCATTAGATCTATTCTATGGTTCTTCATCTATATTGATTAGTTTGATTCTAGGTTTTTCATACTCATATCTTGAGTAGAATCAAACTAATGAATACTTAGATGGTATTTCCGATCTACTCTTGATCTAAGTATTCGGCGGATCATCACCACCCAAACAAACAACGATTTACCCCAAAATCGGCGCGTGGACTCGCGTGGCCTTGTGGATTCAAGGTGCAACCGCTCTCGTGGATTCGGAGCGAGGTGCGTTCGTGGATTCGAAGCGTACCATTGGGTGAAGACCGTGGATTCGGTTGGACGTCGTGGACTCGACGTTGGACGCTGTGGATTCAGCGTTGGGCGCGGATCGTGGATTCGAGAAGCGTCGTGGAGCGAGCGGAGAAGATCTACTAGGAGCGTATGGTAAAAGGTTGAGTCGTCTGTGAGTACGTTATATCACCTTGTACGTGTGTTAATTCTAGTGGATTTCGCCGTGTTATCGGTCCCGTGGTTTTTTACTCCGGTTTGGAGTTTTTCCACGTAAAAATCTTGTGTGTTCTTTTATTTTTCCGCATTGGGTTTTATCGCACAATGATTTTTTGAGTGTTTATTGTTTACACCTATTCACCCCCCTCTAGGTGTTTTTTCCCCTATTTAGATCCTTATTAACCTAAACCCAACAAGTGGTATCAGAGCGGGAATAGGGTTGTAAACAATGGTTGAAGGTGGAAACATCAATCGACCCCCTTTCTTTGATGGAACAAATTATGCGTACTGGAAAGTACGGATGAAAGCTTTCTTAATTTCCATCGACGAAAGGGTGTGGCAATCAATTGAATTAGGATGGTCTAATCCAACTGAAATTTTAGATGATGTTCGCACCTTAAAACCTAGGTCGAAATGGACCAAGGAAGAGATAGACTTATCTTCTTACAATGGCAAAGGGATTAATGCTCTATTTAATGCTTTGTCACAAACTGAGTTCTCTCGCGTCTCGGCATGTGAGACTGCGAAAGAAATCTGGGATGTTCTTCAAGTTACGCATGAGGGAACTAACTTAGTGAAGATTCAGAAACTGCAAATGCTCACGAGCAAGTTTGACTCTATCTCTATGGCAGAGAATGAATCTTTCACTGACTATTACACACGATTGCAAGACATCGTGAACTCATGTGCTAACTTGGGAGAGAAGATTCCAGAATTTAAAGTTGTAAGAAAAATTCTAAGAACTCTTCCTGAACGATTTCGCCCGAAGGTCGCAGCCATTGAAACAATTAAACACCCGGACGAAATGCGTGTAGAAGAATTAGTAGGTGCTTTACAAACTTATGAAATGACTTTTCCTACTAACTATTCTTCTGGAAAGGCATCCTCTTCTAAGTCTTCAGGTTACGCATTGAAATCAACTAAAGAAGAAGACGCGGATTCATCCTCCTCGGACGACGACGAGAACATTTCTATGGAGGACTTTGAGAAGCAGCTCGCTCTCTTGACAAGGAAGTTTCGCCGCAACTTTCGAAGGGGAAATTCAAGCAAAACTCCATCCTTCGGAAAGTCGAAGAAAGGCAAGGGTTCTTCAAGCTACAAGTCAAGAAAGCAAGAGAACTTCTCAAAGGATAAGAAAAGTTCTGAGGGACAAGTTCAGTGTTTCAAATGTCGAGGCTACGGCCACATTGCAACGGAGTGTCCCAACAAGAATCCGGCTAAGAAGAAGGCGATGCAAGTCGTTACTTGGGATGACAACTCCACGTCAAATGAGTCATCCTCAAGTGATGAAGAAGACAACGCGACAGCTTTCCACGCGTCCACCACATCTTCATCCTTCATGTGCTTAATGGCAAGTACATCCGATTCACTGTCCAACTCCACTGTGGAAAAGATTGCAACGGACGATGAATCAGATGATTCGGAAGGTGAAGATTTTGCTTTAGCCTACCATAAACTTTTGAGGGATTCAAAGAAACTGGCTAAGCAAAACAAGGGGTTGAAAGGGAGATTGCAGGATCTTGAAGATGAAGTAAAAAGAGTAACCTCTATCTCAACCGATCTTGAAGTGGAAAGGGACAATCTGATTAAAACAAATGTTTCCCTTCAAGAGTCCAATGAGCAATTCGAGAAGAATTATATGGATATGGTGAACAAAGCGAATTACTTCTTGAAGCTCTACGGCGAGGCTCGACAGGAAAAATTGGAAATGACAGAGACCATACGCCAACTGAAGGATGACTTACAGAGATTTTCTTCTGGAAGGAGTAAGTTGGACAGACTTCTTGGTCTCGGTCAAAGAAACAAGTTCGGCCTCGGATACACTCAAACTGGAGACATTCCAAGTTCGAGTGGTACAGTATTTGTGCCTCAGTCGGTATCTCCTCCTCCGACACCGGTGTTCACGACAAGCAACGACAACGAACCTACTACATCTTCTTCGGAATCGACAAGAATGAAGGTATGTTTTCGTTGTGGCATTTCAGGGCACATAAGAAGAAATTGCAAGATGGGAGCCAAACGCACACCTCAAGCACATCTTGCAATGACTACCAAAAGGGCTATTCCTCGGAAAACAACTCCAATCAAATTGAAGGAAAAGAGCCTTGGTAGTACACCGCTCAAGACGACATCATCAAGGAGCAGCAATTCTTCAAGCAAGACGCTCTCACCTAGGAAATCAACTTCACGACCATTACCGACGCACTTCAAAAAGGTTTGGGTGCGCAAAGGTGAAATCTTTCCCTGTCTTGCTACCAATGTTTCTTTGCATGCATATGATAGTTCGTCTTGGTACCTGGATAGCGGGTGTTCCCGTCATATGACCGGCGATAAAAACTGTTTTCAAACTTTTGAGAAAAACTCCGGAGGACTTGTTGTTTTCGGAGATGGTCGGTCTTCCAAAATTGTTGGAAAGGGAACGGTAGCTATTCCAGATGGCCCGGTTCTAGATAATGTATTATTTGTTCATGGCCTTAAGACTAACCTCATAAGCATAAGTCAACTGTGTGATAGTGGTTATTCAGTTAATTTTTCATCTGATAAATGCACTGTAACTGACATGAACCATGCTTTCTTTTTAAAGGGGGTTAGATCAGAAAACAACTGTTATGTAGTTCCTTCTAAGATTTCTGAAAAATGTAACCTAGCATCTTTGAAAAATGAAACACTTTGGCATGAAAGGCTAGGTCACATAAACTTTAAGGAACTTGCTAGAATTTCAAATAAAGATGTGGTCAAGGGGGTTCCAAAACTTTCTTTTGAACAAAACCTTGTGTGTGGCGGTTGCCAAAAGGGAAAACAGTCTAGGACTGCACACAAGAATTTGAACCACATAGGTACAAAACGGCCTTTGGAACTTTTGCATATGGACTTAATGGGGCCAACTCGTCAACCATCTCTGGGAGGTAAATGGTATATTTTCTTGTTGGTTGATGATTTTTCTAGATATACTTGGGTAGCTTTCTTAAAAGAAAAAGCTGATACCTTTGATTCTTTTCTCGAAATCTGCAATCGTATTATGATAGAAAAGAATGATAGGATTACTCGAGTTAGGAGTGATAGAGGTGGGGAATTCATAAATTCCAAATTCATTGATTTTTGCACTTCTAATGGCATTAAACATGAATTCTCCGCACCTTACACACCTCAACAAAATGGTGTAGTCGAGCGCAAAAACAGGGTCGTACAGGAAATGGCACGTGTTATGCTTCACAGCCGGAACTTACCTTTATATTTTTGGGCTGAAGCGGTGAACACTGCTGTTTATGTTATCAATCGCGTGTATTTGCGCCCGGGGACTTTGAATACACCATATGAACTTTGGTTTTGTAGAAAACCTAACATCAAATATTTTCGCATCTTTGGGAGTCGGTGTTTTATTTTACGTGATCGTGAGAATCTTGGAAAATTTGACTCTCGAAGTGACGAAGGGATTTTCTTAGGTTATTCTACAAACAGCAGAGCATATCGAGTTTTTAACTTAGAATCTAAGACGATCGTAGAATCGATAAATGTTAAGGTAGATGAAGCTTTTCATTTTGAATCTGAAAAATCTACCCTCGATATCTCTCTTGATGATGATACACCTGCTAATGCATCTTCTTCTAACAATTCTTTCGATAATAATGTTGATGCATCTAACGGTTCTTCAAGCTTATCTGATGTGCAGGAATCATCTCGTGTACCTCCGCCTACTCCTCTACCTCAAACGTTACGCATCTCCAAGGATCACCCTGAATCGAACATAATTGGAGATCCACAAGAAGGAGTTAGAACACGGAGACAATTGGTTTGCGGATTTGCATGCTATGTATCTCAAATCGAACCAAGGAATGTTGATGAAGCTCTCCAAGATGATTACTGGATTAAAGCAATGCAGGAAGAGCTCCATCAATTTGAGCGAAACAAAGTCTGGGAATTGACGAAGCCTCCGAAGCAACACAATGTGATAGGTACCAAATGGATCTTCAAGAACAAGAAAAACGAAGAAGGTACTATCATCAGGAACAAAGCAAGGTTAGTTGCTCAAGGCTATTCTCAAGTAGAAGGTATAGACTTTGATGAAACCTTCGCCCCTGTAGCTAGACTCGAGTCCATTCGTATACTGTTTGCGATCGCTTGTCATTTTAAAATCAGATTATTTCAAATGGACGTTAAGAGCGCCTTTTTAAATGGATTTTTAAATGAGGAAGTTTATGTAGCTCAACCGAAAGGTTTTGTGGATCATAAACTACCTAACCATGTTTTTCGTTGAAAAAGGCTCTTTACGGTCTGAAACAAGCACCGCGAGCATGGTACGAAAGGTTGACAAAGCACCTTTTGGAAAAGGGCTACACTCGAGGGGGAGCTGACAGGACTCTCTTTGTGAAGCATTATCAAAACAATTTCATAGTTGCTCAAATCTATGTCGATGACATTGTTTTTGGAGCAACGAGAGATAATGATGCTTCTAAATTCGCGGAGACCATGGAAAGCGAATTTGAGATGTCCATGATGGGCGAATTGAATTATTTTCTTGGATTACAAGTTAAACAAAACGATGAAGGAATTCACTTGTGTCAATCCAAGTATGCACTGGAGTTGGTCAAAAAGTTTGATCTTGAAAATTCTAAGGATTTTCCGACTCCAATGGGAACTAGCCATAAGGGACTTGGAAGTGAATCACAAAGTGAGAATGTAGACGAGAAACTGTACCGCAGTATGATTGGAAGTCTACTATATCTCACGGCTAGTCGCCCGGATATATCCTTCAGTGTTGGGATTTGTGCGAGATATCAATCAGCACCGAAGGAGGTTCACCTGAAAGCGGTGAAACGGATCATCCGGTATATCAAAGGTACAATCAATTTCGGAATTTGGTATCCTATGGGAACGACTTTGGATATTGTTGGATACTCAGATGCCGATTGGGCTGGATCGGTGGATGACCGGAAAAGCACGAGTGGTGCATGCTTCTATCTTGGCCACTGCCTTGTTGCATGGCACAGTAAAAACAGAATTGCATAGCACTCTCGACTGCCGAAGCGGAGTACATTTCTGCAGGAAGTTGTTCAACCCAATTGATTTGGATGAAGAGCGTGTTGAGCGATTTCCGGATTTCAACATCTTCGGTAACCATTTTATGTGACAACACTAGTGCTATTAACATTTCTAAAAACCCTGTGTTGCACTCTAGAACAAAACATATTGAACTTAGATATCATTTTCTTAGAGAGCTAGTTGAATCAAACATTCTTCAACTGTCATATATTTCAACTGAGGATCAATTAGCCGACATCTTAACAAAACCTTTGGATCAAAAACGTTTTATTCACTTGCGTAAAGCAATTGGCATGCTTTCCTTGAAATAAACTCTTTTGAAACCTTTGCTTAGATTAGGTTTTGTTTTTGTTTTTGTTTTGTTCTTTATCTATGTTCTGTACATAGCACACTAATTGAGCATAAATCATAATTGACTTTAATTGCATCCTTTTATGCATTTAGAAATTTATTATGTTTTTGATGTCATAATATTTCAATGTTGCAATGATCATTTACGTTAATTAAACCATCTTTTAAGTGATCAAAGTCAATTTCTCTCTCAATGATCTCTTGGTATAGTCATTATCATATTTGATTGCTTAGTCGAGTATGAATTCGAGATCAATGGTTTGGTTGAATACCTTATATATTAAATAATTGATAGCCAATTGAGGGGGAGTCAATGAAATGTGAAATGCTCAAAAGATGTGGAAAGAGTTACATCCCAATGAGGAGTGTGAAAACTACCACCACATGGAGAAAATGAAAGAAAAAGATACTCCATGAATGAAAAGCAAATTTTTGTTTGAAAAATTGTTGATGAAATCATATTGAAATACTTGACTCAGTCGTATTTCATGGTTGGTATAAGGTGGGATTTTTGATTTAAGATGCTCAAAGAGCCACTCCTTCAACAGATTGTCTAGATATATTATCTAACTTATCTGGGATTTCAAACATCTATTGATCTTGGTATTTCATTTTCTTTACTAAAATTGATGATTTGATAAAGGCATTACACATAAGATCAGGATAGATGTAATTGAAGTTGTTCAACTTTAAGTGTTTTAACTTTCGTAAATTTTCGTTTCATTTTTGGATATTTTTGATAGATTTTCATAATCTATTTCTTGTTGTATGAAACGATGCCATTTGTTTAAAGTTGACATGGTAAAGTGCTTACATACTTTTTCTGGATTTTATGTATTTTTCTAAATTTTTCTGAAGAAAAAGGTGTAGCCGATCCGGATCGGGTCAAGTGATCCGGATCCCGAACGCAGGATTTTTCCTGCGGGTGGCCGATCCGGATCACATTCTCGGCCGATCCGGATCGCGGCTAGGGTTTTATATAGAAACATCCAGATTTTTGATTTCTTTACCCTAATCTCTGGTTTTCAAGTCTCTAGAGCTTCTCTCTCTAGATTTCTTGCTTTTGAAGCTTCAAAACTCAAAGTTCTTCGGATTCAAGTAAGTTTTATTGATCAAAACTCGGTTTTTACAGTTTTTCATCAAACGTGAGTTGAAATCTTGGATCTTTTTCGTTTGTGAATGGTTTTTGATCAAATTTCTTTTGAAATAAGAACTCTGGATCAATTAGTTTTACTTTTATGCTGGGATTTCATCTGGTTAACGAGTTTTTAGGCTTCGATTTCTAAAAATTCGGTTTTAGGGCATAAAAGAGGAATTTTTGTAAATCATGGAATTGATCTATTTTTAAAATTCTTTTTGGAAAACTAATTTGATTCTTGGCTTCTCTATATGATTATGATTGTCTAGGTACAATGTTTAAATTTTTCAAAATTGACAATTTTTCATATGTTCTTGAGTTGGTTTCACAGGACACTTTTCGAAACTCAAAGCACTGGGTTCAATGGCACTTTCCTTGTTAGTTCTGTTACTGGTTTCGATGGTGCTCACTAGAGCAACTAATAAGTTGAAAAGGGCCAAGAAACTCCAAAGAAAAGGAGAAGTCGATGTTATAAGTGACACAGAACTTGAAGAAAACCCGGATGAAGTACACTGGGATATGTTGACGGATGATGATGATGATGAGGTTTTGCCTACTGACTTAAAGCAAAAAGGAAAAGCACCATTGAACTCTGCGAAAGCACCAATGTCTGCTCCAACTATCTCCATAAAACGGAAACGAATTACTCGACGTTTTGGACTAAGACAAGACACTAATGTGGATTCACCAATAGCCCCTGATTCTCCGCCACGTGTCGAAGAAGTAGTCATTAATGTTGATCGTCTTAGAGCGTTTGCACATCGCGAATGCATTGGAGAAAGGCACGTAAACATTGAGGCCCTACGAGGTCACTGCCCTGAATTTGGTGTTTTGATTGAACAAGCGAATCTCATTCAAGTGTGTCGCTTCCCAGAAACTCTCGGCTACTGCCTGCACCATGTGAGAACATTCTATACCAATGCACGACATCTTCGAGAGTTTGAGAATGGTCCTATGGAGTTCTACACGAATATCGGAGGGACACGGTTTAAGATTACTCCACACTTGATTGGCGAAGTTTTGGGAATGGAAGCCAGCAAAACAGGAGTTCACTATTTGAAGGGGGTAAATTTGACAAACACTTTATGGCAAAAAGTTATCCAGGGAATTTGTCTCGAGGGCACACAATCAACCGGAAAATCTGTTCGATCTAAAGAACTTCGTCTGGAATATCGCTTCTTAAACTTCATCACATGCTACAATATACTTCCAAATATGCAGACGAAGGTTGTGAGATGGGAACGATTGTTGTTTCTGTATCTCATAGGACATCCTTCCGAGGCAACGGCACTGAATATCAACATTCCGTACATCATCTGGAATAGAATGGCGAGATATGTTGAGCATCCTCATCCTACTGAAAGGATTCCATTTCCGCTGATCATAATGAGGATTCTAAAGAAATTTCAAGTTGTCATCACATCTACAACTTATCATCAATGTCTGAACATGATTGATGAGTCGACAATAGTAAAATCCCTTCACACATTGCCACATGTTACTCAAGTTTCTGCATCTGGAACGAAGCCTGGTACAAGCACGGCTGCATCTCCGTCTCGACAAGAAACTGGCGATGATAATGAAGCATCATTGGCCTCGATCTTCAAGTTGCAACAACAATTAACTGTCAAGCAAGAACGGATTTTGAAGGAACAACAACGAATGGCAAATGAGCTTGAGATCACCACAGCAGCTCACATTTCCATCACGAAGAAGTTAAATTCAATGAACAAGCGAATGACAAAGATGTTCTACAAGATGGGTTGCACAAGTTCGGACGACACTGATTCTGACGACTGATCATTTTTGACTAATTCTCTTTTCTTTTCCTCTTGTGCAGGATTTTTAGTCTAATTGATTCTTTTAGATTAGTTCTCAGTTTGTGCATATTTTTAGAACTTTATGTCTTTATTTACTCTCCTTACATATTGTAGCTTTGCTACGTTTTGGCTTGTTTTGTGACAAAAAGGGGGAGAGAGTTAGCGAAAACAATGAACAATGATTGTGAATATCGATGATATCAAGGTAAGTATGGTAAGTATGAATCTCAACTCAACTTTGGTTTTTCTTTTGTGATTTGTGGCATGCTTCTATACTAACTATTTGACTAACTATTTGGGCATGTAATATGACTAACAAGTTGATGTTGGACTAACATACTTTGACATTTGGTTTTCAACTGCTTAGAAGATATGTTGGTTTTAACTATGGTTCTCTTACATATCTGATATTTTCAAATGTCATGATGAGAAAAACTCTATCTCTGTATCTGGTTTTGAATGTTTCAATTCTTGAGGTATCTAACGATTTCTTTTGTCAAGAATGTTTTCTGTGTGCAGAGATTACAGATGTCTAAGTCTAGAGTCTGTCTTAGGAGTTTATCTCATGTATTTAATTTCTGGAACTCTTTTGTAAATTTTTGTTGTATGGTGATAGCAACAAAAATATCCTTTTTGAATTTTCTTTGTGGATTTGTGTTTTGTCACGAAACCGCCAAAGGGGGAGATTGTTACGGAATTTGAGTTGGCGTATTTCGTGAATATATTAAGTCTTGAAGATTGAAGATGAAGAAACTTTGGATCATATACCTCAATCTCAAGAAAGAAGAATTCAAAAGGATCAGGTACGTTTAACTAAATAATTTTGATGATCCGAATACTTCTTATAGTGTAGAAACACTTGGAAGAGGTTTTAATTGCTTATTCATCAAAAACTGGACATGGGACATGTTCAGGATCCGGATCGTGGCTTTCAATCCGGATCCCGAAAGGTGTTTGTTTCATACATTGCTGCAATCCGGATCACAGCTTGTGCAATCCGGATCCCGAATGGGGTGTTTTGTGAAAATGTATGAACGATCCGGATCGGGGATTATGATCCGGATCCCGAACAGGCTATTTTCTGGAAACCGCATTTTGTGCTTCTGCAATCCGGATCGTGGCTTTGCAATCCGGATCGCCGTCGGTAAAACTTTCCAGAAAAGTTTGTTTTTGATCCGAATATTCTTCCTAGGGTTTCTAACCTATAAATAGCCCTTCTATTTCATTTCTAGGGCATCGGAAAATAGATCCGCATTTCGGCCATTTGAGAAAATAGCCGAAAAGAAAAAATCCACATATATAGAGAAGAACGGAAATCATTAGATCTATTTAATGGTTCTTCATCTATATTGATTAGTTTGATTCTAGGTTTTTCATACTCATATCTTGAGTTGAATCAAACTAATGAATACTTAGATGGTATTTCCGATCTACTCTTGATCTAAGTATTCGGCGGATCATCACCACCCAAACAAACAACGATTTATCCCAAAATCGGCGCGTGGACTCGCGTGGCCTTGTGGATTCAAGGTGCTACCGCTCTCGTGGATTCGGAGCGAGGTGCGTTCGTGGATTCGAAGCGTACCATTGGGTGAAGACCGTGGATTCGGTTGGACGTCGTGGACTCGACGTTGGACGCTGTGGATTCAGCGTTGGGCGCGGATCGTGGATTCGAGAAGCGTCGTGGAGCGAGCGGAGAAGATCGACTAGGGGCGTATGGTAAAAGGTTGAGTCGTCTGTGAGTACGTTATATCACCTTGTACGTGTGTTAACTCTAGTGGATTTCGCCGTGTTATCGGTCCCGTGGTTTTTTACTCCGGTTTGGAGTTTTTCCACGTAAAAATCTTGTGTGTTCTTTTATTTTTCCGCATTGGGTTTTATCGCACAATGATTTTTTGAGTGTTTATTGTTTACACCTATTCACCCCCCTCTAGGTGTTTTTTCCCCTATTTAGATCCTTATTAACCTAAACCCAACACCCTACATAATTCCAGTCCTCCGTGGATGTTGTGGTAGTAGGCGGGCGCAGGTTGGACTGGACCCGGTTGGGCAGTCAGTGAAATTGGATAAATATGAGCACTTCGAGAGTTAGTTGATGCATTATGTTATCTTTTCATATTTCTCTCGATCATTATACATACAGACATGATAGCTGAAGATTTCTTTCCATCTTTCTTTATTGTTTTTCCTAACCCTGTTATTTATGCCTCAAGTAGACTTAGTGGATGGACCGTTGGTCATAGTGACGTTACCCACTAAGAACTACTTTGTTGTGTAGGTCTCACACCCGCTATTGGTGGCTCTTTTTGCAGCGACATCTGCTTTTGTCCCTGCACCTGCTTTTGTCGATCGAGATAAGGGAGTTCGAGATAAGGGAGTCGCAAGTTAGATCCCTGCATACTGTTGGAGAGCTAGACGTACTCCGTGAACTGTTTTGGGGGTTGATGTCCAGTACACTCTGTATTTTGTACTCCTTGGATTTGTGAGACGAACTTTGTATTCTTTTTGGATGTTTCAGATGTACTGTGGACATGTTGCTTTTGTTAGTAGTTTATTTCTAACTCTGATATCTGCGTAGTTGGTAGATTCTTATCTTTTGCATATTTGACGCTTCGCCTATACGGGATTTTCGTATGGGTGGCGGATCTATTGGCAAGCCCGGGTCGCAGTCAAACCCCGGGGCGTGACAGATTAGGTTGGTATCAAAGCCTAAGTTATAGGTCGTTGAGGACTTAGAAACCTTAGGCTTGTGGTTGGACCCTAGGATGACTGATGTGAGAGACGCTATATTTAGCGAGAGTCCTGATTGAGTTCTACAACTCTCACAAGAGAATGGGATGAGTAATTGACATGCCTTCTCCTCTTAAGCGACTATGTTGTCCGCAGACAATATAGTGCTATAGAAGGGGGGCATACCTTAGTCTTTTGCTGGGCTTTCACTGGATTGGGACGAGTGTTTTGTCTGGTGTTGACCTCTTCTTTGTTGTAGGTGTGCACAATGCCTCCTAGACACCGAGTACCGACGCGCGGTCATCCCGCATCCTGAGATGAGTCAAAGCCGTTTGGACAGAATGGGCAAGCCGAGGCCAAGCAGATTCGGGCGCAGGTGGCCAGTTTGTCAGAGGCCTATCGACAGCAGGAAAAGACCCTAGATCGAGTGGTCTGATTACTAGAGCAGAGAGCGCCGCAGGTAGCGCCACCAGTTGAGGTTTCCCCGGTGGCAGCATCGCCAATAGGTGCAGCGCCGGCAGCACCTGTAGTCTCCTTCGCACCGACAGCTGGTAGAGTGGTGTAGAGGTCGGGTGGATTGTTGTCCAAGGCTGAGCAAAGAGACATCACCGACCGATTGACCCGATTTCGACAGTTTGACCCACCCTAATTCACCGGCCAGAGCACTGAGCGGAGGCGGTATTGTGTGACGATCGATTGCGGTGAAAGGACGGTAATCTTCCGTGAGCCCGGGCAGGAGTTGTGTACAGAGGTTGTCAGAGTACGTTGTTTGCTGCGACGATTTCTTCGGCGAGGGCTAGGCAGATGATGAGTCGAGGTTGCGTCGCTTTCCTAGCGACGATGGTAGAGGTGCCTACAACGGCACCGAGACTTGAGGATATCTTCATTGTCCGCGAGTTCCCGGATGTGTTTCCATCTGAGTTGACGATGATGCCGCCAGATAGGGAGATAGAGTTTGTGATTGATATAGTTTCAAAAACCACGCCAATCTCGAAGGCACCTTACAGGATGGCACCAGCTGAGTTGCTAGAGCTGAAGACACAATTGCAGGATTTGTTGGATAAAGGATTTGTTAGGCCCAGTGTTTCACCTTGGGGAGAGTCTGTTCTATTTGTGAAGAAGAATGATGGATCACTGAGGCTATGTGTTGACTACAGGGAATTGAATAGAGTGACCATTAAGAAAAAGTATCTCTTGCCACGGATTGACGATCTCTTTGATCAATTGCAAGGAGCTTGTGTCTTCTCGAAAGTGGATCTGCAGTTCAGTTACCATCAGCTGAAGGTGAAGGTCGAGGACATCTCCAAGACGACTCTAGAACACGGTACGGGCATTATGAGTTTACAGTGATGCCTTTTGGATTAACTAATGCCCCTACCGCTTTTATGGATTTGATGAACCGAGTATTTTAGCCATACTTGGATAGATTTGTGGTGGTGTTCATCAACGACATTCTTGTTTACTCCCGGAGTGATACAGAGAATGAGGAGCACTTGAGATTAGTGCTGCAGCTTCTGAGAGAGGAAGCTGTATGCCAAAATGAATAAGTGCGAGTTTTGACTTCAGGAAGTCGCATTCTTAGGCCACGTTGTTTCAGCCGTAGGAGTGGTAGTAAACCCGACAAAGGTTGATGCAATTCGGAATTAGCCCAGACCAACGACGATTACAGAGGTGCGAAGCTTCTTTGGTTTAGCAGGTTACTACCGTCGGTTTGTGGAAGGCTTTGCAAAGCTTTCCACTCCCCTCACCTGTCTAACTAGAAAAGGAATCAAGTTTGTTTGGAGTGAAGCCTGTCAGCGGAGCTTGGAGGATTTGAAGCTGAGGCTGATGTCAGCTCCTATTGTAGAATACCGAGATTTTGTAGAGCGCACCGACCTCGCAAAATGGCGTAGTGCGGAGGAAATTGCCTCGGGCGTGTTCCATATGTGTCTTCAGATGAGTTCGGGTTGATTTAGATCAACGCGGAAGCCCCAGCTTGATTCGGAGTTCCGGGCATTGTGCGCCAATAGAGGACTGATTTGGGAAGCCTCGATTCCGCAGTGGTGTACAGAAAAATTGGGAAATACTTGGAACAGGTGTACTTTATGATTACAGCGGAGTTCGGGAGGTTCCGGACTGACGCGGAGGGCCCGAAGGCAAAAAGTGAGTTGGAACTGGCAATTTTTGAGCCGATTTTTGGATTGAGCACACCAACTCCACAGTAGAGCTTTTTGAGTTGGAAAAGCTTTGGACATGTGTATATTCAGATTACAGCGGAGTTCGGTAGGTTCCGGACTGATGCGGAGGCCCCGAAGGCAAAAAGTGACTTGAAGTTGGCCTTAGATTAATTAATTAATTAATTTAATTAATTGGTAATTTTGTAGTCTGTGAGGGAAAAGAGAAAAGAAAATGGAAGTGGATTTGTGAAGTGAGATATTTGCTTGAAGGAGGGCATTTTAGTCATTTTTTTTCTCCCTTGCCTTGCGGCCAAGGTTCGAAGTGCCGTGGCACGGGGGCGTGCCGCTCGCCGCCTGGCACGGTACGGTACCGGCACGCTCCCGTGCCGACACGTGGCACGCTTGCGTGCCGATGGATACGCATGACCTCCCAGTGGCACGCTCTGGCACGGCCTTTTTTGTTTTTTTTGTTCCCAATAAGCTCTTATAATATTGTTTTGAACTGTTTAGTCAAAAAATTATGAATATTGACTATATATAGCTTACTACACTTACCAATTGACATACTGATAATTGTTTTTAATATATAAAGTACAACTATATCTCATAGAGAATAGAAATAACAATATAATAAATAAATTCTAAATAGAAATAACTATATCTCATAGAGAATAAAAATTATGAATAGTGACTATATATAGTTTACTACACTCACTAATTAACATACTTGTTAGTTGTGACTCAAAATTAGAATCGCTTCGATATTATGATTCAGGTTCGCCGACGGCTTCGCGGTGCGACTTCGAAATTTTGTGGATGTCTGTGGTGGAAGCGAAGGCCCGAGCCCGAAGCCCACCACTGACATCGGACGGGGGGTGCGGGGGGCGGAGCCCCCCCCGGTACGGATCCGATCCGCTAAGGAAAAACCCTAATTTCTCTTTTATTTGCCCTAGAAACTGTGCACATGTGATACCTTTTAAAAAAAAAACAAAAAAAATTACTATGCATTACTGTACACATGTGACTAAAAAAAAAAAAAGAAAAAACACCTAACTATGCCTGTTTTAAAAAATACAGAAAAAAATCTAAAGAAAAAACAAAAAAAAAAAACAAAAAAAAAAAAAAAAGGAAAACGGGCCGTGCCGGCCGGCACGGCTCGCGATACCCCTCAGGGTATCGCTCCGTCTCGAGCGATACCCTGGGGTATCGCTCGAGACGGGGGGGTGTGAGACCCCCCCCTGTACCGTGCCCCTCTTTGAGGGGCACGGTACGTGCCGTCCGTGCCGGCCCGGCACGGGCGGCACTTGATTCCTTGCTTGCGGCCTTACCAACCGCATTAATTATGCTGCCACCCTTAATTAAGAGAGCTGCCACATCATCTCCTCTTCCATCCCTTAAAACAGAGGAAGGAGGTAAAAAACAGAGGAAATGAAAGAAAGGAAGAAAGAAGAGAAAGAGGATGAAGAAGAAGAAGAGGAGTATGGAGGGAGTTTAGAGTGGTGGTGCTTGTGGTTTTCTCATGCTGCTAGGAGCCGTGGGGCCGAGCGGAGAGCGCGACGAGCGGCAGGCGCGGGCGCACGCTGGCAGCCGCAGCGCCGCGCGCAGCGACGCGAGCGTGGGGTGTTTCTCGCGTGGGCGCGCAGCGTCTTCGTCGACCGGAGCTGGATTTTGGCCGTTGGGTTCGTGTTTTGTGCCGTGACCAAACTAATGAGTTTGCCTTTTCCTCTTTTGTGTTTGGATCAACGGCTTGGTGCGCGCGGTGAGCTAGGCGCCGCGCGAGCAGTTGGAGCCGACAGGGAGCAGCGCGCGGATTTTCTTCAGAGCTGTGGGGACTTTGGAGTTTGGAGTGTGCTGTGGACTTGTAGAGTGTGTGTGGACTGTGTGTGTGGTGGCAGCTATAGAGTGGGTGGAATTAAGTGTTTTGTGTATAAGTGAGCATTTTTTTTTTTAGTGTGCAACTGGAGCTGGTAGAGTGTATAGGTGGATTTTTGTGATTTTTATTTTATGTGAGCTGTGGATTTTTATGAAGGTAATAGATGTTGTATTTGTGTTGGCTGTTGGTTTGAGGTGGATGTAGAGTGGATTGTGAGCACCTTGTTGGTGGTGTACTTAAGCCCCTGTTGCACTGTGTTTTGGCCGTGGAGTGAGCCGGCTGCGCTCGGATTTTTGTGAGGACTCGAGGGAATTTATTTGAGCTTCCGGGGGATTTTTTCGTGATTCGCGGCAATGCCCGCGCGCGTGGCACGATTTTCGAGGTTTCGTCAGTTTGAGGATCCGGCACTTCACTGACTTCAGCGTTTGCCTGCGAAAAACGTTCCAGGTGGGTTGGAATTTCTTCGAGATTTATGGAATGCCCTCTAATACTTCTGTATGCATGTTGATCATTTTATTTAGCTTAATTATTGTATATTGATAATCTGATAGTTGCCTAGAAAATTATAGAATGACATTCCTGAGCCCCAGACATTTTTAGTATGATCTAGAGGTTATTTGACACTAGACTGCATATTCTTTTGAGATTCGGGTAGTATCTGGACTTTCATAATATTTTAGTACCCAGTTTTAAGCAAAACTCCATTTTTAAAAGGGTTTTTAAATATTGAGAACATCATGAATGGTCCAGATTGTTCGAGTGGTATGAGTACTCGTGTCAGAGGGCCGAGTGTATTTTTAGAGCATCGTGTGTGAGTTTCTAGTGTCATGAGAGTTCTTCTTCCTTGTTGGGATTATTCTAGATCTTGGGTTGTGCTTCCTGATTCAGATGTGGAGATGGTTCTCCGTCCTAGCTTTGAGAGTTGTAGGGTTCTGGCAGATCGAGTCGTGGAGGTTTCCCGACTTAGCCATGGGTCATGCATTATCAGATTGAGTCGTTGAGGTTTCTCCGACATAGCTTTGAGATTGTGTGAGCATTTCCTGATCGAGTCGTGGAGTCTTTCTCCGACTGAGTTATGCTAGTTGAGCATTGAGTTCCGATCTGTTTGATCGTGGATTATAGCCTGCTGAGACTGAGGTTTTATGCCAGTTGAGAGATACTTGAGTTCGCGGGGTCGCTCCCCGCGAGCTACGCACCCGATGCGATGATGATACCGAGCCTGACGAGGCTGCGATGTGGTTACTGAGATAGTCCTTGACGGACACCCTACGTAAGACCAAGCCCTGTTTGGGCATGAGTGGCAGTAGATGAGCGCAGGCTTGACTGGTCCAAAGAGGGACAGTCATTGAGATTGGGTGTTATGTGTGAGTGAGTTTCATAGCATGTTCATAGATGAGTTTTCCTTTGAGCATGGTACTTGAGTCATATTATTAGTAGTGAGAGTGTATGCATAGCAGGATCAGAGTACAGTTTTCCTTGAGCTTGATGTTGATACATATTAGCTGTAGTTCCTTTCCTGCTTTCCTTTTTTCTTTACATACCTATCTGTTGTGACTCCAGTAGACTTAGTGGGCATACCGTGGATATTGATGACGGTATCCACTGAGATCTACCTTCTACAGTAGATCTCACACCCGCTGCGGTGACAGATTTTCTGAGGCTGCTGTTCCGGCTTAGCTCGCGCGGAGACAGCTGATCGAGGTGAGGACGTGGCCGAGTAGTTCCTTACCAGCATTTTGAGTCAGAGGTAGATGTACCCTGTTAGCTTTATGATTCTACTTTTGTACTGGACAGTCTGAGAGATTGGTGAGGCTTGTATTTTATTTTTTATTTGTGAAACCTGTATTGAGGATTTGTGTATTAGTGGAGATTTTTTTATTGCAGATGTTCAGTATTTATTGTATAGCATTTGGTTTTAGTTCTATTTCAACTCTGATACATTTTAGCTATAGATCTGACTTGCAGGGTAGACGCTTCGTCTGTACGGCAGTTTCCGTACAGATGGCGGATCTGTTGGCGAACCCGGGTCGCAGTTTCGACCCCGGGGCGTGACACCTATCCTTGCCTTTCCGGTTATGGGGGAAGGATTTGTCATCTATAGCGACATCTCCAACAGCGGCCTTGGATGTGTTTTAATGCAGCATAATAGGGTGATTTCTTATGCTTCACGGCAATTGAAGAATTACGAGAAAAATTACCCTATGCATGATCTTGAGCTGGCAGCGGTAGTGTTTGCTCTGAAGTTGTGGCGACATTATTTGAACGATGAGCATTGCGAGATTTTCACCGACTACAAGAGCATAAAGTATATGCTTACTTAGAAAGAGTTGAATTTGTGGCAACGCCGGTGGTTGGAGTTGATAAAGGATTATGATTTGAGCATCAAGTACCACCCCGGTAAGGCCAATATAGTTGCGGGCGGACGCCTTGAGCAGGAGTGTGATGACCCAGTTCTCCGTGGATGTTTACAGCGTGGTCAGAGGCTTTCTAGATGCCTATTACTGTGTGATGGAGGTGTTTGCGCGTGAAACGAGCACGAGAAATGGACTCAGTGCGAAAAACGAATCGAAAAAAGTGTTTTTGAATTTTTTGGGCCTTGTTTCGGGCGCCCGAAAGAAAGATTCGGGCGCCCGGTTTCCCCGGCACTGTAGCAGGCAGTGTGGGCAGGCGTGGAGGTGCGGGACACGTGTCGCGTCGCCATTGGTGCCGTACGGACACGTGGCGGCACCGGAGAGGCTGGCGTTGCGGGCGCGGCTGGCATTGCGGGCGCGGCAGGCGCGGTCCACGCGGCGTGGCAACCAAGGGCGGGGACGCATGTCGGCTGCGGATTGGGCGACTGCGAATTGGACGCGAAGTGGACAAGGCGCGGCTACGTGGCGCCACCCCATTGGCCGAAGCAGATAGCGCTGTCGGCCGCGGAATGGATAAGAGCGACACGTGGCGGCTTCTGATTGGCGGAGCGTTTGACCAAGGGCGTGGACGCGGATGGGCCACGCGTGGCGGCGATGGACGGTTGTGATTGATCCGGGCGCTCGTTGTAAGGCGAGAGGATTCGGGCGCCCGAATCTACTCCTAGGGCCCGAATCTACACTTGGCGCCACCACATTGCGAGATTTTTCCTGAGCAATTCTTCGGCTATAAATAGCTCCTTTCCTCCTCCTTTGTGGCTCTTTTGGGACTTAGCTTTTGGAGAGCTCTTACAGTAAAGCCTTCCACCTCTTCTTCATCTCCACCACCATTGAAGGATCCAAAGGAGCTTCTACATCATCTTCTTCCTCAAGTTGGAGAGCTCCACCATTGTTGTTGTTTTCAACCAACTCCGTCACAGTTCAGTGCAAAGCTTCTACAGAGCTAACCCCATGGAGTTTTTGGCTGATTTTTGGGAGAGTGGACTGTGTGCACTGTGAGCTTGTGGAGTTGGCTATGGGTTGGTCTTGGCACAGAGAAGGCCTTGCTAGAGGCTGTGGAGCTTGTGGAGCTTGCTGTGAGCTCCTGGTGGTTCCCCTTGGGCAGCGGCAGAGACGCGCGCGACCGAAAGCCGAGGGTGCTATTGCGGCAGATTTTGGCTGAGAGTGACTCCGCGTTTCACCGACTTTGGCTTGCCTGTGGAAAACGATCCAGGTGGGTTGAAAATTCTTCCAAGCTTTGTGAAATGTCCTCTAATACTATTGTATGCATATTTAGCATGTCTAGAATGTCTATTATTATAGCTGGTAAATCTGATAGTTGCCTGGAAAATTACAGATTGATAACCGGAACCCTAGATTATTTTTAGTATACTAGTGACATCATATGACACTAGATTGCATGGTTAGTTGGCATCGGAATAGCATCTGAACTGTTTTAAAAATTATTGAACCCGTTTTAATGAAAAATCAGCTTTAAAAATAGTTTTTGACATCGGGATCACCCAAAGGGGTTGGTTAGGTTCAAGATGCATGTATCCTCGTGCCAGGGGGACGAGCGGATTTTTTTTTTTATTAACTCAGTGGATGAGTTTCTAGTGTCTTGGGTGTATTTTGGCATAGAAACCACCCGTGTATTTTGATAGGTTGTATTTGAGAGGACCACATTTGTATATTGAATTTTAACTTCTTGTATGATAGTTGTTATCTACTTTCCTCTTTTATGTATAGTTTAGTTGTGTTGTACTCTGATTACTAGTAGGATGTGTATATTGCTTCCTTTCCGCTTTGTTGTTGTAGACGCCTTGTGTGTACCGGGAGGTACCTTGTGCACACGGCGGGTCTGTGCACGTGCCGGGTAGGCTTCCGCTGGGGCCTGGGGCATGACAGATTATTTTGGTATCAGAGCCTAGGGTTGACTCTTAGAGGACCTAGCAAACCTTAGGCTGGTTGGACCATAAGGATTAAGAACGTGAGAGACGGGGTCTTATATGATTACTTGGCGAAAGTAACATGATTGGGTCAATACTATAACTTCATAAGAGTTGGAGTTGATCGAAGTGATTGCACATTCTATTTCCTTGGAAGGTCTGGTTGGCGGCCGACAACCTGACATCGGGAAATAATTGTGGCATGCTTCATTTGCTTTCGCGTGATTGGGATTTGTTTTGAGTGGGGATGCGTTTCGCGTTGGTTATCCTAACCTACGTATTTTATGCCTGTTACAGTTTGTGATGCCTACGACTCGCTCCATGACGGCCGAGGAGGCCGATGCGGAGACGTCCGCTACTTCCGGGTCCAGTGAGGTCCGAGATTTGAGAGAGCAGCTGGCTATGCTAGCTGATGTAGTGGAGCGGCAGTCGGCTGCGGCGCGAGAGCAGGCTGAGGCTTCGCGTCGACAGGATGCAAGGATGCAGAGGTTGGAAGCTCTTTTGACCCAGCAGTTGGCAGCAAGGGGAACTCAAGACCCTTCGCACCCACCCGTGCAACAACGGGAGCACATGGGTGGAGTGACCGATGCACTTCGACCTGAGGTGCCCGAGTCTTCACATCACACTCCGAGTGCTGGGCGCCGGAAAGAGGTTGTGATGTCACCGCCAGTTCAGACTCCACCGGCGAGGACAGTTTTACCGATGATGGTAGCAGGAGAAGAGCAGGACCGACTCATGGCTCGTTTGAGGGAATTCCGAGAATCCAAGCCTCGGACATATGATGGAGAGAAACCCGACTATTGGGTTTTTGAGAAGTGGATTCTACACATGGAGAAACTTTTCCACGATACCTTCGTAGCGGAGGGAGACCGGGTGTGGTTGGCAACACACCATCTTGAGGGCGATGCTTACCAGTGGTGGACGGACATTCGGGATGACCCCACGACCGATTTGGCGGCAATCACATGGCCGCAGTTCAAGAAGATGCTTGCAATGAAGTATTTTCCGGCGAGCGCAAAAAGGCAAATGGAAAGAGATCTCCGCAACTTGAGGCAAGGAGACAAAACCGTGGCGGAGAACGAGAGGGAATTTACTCGACTACTTAACTGTATTCCGCACGTTGTGAGGGACGATGAGGACAAGGCCCGTATGTTCGAGAACGACCTTAGACCGTCCATTTTCAGATTGATTCAGACCCTAAACCTCCAAACCTACCGAGAGGTTGTGGACCGTGCCTTGATAGTGGAGAAAGGCGCGGGATTGCTAAGGAAGAGAGAGAAGCTCTTGATAGGACGCGAGGCAAGAGGTCGGCGACCGAGGGCGCAAGTCATAAGCCCTATTCGAAGAAACCGCCGAAGCACCCGAGGAGCCAGTCTGGAGGACGCGGCTCATCTTCACACCGGGGAGGACCTGACCGTCGGCGGCCGCCGCGTTGCATGATTTGTGGTGGACCCCATGTGCCGCCGCAATGCCCGCAGCGTGGAGGCAAGTGCTATCTTTGTGGCCAGGAGGGCCACTTTCGATCAGAGTGCCCGCGAGGCTCGACACCGACACCTTCATCAGCATCGGCACCAGTTATTCAAGGACAAATGACCCCGCCCACCTACTCTCAGTCTGGGCGACCACCGGCGTCGCGGCAGTACGAGAGGCCACGGCAGGCTCTGAGCGGGCGCATGTATGTGGCCCAAACTGAGGAGGCTTCAGCGGCAGAGGACGTCGTTGCAGGTATTATCTTGATTCAGAGCATTCGAGTTCGAGCTTTATTTGACACCAGTGCATCTCATTCATTCATTGACCGGCTGTTTGCCGAGTTGCATGAATTAGTTCCTACTTTGCATCCGGGACGAGTCTTAGTTCCCGATCATACTTTGGAGGTTCGAGAGTTTTCTCCTAGTTGCCCTATTAGGATTGGGGATTGGATTTTGCCGGCAGATTTGTTGGCCCTCCATCGACTTGGAGAATTCGATGTGGTTTTGGGCATGGATTGGCTCACAAGATATCATGCTACCATTGATTGTGAGAATCGACTCGTGACGTTTCGAGAACCGGGACAAGAGGAAATTGTGTTCAGAGGCTGCAAAAGTTCGCTGTTTGCGATGACTATCTCTTCCACCAGAGCAAAACAGTTGATTAGGAGTGGACGTGTCGCCTACTTGGCTACTGTTGTGGATAGGAGCAGTGAGACTCCGAGAGTGGAGGATATCTCAGTTGTGCGAAAGTTTGCTGATGTATTCCCAGCAGAGCTACCGGGGATGCCTCCGGATAGAGAGATCGAGTTTGTGGTGGATCTGATCCCTGGAACTACCCCAATCTCGAAAGCACCATATAGGATGGCACCGGCAGAGTTAAAAGAGCTCAAGGCACAGCTTCAAGACTTGTTGGAAAAAGGCTTCATCCGACCGAGCGTTTCACCTTGGGTAGCACCAGTTTTATTCGTCAAGAAAAAGGATGGATCGCTTCGCCTTTGCGTGGACTATCGTGAGCTTAACAAGGTCACAATTAAGAATAAGTATCCATTGCCGAGGATTGATGATTTGTTTGATCAACTCCAAGGATCAAGAGTGTATTCGAAGATTGACCTTCAGTCTGGATACCACCAACTCAAGATCAAGCCCGAGGATGTTCCTAGGACGGCTTTTAGGACACGGTATGGACACTATGAGTTTACTATTATGCCGTTTGGGCTCACTAATGCCCCGGCAGCTTTTGTGGATTTGATGAACTGTGTCTTCAAGCCCTTTTTAGATAGATTCGTCGTGTTGTTCATCGACGACATTTTGGTGTACTCTCGAAGTGATGAAGAGCATGAGGATCACTTGCGGCAAGTGTTGCAATTACTTCGGGAGAAAGAGCTCTACGCCAAGTTGAAGAAATGTGAGTTTTGGCTATGAGAGGTAGCATTCTTGGGTCATGTAATATCGGATAAAGGAATAGCTGTGGACCCCAAGAAAATTGAGGCAATCAAGGATTGGCCTAGACCGACGAACATCACCGAGATCCGGAGCTTTATCGGTCTGACCGGCTACTATCGGCGTTTTGTTGAGGGATTCGCAAGGTTATCTACTCCCCTCACGCGACTAACACATAAAGGCACCAAGTTTATTTGGAATGATGCGTGTGAGGGAAGCTTCAGGGAATTGAAGGAACGGTTGACAACCGCCCCGATCTTGGCTTTGCCTACTGCAGGAGCGGGATACGTGATCTACAGTCATGCTTCTTTGAGTGGGTTAGGGTGTGTTTTGATGCAAAACGAGAGGGTTATTGCTTATGCCTCTCGTCAATTAAAGGACTACGAGAAAAACTATCCCACTCATGATTTGGAATTAGCCGCCGTGGTATTTGCATTGAAGCTGTGGCGACACTACTTATACGGTGAGCATTGTGAGGTATATACTGATCATAAGAGTCTAAAGTACCTCTTTACTTAGAAGGAGTTGAATCTTAGGCAGCGCAGATGGTTGGAGCTACTTAAGGATTATGATTTGACTATTCTCTACCATCCTGGAAAAGCAAATGTCGCAAATCGATGGAGAACTTAGCGATGATGATCACTTACCAACAACCATTACTTCGAGATATGAAACGGTTGGAGTTGGAGTTGGAGGTTGTGGCACCCGAGACACCCAAGAGATTGATGGCATTGGTGTTGCAACCGACTCTTATGGAAAGGATCAAGATGAAACAAGTCCAAGATCCTAGTTTGGAAAAGATTCGGGCTACATTTGTGGACGGCCGAGCAGGTGAGTTTCATGTGGACAATCATGGCGTACTTCGTTTTCGAAGTCGACTTTATGTACCGGCGGATTTGGAGATCAAAGAAGAGATCCTAAAGGAAGCACACCGAGCACCTTATTCTCTTCACCCTGGTGGCACCAAGATGTACAAGGACTTAAGGTTGCTTTATTGGTGGCCCGGCATGAAGAAAGATGTTGGAAAGTTTGTGGCTCAATGCTTGACATGCCAACAAGTGAAAGCCGAGCACCGACTTTCCGCAGGTAAGTTGCAGAGTTTACCCATCCCCGTGTGGAAGTGGGAAAGGATCACCATGGATTTTGTTGTTGGATTGCCTCGCTCTCAGGCTGGGCATGATACTATTTGGGTGATCGTGGATAGGTTAACCAAATCTGCTCATTTTATCCCTATCTATACTACTTTGTCTAGAGAGAAGCTTGCACAAATTTACCTTGATGAGATTGTGCGATTGCATGGAGTGCCTGTTTCTATAGTTTCCGATCGAGATCCAAGATTTACATCTCATTTTTGGAGGAGCCTTCACGAGGCCCTAGGCACGCAGTTGGATTTCAGTACAGCTTTCCACCCCCAGAGTGATGGGCAGTCCGAGCGAACCATACAAATCTTGGAGGACATGCTTAGAGCATGTGTTTTAGATTATCGGAGTGGTTGGCATCAATATCTAACGATTGCCGAGTTTGCTTATAACAATAGTTATCAAGCAAGTATCAAGATGGCGCCATTCGAGGCTCTTTATGGAAGAAAGTGCCGATCACCTCTTCATTGGAGCGAAATAGGAGAACGATTGATTTTAGGCCCCGATGTACTTCAAGAGGCGGAAGACAAGGTTCGACTAGCTCGGGAACGTTTGATTTCAGCTCAAAGTCGACAAAAGAGTTACGCGGATAAGCGTCGGCGCGATTTGGAATTTCAAGTTGGAGACCATGTCTTCCTAAAAGTATCGTCGACTAGAGGAGTCAAGAGATTTGGCATCCGAGGGAAGCTAAGTCCCCGATTTATTGGACCTTTTGAGATTTTGGAGCGTATCGGCCCGGTGGCTTATCGGCTTGCTCTACCGCCTAACCTATCGGGAGTGCACAATGTGTTCCATGTTTCGACGCTCCGGAAGTATGTTTTTGATCCATCACATGTGGTGGACTTCGCCCCGTTGGAACTACACGAGGACTTGAGCTTTGAGGAGCAACCGGTGAAGATTTTGGCTCGTGAGGTGAAGAAACTTCGGAATCGCGAGATACCTTATGTGAAGGTACTTTAGAGCAATCACGAGGATCGCGAGGCTACTTGGGAGCTGGAGAGCGCGCTTCAGGAGCGTTTCCCTCATCTTTTTCAACTGGAGATTTGAGATACTTAACTTCTAGTTTCGCGAAAGAAACTCCTTTTTAGGAGGGGTGAATGTAGTACATTAAACTTTAGCAAATTGCAAAGTTCTAGTGTGTGAAGGGTTAAATGATACCCTTCGGATGTTTTAGTAAGCTTTTGGAAGGTTCTAGAAGATTTCCGGAGAGTTTGGGCGCAAATCGGAAATTTTCAAAAAATTCAAAAATTTGAGGTTTTTGGCTTCGGGGTCCGGACCATCCAGGGGACAGTCCGGACTGTCCGCGCGAAACTGGAAATTCCACGTTCGGGGTCCGGACCGTATTGGGGGCAGTCCGGACCGTTCGGGTCTGGACAGCACAGTAAGAAATGTAATAACATTTCTTGCAGGGGGCTTTTGGGATTTTGTTACATTAGGGTTTTTAACCCTCTTCACCTCCTCTTTTCCTCTCATTTGGAGAGAGCAAGAGAAAGTGTTAGAGAGAGAGAGATGGAGAGAGAAATCTTGGATTTCCTTCTCCAACACATCTCACTACTTGGATTCTTCTTCAACCTCCTCTTCTCCACCATTGAAGCTTGCTGCAAGAGCTTGGAGGAAGGCTAGAACTTGAAGAAGAAAGAAGTTTGGAGCTCTAGTTCCTATCCTTTGCTTTTCCAAGGTGGGATTCAAGCTCAAAGAGGTTTGGAACACTCTCTTTCCCTTTCTTTTGGAATTTTTGAGGAAAAACCTAGTTTTTGGAAAACTAGGATTTATTTTGGGGCTTTTTGATTCCTAGCTTTCGGGGTGGAATTGATGGGTCTAGAACACTCTTGTAGATTGGTTTTGAAGTTTTTCTTGTTTGGATTGCAAGATTTAGCAAAATCTCTCAACCTAAGGTATTTTCCACCTATTTTCCTTATAATTTTAAGGAATTTTGTGATCAGGGTTTTGTGATGTTTTAACCCTTTGGAAACTTCTCTTAGGGCATAAGAGGAAGTGTGGGCTTCTTGGTAGGGATCCTTCACAAGGATTTGGCAACTATCCGGTGGGTCTGACCCAAGGTTTTAAGTATCCATCGGCACGGGCCGCATCTACCGTGCAGTACCGTGCCAACAAGATACCGGCACGATACAGCTCCCGTGCCGATGACACAGTTCAAAACCCTTTTTTCTTAAAATTACTAAGTAATTTTCTTAATAAAGTTCAAAATATTTGATAAAGATACATAATAAGCAATTAAAAAATTTTGTTGCTAAAGAAATTAAATATTTCATGCTATTATGTGTCGGCACGTATGTATTTTTTGTGACCGGCACTCATCGTCACGGCTCGGCACGTACCGTGCCGTAGCGTGCCGGCAAGTTTTCGGCACGATCCCATGCCACGACACTTAAATCCTTGGTCTGACCTCACCGAAATGGGTGAACTCCCCCTATGTCTTCTATAGACTTTAAGGGCATCATTGTTATATTAAACATGCATCGTTTGATTTATCATGATTTATGATCATGCATTTGAACCCCTTCATGTGTAGAAAATTTCATACTCTATGTAGTAGAGGTAAACATTGTAGGTGCATGGGCACTTTGAGGGGGGATTGAATAGGAATTTTCGTGAACTTAAGCTTTTGGATACGAATAGAGAATAACTATACATGTTATAGAATTACTGAGATATGTTATGCATATGATCATGAAGAAAATGGACATTATGACATTAGTGCCATCTAGTGTAGTGAGATACAAGTAGAAAATTTCTAAACTTGTACAATCAAGATGAAATAGTTAGATTCTATGTTTGAGACATGATGAGGACAACTTGTAAATGTTTTACATTTTCATTATGCAAGATAATGTTAATATTGTATATGAAACATTGACACTTGAGATATACTATACCCCGACCTAAAGGTCGATGATGCTATTCCGTGTTTTAGACACGATGATTGCTATTCCGTGTTTTAGACACGATGATCGAGACTTACTTGCTTGCCGTTTGTGCTCATTCGCACATGCTTGGTAGGGTCGCTCCCTCCAAGCCGGCACTCCGGAGTTGGCCATTTGCGACATCATGATCGCCGTGCGGGATTGGGTGCCGATTGGGACGCCGTTGGATTGGCATAGCTCCTTGGGGGGTGCCACCACGGGACCATGAGGCGTGGCTCAAGCTTAGACTCAAAGAAAGTCTTCAAAAGAAAAGGATTCAGTTAACTAAACTTGACATTGAAATATCACATAGATGATACATTCATGGTAGTGGGCATACATGATAGCAAACTTGACATTGGATACCACATAAATAAAGTAATACTACTCATTGTAGTGGGACATTATGATAACATGATAGATTCATATCATCATTACTTTGTACATGAGCATAGAGGCATGATAGTAGTAGAGTACTTTACTTTACTTCAGTTGTTTATTACCTGCATTTTATTTCAGCAGTTATACTATCTTATGCCTCAGTTGACCTAGTGGTGTCTCGGCGGCTTACCCACTGGGAACTATTGTTTAATAGTTCTCACCCCATTTGGATTGTTGTTTTTCAGAGCCATCCGCAGCGGGAGGGGCTCGGGACCGTGGCAAGGGGTTATCGCATAGCTAGCTAATCCCCGTCGCACCACTCAAGGTGGTTACAGGGCACATTTTCTTTTGTTTTTGTTGGAGAGGTGTTGGTGTATTTTAGCATAGAAACCACCCGTGTATTTTGATAGGTTGTATTTGAGAGGACCACATTTGTATATTGGATTTTAACTTCTTGTATGATAGTTGTTATCTACTTTCCTCTTTTATGTATAGTTTAGTTGTGTTGTGCTCTGATTACTAGTAGGATGTGTATATTGCTTCCTTTCCGCTTTGTTGTTGTAGACGCCTTGTGTGTACCGGGGGTACCTTGTGCACACTGCGGGTCTGTGCACGTGCCGGGTAGGCTTCCGCTGGGGCCTGGGGCGTGACAAGCTGTTTGTATTTTTTTTGGTGAGCTGGGAGAGACAGATGTACTATTTTTACATATGTACTATATTTTATTTCCAGCTTCAGTCTGAGATGTATTAGTTTTTAGTTCAGCTCTGTTTTATGCTCTTTTTATTATCTCTTATATCAGAGCAGGTTTCTATCACTTCGTGTATGCGGGAAATATCGTGTGCACGGCGGATCTGTAGACGGGCCCGGGTTCTGGTTTACACCCGGGGCGTGACACACCCTCCGCGGCAGCGGCCACGGCAGAGCAGGAGGTCCTAAGTTTGAGTCCCGCCATGCTCCTAGTGTTATTTAATTTTTTCTCATTTAATTAAGCCTACGTCATGGGTCAATTAAAAAGTCTCGAGCCCAGACGTGAGAAGTGTTGAATATAAAATATATAAACACCGTTCTATACTAGCTAAAGTTTTTGGAGAATAACGATTGTTTCATATTATTTAACATAGTATCAGAGCAGGAGGTCCTGAGTTTGAGTCATGTTAGGCTCCTCTCTCTCTCTCTCTCTCTCTCTCTCCACCGACGAAGAGCGAAACCCTAGCTAGCGATGTTAATGGCGACCATGTCGCGGAGCCAGACCCTAACCGTAACCGTAGGAAGTGGCGATGAAGGAGGAGCAGAAGGAGAAGGATCGATGGAGAAGACGAAAAAAAAAGAGACCTATGCTGAAGAATGAAACTCTAGCTACCGATGTTGATGGCGATTCCATTTTGCGAAGCGAAACCCTAACCCCAAAGAGGCGGAGACGAAGATTTGCAGATCTAAAATTGGGAGGTAATTATCTTTATTTCTCGATTCTAATACTACAAGGATTTGCAATTCAAATCGAATTATATTTATTTGACTACATTGATTCCTCCTACTCGAATTAGAATTAGTATTAGATTTATGGAAATAGATTATAAAGCCCCCTCTTTATCTCTTCGATAGTATTAGAATTATGGAAATAAATTATAAAGTCCCCTCTTTTGTCTCTTCGGTCCTACGCTCTCAAACCATAGTTACACTAAGCTGCTCTCTCACACAGTATCACATACACAATCACACACACATATGCTTCTTGATCCCACATATGGCCGAGGAGACGAGGAGAAACCCGGTGGAGAGAGAGATCTCCTATATTCGGAGTAGTAGCAGCGGCGCTAGTGAACCCTCTTCATCCATCGCTTCGTCTTGTCACTGCCGCCAAAGAGAAGACTAATGCGCAAGAAGATGCGCATAATAACGTGGAGTTATTCCCGATTCCGGAGGGTACTAGTGTTGGGAATAGTGAGAATTATGCGTTGGCGGCAGAGGAGAAGAGCAGGTGCTATATCTGCAAGAATGATTTCAAGACGAAGCACACGCTGTACGACCACATGCGGTTCCACCCAAGGGCCAGGAGAGGAGTGGTGCCACCCCCCGCGGCTGTTGCAGCGGTGGCGGCGGCAGCAGCAACGGCAAAGCAGGAGGTCTTGAGTTCTAGTCTTGCCAACCTCCTATCATTATTTAATTTTCTCTTATTTAATTAAGCCCACATTTTAGATTTATTAAAAAGTCTCGAACCTAGACGTGAGGAAGAGTGTTGAATATAAAATATATAAACACCGTTCTCTACTAGCTTAAGCTTTTAGAGAATAACAGTTGTTTCATATTACTTAACATGGTATCAGAGTAAGAGGTCCTGAGTTTGAATCATGCCAGGCTCCTAACATAATTGGTTTCCTCCTATTTAATTCAAGTCTACGTAATGGGCCTATTAAAAAGTCTCGAGCCCAAACGTGATGGAGAATGTTAAATATAAAAATATTAAAAAAATATCGTTCTTTATAGTTTAAACTTTTAGAGTACAACTATTGTTTCATATTATTTAACAATAGATATTAAGACAGAACAAAAAGAAATGTTATAATTTCTCCCAAGCACAAAAATGAATATGCACTTGTATCCTAAGCAGATACAAGTAGATCTACTAGCATGTTGATGTCTATCAAGAAAACACTTAAATATCCAATTTGTCAACTATTTCATAATTAATACAGTTAATCATAGTGAAAAATTTTCTTGCAAAGAATAATTTGAACTTTTGGCATGTATAATGTTAAAAACTCTTTGCTCTCTGTTGATAATTGAAGAATATCAAAGCAGGTAACGAAAAGCATTTTATGCCTTTTATCTCATATTCTTATATTTTTGCCATATTCAATCTATGCTGTATCTTATGTTTCACTATATGTATTATTTTATGTGAACTGCATTTGCACCGGCCTGTAGACGTGCCTTGTCTCAAAAGCTCTATGTGGTACTTGGAAGTTCGTAAACAATTTCAACCAGTACCACATAATGGCCTTTTTCCACTAATGTGTCAATGACATTAAGACCTTCGAAATATACTTGAACAATCAAGCATATACAATATTAAGCTTCAGCATACCTGAACGGCAGAAACTTGAATGTATAGAACTGCTGCCGATATGAATCTATCCTCTAGACATGTTAATGAGGACTCCCACAAATCCGCATTAGAAGAAGGTGAATGGGTAACTCGTGGTTTTATCACGTTGAAAGCATCAATGCGGAATCCTGCTAATCCAGGCACAGTAGGTGACAGATACTGCTCGAGAATGAGATCGTTATTCGTTAACCTTTCAGCTTCGACGGGAATCTAGAAGAGTAAAGGGATAGTTACTAGTCTGAATCACAATTTTTCTACATATTATTTATCATTATAACATCAAAAGGTGTAATATTTTTACTCTAAATCGACTCAATTGTGGCGGTCTATCCAAGAAACTTCTCAATCTCATCATTTCAGGGCCTTGTGTTGACATATCCTGGCCAGCATTCCTACTCAGAGATCTGCCAAAAACAACAATCCGTTTCGCATGGATGGAAGAATTATTTGTCTCGACCACATTCATTGAAGACGTAGTTTCTGGAAACGAGTTTTCATCAAGTGATAGAAGATTAAATTCTTCATTAAAGTTAGCTGCGCTAGAACCAAGCTGTGGAATAGTCAATGTCATCCAAATGATGCGGCAACGTATAGGATTTGGAAAGTAGAATTCAATGTTCCTTGGTACATCATTCATACTACTAGACTTTTCCGGCCCATAAAGATGTGGAGAGGACGTTATTAGCTCCTTTACATCCCATTTACCAATGAATGAACGCTCCTCCCTATGTATTTTATTGCTTGCCCATATCTGTACCTGTAAAAGAAAAAAAAATGACAACTGTGAACCTGATTCTATTCTTTATAGAAAAGAACGAAAGATTCAATAGATGATGATTGGTGCTAAAATGTCCAAGGATGCACGCCAAAATGGATAAATTCACATAAAATACAAAAAAAATATAGAAAGTGATGTGATATAGACCTGTGAACCTGATTCTATGCATTATAGAAAGGAACGAAAGATTGAGCAGATGATGAATGATGACAAAATACCCAAGGATGCACGCCAAAATGGATAAATTCGTGCAAAATACTTGTAAAATACATAGAGTGATGTAATCTAAATCAGAAATAAATATGTGTTCTGCAAAAATATAACCTAAGAAGTAATGTCAAGGTAGTAAGCAAATACAAAATATTTCAGCATGAACAGGCAAATTATTTCAATCATCCAGAAAACTAGTAATATTAACTAAACATCTGCATGGAATGTCTCAATAGAAAACAGAAGGTTAAAAAAAAAAGAATTAAAGTCAACCTATAGGTTGTATTAATGGAGGCCTCACAAGATTTTTTCCTATCAGAATCAGTCAAAGTTTCACTATCTTTTATTCCAAGTCATGCGTTCGTTTCAGTGAACTCAACATCAAATTGAAAAATAATTTTAGTAATTGAAAATTAGTTATGTAACAGTGCAAGTTGAAATTGTCTTTAATTCCTAAAGACAAAATCACTTAAACAGATGAACTGCTCAAAAGAAGTGCACAAAAAGAAAAGTGAAAAGTTCATAGGTACTGATCAAAAACTCAAAATTAGTGGATCTATATCAAATGACCTATGGTTGCAGCAGTCTGTACTTTTCACCAAAAAAGCATCCAATGCCGACACAGTGATATCAGATTGATAGCATCGTACAAGACCCATGGTGGTGGTCTGTGCCCCCGAACAATGCCTAGCAAATCAAGAAAGGCTAATCTTTCAAACATGGGGCAAAAACTACTGAATTGTGTACAAACTCGCTAATGCAAATATCAAAAAGTTGTCAAAAGAATAGGTGGCATACTCAGTGATACTGATACTCAAAGATAATAGATGTTTTATACCCACAAACTATAATAAAAAGTTGAAGTTGGAAGTGCCAAGCCAATTGGTATGGATAGGTAGCATACAGGATTTTGTTATGGCATAGAAGTTACCCCATACCATTTCACACTATTCTTGCCATCCAAAAACCCCTCTTTTTGAGAAGGCCTCAACCTTAAATAGAGATCTAGAAAACATCTTGCATTTATCTCGAGTTCATTCATTATTCTTACCTTAAACTCCCATAAAGAAGAAAAATCAACACCTATCCATGCTTCATTTCTTGTGGATTTGAGAGGTGGGTTGAGGATTTGGTGTTAATGGAACAGCGACACAGACAATATCAGCTATCAAAGGATACTGCGAAGCATCAAAATGGTGATTGCAAAGGGTAGAACTTGATCAACTATGTCGATGTTATGATTAGAGGTGGGTAAACAACTTGAAAATTCTAATTTTGCCAATGATCTTCATCAATCCTGAGTCACATGTTTTTCCCTTTATTTAAGTCTTTTCCACACAAAAATCCGGTATCTCTTTACATTACTTTCTTATGTCAATTTGTGTTTGAGTATCCTATTATTTCGATGCTTGGGTGATCTACATTGAAATATGTCTACATTTAGCACTCTTTAAGTGTAATTGTCTGGATCAAGGCAAACTTTCTTTCCTAAATTAAATAGCATCTTCGACAACAACAATATATCTATTTTAAGAATAAACAGCAATACCATTTAAAAGAAATTTTGAAGGAGAAAGAAAAACGAGGTAGCAACTATATACATGAGATTTATAGCTGCAGTAGAATTTAAAGGGAAGTTTGGCAATAGCAGGAAAGAAAGTACGGTAACAGCAGCAAGAAAGAAGATAAAACAATAATAGAAGAAAAGGAAAAAGGAGAAAACAAGGGATAGTGATAGATACGAAGAGGACACAGAAATGGAGCTATAGAAGACCAATCCACGGACAGAAACATGAAGGCTAGCTCCTGGATGGAACAACAAGATTCAAAAAAATAATACCAGGAAGTTTTCCAGTTCAAAACCATCATGACATACTAGAGAGTAAAAGACAAGTTTCCATTTTTTCATTATAAAAAGAAGTTCCATAACGCTTATTAAAAAGTTTCCCAAAGTCGGAAAAGCTTAGTTTACTAGTTCAGCCAAACAAAAAGATCAGTCATTTAAAGGAAGCGGTCACTAAATAATATCATGGGCCAAAAATATATGCAACCAACTTGGACTACGAGGGTTTCCAGATTAGCATAACATTAGCCTAGAAAAAGACTGCTAAAATTTACATATATAGTGACAAGAAAGATGGACAACTAGCTAGAGCTAAATAGCAATGGGCGACCTGTCACATCAGGCGTACAGTCGACTTCTCTGTTTTCACCAGGTCTATTCGTCCCACGGATAGCTACTTGTACGGTTCTTTTTTTGTGATTACCCAATCGTCAAGCTGTCTAGTTTTCTGTTTTTGTATACGACAATTCCACTAAGACTACAGTTTCCTAGTTAAAAGTAATCTTTGTTAGACGTTGATCCTTTAGAGTTTAGACTCAAAGCAAGTCGTAATTCGTGAGAGATTTCAGCAAAGAGATCATTTCGTTTCTACCACTAGCTCTATCACAAGGGGTTTATTCCCAGAGAATAGAGTAAATCAGAAGGTGGCCATCCTTAAAATTTGTATGAAAATCTTGTTCTATTTGTGGAGGTTGAAGAAGAATATTGCTAAGCCTCAAAAATATCACAATTGTGAACTGGGAAGAGCATGTGGTATTCTTCCGCTGAATACCCAATGTATTTGCGAGATAGCAACACATCAAACCAAAGCAATTACCAAATCATTAATGCTAATTTGATTGACTTATATCTCACCAAACATTTGCTACCAAGCGAGAAAAACCACATGAGAAGCTTCATAGCCAAGATTGAGACCAAAGTTATCAAAAATAGCAAAGATCTATGTCAAGAATAACAGTTTAGATTCTTACAAGAAAGACAATAGCTAAAGAAATTATTCCAAAGTATATATTACAAGAAAGAAAAAATATATTTCAGAAAATAAAGGAGCATCTAGAGCAAAGCAATGAAACTCTTACAATTGGGCAGTCGAACTTCGTATAACCGCATGAACTGACAATTATGGCAACCCCAGAAACATCAGATAAACTACCAAGAACAATTGAAAATTCAACTGAGGAAAGACTAGATGGAGCTTTCCAATAAGAATGCTGTTCTCCAAAGCCAAGAGGAGATAATAATGAAAATAATGGTTCAGAACCTGCAGCTGTCTCCACCTATAAAACAGAATGAGTGAATTATGCACACGAGACTGCAAACATACTACTGTAAACTAAGGCAGGTATAGTTTAATGGTAAGCATGCACTGAAATGACACAAGCAAGAAAGAAGAAGAATTTGGTTACAGGGTAATGTAAATCCAGCTTGCTCACTGAGACCAAATTTGCATTTAGAGGGCAGACTACAAACTGACATACAACTGTAAACTAAGGCAGGTATAGGTTAATGGCGAGCATGCACGGAAATGACACTAGAAAGAAGAATCATTTGGTTACAGGGTGGTATGCAAATACAGCTTGCTCACTGAAAGCAGATTTGCATTTACAGGACATATAACTGGAAAAAATCTTTTTGAATATTTCCTAGGTTGCACAGGCAAAGGTGAGTTTGCAATTATACACTATTTTATGTGATTAGAAAATAGGCTCTTATTGAACAGAATAGATTATAAACGAAAAACAATAAGGAAGAAACAGAGGGAATTTACTGATCACTGTAGATATCAACTTTAGAATATACATCACTACAAAAAACTTTCATTAAATCCACTCACACTACAAATGCTACAAATGAAACAGATATGACAATACAAAGTGATTTGATTTCAACAAATTCAAGGTCTTTCCATAAGAGAACAATAATTTGTTTGCATAGATTGGCCACTTGATGGAATACTTTAAAAAGAATAAGCAAAACATTTTAATAAAAAATGGAGTTACTCCAAGTAAGCAAGTAAATATTGTGAACACCAAACATCTTCAAGGATGCATCAACAATGGGTGGAATTGATAAAGCTACGACGAAGCACTTAGACATTAAATAAGCTTTTATTATAATGTTTGTTAATCATATAATATATCAAACTGGATGAAAATAGCTATTGAAATGTCTGGATACTTATTTCAACAGAAATAAGGTATCTATATTACTTTCTTGAAGTTGAATATCATTTACAAAACTCAGCTGTGAACTAAAAGATGTGACAATTAGCATCCATGTAAAGCAGAATAAATGATTAGGCTCCATTTGGTTCAGGCCTTCAGGGATAAAGCAGGGATAACTATTCCGCCAAACGGTGTGTTTTTTGGCCAGAATATTTTATCCCGGTCTAACCATGCTATTTCTAGTTATCCGGGAATAGCTTGGGATAAACTATTCCACCCTTTTGGTGAAATAGTATTATTCCAAGATTTAATTCTAAACTTTATTAAGATTACAAATTGAATCAAAACTAAGTTATGTAGACATAATTTATTATATATTATAATAAATTATTTTTATTATAAAATTAGTAATTGTATCTATTAATACATATTGTTTATATTTAAATATTGTAATAACTTATACTTAAATATTATAATAAATTATTTTAATAACAAAATTTTTTATTAAATTATATTTTATATCAAATTCAGCCATCACGTTTTTTAATCAAACACAATTTCAGTTATTCCTAAGAATAATAGCATTACAAACCAAACACAATTTTACTTGAATTCCTGACTTCTCCGAAAAAATAAGCTATCTCAGGAATAAAAAAATTTATCCTAATGTTCATTCTCTCCGAAACAAATAGGGCCTTAATGAATGGATAAAAATTAAAAAAAAGGTGCTCCCTCGATCCATAAAGATGTCAGCACCAGTTCATGCATCTCAAAATATTTTGAACAATAGCTGCTGCTTTACTGCTTTAAAGATTCAATAAAACTACAGCAGTTTGAACATCATGAATGAATAATTCTTGCATTTGGAGTAACAGATCCATTATATTTATTCAACTTTTCTCATTTGCTACACAGAAAAACTTGAGATTACCGTATTTAATAGACTTGCATTCGGAAATTCAGCAAGGGACTCAGCTCCATTTAGTAGCTTTTTCAATTGCATCTGGCCACTTGCAATACCCTGCAACGAACCAGATATTCTACTAAATTCTTGTCCAACAACTTGATCCAGAGCTTTGCATGCTGCACTATCTGCCCTATTTTTTCTCCGCAAGCTACTCAGAACCCTGACATAGTCAACATACAATGCATGAAGGATAACATCGCTGCAACATCTTTTGCATATAACTCCATCTTTAAGGCCTGAAGTATTGTTAGAGACTTCACATTGTGCACCATAGATAGATCCACTTGGGTTTGATAAGCTGCTATAGATTTTTGCATCTTTGAAATTGTTACTAAGTAGAAGAGAAGCTCCCTTCCCAGCACAGCAGATTTTGCAAGCTGTTCGTTCACACTGAGAACACTCCAGTAACAACGGTGAGCTTGTGCTTGAAGAATTAGTGAACGAAAATTTAGATGAAGTACCAGCACGAACTTCACACTTTCCACCGGAACAGATTTCACCAAATTCATTGATATTCCAAAAGTCCACAACACTGTCATCAACTATGTCAAGCCCTATGGAAGCATTGATCTGATCTTCAAGAGCGGCATGGCCCAATAATGCTAGGGTATCAGCATAGTTACATAACCTCAGTATGTATGAATCATCTACTAAGAAATTCGGATTTATCGTGGCTGGATCGATACTGATAGATAGCAAACCTCTGTCTCTTTCAGCAGCAGAAAGATTCAAGCGAAGACGTTCAATCTCAAGCTTCATTGCTTGCTCAAATGAAAGTTTCCTCCCCTAAAGAGAATGTTTGGTGATAACAAAATTAGATGTTACTGGATGATAGAATACAAACTAACAGTTTTGCAGGTATATGGTCTACCATAAAACAAAAGTACGAAAATTCATCAGATAGCTATTTATCACATCTCAAAATATTTTCAGAGGGACTTGGACAAATTTGTGAATACATGCCAAATAATAATGCATGCGTACAAAGATAATATTATCAAAGGCAAAAGATAAATAGCAAACTTGAACAAAAAGACATGCAGCTTCATCATCGTAATCTCCGAATCTTTGGCTAATAGCAACTATGTAGCCAAATAGATGAATACATACACTATATACAAGTTTAAGCTAGTGAGACCCAAATAACTTGGATCTTAGACTAATTTATCATGCTCTAAATATTTTTCAGTGAAAACTGTGATTTTTATGACTGAGATTTTGGGTATGTCTCCATAAATATGTTGTCTCATATAATTCAAATGTATATATATATATATATATATATATATATATATATATATATATATATATATATATATATATTATATATATATATATATATATATATATATATATAGAGAGAGAGAGAGAGAGAGAGAGAGAGAGAGAGAGAGAGAGAGATTTCGGCTACTATGCTATCGACAGCACCAAGCACTTTGTGCTATTAAGTTTTCCACCATTATATCTACCCTTTTGACCATTTCCACCCCTTAGATCAGACTATTCAACCAACCACCCACTAAACCTTAGGGAACCACTATCATCCTAACCACACATCTCTTAATCCAAGGGCCAAAATTCTAATAGCACCAATGACTTGGTGTTGTCGATAGCATAGTAGC
>CM054941.1:15446664-15628086 GCA_029168755.2 Tillandsia fasciculata
ACGATCGGCACCGTTGAACATGATCTAGACTATTTAAACTATTTGGAAATCAAATTTCAAATCTTTTCGACATCATTGACCTAATGATCGAAAGGTTGCAAAATTTATAATTTAAATGGTCGATATAAGGCGTTTGCTTGTTAAATGATGTAAAGAAATATAAATTAATTGAATTTTGGTTAGAAAAGTTTTTAAACGGTCTAAAATAAGATTTGTAGTCTTGATCTCGATTACAATAATCCTATAATGATTTTTTGAACGATATTTATTTTTAGCCGTTCATTTTTGCGTCCACTTGATGCACGAGCATAGTTAGTTAATTTACGAATTATTCGCGAATTATTCGCGAATTATTGAAAATCCGAATTAAACGTGCCGTTTCCGATTTTTTCCAAAAATTCGGAATAATTCGTGAATTTTTGAATCAAAAAGTATTATTCGCGAATTATTCGCGAATTACGAATTTTTGGATGAAAAATTTGTTCTTTTTCAAAGAAAAAAAAATAAAAAATGCCCCATCGTTAAAGATAAATGTGCCACGTCTTACGAGGGTAATTAATGATGCACTAGATATTATCCCTAGGAAGAAATGCCCCGTCGTTTCCCGCACTGGTAGGGCAATTAATATTTACTTTTAAGTTTTAATTAATTTAATTTTTTTTTATTTTTTTTTAATATTTTAGTCATTATTTATTTTATTTTATTTTTTGACGGGAATAATTTAAAATTATATTATTTTTTTTATTCTAAATGAATATTTTATTTATTTTTAAAATAAATTGATTAAATTATTTTAAAAAATTATAATTGTTTATACTAATAGTATAAATATTTTAATTTTTTTTAATTTAATAGCCGAATTTTTTATACTGAATTTTTAATTAGTGAACGTATTATTTCCGTATAAATCACGTATCCGAATAATTGACGAGCCCGTTTTTTAGCCGAATTTTTCAACGAATTTTAAAATTATAATACGAATTTTATCCGTATTATATCCGTACCGAATTTTTGCCGAATCCGAATTAACTAACTATGTGCACGAGAGAACAATATTGGAAAAACATAAAAATTGATTTATAGATATTTTCAGTGGTCTAGATCATGTTCAACGGTGTCGATCGTTGATTCGGAAACTCCATCATCGAAAACAAATGGGTAGCAACAGGACCCGTTTGCTACCGATAGTATTCTAGCTTAACTTCATGTATATATATAAATATCAAGGAGTAAAGTGCCGTGGCACGGGGGCCTGCTTTTGTCCGTTTGGCACGGTACGGCAAGGGTACGCTTCCGTGCCGACACATGGCACGCGTGCGTGTCAATGAATACGCATGATGTAACGACCCGGACCACAAGCAATAATAACTTGTTGGGCCCAAACCACAGCCCAAAATGCTTAAGCCCAGTTATTATTACTAGTGTCCATGTCTCATATAAACTCAATCACAATTCCATCCATATCCGATGTGGGACTATTGGGGGCGTCACAGACTCCCCCCGTTTAGGCCTGATGTCCTCGTCAACCCAAACACACACAGCAGCCCAAGATCACCAGGCGATGTGAGACTCGTCTCGCTAACCCTGTCATCTAGACCCAGGCTCAGCTGAGACTCGCCGCACACTTCCGGCTAGTTATTGGCTCTGATACCAAATGCAACGACCCAGCCCACTAGCAATAATAACTCGTTGGGCCCAAACCACAGCCCAAAATGCTTAAGCCCAGTTATTATTACTAGTGTCCATGTCTCATATAAACCTAATCACAATTCCATCCACATCCGATGTGGGACTATTGGGGGCGTCACAGACTCCCCCGGTTTAGGCCTGACGTCCTCGTCAGCCCAAACACACACACAGCAGCCCAAGATCACCAGGCGATGTGAGACTCGTCTCGCTAGTCCTGTCATCTAGACCCAGACTCAGCCGAGACTTGCCGCACACTTCCGGCTGGTTATTGGCTCTGATACCAAAAATTTTGACACTGATTTTTGAATTCAGGGCGTGACAGATTTGATGGTATCAGAGCAATAGGAATACGATGTCTAGATTTGGCTAGGAACGAACCCTAGGATGACCTGTGTCTACGAGAGAGCGTTGGGTAATGTTCTAAGTCTTGTAGTTAGAAATAGAAGTTGTGGGTCGGTTGTACTGAAATCCATCCTCGGTTGTTGCAGTTATGGCTCGCACCAGGCGTGGTGTTGGTGGCAGGCGTGGAACTGGCATTGGTCGGGGGGTTGCCCAAGCATCTGCTGAGAGTCGGGGCCCTGAAATTCCCGACAGAATGCAACGGTTTGAGGAACAGCTTGCTGCTATGGCTAGAATGATCCAACAATTTATGCAGCAGCAGGCTATTGTTCCCGCTGCACCTGTGCTACCTGCCGCACCACCAGCCCCTGAGTCTGAGGGACTTCCTGTTCCTCCTGCACCTGTACCGCCGGTTGTGCCCGCTGCTCCTGAAGCTGTTGCTACGGCTGGGGTTGCTCCTAGGGTTGCAGGGGGTGGCAATCCTGTTCCTGAAGTTGGATTGGCCGCTCAACCTGTTCAACTTGATGCCCCGGAGGATCCCAAGGCGGCACACAAAGCGGAAAGGATGAGGATCAAGGGGGTATTGTTGGAGTTCAACAAGTTCAAGCCCCAAGAGTTTACTAGACGAGAAAAAGACCATTGGGCTGTCGAGCAGTGGTTAAACCATATGGAAAAGCTATTTCGAGATTTGGTTACTGAGGAGCAAGATAAGGTAACACTGGGGGTACACTGCCTTGGTGTCAGTGCGAGTATGTGGTGGTTCCACTACAAGCACGAGAATTTTGCTGCGGATGCACCTAAGCCTACATGGAGTCAATTTAAGGCGGCATTATACCATCGCTACCTTAAGGAGACAACAAGGGAAACTCTAGAGCGAGAACTTGAAACAATCCGCCAAGGAGTCCGCACTTTGCGAGAATATGAGGAGGAATTCTCTAGGATCGCTGATTTGGTGCCCCGAGCAGTACAAGATGAGAGGCGCAAAGTCAGGCTGTTCACCCAAGGTTTACGGCCTGAGATTCGTCGTCAACTGTCATCTCACTTAATCGTCAACTACGACGATTGTATTGAGCGATGCCTGTCAATTGAGGCAGATGTGGTGATCTCTCGTGCTGAGCGGGAGGCCATGGATAAAGGAAAGGGGAAGAAGCGATCTTTTTCAGGAAATGGGGAAGGGTCATCTGGATCCAATTGGAGGCCCCCTAGACCACCAAAAGGTCAAAACCAAGCGGCAAGTTCTAGAGGGAGTAATCAGCAGCAGAGGTCAGGACCTTGTATTTTCTGTGGAGCTGATCACCGACCTTACACCTGCGGTCTGCGCCATGGAAAGTGCTATCAGTGTGGCCAGCCCGGGCATATCTCTGCAAACTGCCCGCAAAGATCTGCTCCGGCTCTGCCAGTGTTATCAGTACCACCTCTTGCTGCTAGGCCTTCTGCGTCCACCCAGAGTGTGGCTGCTTCTAGTCGTCGTCCACCACCACGCCAAGCTGAGGGATCGCGTCAGGTGTCTGGTGGTCGAGTCTATGCTCTGACCCAGCAAGGAGAGCCATCGGGGGAAGGCCCGTCAGAAGTCTAAGATGTTAGAACAATAAAATTATAATAAACAATGTTTTGGGTTTGTTTTAAAGACTTTAGAAATGTTTTGTAAAGTTTCGGGGACGAAACTTCTTAGAAGTTGTGGGTAATGTAATAATCTAGAAAATTAAAGACTTTAGATTTGCTTTTGAAATTTATGAAATTAGTAATTTTGGCAAAAATTGGAAAATAGTAGAGCAATAGTGGCCCTAAAATACCGACTTTTGATCGGAGCCTGATCTCGAAAATCCGAGATCACCATTGCGATCGTCTCGTTGAAACATGAAAAGTTCATATTCACTTGTCGACGATCTGACGGTCGGATCTTCCGTAAAACAGCGAAGAAGAAACGGGTCCCACAACTTAAGTTGTGAATAGTTACCCCTATTTTTAAATCCCCTTTTGACCACTAACGGCCGTTTCGCCGTCTGGAACCCTGACATAGGGGTATGAGTAGTCAATCCTAGCTAATTTCGACATTCTGAGTACAATGGCACTGACGGTTTTCGCGTTTGGCGACCCGGGTGCATCGGAGTGCGTGCAATGTACCGCACTTTACCGAACTTTATGGCCCGAGATTTTACTCGAGCGTCAAACCAAGCAGACAAATACGCTACTTGATAGGTCTCGACGAGCCGGACGTCGTGGCGAAGTCCGTTTTTCGTTTCGACGATCCGTTTGTCTCGAAATGCGTGAAAAGCATTGAAAAAGGGGGTAATTTCGCAAAAGTGCTTATATTTTATGTACCAAAAATTAAGAGAAAATTAGGGTAGGGTCCTGTCAGCCTAAGCTACCTACAGGAGGGACCCTAGAGTTGAGGGATAAGTGTGTGGGGGGTTCTTTGAAAATTTGCAAAATAATGCAAAAGAATTTCAAGTTGGCAGTTGGGCTTCATCGTGGGTGGTTACACGAGGAAGGCTCTTGGGATTTCTAACTCCCAAGAGTTATTCCTCATAACCCCGGGTACTGTGGAGGTCGTGGGACACAACCCTTTGGAGGAAAACCGAGAGAGAGAGAGGAAAGAGAAGTTGGAACCAAACCTTTCCAAAGTGGGATCTGGAGTTCCTGAGGTGTTTCCCTGTACCTGAGGATCTTTCTGGGTGCTTGCCGAGGTCGCGCGAAGAAGGAGAAGGATTACCGGCTTCTTCCTTATCTTCACCAACTCCGGCGAGGTAAGCCCACTTAAACCGCTGGATGTTTGAGCCTTAGACCTTTAGCAGTAGACTCCTTAGGACCTAGGCATGCTTCGTGCCAAGCCCCGAGCCCCCATGCACGTTGGTTGGCCGGCGGGAGAAAAATCTCGCCGGAAACCTAAGGAAGCTCCGCCTCGGTTGTTCTCTTCAACCAGTGGACCAAAATGAGCCAAAGTTGGTAGGCACGGACTGTAGGGGATGAGGATCAACCTCACCAAATTTGGTGGAGTATGATCGAGCAGATCAATGGCAGTTTTGTGCCCTAGTTTTCGGGAAAATTACACTTTGGCCGAGCATCTTGCTCCGGCGCCGGCGAGCCCCTCCGACGCCGGCCACTTGCCCAGAACTCTTCCTGGGGGTGAGGGGATCTCAACCATGCACTTGCATGGCATCCATGCATCCCGAAAACTCGGCGGCCATGGTTGACCCGAAATTTGGATCAAATCGCGGCCGCCGGTGTTTCCGGCCATCTTCGGCCGGGATGGGTTGGTCCAGAAGCTTCCTGTGATTCATTAGAAGCTTTCCATCCAAGTTGGAGGGCTCCATTTAGCCTCTGGGAAAATTCACCATTAGAGGTGAAAGCTCCAAACCGAACTTTTCTCCTCCGTCGCTGCCGCCGTGCCCTGTCGCCGGGCACGGGATCAGGTAGGTTTGCTTTGAGTTTTGGGGATTATTGGTGCAAGTTGTTGAGTCCCAAATGTCTTGGTTGAATGGCCGCGAAATTCGAAGCAAATGCCTCATCTTTCTCCTTGTGCCCGCGGCTAAGTTGTGGAGCAAAGTTGCTCCAAGTTGCTGGAAATACTCCTGCAATTTAGAGGAACTTTTCCTTCCATGTTAGAGTGTTTTTGGTGCAGAGTAGGCTGGGAACCAACTCGGGTTTTGGGTTGTATACTTGTATGAATAAGATGCACACAGGGTGTTTGTGGAAATGTCACGGAGAATAAAAAGTTGGAGTTAGGCTTCGATTTAAATGTGAAAGTTGTTTCAAAACATTCCCTGAGCTTGATGCTCACTTCAGATCAAAATTGATCTGTGTGGATTAATGTTTGGAGCTTTGTGAATGTTGTATGCAGGCTTGGTCATGGAACGGACGGAACGTGCCGCCCGTGCCGCACGATACCCACGAGGGTATCGCGCTCGCGGGTATCAAGGCACGGGGGGGTGCTGTGGCACCCACCCCCCTCTACCGTGCCCCCATACGTGCCGCCCGTGCCGCAGCGGCACGGGCAGCACTTGAAACCCTAATTTAAAATAATATTTTATTCAAGTATATTCTGCGTATCGTATCCTAAAAGTTTTAGGAATTGCCGTATCACCGTATTCGTATCGTGTCGAATCCGTATCTGTGCAACATAGATAGAGACCTCCGTGCTATAAAATTGTTTCCGATGTTGAGACTTCCGAATCGATGATTGGCACCGTTAGACTTTATCTAGATATTTGAAATACGTAGAAAATAAATTTCACAATTTTTCGAGATTATTTACCAAGTGATCGAAAAGGCTCAAAATCAACTGCTGAAAATAAAAATCTCACAAAATATGATGGTATGATATTAAAATTTTAGATCAAAGATATTGATCTTATTTTATATAGTATAAAGAATTTTCTATCAAAATTTCACGTCGTTTAGATATTTCTATACCGTTAAACTTGCAAACGGCTCACCACGACCATTAAAATTATTAATTTTGAACCCCTTCGATCACTAAGCAACTGATATCGAAAAATCGAAAAATTTATTTTCTAGGTCCTTTAAATACTCTTAGATCAAGTCTACGGAGTCGATCGTCCATTCGAAAGTCCCAACATCGAAAATGACTTGGAAGCACGGAGGCCTCCGTGCTTCTAAAAGCACATATATATATGAGTCTGGCTATTATGCTATCGATAGCACCAAGTTCTATCCCTTAATCATTTCCATCTCTTAGATAATACTATTTTCCCAACCACCTACTAAACCCAAGAGGCCCACTATCATCCTAACTGCACATTCCTTCATCCAAGGGTCAAAAAATCTAATAGCACCAAGTACTTGGTGCTATCGATAGCATAGTAGCCTAGTTCTATATATATATATATATATATATATATATATATATATATATATATATACACACACACACACACACACACACACACACACACACTGTTGAACATGATCTGGACTATTTAAACTATCTGGAAATCAAATTTCAAATGTTTTCGACATCATTGACCTAATGATCAAAGGGTTGCAAAATTTATAGTTTTAATGGTCAATATGAGACATTTGCTCGTTCAACGGTGCAAAAAAATTTAAATCTGGACAAAAAAAAAATTTAACTATTTAAAACAAGATCTATACTCTCAATCTTGATTACAATACTCCTATCATCACTTTTTGAAAGATATTCATATTCAGCTGTTCATTTTTGTGTCCACTTGATGGAAAAGAAAAGAATATCAAAAAAGTCTGAAATTTAATTTCTAGATAGTTTAAATGGTCTAGATAATATTTAACGGTGTCAACCGTCGATTTGGAAGCTCTATCATCAAAAACAAATGGGTGGCAACGGAGTTCGTTTACTACCGATGGTATTCTAGCCTATATATATATATATATATATATATATATATATATATATATATATATATATATATATATATATATTTATTGTTGAGGTCGAAATTTTCGCTAATTAAGAAAGTGACACGTGGCGTGTACCATCGGCTAAGGATACCAGCTGATAGGAGTTTGAGTCGACAAAGGAAGATCCGTGCCTTGACCAAGACCAATTTCAGCCGAAGGCAAAGGGGCCACCTCAATCGAATGACGAAAGAGGCGAGGCTAGGGTCAACTGTCGGCTGCTCGGGCCGCAAAAGGAAAGATCCTGGCAATGCCGACAGTGCAACCGCAAGGAGTTGCACCGCCAGTGGCAATTTACCAAGCGACACCGCCGCTGGGGGCAACACAGCCGCAAGTAGCCCCGTACCAGACAGGAGCGAGGCCGATAGGGCAAAACATCGGCCAACAACCAGAGAACTACTGGGGGACTCCTCTGCCTCCCCCGCTGCCGTTCATCCAGCCTCAAGCTGGGGGCAGGCGCGATGGGCAGGTCCCTCCACAGGGATCGCCTCAGTAGCAGGTTGGCCATTACAGGCCGCCACCTCCACTAGCACAGTCGGCGGCCCCGTACCTCAAGCTGGGCTCGCCGAAGTGGCTGGGGGCAACAGGTCCCTCCAGAGGGACCGCCTTAGAATCATGCCGGCCAATACGGGCCACAACCTCCACCAGCGGCCCCAGCACCTCAAGTAGGGCTCGCCGATATCCATGCCCATGTAGAGGAGATCATCCGTAACTCCTACGGCACCGATGCTAGGCCAACAATGCGGCCAGTGTTCAGGTCTCCGTATCCCGCTTACATCGATACGGATTACATGTACCCGGCTAACTGGAAAATGTCGAAGTTCGACAAGTTCTCGGGAGAAGAAAATGAGAACACGATCGAGCACATTGCTCGATACACGGCCCAGTGCCGAGAGGCGGCCGCAAGCCCATTCCTAAAGATGAGGCTTATCAGTACATCGTTAACCAAGGCAGCGTTCTCATGGTACACGAGCCTGCGTCATAACTCAGTCCGGGATTGGGACGAGTTGGAGGCGAAGTTCCATGAACTTCCAAAGCTGATCAGACACAAAAGCCTTCCTCATAACGCTTACTCGTTCAATACTTCCAAAGCTGATCAAATCTTCGATCGACTGCTCCAAGATGGGAGGATCCGACTCCGGGAGGGTCAAACGATTTCCCCATTCGAAGAGCTCCGGAAGCTTTAGTATTGTAAATGGCACCATTCGGGGAGCCACCGAACAGGCGATTGCACGGCCTAGATGAAACAGATCCAAAAGGAGATCGATAAGGGTCGGCTTATCTTTGCCGACCACGAAAATAGCAATATTAACCCTTCTCCCCCGCAAGTAAACATGGTGGACACGAAGGGAAAGAAGCCGGCGTCGGAATCTGAGTCCCTCGAAAAAAGGATCCCGGCGAGTAGCATTCCTCGGCTCTACATGTGATGCAAGGCCGAGATGACCAGTGAAGACTGGGACGCACTCTTCCTCGGCATGCCCGAGGAGGTCAAGAAATGGTTCGCCTTCCCAGACATGAGCAAATGAGTGGGTCGTCGTGACCCAGCGCCGGATCAGCATTCGGTCAAGGGGTCGAATAAACAGCCCAAGGAGGAGAGCGAGTAGGACGAACAAGACCGAGCTATCCAACGGGTCCTAGATTATCTTTACGGCTGACCACGGCCGAGGCTGCGAATGAGCGGCCACAGGAGGCTAGGAGCCCCGCTGCAACAACAAAGCCCCTACCACGACCGCGAAGAAGGCCGAGGCCAGGGGGCACCCCTAGGAGTTTTCGGCCGAGAGGCCAAAAAAGGACGAAGGTATGGGCCACAGCTGCACCCATACCAAGGCGGGGCCCCGTGAGAGGTTTGGCCCAGCGGGCGGCTACCCCCGCGCATAGGACAAAAGCCCCGAGTCTCTTATCACGGAGACAACAGGCTGGGGGCACGGGCTACCCCCTTGGCACCTGACGTCGAATTCCCTTGGCTTACGACAGGGGAGGTTGACGCCTTGGCCATCCGCCTGGTAGAGCAGCTCAAGATCCAGCCATGGCCGAGACCATGGCAGAGGCGAGAGATCCTAAGGGAACACCTGAGGAAGGTGGACCCACCGACCGATAGGCCGCCGAACAGCAGCCCACCTCAGATGGACCGAACTGGTGGTATGGTTCGGCCATGACAAGGACATAAAAACGTCGGCAGCAACGAGCTCAAGCCAACGTGATGAGGGAAGCAGCGACGGCTCGAGGGCCGCGGCCTAACCCAAGTGAGGTACGACCCATGCTCCAGCCGTCATTTCGGCCGATGCGAAACAATTACGAGGCCGAGAGGTCAAGTGCACCGCCTCGAGCTGAACCTACCATGCCGCAGTTGCCAGCGAAAGAGCCGATGAGCGTCCGTCAGAAGCTAGAAGCCCAAATTCGAGCTCTCAAGATGATAATTTGGTGCGACGTCAACGCCTCGAGCAAGCTCGGCAAGCTCAGGCAACCTCGGCAATCGAGACATGGAGGTCTCGACTACATCTTCTGCTGAAGAAACCGAAGGAACAGGTGGAGAGAAACCTCGGACCGATGACAGTTCGGCCGAGATAGACCTGATAAGATCTGATCGAATGGATTATTGAATTGGGCTCTACCTGAGCCCGAAAGAAGAAGGCCGGCCAGGAGAAACTTTTCGGCTACCGCGGGCTCAAAGCCGAAAATAGACAAAGGCCACGATCAGCCAGAAAGGCCGAAAGTGAGCAGAATTGCCGAAGTTGTTCAGCCATAATGCTTCGAGGCAAAGTTGCTGGAATACGGCGATAAAAGTTTGTATAAACGGCTAAGAAATCAAAGCCGGTTACTTAAATTGAAATAAAGACACGATGTAAACCAGTTCAAAAATTTATGATATTACAATCCTGGTCAAATGTGTAAATACAAAAGTGTGCGGAAAAAAAGAAGAGGTCGTGTTCAGAATCTCAAGTTGAGAAGTTGCTCCCATTCGGCGTCAACCAGCGCCTACGAGCGTTGGGCCGCTTTCCTCCGTCGCTTCATTTCTGGATGCATGCTCAGAAGATCGCTGAGCCCATGACGGAGTGAGGCACCGAGGTTTGTTTCCGTCTGCAAATGAGCTCTAGCCGTGTCAATTGCCGCTTGATCTGCAGCAAGATCTTACTTCAGGCTGGCAAAGCGGCGCTCAATTTCGGCAATCTCCCTCGCGATCCCGGCTGAATGTTGCTGGAGTTGGCATAACTGCGCCGCGCATTCGCCTATTGGAGTCACTTCAGATGCAGCCGACACTCGTGCCTTAACCAAGACCAATTTCAACCGAAGGCAAAGAGGTCGCCTCAGTCGAATGACGAAAGAGGGGAGGCTAGGGTTAACTCTCGACTGCTCGGGCTGCAAAAGGAAAGACCCTGGGAGGAAAAGGTACGAGATCCGGGCGCCAATCTCGTAACTGACTCGGGAAAGACAAGCGGCGCCCAGCATTGGAAAGCGCCGAAGATCACGCTTCAGCGCGTCAATTAGGGGATGAACCTGGACGGAAAACGGCTACTATCCTATTGAGGAGAATCGACTCAAAAGAAAGTAATTGAGAAATTTACGATGATTCCCCTTAGATCACGCCGATTACTAAAATCGGCGGTTACCGCACTTCGTAATGTATAAATAACCGAACCATCGAAGAAAAAGGAGTCCTGCAACCTCATAAGCCAATGACCACCCTTGCTATTTCATACCTTTCATACCTGCATTTACTGCTTTCATAGATAATTTTCATACCAGCATTTACCGCACTTCCTAGGAGTAGTCTTAATTGTAATCGGTTCCCAGTTATCCTTTATAACCCTTCTCCAAGCAATACAAATTCTTAATCGGCTCCTTAGACAAGTCAAATCCCTGTCTCCGAAATTCCAGACTGCTCCTCTAGGCCGAACTCTGTTTATCTCCAAACCTCAGTTCGGCTAATCTAAGCCGAACCTTCTCGAGAGTTTGATTGAGAAGAACCCGGCCGAGCAAATCCCTACTCGGCCCGATCGCTTGATCCCTTTGGCACGCGGCGTAACACACTCAGAGGGTCAACCCCAAGGGCCGACGGTCAGCGCAACTTTTCGGCCCGAACATATATATATATATATATATATATATATATATATATAGACCTAGGCTACTATGCTATTAATAGCACAAAGTCATTGGTGCTATTAGGTTTTTGACCCTTGGATGAATAGATGTGTGGTTAAGATGATAGAAGGCCCGTAGGGTTTAGTGGGTGGTTGGGAAAATAGTATGATCTAAGATATGGAAATGATCCAAGGGGTGGATCTAACGGTGAAAAACTTGGTAGCACCAAATGCTTGGTGCTATCGATAGCACAGTAGTAGGACTCTTTTATATATATATATATATGTATATATATATATATACATATATATATATGTATATATATATATATATATATATATATATATATATGTGTATATATATATATATATATATATGTATATATATATATATATATATGCAATTATGCACATACTCATGAAGTTACAATTCGCATATGAATTCTCCTAAACGTTATCTTCCTGTAATGAATGTCACAAATAAATCGTAGGAGATTTCTATACCTCATTGCACTGTTAATGCATGAAATTTTAGATATCATTAAGCCATCAGCCTGGGATTTGAAAGTCTTATATATAAGATATAATAGGACTAAACCTGTTAATACAGCTAAAAACATTTTGGGTGGTGGTTAGCTCCAAAAGATTAAGAGGGTTAAGCGCGCTAGGACTACCCCATGGGAAGCGGGGCATCACATTTGGTATCAGAGCCAATCACCAGCCGAAAATGTGAGATGAGTCTCAACTGAGCTAGAGTTATACAGCGAGTAAAGCGCGGCTCCTCGACTGATGATCGTTGTGGGTGGAGTGCGGCTCCCCACATGGTCGGCTAAAGGCTAGCGAGACAAGTCTCACATCACTTGGTGCTTGTGTATGCTTGAGCCTAACAAGGACAGCAGGGCTTAAAAGGGGAGGAATGTGACACCCTGAGAATTTGGAAGTCCTATATATGAGATATAATAGAGCTAAACCTCTTAACCCGGCTATAGCATTTTGGGCGGTGGTTAGGCCCAAGAGGTTAAGAGGATTAAGCATGCTAGAGCTAGAGTAGTTCTAGGTTGGGTGACCCCCTGGAAAGTTGGGGCGTCACAACACTATGTAACTGGAGTGCTGGACCTCATTAAACTATTAGTGAGAGTACTATCTAAAACTAACCTGATTTTTTGAAGAGGGTTTATTTGCACTGGATACAACAACTCAAATCTACTGCTACCGTTTATTTTTATTAGAGAATATATGTGCATAAGTACATTAGTTTCCCTCTATTCTTATCTTCTTTCTATTTCTCTACTAATGATTAAAAAATTGTGTAACTATTAGATTGTGGTGTAACTGTTAGTTTCATTTTGTCTACTAATGGAACTTGAGTGTATTCTGCAGGGGTTCTTTTACTTGCAATCAAGATATTCCAACAGTATCTAACAATTAAAGGCTTAAAATTGCTTATTCTGTATTTGAACAGAGCTTTCTGCTGAGTGATGTAACTCATTAAATTTATATTTTTGGGTCTTCTTCAAGACGTGATTGCACAATCCCACAATCTTGTGCAATCCCGGATTCTGTTCTATCCTGGTCCATCAAAGTATAACTCTAAATTAGCATAGCGTGATCCTCCAATAAAAGTAAGAATTTTAACAACTTTAACAGCTACGAGGGGCATTAAGAAGACTGTTACGAGAAAGAAATGCAATTCAGAACAGAGAGAAGTACCAAAATACGAAGTAAACAATAGTTAGATCTACGAGGTTATCAAGATTTTCTAAGTACATAAGAAGTTGACTAATTTCATCAAATATGAAGAAATGAGAAATAACAGGTATTTACCTTATTAGGTTCTGGAAAGGATCTGAAAAGATTTAAGTAAAGCTGAATGCTACTGAATTCCCCAACACTTTCATTATGTGATTCAGAGGGCACCTCTGATGAAGAAGAAACGAGGGTGTCAGCAGCAGAACTGTCAAGGAAATCAAATAACTCCCCGCTGCTCAATTCAGTACTTTGGCTTATATTTGAATTGTCCAGCTGATTTGGTAATGCATAATCTCCACTGAGAAAATCGAAAACATTGTTCGCCATACTTGGGTGGACTAATGATTGACTACTCGTATATGTAGTGGGGTTATCAATAAAAGGATTTGTGCTCTCTTTTACATCCGAACCATGTGGAAGTTTAACAATCTTCGCTGAGTTTTCTTGAAGAAGCTTGATAAAGTCAGCACCAATACTGTTGTTAGAAAATATACCCGTCCATGGAAGAGAAACTCCGAGTACTTCAACCTGCCAGATATTCAAGAGGATTCAAAAGTTATCTAAACAAATGAAGAGTCAGTGAACCAAACAATAAATTGTCGTAAAATAAGACTTAAAACAGAGGATTCAATGTATCCTCCAAAACAGAGATGATTAGCACAACAAAAGAAGATTAAGAATCAAAGCAATTAACAGATGTTAGAAAATTAAAAAGTATGCAGTTGCAGCATATTTCAAACAGCATAACTATCCCGTGATGCTAACGAACATCACTTAAAGGGAAGTATCACATATGTAACACCTACCAAAGAGAATGGCAGTGAAACTTATATACGACCGAAACGGTGTATTCTAGAAAAAAACCTCAAAAACAAAATTCTTGAATGATATGAATTAAGGTATAATTCACTAAACTATGCAGGCAACTTGCTGCTTGGAAAACAGCAATATTTAGGTTTACGAAAAAAGCAGAGTGCTATTTGTTCAAATGATGAGGAAGATGTACAGTTAAATTTCCATCTGCTAGAAAAGAAGCACGTTGAGTTTCATCTTGCACCAAAGAATAGCAAATAAAAAGGACAATAAATTGGTGGATGAATACCTAATGGACAATGGAGAGCAGAGAGAAATTTATTAGTGGCTAATTGATTATTAAATGTTCAAATCTCATTGAAACCAAAGAGATAGATGGTTCAGAATTTCTCATTGTTTAGTTTTCAACCTGATGAGCTAGAGGTAGTTACATAATGATTTGAATGGGGATGACAGGAGAGGAAAGGTTTGATCCGAAATATTTTCGAAGGCATAAAATAGGAAGAAAATTTTGTAACAGACAGAAACCCAACAGCCTTTTGTTATACATAGAATAGATTACACAAACAACTAAGTTACATAGGGAGTGTAAAGATTACCCAGAGCTGCCCAGTGTATGTTAGTTACTCTTAATTTCCTATTTAACTTGGACAATCCATGCCCTCGTGAAGAAAAATGTAACAGATAGTAAATGATAAAACACTGATAAAAAATCAAGCCCACTAAATACCGAGGTTGACATAAGAGACTGCGATATGATTTAGAGTTTAGACACCATCTTATAATACTACTTTTACATACCAAATTATAATTCCTTTGTGAATCACGCTGTCGACATGCTGTCTAATGGTTATTGCAAGACGAGAAACCTTCTCTATATCATCTATAACTGCAAAATTAGATGTTTTAGGCCTTGTTTGGTAATAGAATAAGTAGGGTATAAAGCATTTTATCCCATGTGTTCTACCAAACAAAAAATTAAAAGACAGGAATAGCTTAACCCAGTCAAAGCGGGTTATTCCAGGATAAACTGGAATAACCCGTTAAGATTAATTCTTCCCACCCCTGGAATTAGGATTATCCCTAGTTTATCCTAGGGGCAGAGAAATGGAAGTTTTACTTTTTTTTTGTTGTATAGGTCTTATCGTCTTGTTTTTATCGCCCATTTACTCTCTCACCTGCCTCATCATCATCTTCATCTCTTCGTCGAGAAGCTGCGGAGTCTTAGTGTTAGTATTAAAAACCATTTAATTATGTATAAGTATTTAATTGGTATTTAAAATTAATATACTGTATTAGTATTTAAAATTAATAATTTAATTATGTAATATTGGACATCTATTAGTATTAGCATCATGCTGCCTTGCTTATTTTATTTAGGAATCTATTATTTAAAATTATTGTATTTATTAATTTAATTACTTTTAAAATTATATGAAAATAATTATAAGTTATATTGTGTATTGTCTATATATTGAATATTTCATATATTAGGGTGATACATAAGGGCAAACTTAGTACTTCTAAAAATCTCAATCTACTTTTTTCCTGTTCTTTTCAATTCTCAAATAAAAAATAGCCAAACAACATTATGTTTATTCTAGAGAATAAGAAAGTATCAAACCAAACAAAAAATACCTTTTATTCCTCTCTATCCTAGAATATAAAGATATTTCAAGAATATTCATATTTATCCCTCGAAATATTATTCCATTACCAAACGCAGCCTTAGAGTTTCACACAGATTCCCATTGGCATGGAATGAAGCGAGAAATGGATAATTTTCACTTTTTGAAATTCGAGCAAAATTTCACAACATAGGAAACACCGGATTCTGATATTCTTGAATATGCAACGCACTTCGACCCATGTCTATACATGAACTTTTAAAGCCTTTTTAGGACAGTAGGAAGATGCTTCTGAATTTTTGACTAAGCATAAAGATCCAAAATTAGGTGAAGGATGGAACATTTGAGATGCAGGGAACCTTTTACCAGAACAGGAAAGGGTTAAAAGCAGAAAAAGTCCAAGAATAGAACAAAAACTCTGGAGTCTGGAATAAGGAATGAAGATAGTAAATTGACTATCCATAGGAACAAAGATGAATGATGTAGTGAAGCATTTTCTAGTAGCATGCTACAATAAACAACTCTTGCAATATCGACTTTGGTTTGGCCCCTGGCTCCTATATCATAGGTTTAGGACTTGGTGTTTTCAGCAATTTTTATCAAGGTTTAGCACATTGGTTGAGAAATATGTGGAGTTTTAGGAGAAGAGGGTGGATGTTAGGGGAAGAAAAAACAAAAGAACGCAAATAAGCATAACAAGAGTCCGGCTACTATGCTTGTAAAAGCACCAAGCAATTGGTGCCTGTAAATTTTCTACCGTTAGATCTATCCCTTTAAACTAATTTCACCCTTTAGATCATACTATTCCACCAACCACCTACTAAACCCTAGGAGACCACTATTATCCTAACGCACATCTCTTCACCCAAGGGCCAAAAACCTACAAGCACCAATGAGTTGGTACTTTTAAATGCATAGGAGCTCAATTCAGCATAACAAACTAGAACTAATTTAACAAAACTTGATTTTAGAATATTTCGATATATTACCTCATGTTTTGTGCAAATTTTTTGAAGAAACTAGTTATATTCATGTTGCCATCTGTAAAAAGATCAAAACCATTTGTAAACAAATAATGACAACTAGTGATCATTCTTAATACAAAACCTGTAGAGTTGTGAAAAAAAAGAGAAAATAACATTTTAATCATCTTAATATAACAGAACTCCGATTCTTTTTTTTTTTCTGTCGCAAGCCAGCTTCTACAGGTTTCGGTATAAACATTTTACCTCACCAAGAGTAACAGGTAATCTTCCGGGAACAGATGGATAGAAAGTAAGTGCAACAATGCGATTCAAGAAGTTCAATTCACCCTCCACTTCTTCGAAGTCATACAGCAAAGGAAGGTAAGAGCTTTCTTGACCATGTAAGCGTGCACTTTTACCGGTGACTGCAAAATCTTCTGGATCGATTCGTCCCGTAAGAGGGATCGAAAGATTTGTCCCATTTGAGCATTGTGGGATGCATGCACCCTAAAGCAATAATCAAATTGCTGTCAGATGGGATCTAGCATTGATAAAACTGGGCATTAACCTCTATATTGTTAACTAAGAAGGATGAAACATCAGAACAAAAAAGCATAGTATGTAGAAGATGAAAAATTACAGACCTTACCTGAAATTAAAATAAGTGCCCAAACTATTGAAAATTTGGATTGTACTACCTAAGCTTGAAAGTATATTTGAACTAACTCCCTATCAAAACTTAAAGAGTATGTTTACGAAACATTCTGTAATATAACAGAATATTATGCTACTTGAAATAATAGTCTTTTACTTTTTTCTGCGGAAACCACTAAATTCTAACAGTTTTGACGGAATTTTCTGAAATCAAGGAGGAGCAAAATTTAACCAGTAAAATCCAAACTTCTAAAGTCGGGGTAACCATTATAAAATGCACTATCAGTTCAGGTGAGGTTCTTATATTTATTACTAGGTACAAGTACATATAGTCTTTAGAAAATAAAGATAGTTGTATGGTGGATATTGAACAGATCACTGTTATATTTATTACTTATGTACAAGTACACATATTGTCCCTGTTCTCGCAGTTGTAGGCTGATCAATATATAAATGTGTTTAAGAAATGTATCTACTAAAAAGATGAGTTGGATTATTATTTCCTGACACATATGCTAAGAGAAGAATTTTGTTGGTTTAAGACTTTTAAGTAAACAAGACGATAATATCATGCAACTTCAAATGTTAAGAGAAAACAGCATACATTATAGTATCTAGTTGGTGCAATATAGCAGCATGCAATATAGTATCTATTTGGTGCGATATAGCTACTGCAATCAATAAGTTATAGGTTCATTAACACTTGGAAGTTGGAAACAGCACTTAGTCAAGGATATTCTTGTAGTGTTCTGGTTTATCCCCATGCAGCTTTTCCGTTGAATCCACTGTGTAGAACACCTAGTGTTGGTGTGTCTGGCCCATGGTGCATCAAAGGGGTGCCACAGATGGACCCTGTGTGACATTTTTAGCTGATTTGGCCTTCGGCTGTGTTTGCCGAATTTTAGAAAAGGAATTGGGCCAAACAGAGTTCGGATTTGGATTCAGCAAGGAAAAACGCTTAAAAACGGCTGTTTATTTGTCAAATTTGGAGTCCGGATGACCAAAAACGGGCTTCCGAAGGTTTACGGAAAAATTCAGTGCATGGGGGTTGACCATGGACCGGCTGGAGCCACGTGGCGGCCTGTCATTGGCCGGCTCACGCAGCTCGGTCCACGGAGGAGGCGCGGCGGTGCATGGACCGCGCGGGTGGCACACGTGGCGCTTCCGGGTTGGCAGGAGCGCGCTGTCACGTGTCGATCGTGTTGGTTCGACCGTGACATCCTTGGGGGCCACTTTTGGAGGACATTTGGTAGGCATTTGGGTTGACAGAGTGACGGGAGAGCAAAGTTGGGACAATCCGTCAGGGTTGAGCCGCGGGCGAACCAACGGAGGCAATTCCCTAGCAATGGCCCATGCCATGACCATGAAAATGGTGCCGCATGCGGGGTTTCAAAACGTACCCCTCGGTGAGCACCTTTGTACCCCCGGGGTGCCAAAGGGGTGGATGCCTCGTGGGTTATATAGAGGAGGGGTTGGACACTTGCGAAGTGGCCCCGACTCCCCCGTTGGCCTATAGGACATAGGCCATCCCTTGGCGAGCGGAGTCGCCAAGCCTAAGTTCGTGTGGGCGGTATTCGATGGTCGAAGAGCGCACGGGCTTAGGGTAATGCCTAAGACACAAGGTCGACGGCATTACGGAGCGGGGTAAGCCCAGAGGTTTTGCCTCTAGGTTCGCTTGCACTACCTTATGCCGTTTCGGATCTCTGTAGTGGAGCGAACGAGCGGATGAGGGACAGTCTTGCGAAAGGTTGGTCCGCCTCAATGGACAAGGCTTGCGAAGGCATATGGTTGCCTAGCGGGGATTCGTGAGGCGCGAGGCCTACGAAGTTCGCGAGGCGAAGTAACGGTCGGTCCGCCGTAATGGACAAGGCTCGCAAAGGCAGCAGTGCCGAGCGGGGATTCGTGCGGCGCGGCCCACGAAGGAAGAGGAGACAATCGATGCTGGTTTTCGTGAAGTGAGCCATGGAGAGGACCGAGAGTGTTGGGGCCAAGCTTGGCCGGCCAATGGAGGTACCGAATGGCAAGCGAAGCGGAGCGAGGCTGATTCGATTGTGGGCGACATCCGTCAAGCAAACCTTGGATACTGGGCCGAGTGTGTTGGCGGCCGAGCATGGTCGTGCAATGGAGGTGCCAGGGGGTTGGCGATGCGGGAGGAATGTCGCTAGGTTGGCAAACCCTTGCGAAGGGTATACACGCGGGAACAAGGAGTGTGGGGTATTCGGGAAGCGGACCTTGGACCGAATCGGGAGCGATGACGGAACTAGGTGGCCGGCGGAACGGGACATGCCCGACTCGATTATGGTTCCCGTCGTGGGAGTTGCGGGGCGCGCGGCGCCTTGGCAAAGGCAATGGGCTGGCAGACGGGCGAGATATGCGGGACGGGTCGCTCGGTTAAGCAGACGAGCGGAACGCGCAAGGGTAGCTCGCTCGGGCCCATTCAAATGGACTAAGTTGTGAGAACTTGTATTGTCCTGGGTGCTTGCTTCGGCGGCATAGGGGCATTCGGTTAAGTAGCACTCTCGAGGAGAGTTTGTCCGGCTAGGCGGAATACTCGACTTGAAGGCCAACCTCGGTGGCGGGGTTGTTGTTTCAGAACTCGCGGAGTTCGACAAGGGGTGCGACGTAAGGCGCGGCGCCGGGCAGTCAGGCTCGTGGAGGAGCATGCTTGGTTAATGCTTGAGTTGTGATCCCGCTGTTTAAGTTCGAGGGCGTGTCCGTGGCAAGGGACTCGGGAAGGCTGGCTCGGGTGTGCGACACTTGGGCGCCGCACGGGGCAATTTTAAGGCGAAAAAGCTGGCCCCGTGACAAGTGGTATCAGAGCTAAGTTGAGCTCATGGGTTGAACATTTGGCCGGAAGGTGCGACCTTGGCGGCGACGTTGGTGTGGGTGGAGTCACTCCAACAAAGGTACTAGGCGTCGGCGAGGCACTGTGGCGGGATTACGCTTGTGGGAGATGCGGAGTCAGAGTGCAGCGGATTCTAGTACAATACTTGTAAAAATGGCTAAGTCCGAAGTCGCGTGGCAGGCGACGAGGCAATGATTTGGAGAATCATTATGTGGTCCGTGGTCGCGGTTACCATGGAGTGGAAGGAGAACATTGCGCGGCGATGTGCTTCCGGGATTGTGGTCTTGCAGCGAATGAGTCTCTAGAAAGGAAGGATTGGGATGCAGCACACGCGGCAGAAGGGTTACTTCGTTGTGACTGAATTTAAAGTATTTCAGTACAAGAAGATCGATGGGGAGATCGATCACTCTTCGAGTGTGTACCCATGAATTGGATAGAGTTATCTCGGTGCGAGAAAGAGATCACAACTGGACCTTTACTCTTCGGGTAAGGAGAAGAGTCTGCATCTGGGCAAGGCGGTGACAGCGTTGATTGTTCAGTGCAGCATCCACGTGTACAATGGACGAATGACGTGGATCCCGCTGATGGGTGTAGTCAAGGTTGTGGTAGAACCGAAACTCGCGCAGCGGAAGTGGGCATTGCGAATGCCTGGATTTGGCCTGAGTGCGACTCAGGGTGGGGGAGCACATTTGAGCAGAATGTGTCCCGATGTTTGGTGACTCGTTAAAAGGGATCTTGTCTAAGGAACGTGGCGGATAAAACACACATGTCAGAAGAGTTCACTTCGTGGAGCACAAGTTGGGAACCAAGACTGATCGGGTCCGTGGCAGTAGCAGCTAAGCGTTGGGCTAGGTTGTGAAGTGGGCCAAGGGTTGCTGGATGGTTTGGTGTTTCTCACTTGGGGCGAGAAGGCCGATGGGAGATCGGTTGCTCTCGATGGTGTGGCCACAGGTTGGACGAATGGGACTCCCTATTCGAGCGGATCAAACGATGGATTGGACTTTGTTCAGAGGAACAAGGCATGGAGCTATGTTCGGGAAGAGCAGTGGCAGTGCTAAGGTCTCGAGATAGCGGGCACGCATCCGTGCGACGGATCGTGTGGTCTCTGCTGGCAGATCGCAAGGGTTGTGTAAGGACCCGAGCTTTAGAGCAGAGGGTTTTGGACTCGAGTGTAGACGAAGAGACAAGTCAGGACACTCGGGTGGACCTTGGTCCAGGATCGCCTAGTAACAGGTTGCTGGGAGGGGAAAAATCCAGTTGTCAACTCAAAGGGTCGAGGTATCGCAATTTGTGAGGGGGTGGACGTTGGATGGCGACATCACCGTTATCAGCAGTTGCGAGAAAGATTATCAGATGGGTTAAGCTTGGGTTCCGTTCAGCGGCTATTGCGAAGGTGATTGCTGGAGGTATGGAGGACGGCAAGTTCGAGCAATGGAAACGAGGTGTCGTTAGTCTCGAACTTGGCCGGGGACTTTGGTGGAGACCGAAGTCAGGTTTAGCGAAAGCCTAAAGGGAATGGGCTTGAGCGACCAGGAGTACAGAAGCCGAAGGTGCTAAGCAGCAACGAGTAGCGAAAGTGCAGAGCAGTCAGGAGGCATAACAAGAGTTCATGGTGGAGTAAGTAGATGTGCGAAGTAGTCGAGGGCAGGCGTGTCTCGGCAAAAGACTCGAAAACTCGTGGAGACCATGGTGATGGCTTGACGTTATGTGATTGCGGGGGCATTTGTGAGGCCAAAGTTGTGTGCGGGAATGGCACGAGACGGGCAGAAGTACTCATGGATATTGGAAGGGGTTGGATGTGATCTGGCCCGACCACAGTTTGTGATATTCTGAGGTGGAGAAGCGAAGCCGAGCTGCGAGCTGATTCGCGTTGGACGCTCCAAGACGTTGGGACGTTTGGAGTTTGACCTCGGAGGGAGCGAGGGAGGGCCACTCTACTGATCTTCAAAGGAACTCGTGCGCGCTTGGATAGGTGTATTCGCGGAGTATACCGAGTGCACTAGTTGGTCCGGTAGCGTTCTGGGAAGAGATCGCTAGCTGGAAAGGGATTTCCCTGCGAGGGAGGCACAAGGTTGGCTACTAGCTGCAGAAGACTTGGGTTAAGTAGGGGCGAAAGGGACAGAAGGGCCGAGTAGCACCTCGCGGAGAACCGAGTTGCAGGGACGTGCCAGTGCCATCTGGGTTGTCGCGAGCAGGCGACAAGGTTAACATTCTAGTTCCGTGGAGGAGTTTTGTGGTGCGGGGGAGGCATCCGAAGCTGGGAGCTTCAACTCAAGGGGACAGAATGGTTTTGCAGTGTTTTGGGTCAGTGTGGCATGCGATGCCAAGGCCGGGAGCGGCTCTGATCTGTGGTTTGGTCGAGAGGACCAAGGAGCTTCAGCAACGCGTTGAGTAGCGGACATACTCAAGGGCGGGTCAGTGTGGTATGCGATGCCAAGGCCGGGAGCGGCTCTGATCTGGAGTAGTGGTTGGCAGCTATCAACCAAGCTGGAAGCACGGAAGCGACACGTTGGGTAGCGGACATGCTCAAGGGTGGGTCAGTGTGGCATGCGATGCCAAGGCCGAGGGCGGCTCTGATCTGGAGTAGTGGTCGGCAGCTATCAACGAAGCTGGAGATCGGATGGACATCGACGAGGGCGTCGATAACTTGGGTGGGGGAGTCTGTCACGTGTCGATCGTGTTGGTTCGACCGTGACATCCTTGGGGGCCACTTTTGGAGGACATTTGGTAGGCATTTGGGTTGACAGAGTGACGGGAGAGCGAAGTTGGGACAATCCGTCAGGGTTGAGCCGCGGGCGAACCAACGGAGGCAATTCCCTAGCAATGGCCCATGCCATGACCATGAAAATGGTGCCGCATGCGGGGTTTCAAAACGTACCCCTCGGTGAGCACCTTTGTACCCCCGGGGTGCCAAAGGGGTGGATGCCTCGTGGGTTATATAGAGGAGGGGTTGGACACTTGCGAAGTGGCCCCGACTCCCCCGTTGGCCTATAGGACATAGGCCATCCCTTGGCGAGCGGAGTCGCCAAGCCTAAGTTCGTGTGGGCGGTATTCGATGGTCGAAGAGCGCACGGGCTTAGGGTAATGCCTAAGACACAAGGTCGACGGCATTACGGAGCGGGGTAAGCCCAGAGGTTTTGCCTCTAGGTTCGCTTGCACTACCTTATGCCGTTTCGGATCTCTGTAGTGGAGCGAACGAGCGGATGAGGGACAGTCTTGCGAAAGGTTGGTCCGCCTCAATGGACAAGGCTTGCGAAGGCATATGGTTGCCTAGCGGGGATTCGTGAGGCGCGAGGCCTACGAAGTTCGCGAGGCGAAGTAACGGTCGGTCCGCCGTAATGGACAAGGCTCGCAAAGGCAGCAGTGCCGAGCGGGGATTCGTGCGGCGCGGCCCACGAAGGAAGAGGAGACAATCGATGCTGGTTTTCGTGAAGTGAGCCATGGAGAGGACCGAGAGTGTTGGGGCCAAGCTTGGCCGGCCAATGGAGGTACCGAATGGCAAGCGAAGCGGAGCGAGGCTGATTCGATTGTGGGCGACATCCGTCAAGCAAACCTTGGATACTGGGCCGAGTGTGTTGGCGGCCGAGCATGGTCGTGCAATGGAGGTGCCAGGGGGTTGGCGATGCGGGAGGAATGTCGCTAGGTTGGCAAACCCTTGCGAAGGGTATACACGCGGGAACAAGGAGTGTGGGGTATTCGGGAAGCGGACCTTGGACCGAATCGGGAGCGATGACGGAACTAGGTGGCCGGCGGAACGGGACATGCCCGACTCGATTATGGTTCCCGTCGTGGGAGTTGCGGGGCGCGCGGCGCCTTGGCAAAGGCAATGGGCTGGCAGACGGGCGAGATATGCGGGACGGGTCGCTCGGTTAAGCAGACGAGCGGAACGCGCAAGGGTAGCTCGCTCGGGCCCATTCAAATGGACTAAGTTGTGAGAACTTGTATTGTCCTGGGTGCTTGCTTCGGCGGCATAGGGGCATTCGGTTAAGTAGCACTCTCGAGGAGAGTTTGTCCGGCTAGGCGGAATACTCGACTTGAAGGCCAACCTCGGTGGCGGGGTTGTTGTTTCAGAACTCGCGGAGTTCGACAAGGGGTGCGACGTAAGGCGCGGCGCCGGGCAGTCAGGCTCGTGGAGGAGCATGCTTGGTTAATGCTTGAGTTGTGATCCCGCTGTTTAAGTTCGAGGGCGTGTCCGTGGCAAGGGACTCGGGAAGGCTGGCTCGGGTGTGCGACACTTGGGCGCCGCACGGGGCAATTTTAAGGCGAAAAAGCTGGCCCCGTGACAGCGCGGCGCGGTTCAGGGAAAAGGCGCGGATCCTGTGGACCGGGTGCACAACACGTGTCGCCTGGGGATTGGATGGCTCACCTGGGCGCGGTCCACAGGCGCGTAGAGCGGCGCCTCGGGGCGCGTGCCAGCACAGTGCGCCAGTGAGGCTGGTCGGCCGCACATGGCCCGCACTCGAGTGCGGGCCACTTGTCGGCCCGGGGCTGGCCGAGCGCATGCAGGGGTTGACCAGGTCGGGTACGCGTGGCGCGCGGCGGAGCCACTTGCACGGCTGTTTCGTGTTGTGTGTACACGTGGCGGCCCCACATTTTTCCGGACGCGTCGGACGGTTCCCATCCAACCGCCTTGGCCGGATTCGGGCGCCACGCCTTGGCGGATTCGGGCGCCCGAAAGTTGGCGCCCGAATCCGGCCAAGGGGGGGGGGGGGGGGAACTTGGGCTGGGCTATAAATAGGGCCTTTGGGGCCCTTTTTGCTCTCTTTCTGAGCGAATTTCTACAGTGAGCCCTTAAGCAAAATTTCTCCTCCACCTGAGCTGATTTTAGCCGAGCTTCCCTGGGATTTTTAGGAGAAAATGAAAATCCCGCCGGAGCCTGTGGAGGGTGCGGTGGATGCCCTCATGGCCGTCGTTGTGGACCGCGGCTAGGATCTCCTGCAGCAGCGGCGACGCCGGGGGAATGTATAGGCGGCCGGCGAAGGCGACCATGCCGTCCACCAGCGCCCACGGAGCGGTGCGGGTGGCAGCCCGGACCTCATCGTGGATGGTGACCAGGGCCGGATCAGTGGCCTGGGCGTGGCGGAGGCGCTCGATGAAGTCAAAGCGGGGTGCCGAAATAGCCATCACCTCCTCGCCGTCACTGTCGCGACGGGAGAGGGCGTCGGCGACGACGTTTGTGGCGCCCGACCGGTACTCCACCGAGAAATCGAATCCCAGGAGCTTGCCGACCCAGTGGTGCTGAGGGATCGTGGCGAGGCGCTGATCGAGGAGGTACTTCAGGCTGTAGTGGTCGGTCTTGACGATGAAGCGCCGCCCCCAGAGATACGGGCGCCAATGCCGTACCGCCTGGACGAGGCCGATGAGCTCGCGCTCGTAGGCGGCAAGCGAGCGGTGGCGAGGTGCCACAGGCCTGCTGAAGAAAGCGACCGGATGGCCCTCCTGGATTAGGACCGCGCCGAAGCCGAGCGTGGACGCGTCGCACTCGACGGTGAACAGCTTGGCGAAGTCGGGCATGGCGAGTACGGGGGCGGCCGTGACGGCGGCCTTGAGCGCTGTGAATGCCGCGGCCGCCGCGTCGTCCCAGGAGAAGCCCTCCTTCTTGAGTAGGGCCGTCAGTGGTGCAGCGATCGCCCCGTAGTTGTGGATGAACTTGCGGTAGTACCCGGCGAGGCCGAGGAAACCGCGCACAGTCCGGGGCGAACGTGGAGCCGGCCAATCATGGATCGCCTGCACTTTGGCCGGATCCATGGCCACACCCGCTGCGGATATGACATGGCCGAGGTAGGCGACGGAGGAGGCACCAAACGAGCACTTGGAGCGCTTGACGAAGAGTTGGTGGCGTCGTAGTTCGTCGAGGACGGCCCGGAGGTGGCGAAGATGATCAGCCCACGTCTTGCTGTAAATTAGAATATCATCAAAAAATACCAGGACGAAGCGGCGCAGGAACGGGCGTAGCACGTCGTTCATCAAGGCCTGGAATGTCGCCGGGGCGTTGCACAGCCCGAACGCCATCACCAAGAACTCGTACAGGCCGTCGTGGGTGCGGAACGCCGTCTTGTGCACGTCCTCCGGGCGCATGCGCACCTGGTGGTACCCGGACCGGAGGTCCAGCTTGGTGAAGAACTTGGCGCCATGGAGCTCGTCGAGGAGCTCGTCGACCACCGGGATCGGGAAGGCATCCTTGACGGTGAGCGCGTTCAGCGCCCGGTAGTCGACGCAGAAGCGCCACGAGCCGTCGGCCTTCTTGACGAGGAGGACGGGCGACGAGAACGGTGAGTCGCTGCGGCGGACGATCCCTTGAGCAATCATTGCGGCACACTGGCGCTCCAACTCGTCCTTGTGCGCCGCGGGGTACCGGTAAGGGCGGACGGCGACCGGCTGGGCGTCGGGCTTGAGAACAATGCGGTGGTCGTGCGCACGCTTGGGGGGCAGACCGACGGGGTCCGCGAAGAGCCCCCCAAACGAGAGCAGCAGCGCCTCCAGGAGGGAACCGGCCTCTGTTGTTGCGCCCAGGGTCGGCACGGCGGGGCTGGCCATGCCGGTCCAAGAGACGGAACGCCCCCGGCGCTGGAAGGACATGCGCCGGCGGCCGAGGTCCCAAACAATGGGCCCCAACTCGCCGAGCCACCGGGTGCCGAGGACGACGTCGTACCCGGCCAGTGGCATGACGTAGAGGTCGGCCGGGAATGAATTGCCGTCGATGAGCAGGGGCGCGTCGCGGATGACGCCGGCGCAGGTGACCCGCTCGCCATTAGCGACCAAGGCTGTGAGGCGGGGGTGTTGGCGGAGGGGCAGACCGGAGCGCCGCGCCGCCTCCTCCGAGATGAAGTTGTGCGTGCTGCCGGAGTCGAGGAGGGCGACGAGGGACGCGGAGCCGAGTGCCACGGCGATCTGCATGGTGCCCGCCATGGGAACCCCAGCCACGGCCTGCAGGGAAAAACAGGGCGCCTCGGCGTCGTGCTCCGCGTCGCCCGCGGCGTCCGTGGCGTCCTCGATCTCCACGCCTTCAAGGAAGAAGATGCGCCGGCAAAATCTGTTATGGCCACGGGTATACTTTTCATTGCAATTAAAACAGAGACCCAGACGGCGCCGTTCCGCCATTTCGTCCGGGGTGAGGCGCCTCTGATTGCCCTCGTCGCGACCCTGCTGGGCGGCCACCGGAGGAGCAGGGAGCGCCAGCAGCTGCTGTGGCCCCGGAAGCGCTGGCCGTGGCGCGGGGGCGGGAAGGAGGCCACGCTGGGGCGCCCGAGGAGAAGGCTGCACCGGCCGGTCGCTCGCCATCAACTCTACTTGTCGCGCCAGGCTCATGGCGGCTGCGAGTGTCTCCGGGTTGTGGATGCGGACGGCGTGGCTGAGCGGCGGCAGGAGTCCGCCAGTGAAGAGCTGGACGCGCTGAGCCTCATCAAGGCGGCCCGCGCGAGGCAGGAGTGCCTGGAAGCGATTGGAGTACTCCTCCACGGTCCCTGTACGCCGGCACTCGGCGAGCTCGAACAGCGGAGCCGAGCGGAGGGGAGGCCCAAACCGCAAGGTCAGGAGCTCCTTGAATCGCCCCCACGACGGCGTGCCCTCGTCCTCCTGGAGTTGGATGTACCAGAGTTGCGCGACGTCCTCCAAATTGTACGAGGCCATCCACACGCGCTCCTCCGCCATGGTGCGCTGTTGGCGAAAATAGGATGCGCACTTGTTGATGAAGAGCATCGGATCGGTCTTGCCGTCGTAGCGGGGAAATTCCAATTTGTGGAATTTTGGGGGGCGATCAAGATCGCGCGGCCCCTCCGGGCGGCCGCCGGCGCCGTTGTCCGACGACGAGGCCGACTTCTCCTTCATAGCCGCCATGTCGGCCTTCATGGTTGTCATCTCCGTGGTGATGGATTTCAACATCTCTATCACATCGGCGACGGTGGGATCGCCCATGGCTGTTGGCTGCGGGGCGGCAGTGGCGGAGGGCTGCGGCGGTGGTGGAGGGCTAGGGTGGTGGGCGGCGGCTTGGGTGGAGCGGGCGAGCTCTGATACCAGGTTGTCAAGGGCGTCGAATCCCCGACTGGCTGGGCCGCGGCTACGTAGTTCGTAACCGCCGGCCGTCTTCTTCGGTGAGGTTATTCCCCTCAACCGCAGGCTTTAACAGAGAGAGAGAGAGAGATTAGGGATATAATTCTTATTGCCTTATTGTCCCGTGATCACAAGCATATATAGCCACTGGCCCAACCTAAATGGAGAAGGCTCTCCTTGATTCTAGGAATTCCCAAAACAACTTACCTAATCTAAGGAATTTCCAAACAACTTAACAACTTGCCTAATCTAAGGAATTTCCAAACAACTTAACAACTTACCTAATCTAAGGAATTTCCAAACAACTTACCTAATCTAAGTTTCTATCTTTAGCCACTAGAGGCTAACCCATGCAGCGCCTGCCCAACGTGCTCCTCGCGCTCAGCCGGTCCGCGCCTGGCATATGTGCGTCCGCACATGACAGTTGGCCATTTTACGGCGCGGCGCGACGCTTGTTCATCGACGACCCGTTTCGTCCCTTCGCAGTGTTCAGGCTCCCCCGGCTCACCCCGACCTCCGATTCAGGTGATTCTTGCGCCGTTGGACTCTTGACAGGTAGGGCTTCATTTTTTATATTTTGAGTTGCCCCTGGTTTTCATGTGGATTTTGAGTTTTCCGAGCTTCTTTGTGACCCATTTTTCCTCGCGGAGTTTTGGACAGCACCTGTTTGATTTGGCTATAACTTCGCGCTCAGGCGACGGATCGAGGCGATTCAAAAGGCGTTTTTCATCTACATCTCGCAAGGAATCTCCTGGAATTTTCTCAGATTTTTCTGAATATTATTCGAAGGTGGAAACCTCCTTTCTCCGTAGTCTTTTGGTACAGAATTTCTGCACAGTTTTGTTTGGGGTGTCTCCCTTGCCGAATTTGTATCTCAGCGAAGGAAGCTCGGTTTTGAGCGTGCAGGTACTCGTTTCGACGGGTTCGTCGCAAGGAACGCGACGGTATTTTTCTTGGAATTTTCTGCGAAAAATCAGAGAACTTTAGACCGATTAATTTGGGACAGATTTTGTGATGATTGAAGGACTAAAAATTATGTATGTTCTTCTTGGATATATTGTACAGTGTTGCGGTGAGCTTTTGGTGCGAGTGCGGATTTTCGCATCTTTAGAGGACAAGGATTTTAGCGCTCGAGGTGGGTACCGATGTTAACCTCCTACTTGTGATAACCCACTAGGCATATTGGAGTTAATCCTATGTAATATTGCTAGTATACTAGTGGAATGAATATAGCATGCTTAATTGGAAAACACTGAACATGTGGCTGACACTTGCATCTTTAGAGGACTAGGTACTAATAAATGGTAATTTTTACAAATGCTAAGTTGATTTGAATCCATGGGAATAATTGCTTAAACCTTTTAGTAATACTCGGCTAAAACCATATCATGTTTTATGTATAATTGGGAGACTTATGCATGTGTATAAATTAGCTTATGGCATGTTAGTACTTCAGATATTCAATCAGAGGCATACTGTAATTCTTGCAAGAATTGGAACACTGAAATTATTTTGTTAAGTAGAGGACTTTTGCATGCTTGAATGGTCACCTAGTTAGGCCACCTTTTTCTGCTGAACTATCATGCTGGAATTGACTTAGGAGAAACCATGATTTCTTTTCCTCCAGTTATCTAGACATAGGGGATATCATGCTCGGGTTAGAGCAGGGGCTGGGATAGTGTAGTCAGATACTTGGGATTCGGGACGGGCAGGCTGTGATGGCAGGGTATTGCGGCAACCGTGGATTTTGGGCGGTTGATCGGACAGTTGTTATTGCATCAGATCGGGGAGAGGATTTTGGGTTCTGTTAGTGGATGGTACTTTTCCCTTTAGATCAGTGTCATGATCCAGTCCTGCGGACTTATTCTCCTTGGATACTTATTACTCAGGCATTTTACTCGTGTGGGTCGCTCCCCTCGAGTGCCACTCCGGAGTGCGCTATATGCAAACTTGAGTCCTTGAGACTCCTATCCCCTATCGGTGTTATGCGTAGGCTAGCATACCAGATTTGGCAGGCACCGCAAGCAGTACCAATGTTTACTGGAGTATAGATTGGGTTTATTCAGGCAGGCTTTGATATTCTGATGCATATATTTAGCTATCTTTTTAGCTGGGCATGTAGAGGCATATTAGTGGTAGCTTTTATCGGTAGCCATACTTATAGTTTACCACATTTATTCTTTTCGCCTCTGGTAGTCCTAGTGGGCATGTTCGAGTTGAGGTTTACCCACTAGGGGAGGCTACTGTCTTTATAGTAGTTCTCACCCCCACTCTTTTTCCTTTTTCTTTTTCCCCTTTGTTTTGCAGAGTCCTCTGCGGGAGTTGCGGGACCCTCTTCCCAGGACCGAGGTAAGAGGATCGTTGATTAGCTAGCTGCTTCCCTGATCCAGAGTTTAGTAGATTTTGATGTATCCCCAGTACACTCAGACGGTTGTATTTTTCTTTTATTTTGGGTCTGGCTTCGACCAGCTGGATGTATTTTATTTGGTGAGCTGGGAGAGACACATGTATATTTTTGAGAGCTTTGTTGTACTTTTCTTTTCAGTATTTGTCTGAGTTGTACTAGTTGTAGTTTAGCTCTGTTTTTATGCTCTTTTGTTATATCTCTATATCTGAGCAGGTTACCAGCGCTTCGTGTACACGGGAAATCCCGTGTGCATGGCGGATCTGTAGACAAGCCCGGGTTCTGGTTTACACCCGGGGCGTGACAATTCTAATACTTAAGTAACGCAGGAATAGCTCTAGGATGCCCCCAAATAACTAACAACTACAAGGCAACAGCTATTTAAGCACAAAATGAACCATAGGAGACGATGCATCATTTTTCGAAGTATACCGAATGAGTAATTAATTCAATGTGAATCTAATGCTATGAAAATAACGTGATATTTTGCAACATGCAGGCTATAGGAGAGACTACAAAAGTAAGAAGAAAACCTCAAGAACCAATTTAAGCCCATCTAAACTGCATCCAACTCTAACATCTACAGTTCCTGGATATGATGAATCTTCAGCACCATGCGAGACTGTTAAAAGAAGCTGGCAAACATGGCAAGGTTCTGCAAGAAAAATAAATAGTTCAACAATATCTGCAGCAGGCGGACATACCTGTTAAAGAAAAAATCCTCCACATCAAGAAGCAGCATATAACACAACTATGAATATAAGATTGAAAACTAGGAGGAAAAAAAAAGAGCTGCCGCACGCTGGAAGCATTGCTTTTCAGAAGGAATTCATACCCAAATCAGGTCTTTCTTCTTGTAACTGAGAAGATTTGAACCACTGTCAGCATTGGGGAAGACACTTGGAACAGGTTTCAACAAGAACCCAGATGGCCGTGATAATACCTGAATAGAATCAACAAGCACAAATGAAACTGTTAAGAAAAAATTCCGAAAGCTCAATGAGGCCAAAGCCGGAAGAGCAAGTAAACAGCTGAAATAGATCAATCCCAAAGGAGATGTCCTCTTCACTAGAAGTTGAATCATGTAATGATCATTGACAAAAAGATAATGCGTGTTTCAACAACAAAAACTACCGGTAAACAAAGATCTGAATGGAAAACATAAGGTTGACATATTTAAAACTGATGCCATATTCCGCCAGCAGTGTAAATATTAAAAATATTCCCTGGAAAACTGAATTAGCAAAATTTGCATGCATAGGCCTTTCTTCCCAATTTGGCAACATCGTAGATACTATATAATTCTTACTTTATTTATTTGCTTTTACTTCACTGATTAAGACTTAGAAAACCAATAAAAAGCACTAACATGAGTAGGATAGTCCAGAATAAGTCATCCTGAGAAAATTTAGGCGCTTGTTTTCCCATTAGCTTGTTAAAAAGGAAATCAATGGATGCTCTAAACTCCATACACAGATCAGTAGGATTATAATACTAATGTAGCAAGATGGGCCCCTTAGCCCAGTATGCAATTCATGGACTTGAAGATGATGTTCTGAATTTGTATGGAAATGAAAATTATGCAACCATAAAAGTTTTGTTCGGACCATTTTTGTCTTTAGGTAAGGTACGTTGAAAAGATCATAACTAATAGGGAAGCGCTCACATGATAAACTAATTTCAGGAAAGAAAATAAGCACTTGTTGGATGAGAACCTCAGAGTTTTGCATGTTGACGAAATACAAAGATAAATCATCTCAAATGGCATATAAACAACTAGAAGAAAAAGAAGAAAAGAAGAGAGACTGCAGCAACAATCCTTTTCCCTTCTTGTAATTCTTCACCTGTTATTACATCAAAAGAAGAAAAATATTTCTTGCCTACATATGAAAGATTTTTATCATTTGTCCCTTGAATATTTACTGAAATCAACTTGAAAATAAAATCAACAAAAAAATGTCAAGAACAAAATATTTCTCGTTTATGCTTCTGTTTACAAAGCCAGTAAATGACATAATTCCTTCTATGTGTATAACTCCGGGTAAAGCCCGGTAAAGTGCCTAACCAGCTTCCCTTTGTAAAACTTGGTAAAGTGCCTAACCAGCTTGCCTTTAGCACTAATCACATAACTGGTCTATCAAGTGTGCTGCAAATTCTGTGAGAAAATTAAGATTATCAACCTAATGAATCAAGAAAAGAAAATTGGTCATTCAATGCTTTTTCCACAATTTTGACTGCTGTAGAATTTTTCAGTATTCTTTTGAGTTACGGTAGAAATCTTTCTTACATTTGTTCAATCATAAGAAAAATAGTTTAGCATGAGTATGACATTTCAAATCATCAATATCAGTAAAATGTTTACATGTGAAAAAATTAGTTTCACCTACTTCAAGAGGATGAAGAGGAATCGAGGGAAGATGCTTGAAGAGCCTCAATCCAAGAAACATCTCCAACTGCTTTTGACGAGAACTATCAACAAGGACATTTTGATATCTTCTCTGTAAAGTAATTTTAACATTCTGAGCAGCTGAAAATTTGCTAAATTTTCCACCAGAGTCTTCATTAAATATATTGAGGATCTGACTGTGCATTGCTTTCGACCCAGTATACAGTGTTGCATGGATGTCGCCCGCTACTAGGAAAAGATCAGCCAGTTGATTTACTGGAACTAACATGGTTGAGCTCTTGAATTGGTCAAATGTCAAATCAAATCTCTTCCAAGGCTTGTCCTGACATGGATGCTCCCAAGTGGTCCTCCGTGTATTATGATCTATATAGAAAGCCTTTCCTGAAACAGGATCAGAACGTTCCTCCCACCCAGGTGGCAAAGGACCACTACTTCCACCGTAATTACCAAATTCTGTGTATTTGTTCATCGAAGATGACCTAAAAATGGCATCTTTGTCCAGGGAAATGCCTAATCGTCTACATTGTTCGACAAAAGCTTGAAGAGCCCCAAAATAGCTAGCAGCATTGGTTCGATCTAGAGAATCTGCACAATTGAAACGTATAACCCCATTTTGAAGTGATCTCAAGCAGAATCCACCAACAACATCGCCATTCTGGATTATTAAACCTCTACATTCCTTAAGCTGCTGCTGTTGCTGAGGACAATAAATTCCGTCAGAAAAACCGATGGCCATGGTGGGTGCCTTAAGATGCTTCCATAGTCCCTCAACTGTCTCTTGCTCGCCTTTTAATTTCACTGTTGCATGCCAGTCATAATTTATCAATTGAATCCAAGTGTGAGGAAGCTTTCCACTAGATCTCACATGTTTTAGAGATTCTTCAAAATGATCAACCAAAATCTTTTCTGGCTTTCCTTCACCTTTTCTTAGTAAATTAACACAAATGATAGGTGTCTTCTTTTGTTTGCTTGCATTTAATTCAAATGATTGAGTACCATATCTCTTACTTAATCTTTGATAATATTGTGCACTACCTCTATAAGGATCCTGCGCCGAGACATAAATTTCAGCTTCCACGGCAAGTTTAAGTTCTGCTCCCCACCAAATAGGTATAGTTCCCCGCCGCCAGATATATGTGCTAAAAGGGACAGCTTCTCCACCTCTCCGAGTGACCCAAACAAGTTGCTCGCACTCCACCTCATTCCCTGTTAGAGATAACACTTATGTAACATAAATAAAGCCACGGTGCCTATGTACAATAGAAGGAGTTGCTTAAGATTAAATAATTAGTAGTGTATAACTTGGCCTTGACTTACATCCAACAATAACACTAATTAAAGCAATATGGACAATGATAAATGTGAAAACAAAATAAATTGATATACAACCTGTACTAGAACATGCATTCAGACCGCGAGCCAAATAACGGGTGCCAGGATGCAATCTACTACGGCGTGCAATAAGAGTAACTGTTCCACCTTGGTGACCAGTGCCTACGAAATTTCGGCACTCAGCAAACCCCTGAAAGCAACATATACTTAAGTAACTAATTAAATGAACAAAAAATAGATAACGGGAATTGGTCAAATTAGGACAAGCATACAAGTTATTGTTTGGCTTGAGTGGACATATTAAGCTTTTTCTTTGTGCACAAAAATATGAAAGGCTCGAAACTAAACCATAAGCAAGAAGAAAACTCTTGCATAGGGTTTATAAGGCATATTTGTCATCAGAATCCAAGCTCTAGCTTTACATGGTCAAGAATAACCCATCAAAACCACTAGCAAAGTACCCACGCTTTGCCACGGGTACAATGGGTATGCTCTTTATTATATTTGTAAAATACAGTATATATTATTATTAAAGTTAAACATACGTATTCAACACATATTTGTATCAGCATTTGATTTCTAAGTATAAATTTTTTTTTAAGAAAATAGTGAAGTTCATAATATGCTTATTTTTTAGGCCAGTTTGTCCAAAAGATACATATCCTCTTTTTGTGTTTTTTTGCTTCTCTTTTTTCTTACTCTTTTTAGGTCATTTTTGATGACCCATGCAAGCAATGTCAAGAATTGAAAGTATTATGATAAAATAAAAAGGTTTTACCTGACACAGTTTTTTAATTGATTGTATGAAGTTTTTCTATAATTTAGAAACAAATATTTAATTTTGTAAGAAATCCCTAACTTGGTTTAAGTATGAAATAGTTCTCAAAAGTAAAAAAATGTTGGAGAAATTAGAGATAATTCTTCTAAAGTTTAGGACTAACAATAGATATGGACAGAAAGTGGAGTACTCCAATTGATTTGATAGTTGGTAGGGAATGAAGGTGTTAAATCTAACAAATCTTCAAATCAATTTAGAAAAATAATTCAAATCAAAATATTTAGAAGTTGATGAGATATTAATCAAATTAACATAGTTGAGGAGTCGATTTTAAAATGGCCTATAGTCGGACTGCACCCAGTGTATATACATATCTCATAGACACTAGTAAATTTATATAATAGAAATGTCAAAACTAAAATTTAATTAATTCATTTTACTTTATAATATTTTAAATGTCTATACGTTAATATTTATAAATTTAAGACATATCCATTAAAATAAAATTATATTTTTCTTATTGGGTCCATGGTGCACAGGGTGCACCAATAGAATGGACACATGTCCACAAAAGAATGGTTCCTCTCTATTGGGAATTATTGCCTGCACCTGGTGTATGAGTACATATCATAAACACCAATAAATTAGTACGATAGAAATGTGAAAAATAAATTTTAATTAATTAAATTTATTTTATAGTATTTCCAATGTCTATATATTAAAAATTATAAAATTTGATATATCTATTAAAATAAATTTTATTTTTTTATTGGATCTACTGTGTATCGGGTGCACCAAAGATACGGCCGGGATATGTATCAACCAACAGAGAGTGCACCACGCCTTTTAGTATATAGTAATAGATGCTCTTATCAACAGAAAACCCATGATGTTGTCAGTATGAACTATGATGAATGGACATTCCCATGATATATACAAATCAAGGATTTAAGTATCCATCGGCACGGACCGTATCTACCGTGCCGTACCGTGCCAAAAAGATACCGGCACGATACAGCTCCCGTACCGATGGCACAGTTCAAAACCCTTTTTTCTTAAAATTATTAAGTAATTTTCTTAATAAAGTTCAAAATATTTGATAAAGATACATAATAAGCAATTAAAAAATTTTGTTGCTAAAGAAATTAAATATTTCATGCCATTATGTGTCGGCACGCATGTATTTTTTGTGACCGGCACTCATCGGCACGGCTCGGCACACACCGTGCCGTACCGTGCCGGCAAGTTTTCGGCACGACCCCGTGCCACGGCACTTAAATCCTTGATACAAATATTACAAATAAAACACGATATGCATTTGGCACTTTAGTAAATCATCAAAAACAAGGATACAATACACACAGAATGCACATATAGTTGTGTATATCTATATATATAAACGCCAAATGTTCATGAGTGCAGACCCATTGGTACCATTGAAAAGTTGCACACTTTTACACACGTAGACTGTAAAAGCATCCACAACATCGGAGACAAACCCATAAGCATCCACAACATCTAAGAGACATACACATAAAAGGTCCTTAATTTTTAAAGCCTGCTTCTTATGCATGAAACAACAGCCCTTATTGAAATATTATTATAAATATATAATTGACTTTTGGCTATTACTTATGAAATAAATGACAATATGGTTTTTTTTTAATCTACAAGCCCCTTAAATCTTAAATCTTAAATCTTAAATCTTAAATTTTGGTTCCTGGGATTTCATCATTCAACTTAACACTTGTGCAAAAGTGGGTAACATTATGCCAGTGTAACATAATACTCATTATATCAAGGATTTAAGTGCCGTGGCACGGAGTTGTGCCGAAAACTTGCCGGCACGGTACGGCATGGTGCGTGCCGAGCCGTGCCGATGAGTGCCGGTCACAAAAAATACATGCGTGCCGACACATAATGACATGAAATATTTATTTTCTTTAGCAACAAAATTTTTTAATTGTTTATTATGTATCTTTATCAAATATTTTGAACTTTATTGAGAAAATTACTTAGTAAATTTAAGAAAAAAGAATTTTGAACTGTGTCATCGGCACGGGAGCTGTATCGTGCCGGTATCTTATTGGCACGGTACGGCACGGTGGATACGGCTCGTGCCGATGGATACTTAAATCCTTGCATTATATACATATATACATACATACATCATATTGATGAACAGAAATAGGTGAGGCTGCTTTCAGAAGCCAAAGCCTTGAGTTCCCACCAAAGATTCGATATTAGGGCATCTAAATCAACTATCCATAACATTAGACCTGAATTGGAATATTTGAAACTTTAAAAAATAAACAATCATGAGTTTTGAAAATTGAGAATGAGAATAGAACTAAGACATTTTTAAAGCATTGTCTCACCAATGGATTGTGCATTTTCACCTGCCCGATCAACTTTGAGTTCGGAAGGTACACACCTCAAGATGCACTCAACTTACACCCATCAAAATTAATATGAATTAAGAAAGTGTGTGAATCTCAAAGATGCTCCAGCGCAGGAAAAGTGGAAGCAACTCTCACCTGTTGCTTCCACAAGCAAACTGGGGTAATTATATGTTATATATACAACTATGTACGTACGTACCTACATGCATATGTATGTATGTGCGTATTTATCTTTTCACAACGAATTCAACAAATAATCATGTGAAGTTTGTAAATGTAAATCTAGTGATGACAATAGATGATGACAGAAATCAGGAAAACGATTTCCTACGCAGACATATGTACGACAGTACGTATTAACCAGCAAGCAAAGAAGATGAACTGGAACACTAAAGACAGAGCAATGGGATGTTGAACCTGCAAAAGGATGACACAATGTTGTGCCAAGCCAATATCCTTGAAGGGCTTTGAAAACCATCCATTCCAAACAAACTCATCATCTGGATTTTGTAAGGTCGTACAACTTGGAAATGGCCGGGTAATATCCCTCGTTTCACAGAAATAGTGCTTTCCATCGATGTCAAGCTCAGCCAAATCTTGAATATTTTTTAGCTCGCCTTTGCCTTGGGTTTGAGGATTCTGAAGCTGAATCCTAATCCACTGACTCTCTGTCACTGTATAGATGCACCCTCCTCCAGGAAGAGTTGGAACCGTAGCACTAAGCCTTGTAGCAACTAAAAGTAATCCAGAACTTCCTAACACTGAATAACCTAAAATAGCTCTAGCATATGTAGTACTCTTACATAGAAGCCTTGATCCATCAGTAACGTAATTTAAAGCCTCCTCTTCCGATTTAAATAGATCGTGCCCGTGCTTCCCAGTATAACACAACAAGCCCGTTGTTGGGTCAACGTAGATTACCTGGGTGTCATTATGTATTGACAAGCTAACTACAATATACACTTCACCAGTTTCTAGCACAACCGCAATAACAGATGTTTCCCGTAAAGAACCACCTGAAACCAAAACAAGAAACCACCAGCTTAGATTAAAAATCTACATACATAAAGCTAGAAAATTAGCCTCTCAAAAAAAAAAAAAAGATCTTTTATAAGGTTTGGGAACCAAGAACAAAAGGAGAAAAAGGTTTGTTGCATGTCAACTTCTAATGATTATTACTGAGTAGTGCAGGGCACACGGAAATGCTCGCACGAAGGAATATGTATGCACTTTAAACTTTGTTTCTTAAATAATCAGCTGGAAATTTGATGATCATCTAAATTCTTGAACTCGGACTATTGTTGCAAATCGTACTAATTCATTCTGAAAAATTAGTTGAGTTCTATTGGGATCCCTACGCATTTAACCCTCGATAAAGCCTTCTACCATCAAGTGTCTAGTCTTAGTGTCTACTCTTGGGGTCATAACTCTGAATAAAACAAATCTAGAGAGAGGCTTTCTATAAGACCAACTGAGGGTAAAGTTATCAGCTTTAGTTTTAGCTTTGGCTCAAGCACTAAAGGGCCAAACCTCCAAAGTCGAACTGGTCATAAAATAAGTTGAAAAGAATAAGAAAGATGATAGTACTAGAACAGAGGAAAGACTATTGTGTCATGTCATGTATGTGCTGGGGTATGTACTATGCATTAGTGCAACATGGCACAACTTGCTGCTAGCAAGTTTTATCCAACATGGCACAGGGAAATTTTTTGGAGTTTCTTCTAAAGTATTTATTTTTAAATGTTTCAAAATGTGCTTTGGCATAATTTTTTGTACTCGATGAATAGTATTGCTCACAAATATTTAATCAATTCTTGAAAATGATATCCATTTCATTAAGTTAAAACTAAAGTTTGGTGAAAACCAAGTCTTCCCACATCAACCCTCAATTTTGTTAAAATAATTATGCAAATGAATGAATGATGCTAAAGATAAATAAATATGCAATCAACTTATTATTTGTCGGTAATTTCGCCAAACTTCCTAACAATTGCTTGAATTTACAAAAATAGAAGAATACAAATTGAAGAAATCAGTCTTCTCCCGAAGCAACCATCAATCTCAACAAATTGAATCATTTAAACCCTTGCCGAGTAGCACACGTGGTATGACATTTCTTCTAATAATAGCGCCAATATCCATGAGGCGTCAAAACATTTCAAATATCCTACCAAATTAGATGCAGACAACACAGCACATCTGCCCTTCCTTTGTCCAAGCTCACAATCTTCTACAACGTCAGATCAAACCCAAAAGAATTCATCTTCGATTACAAATACAAAAAATTGCTACCCTGGATTTGGACATGTGATACTAACCTAAGCAAGCAATTGATGCAAAGAAAAGCCTATGCTACAAAATGCAACCTGATAACAAATGCAAAATGGTCATCCTCCTACCATTCATCAGAGTAAATGATGAGGACACCGCGATTCCTTCTCCCCCCGCGATTCCTTCTCGGGCGTCGTGCGCCCCCCAGTTGGCGTTCGGCGGGTCTCCCATGCAGAGCCTGCGTCTCGGGGCACAACCTCTTCCCCCATCTGGAAATTTTTCAAATCCTTTCGCAGCTCGGGGGAGGCAACGGGTGACGTGCTTAGTCAACCCTGGCAACTCCCCCTCGGATGGGAAGGGCATGACGAGCCCCTGCTCTGGCGGGTGGCTCGAGGACGCTTTGGAGGATCCGTCGTCAGCTTTGGTTACTGTCACCAAGCTGCCACTTGCTTTCTCGGGGCGCAAGGAGGGCCCGACTCCCCTCTTCAACTCGCGGGCCCCAGACACCTGTCGGGCTCGGGTCCAGGGCGCTTTCCCCATTCAGGGGAATCCTTCGGGTTCGACCCGGGCCACTCTTCTGGTCCACTCTTGGCCCAACTCTGGCGCCCCCGGGCCCCTTTCCCTGGACCCGTCTCCTCGGGCTTCTATTCCTCGGGGCCCCCCCTGTTCCTTCTGCTCTCCCCCGGGCCTGGCCCAACCACATCCGGGCTCATTCTTTACCTGGGCCCTGGGTTGGACCGTGCGCCGGGCCCTTCGGGGGGCACCTTGGTGCCGGTAGACGGGCCGGCCCGGAATTGTTGGCGGTCGCGTGGACGCCCGAGCTAGCTGCACCCTGCGGCGGCGCTGGTGGCCGGGTGGTGGCGGGGGTCGTGCGGACGGCTGCACTCGTCCAGACCGACCACGGCCCCGCGCCGGTCCGCTTCGCCCCGCTCCTCCCCTCTGATCGGTGGCTCTGTGGAGTCAATGCTACACCGGCTTCGCTGGTGGGAGATCTGGGGCTGCCGCTGCCGCCGTGGCCGCCTACGCCGTCGCTGTGCTACTCTTCGGAGAGGATGCATCAAACCGCCGATGTAGCGGCGGCCCAGCAAGGGATGGAGCCTCTGTCTCCAGTTGCTGTAGACTCGGGGCCCGGGTGCGCTTCGGGGCACGGGCGCGCCGTCGGCCCGACAGCGCGCCCCCAAAGGTTGGAGGAGGAGCCCCAGGCTAGCGAGTCGTGTCGGCGCCAACGCCCTGGCGGTCGCGATGGAGCGCAAAGCAGCTCTAAGGGTGGGGGTTGCTCAGTCTGGAAAAGTGACTACAGGGAAGAGTACGAGCGACTCCACCGACCACTCTTCTGCCCCTACAGCACTGAAGAAGATCATTGCAAAAGGCGCTCTACTGGGTATCAAGCTGTCGGCGGAGGAGGCTGCTAGCTTGGCGGACTACGGTCTGGCCGTGGGCCCCCTCGCCTAGAGTTCTAGTGTGTCATCTCGGTGTAATTTTCTATCTCAATGTTTCAAGTCTGTTGTTGGAATATTCGGGGCCTAAATGACCGTGTCAAGCGGGCAGTTGTTAAATCGGTAGTTTCAAGGTTTAAGGGATCTATCCTTTGTTTCCAAGAAACGAAAGTGAGTTCAATATCCTGCTCCTTTCTGAATTCTTTCGCTGGTCGGTCATTCAACAAATGTCAATACCTCAGTTCCAACGGGGCTTCCGGGGGCATTGTGACTTGTTGGAACTCCGATTCCTTCTCTTGCAGTGAAGTACTTGTGCGGGCGTTTTCCCTCTCGCTCCGCCTGGTGCACCGTGCTACCGGTTTCTCCTTCGTTCTAACAAACGTTTATGGTCCACCAGGGTGGGACCATAAGGAGGCTTTCTGCTCCGAACTTGGTGCTCTCAAAGCGATTTGCAAGGGCCCTTGGCTACTGTGTGGGGACTTCAATCTCACTCGGAACCAGGGTGAGCGCAGGGGTAGGAATTGGAGTGGCAAAATAATGAGCATGTTTTCAAATCTCATCAACTCGTTGGACCTGATCGACCTCCCGATCGGTAATCAACAATACACCTGGTCGAACTTTCAACGCACCCCCTCGCTCGCCAAGCTTGACCGTTTCCTCGTCTCGACGGAGTGGGATGAAAGCCACCCCGATTCCTATGTCATGGCGCTGCCGCGCATCACGTCTGACCACACACCACTCCTGCTTAAGTCCCTTTCCAAACCACGCAACCGGCTTTTCAGACTTGAGAAAGTTTGGCTTACCAGGGAAGACTTCAACCTTCTCGTACCGGTTTGGTGGAACGAACTGGCAACTACGTCAAGTGGCGTCCTTTCTTTTGCTGCCAAATTGCGCCACTGCCGTAAGAGGATCAAAGACTGGTGCGCCTCCAATTTTTATAACATCACGAGCTCCAAGAGGACTACTATTGCGGAGATCCATAGGCTGGACCTCCTAGAAGAACGAGCGAGCCTGACGGTCGATCAGTTGCACTCTCGATGTCAGCTCAAATCGGACCTTAAAAGCATCATCGCTGACGAGGAACTGCTTTGGCAAGCGAGAGCCAAACAGCACTGGCTTAAGGAAGGTGACGGCAACACTAGTTTCTTCCATGCCATGGCCAACGGAAGAGCAAGATCTAACCATATCGGGGTGATAGAAGATGATGGGCGGAGATGGGAGCGGGAGCTGGACAAGAGCGAGTACTTCTATCGCATGTTCAAGGATAGATTCGCCCCGGACGCCATACGGACTGCAGCGTGTGGGGACTGGAGTGACTTGTTCAATGACGACAAACCCTTAAGTGCGGCACACCTAACAGAGCCGTTCACCATAGAAGAGATTAAAAAAGCCACCTACCAAATGAATGGGGACAAAGCCCCAGGACCAGATGGCTTCAGCTTGCGGTTTTTTCACAAGTTCTGGGAGGTAATTTCGGGAGACCTCATGAAAATTTTTGATGAATTATTCAATGGCACTCTGCACACAGGTCCAATCGACTACTCCTACATCTGCCTCATTCCTAAAACTGAAGGTGCCAAATCAGCAAATGACTACCGCCCGATCTGTCTGATCAACTGCGTACAAAAGATTATCTCAAAAGTCCTGGCGAACAGACTGGAAGGGGTCATGTCCACGATCATTTCACCTCCGCAAACGGCCTTCCTCAAGGGCCGTCTCATCCTGGACTCTTTCGTCACTACTAGCGAGATTATCAGCTGGGCTTCGAAAGTGCAAGCGGAGTGCGTCGGAATTAAGGCAGATTTCGAGAAAGCATTCGACAAGGTGGACTGGAACTACCTAAGAAGCTTACTGTCTTGGCTCGGGGCTAACCACAAATGGTGCAATTGGATTAACCAATGTATCTCAAATGGTAAGACCGCGATCTTGGTTAACGGAGTGCCATCGAAGTGGATCAAACTCAAGAGGGGCCTTCGACAGGGAGACCCACTTTCCCCCTTTCTGTTCCTGATCGTAGCCGAAGGACTGACCAGAATGATGGAGAGAGCTACTAGAAACAACCTGCTAAGAGGGGTTGGGCCAACCCGAGACGCTAAAATCGCCATCATACAATATGCGGACGACACTTTCTTTTTCTGCGAAGCTAAGAAACGACAGTTACGAAACCTGAGAACTATCTGGCAGATTTTTGAATGGGCTTCCGGTTTAAAGATCAACAGAAGTAAGTCCGAGCTGTTTTTCTTCGGGAGTAACGGCAACAAAGGGAAGAGGCTGGCCGAGTTCATGGAGTGCAGAGCGGGCTCACTGCCGACCAAGTATCTAGGGCTTCCTTTATCTCAGGCTAGTATCCGGAAGGAGGACTAGAGGTGCATTATCAGAAAGATTGAAGCTAGGATCGAAGGTTAGCAGGCCAAACTCCTCTCCCAGGGGGGGAGGCTAATCCTCGTCAACTCAGTGTTGTCTAACCTCCCTCTGTACTTCCTCTCCGTGTTCAAAGCACCAAAATGGGTCATTCAACGGATCGATTCGCTGCGGAGGGCGTTCTTGTGGCATGGCATCTGTCTTGTAAATTGGAAGACATCTGCAGGGCGAAAAGAGATGGGGGGCTCGGAGTCCTAGAGCTGGAGAACCTGAACAAAGCTCTGCTGGTCAAGTGGTGGTGGCGCTTCTTCACATCTGTTTCGTCCGCCTGGGTCCACTTGCTTCAAAGGCTGTATTACGACCGACGGCGCCCACTGCACGAAGGGAGCTCCTTTAAACCGTACTCCCAATGGTGGAGAGGTGTGTTACGAACAAAAGAATTGTTCATCTGCGGCACGTCCCATTCAGTTCGCAACGGCCGTTTGACGTACTTCTGGTGTGATGATCCGGATTTTTATGAAGGATTTTACAGCGTTAATGGCGATTAGAGGAAGCCTACACAGTGCAATGAAGCTTGTAGAGGCGAAAACGGACCTCAAAAATGGACCCAGCACGAAAAACGAAGCAAGTAGGGTTTTCCGGGGATTTTCGGCAAAATTTTGGATGAGAATTTGAAGAAACGGATGGCGGATTCGGACTCAGCGCGCGAAAACGATCAAATCGGTATATTTACTTGAAATTTTTGGGCCAGGGTACTGTTCACGCCGGAACAGTACCTCCGGCAATGTTGCGGCGGCCGGCGGGAGGCGGCGCACGGCGAAGCGCGGCGGCACAGCAGGCGGAGCGCGGCCGCGGGCACCGCGGGCAGGCGCGGGCAGACGCGCGCGGGCGCGGGCAGGGGCGGCGCGCGCGGGCTGCCGGTCCACAGGAGAAGCGTGCACCGGGAGCACCGAGAATGGGAACTGCCACGTGGCAGCACTCCATTGGTCCGACGGAGTAAAGAAAGGCGGCCTGTCTCTGACACGTGGCGCTCTGTGATTGGCCGACACACTCCGGAAGACCCGGCGCGTAGACCGGAGGCGTGGACCACGTGAACCGCGTGGGGACACGTGGCACCACGTGATTCGCGGGTTCACGCAGCCCACGTGCTCAAGGCACGTGGAACACGTGGGCGGCTGGGACACGTGGCAATTTCTGATTGGCCCTTCACGGCTGTTTCGTGTTCTGGCACACGCGGCGCAACCGGAGTGGAGGGTTTCGGTGTTTCCTGTTCTGGGCCCGGATCTGGTGTGGAGCCGAATAGTGTTTTGGCCCATTATAAATACCCTTCCCTCTCTCTTCGCAAATACCAGATTCTAGAGAGAGAAAATGAGATTTTGCCCTATATGAAAGTTGTTCCTCTCTCTGTCCTCTATCTCCCCTAGCAATTTCAGAATTTTAGGAGTTTCCGACAGCGAGTTATCTGCGACACGGCGCACTGCGACGATTTCCAATTTCGGCCCATTTTCCGTCACAGTTCAGTCGGAAATTCGCTGTGTGCTAACCAGGAGAAATTTTTGAACGATTTCTTCGACAGCGCGACCGTAAGAGGTAAGGCTTCGTTTTTCATGTTGATCACTTTGCTCCGTTTCGCACTTTTGGCACGGTTCCCGAGGCACCTTTGACCCCCCTTTTTACTGTGATACTTTCTGGACAGCCCCGACTTCTCCGATTTATATCTTGAGCTAGGAACATCGGATCAAGGCAAATAAATAGTCGATTTTGACCTACTCGTCGCAAGGAACGCAACCGTAATTTTTCTGGAATTGCTGGAGCACTGTACAAAGGTGAAAATTCCCTTTTGTGAACTGACTGGGAAAATAATAATAAGGTTGTATTTCTGGGATTTGTATTTACACCGGGTGCGTTGTTTTGTACTGTAGTACACTGTTTTCGACGGATTTCGCTGTTAGAGGACTATGGACAGCGAGGAAGCTATCTGAGTGTGGATTTGCGTGTCAGGTGGGTGGTTGTTGCTTACCTCTTACTACGATCTACTTACTAAGTTTATTTAGAGGATTTTCCCTTTTTGGCTTATTGAATGATCATTCTTTGACATCCACACTTAAATTAAGTTATAGGTGAGACTAATCTTGTGGATACACCATGTTGGGAAGATTATCGGAAAAACGTTAACTTTAAGGAACATGATAATGATAACACCTAGATGAGTATGAAAGTGGATTAAATGGAACAAGATTACATGCGGGTACTACTTTGATGATTTCTTATAGATCAGGGATTATAAACATGTGTAGTCGGTTAGTGATTTTGGCTTAATGGTTATATCTTTGCGGATCTATCGTTGATACACCTGTCGCACCGTTGTTTGCTACCCTCTATTTCATATTTCATCAGAATCTCTACTTACTTATATGAACATCTGTACAAACCACTATTTATCGCTACACTATCATATTGGGACTTGATTTAGGAGAAACCATGATTGTTCCTTTTCTCCTTTTCATTTGGACTTTTGGTTCATGTTGCTCTGGTTAGAGCAGGGATCTGGAATAGTGTAGTCGGGACTTTTGAGTCTGGGACAGTTGTACTTGGTTGTGGTTTGTGGGGCATTGTGGTAACCGCGGACATCAGGCGGGTGACCAGAGGTTGACTATTTTATCAGTTTTGATCTTATGGGGTATTACGGTAACCGCGGACATTAGGCGGTTGACCGGATGTCTACCTTTGCATCAGATTGGGGTTGAGTCTTGTCGATCTTTGCATCAGATTGGGGATCGGGCTTTTTGCTAGTGGACGGAGTTTTCCCACTTGTTGAGTACTATTGCATCATCAGCCTTTCTTTAGTGGACGGATTTTCCCACTTTGATCATAGTCATGATCCAGTCCTGCTATACAGAGATACTTGCTACAGAGACGCTTGATACAGCGATACTTTACTCGTGTGGGTCGCTCCCCTCGAGTGCCACTCCGGAGTAGGTTTTCTTTTGGGATTCCGAGCCTTGTGTGCTGGTCCCTTGGGATTCCGAGCCTTGTGTGCTGGTCCCCTACTGAGTTCTTGAGTACGACGGCAGAGCAGGCAGTACCGGGTTTCATACTGGTCCATCTGATTGGGTCCATTCAGACAGCTAGCATTATAGTTGCAGGTCTACTGATTCATTTATTGAGTTCATTCGTACTGTTATCCTTGGTACAGCATTGAGAGGCATAGTAGTGGTAGCTCTACCATTTCAGCATCTTATTTACCTTACCACTTTACCTTTCTTCTTGCCTCTGGTAGATTTAGTGGGTACATCGGGGTTTGAGGCTTTACCCACAGGGGGAGGCTACTGGTTTACTAGTGGTTCTCACCCCCATTGTTGTTCCTCTTTTTCTTCTCCTCTGTTTTACAGAGTCTGCTGCGGGAGCTACTGGGCCATCTGCGGCTGATCGAGGTAAGGGGATCGCTGAGTAGATAGATCTCCTGGGAGGCTGAGAGATGCTGTTGGATAGATGCTGTACCCTATACTCAGACTGTAGTATTTCGCCCTTTTATTTTGGGTCTGGCTTTAGCCTGCTGGTTGTACTATTTTGGTGAGCTGGGAGATCGTTGTATTCATTTCAGCTTTTGACTTGATTTCCAGTCTGAGATACTATGTGGTTTTTCTATTTCAGCTCTGTATTATGCTCTGTTATTGTACATTTTACAGTTGAGCAGGTTACCGACGCTTCGTGTACATAGAAAATTCCGTGTGCACGGCGGATCTGTTGGTGAGCCCGGGTTCCGGTTCCACCCGGGGCGTGACAGATTAAGTTGGTATCAGAGCTTAGGGATAGGTCAGTTGGGACTTAGGAAACCCTAGGCTTTTGATTGGACCCTAGGAAGATAGGGCGTGAGAGGCGTGATACTTACTGCGAAAGTCGGTGATTGGGTTATTTGACTCTTCTGAGTGAAGAGGGATCGGCATACCCTGTTTCTGTGGACGGTTATGTTGGCTGCAGACAACATAAAGCCACAGAAATAGAGAGATGTTTTTGACTTTCGCTAAATTGGGTCGAGCGTGGTTGTGTTCTAACTTGTGTTTTTCTGGTGGCAAGATGTCTCCTCGTCATCTTTTCCCTACCAGGAGTACCCCCATCCCTTCTGAGGAGCCCGAGCAGGCAGTATCTGCCGAGCTGGGAGAACTGCGGGCCTTGGTGACCCATTTGGTGGCGAGGAGTTTTCGACAGGATCAGCGCTTGGAGCAGCTATTGGCACAGAGGAGTGACCCAGCAGTCGGGGAGAGGGCCAGGGCTTCTGAACAACATTTTGAGAGAAAACGCCCAACACCGAATGTTGATGAACAAACCAGTTCTCGGAGACGGCCACGGCTTTGCAGCAAGTGTATTTTCTGTAAGGGACGGCATCCGGAAGACACCTGTGATTTGAGGAATGGTCGATGTTTCCGTTGTGGGCAGACGGGCCACATCCGAGCTACATGCCCCCTCCCGACCTTTGTAACACCATCTTCAGCCTCGACTCCTATCATAGCTCAGCCGAGGGCACGATTGAGGCAGCAGAGGTCGCAGCGGCGATCTCAGCGGCTGCAGCAGTCACGGCAGTTGCGGGTTCCTGGCAATTGTATCTTCTGTGGAGGTCAGCACTTTCCCGGCACCTGCGATCAGCGGTGGGGTCGCTGTTTCAAGTGTGGACAACCTGGACATCGACGAGCTACGTGCCCTTTGGGGATAGCTATGGCACCTACTTCGGCATTTGCCCCTACCACTTCCCAGTTACTACCAGGAGTTTCATCGACAGACCTTCAAGTAGGTCAAGGTTCGCTCGCCCACCCTTCTGGAGAGAGACAGCTGTTGTCGAGCGGTCAGGATGACCTAGCACTGGCGGAGGATTCTACTATAGCTGACCGAGTAGAGGCAGGTATGATTTACTTTCTGGCATAAGGACTCGTACCTTGTTTTTATAGGGGCATCTCTTTTATTTGTTAGTATAGAACATGCATCATTGCATGCGTTAGGGGTAGGATGATCACACAGTGTACGAAAGGTTTAGAATCCTAATTGCACTCTGCACGTGGAGGAGTACTGTTAGTCCTGCCCGATTTAGATCGAGTCCTGGATTATGCCAGCAGACCTGTTGGTCTTGAGACAGTTGAGGGATTTTGATGTAGTTCCCGGGATGGACTGGCTGGCTCGGTATTTCGCGACTATTGATTGTGCCGCGAGAACTACCATCTTCTAAGAGCCAAGCCAAGAGACGTTGGTGTACCAGGAATGTTAGTGTGCTTTCTTTGCCTCTATAGTTTCGACTTCCTGAGCGAAGTAGTTGATCCTTAGTGGATGTGTAGCCTTCTTGGCTAATGCTGTTGAGAGGCCTACGGCGGCGCCGGGACTAGGGGATATTCCTGTTGTTCCCAAGTTTTCGGATGTTTTTCCACTGGAGCTAATTAGCATGCCGCCAGACAAAGAGATTGAGTTCATGATTGACGTAGTTCTAGGAACTGCGCCAAACTCTAAAGCTCTTTGTCGGATGGCACCGACTGAACTGCGAGAGCTAAAAGCGCAACTTCAGGATTTGATGGATACAGATTTTTAGACCTAGTGTGTCGCCTTCGGGAGCGCCGATATTATTCGTGAAGAAGAAGGTAGGTCACTACGATTATGTGTGGACTATAGGGAATTGAATAAAGTGACCATTGAGAACAAGTATCCTTTGCCGCGCATCAACAACCTCTTTGATCAGCTGCTAGGGTCTTGTGTCTTTCCCTAGATAGATCTGCGGTCCAGTTGAAGGCGAAGGTCGATGATATCCAGAGGACGGCATCTAGGACACGGTACGGGCATTATGAGGTTACAGTTATGCCTTTGGATGGACTAATGCCCCTGCCGCATTTATGGATTTAATGAGCCGGATCTTCCGATCATACTCGGATAGATTTGTGGTAGTGTTTATCGTCGGTGTCTTGGTTTACTCCCGGAGTGAGGCTAAGTATGAGTAGCACCTGAGGTTTGTGCTGCGACTTCTACAATAAAAGAAGTTGTATGCCAAGTTGGAATTTTGGCTTCGGGGGGTAGCTTACTTAGGCTATGTGAGTCCTGCCGCTGGTGTGGCAGTGGACCCGGCAAAGATTAGGGAATAGATTACGAGCGACCAGATGGGAGACTTTAGAGTTGATACATCGGGAGTACGGTGGTGTAAGGACCACATTGTGATAGATTTCGTGGTCTGAATGCCAAGGGCATCGAGAAGAACAGATGCTATCTGGGTGGTCATGGATCTATGCAGACTACTTGGTCACTCGAGTAACCAGCCCAGCTTTTTATGGCTGAGTTAGTGAGGCTACATGGGGTGCCAGTCTCCATAACGATAGATAGAGACCCGGGATTTGTTTTGTGTTTCTGGAGCAGCTTGCAGACAGCCTTGGAGACTCAGCTTAGGTTCAGTATAGTTTTTCATCCGCAGACTGATGAACAGTCAGAGCGGGCTATACAGATCCTGGAGGATGTGCTGAGGGCTTGCGTCTGGGATTTCGGCGGAGGGTGGATTCGACACTTATCTTTAGCTGAGTTCGCGTACAACAACAGTTTTCAAGCGAGCATTAAGATGGCTCCGTTTGAAGCGTTGTATGGACGCAAGTGTCGATCACCACTATATTGGAGTGACGTGGGCGAGAGGCGGACCTTGGGACCAGACGTATTATTAGAGGCAGAAGAGAAGGTCCGAGTGATTCGAAAGCATCTTCAAACGGCCCAGAGCCGACAAAGGAGTTATGCCGACATTCGGCGACGAGACTTAGAGTTTCAGGTTGGAGATCATGTATTTTTGAAAGTCTCGTCGTCCAAAGGGATCAGGAGGTTTGGTATCCGCGGAAAACTTAGCCCCCGATATATTGGACCCTTTGAAGCGTATCGGGCCAGTTGTCCACCGACCTACACTTCTCCCGAGCCGTGCTGTTGTCTACGATGTTTTTGGGGAGATACGTCTTCGACCCATCGCACGTCATCGACTTTACGACGCTGGAGACCAGCGAGGATTTGCGATATGAGGAGCGTCCACTGCGAATTCTGGATCGAGAGGTGAGAGAATTGCGCAGTCAGACCATTTCCCTATGTGAAGACCCTTTGGAGCAATCATGATGAACGCGAGGCGACGTGGGAGCCCAAGTCAGAGATGATGGACACCTACACCTACCTGTTTGAGGCTTTGGATTGAGGTATGATTTTCGTTTCGAGGACGAAACTCTTTTTAGTGGGGGAGGATGTGATGATCCGGATTTTTATGAAGGATTTTACAGCGTTAATGGCGATTAGAGGAAGCCTACACAGTGCAATGAAGCTTGTAGAGGCGAAAACGGACCTCAAAAATGGACCCAGCACGAAAAACGAAGCAAGTAGGGTTTTCCGGGGATTTTCGGCAAAATTTTGGATGAGAATTTGAAGAAACGGATGGCGGATTCGGACTCAGCGCGCGAAAACGATCAAATCGGTATATTTACTTGAAATTTTTGGGCCAGGGTACTGTTCACGCCGGAACAGTACCTCCGGCAATGCTGCGGCGGCCGGCGGGAGGCGGCGCACGGCGAAGCGCGGCGGCACAGCAGGCGGAGCGCGGCCGCGGGCACCGCGGGCAGGCGCGGGCAGACGCGCGCGGGCGCGGGCAGGGGCGGCGCGCGCGGGCTGCCGGTCCACAGGAGAAGCGTGCACCGGGAGCACCGAGAATGGGAACTGCCACGTGGCAGCACTCCATTGGTCCGACGGAGTAAAGAAAGGCGGCCTGTCTCTGACACGTGGCGCTCTGTGATTGGCCGACACACTCCGGAAGACCCGGCGCGTAGACCGGAGGCGTGGACCACGTGAACCGCGTGGGGACACGTGGCACCACGTGATTCGCGGGTTCACGCAGCCCACGTGCTCAAGGCACGTGGAACACGTGGGCGGCTGGGACACGTGGCAATTTCTGATTGGCCCTTCACGGCTGTTTCGTGTTCTGGCACACGCGGCGCAACCGGAGTGGAGGGTTTCGGTGTTTCCTGTTCTGGGCCCGGATCTGGTGTGGAGCCGAATAGTGTTTTGGCCCATTATAAATACCCTTCCCTCTCTCTTCGCAAATACCAGATTCTAGAGAGAGAAAATGAGATTTTGCCCTATATGAAAGTTGTTCCTCTCTCTGTCCTCTATCTCCCCTAGCAATTTCAGAATTTTAGGAGTTTCCGACAGCGAGTTATCTGCGACACGGCGCACTGCGACGATTTCCAATTTCGGCCCATTTTCCGTCACAGTTCAGTCGGAAATTCGCTGTGTGCTAACCAGGAGAAATTTTTGAACGATTTCTTCGACAGCGCGACCGTAAGAGGTAAGGCTTCGTTTTTCATGTTGATCACTTTGCTCCGTTTCGCACTTTTGGCACGGTTCCCGAGGCACCTTTGACCCCCCTTTTTACTGTGATACTTTCTGGACAGCCCCGACTTCTCCGATTTATATCTTGAGCTAGGAACATCGGATCAAGGCAAATAAATAGTCGATTTTGACCTACTCGTCGCAAGGAACGCAACCGTAATTTTTCTGGAATTGCTGGAGCACTGTACAAAGGTGAAAATTCCCTTTTGTGAACTGACTGGGAAAATAATAATAAGGTTGTATTTCTGGGATTTGTATTTACACCGGGTGCGTTGTTTTGTACTGTAGTACACTGTTTTCGACGGATTTCGCTGTTAGAGGACTATGGACAGCGAGGAAGCTATCTGAGTGTGGATTTGCGTGTCAGGTGGGTGGTTGTTGCTTACCTCTTACTACGATCTACTTACTAAGTTTATTTAGAGGATTTTCCCTTTTTGGCTTATTGAATGATCATTCTTTGACATCCACACTTAAATTAAGTTATAGGTGAGACTAATCTTGTGGATACACCATGTTGGGAAGATTATCGGAAAAACGTTAACTTTAAGGAACATGATAATGATAACACCTAGATGAGTATGAAAGTGGATTAAATGGAACAAGATTACATGCGGGTACTACTTTGATGATTTCTTATAGATCAGGGATTATAAACATGTGTAGTCGGTTAGTGATTTTGGCTTAATGGTTATATCTTTGCGGATCTATCGTTGATACACCTGTCGCACCGTTGTTTGCTACCCTCTATTTCATATTTCATCAGAATCTCTACTTACTTATATGAACATCTGTACAAACCACTATTTATCGCTACACTATCATATTGGGACTTGATTTAGGAGAAACCATGATTGTTCCTTTTCTCCTTTTCATTTGGACTTTTGGTTCATGTTGCTCTGGTTAGAGCAGGGATCTGGAATAGTGTAGTCGGGACTTTTGAGTCTGGGACAGTTGTACTTGGTTGTGGTTTGTGGGGCATTGTGGTAACCGCGGACATCAGGCGGGTGACCAGAGGTTGACTATTTTATCAGTTTTGATCTTATGGGGTATTACGGTAACCGCGGACATTAGGCGGTTGACCGGATGTCTACCTTTGCATCAGATTGGGGTTGAGTCTTGTCGATCTTTGCATCAGATTGGGGATCGGGCTTTTTGCTAGTGGACGGAGTTTTCCCACTTGTTGAGTACTATTGCATCATCAGCCTTTCTTTAGTGGACGGATTTTCCCACTTTGATCATAGTCATGATCCAGTCCTGCTATACAGAGATACTTGCTACAGAGACGCTTGATACAGCGATACTTTACTCGTGTGGGTCGCTCCCCTCGAGTGCCACTCCGGAGTAGGTTTTCTTTTGGGATTCCGAGCCTTGTGTGCTGGTCCCTTGGGATTCCGAGCCTTGTGTGCTGGTCCCCTACTGAGTTCTTGAGTACGACGGCAGAGCAGGCAGTACCGGGTTTCATACTGGTCCATCTGATTGGGTCCATTCAGACAGCTAGCATTATAGTTGCAGGTCTACTGATTCATTTATTGAGTTCATTCGTACTGTTATCCTTGGTACAGCATTGAGAGGCATAGTAGTGGTAGCTCTACCATTTCAGCATCTTATTTACCTTACCACTTTACCTTTCTTCTTGCCTCTGGTAGATTTAGTGGGTACATCGGGGTTTGAGGCTTTACCCACAGGGGGAGGCTACTGGTTTACTAGTGGTTCTCACCCCCATTGTTGTTCCTCTTTTTCTTCTCCTCTGTTTTACAGAGTCTGCTGCGGGAGCTACTGGGCCATCTGCGGCTGATCGAGGTAAGGGGATCGCTGAGTAGATAGATCTCCTGGGAGGCTGAGAGATGCTGTTGGATAGATGCTGTACCCTATACTCAGACTGTAGTATTTCGCCCTTTTATTTTGGGTCTGGCTTTAGCCTGCTGGTTGTACTATTTTGGTGAGCTGGGAGATCGTTGTATTCATTTCAGCTTTTGACTTGATTTCCAGTCTGAGATACTATGTGGTTTTTCTATTTCAGCTCTGTATTATGCTCTGTTATTGTACATTTTACAGTTGAGCAGGTTACCGACGCTTCGTGTACATAGAAAATTCCGTGTGCACGGCGGATCTGTTGGCGAGCCCGGGTTCCGGTTCCACCCGGGGCGTGACATCTGGTCTGATATCTGGGTTGGAAACACCTCCCTCCGCTGCCTTTTCCCCGATATCTATGCAGCGATTCGCAACAAAGAATGTCGTGTTTCTGATTGCTTTGGTCGCAATGGTTGGAGGATGAGAAAAACACTAGCAGGTTTCACAACATCCACGGTGCGAGACAGTGCGATGCTGCAGAGCTTAACCGATTCCTTGTCCAGGGTCACACTCTCAAACGGAAGGGACATTTTCAAATGGAGATGGTCGAACTCTGAGGTCTTCTCGGTGAAGTCCCAGTATCGATTCCTCCAAGATTCTGGCGTGAGGGAAAAAAGATTCAAGAGACTATGGCCTATCAAAATCCCCTTAAAAGTCAAAATTTTCATCTGGTTAGTGCTGAAACGCAGGGTTATGACAATGGATAGAATGCTAAAATGGGGTTGGACGGGGAACACCAATTGCTCATTCTGTCAATGCTCGATGGAATCCGCGGATCACCTCTTTGCCTCCTGCGAGGCGGTACGCTTGGTGCTAGCCTACATGCGCCCGAACCTTGGGTCCATCAACGGTTCCTCTTCTGTTAGCGCGCTGTGGGATGAATGTGCGACTAGTTGGAACACTGGAGGGCAGGGGGACCTCATCGCCATCGCGGCAGCTTGGTGGACTATCTGGTTGGAGCGTAACTGCAGGAAGTTCGAGTCAGACTCCCACAACCCGAGATCCTTGTGCTCTACTGCTCGAGTTCTATCAGAGTCCTGGACCGCGTCGTGCTGATAGAGTTCCTTGTCTTCTGGACCGCGTCGTGCCGATAGTCTTTTTTTTTTTTTTTTTTTTTACCCCTCCGAGGCCCTGGTTGCCTTGACTTTTGTAGCTAAATTCATCCTTGCAATGAATGAAGCGGCAGCATGCTGCCTTCCCTCAAAAAAATGATGAGGACACCACGCCAGGGCTGTATTTCAGAGAAGGGGGTTCATAAGAATCATCCTAAATTCATGCCACCTTGACCAGAAGGGTCAATCGTCCTCTCTCAGCTGTATCGGTGTCTTGAATATATAATCATACTCCATAAGGACTTCTTGGAGGCCATGATCTTTAAATAGGACTCTAGTTAATCTTGGATTGAATCCCAAGAAGCGAACATCTATTAGTAGTGTAATATAGTATAAACTATCTAAGGAAGATCCTTTCCTCAAAGTGAAGGAAGCCAAAGATTTGTCCTCCACCTGAATACGAGAGAGATGAAATAAAAGACAACTCTATTCTATCGAATATCTGTATAAATTATAAACGTAAGATCATTCAATAACAACAAATCATCACTTTGTTAAGAGCAAATACTTCTCTACATTGTAAAGCACAACACACATTTGTGGATATCCATATTTTCTTTTTTTTTCCACAATAAAGCAAATAAAACCTGCTTTTAAAGTCTAAGAGTCTAAGATTTAACATGATGGAAAATATGTGCAACTCGTATCAACTATTTAACGTATCAACTATTTAAAGTCCTAAATCCCTTAGTACCAAGAAGTCCTTGGTTGAATTCCCATATCAACTATTTAACAGTATAAATTCATGTCTACTATCTATTATATTATCTACGATGTCAGTATACGTGGCCTGATCTCCATCATTCGAGTGAATGGGGCTGTTAAGACTATTTATGAGCGGCTTCCAATCAAATAGATATTTTGGAAAAACATACACGACTTAAAAAGGGATCTCCAACACAAAAGCATCATGGAAATAACAAGAAAAATAAGTTCCTTTTTTAGTATTTTGCGCGCAAGCATAAGTATTTCCGTGAATTGATCATATTTGGAATCTCAGTTATCGTATATCGACATGCTTACAGAATATAAAGTCCAGGTTCATGACCGCATTAAACACGGTTTCATCAAGATCTCAAAACAGTTGAGTTATCATTCGTACGATAAAGAATCCAACTAAAACATCTAATTAGTTATGAATTGTGAAACTTGCTAGCTTCGAATTATTAGCAAGAGAGCTTACCGGGTGAATCCATGATTTTTCCGAAACTTAATCAGGATATTAAAGTAGACACAAGACGTGAAGCTCGATAGACGGATCTGTATAGGAGAAAAACAAATTAAAAAAAAAAACAACAAAAAAAAAAAAACAAACAAACAAACAAACAAACAAATCAAATCTTAACATCTCTAAGCACTACAACGTTCGAAACGACGAGCAACGCATCATCAGGATAGATAAAAAAACCGAAAGAAGAGATCAAGAAGGGTGGTCGAACGGATGGAGGCGACGAAGGAGGAGTCGACTTCGGGCAAGAAGGAGCGAATGGAGAAGCGGCAGATCTCAACTTCGCGTCAGGTTTGGAGGAAGAAAGGGGACCAAGAAGAAATAAAGAGGTCGTCCTCTCCCGTGCTCAAGGGAAGTAGGGAACGGAAGACCAGTTGGGATCGGAGAATTCTGGTCCCGAACCGTTTCAACCGGTCCGAACCGAATTTAACCGGTTCGGGGGAAAGTACGAACCTGTGGCCGAACCGGCTTTCCCGGTCCGATTCTTAACCGGTTCGAACGGGTAAATACAACCGGGTGATGGGAGAGGGATGGACGAGTACGGGTTCGATACCATAGTTAAGTTAATTTGGATTCGGCAAAAATTCGATACGGATATAATACGGATAAAATTTGTATTATAATTTTAAAATTCGTTGAAAAATTCGGCTAAAAAACAGGCTCGTCAATTATTCGGATACGTGATTTATACGGAAATAATACGTTCACTAATTAAAAATTCGGGATCAAAAATTCGGCTATTAAATTTGAAAAAAATTAAAAAATTTATACTATTAGTATAAACAATTATAATTTTTTAAAATAATTTAATCAATTTATTTTAGAAATAAATAAAATATTTATTTAGAACAAAAAATATATATAATTTTAAATTATTTCCGACATAATTTTAATTCGGATTCTCAATAATTCGCGAATAATTCTCGAATAATTCGTGAATTAACTAACTATGCTTTGAAAAAGAACGAATTTTTCACCCAAAAATTCGTAATTCGTAAATAATTCGCGAATAATACTTTTTGATTCAAAAATTCACGAATTATTTCGAATTTTTGGAAAAAGTCGGAAACGGCACGTTTAATTCGGATTCTCAATAATTCGCGAATAATTCGTGAATAATTCGCGAATTAACTAACTATGTTCGATACCAGGCGGCAGCAGCGCTGATAATGTTGGCGACGCACCTGTTGATCGGTAAATTTAAATCTATATAAAAAAATCAAATACTAGATTTAATTTTATTTAATTAACTAATCGTATAATTTACCATAAATTGCTTGTTTGGTCCTCAAATTATGACGCGGGTGACACTTTTGATTTTAAAATTTTAATTTTTTTTATAATTTCTGATTAGAATCTTTCAAAATTATTGCAATCTAAGTCTCACGATCCAATTTAGTTAATTAAATATTGATGCATTGCTAACATATAAAAAAAAAACGGAGCATTTTAATATTTACGTGTTATCTATCACAATATTGCTAAATTATTTCTGTATCAATAATACAGAAATATTTAATCAGCTAAATTGAATTATAAAATTTTATTATAATAATTTTAATAATTTAAATAAAAAATTATAATAAATTAAATATATTCAAATCCGCCACTCGGGTTAAGCGTAGTCGTCGAAACACGGTAAGCTATGCGGTTCAGCCGAGAATTTCAGCATGCACAAAGAGAATTAAAATGAATAATATTCTGCATTATACTTATCAAAGGAAAGCCCCAAACAGTAAATAAAAAGTGTCTTTTATCCTAAAATCATTTCCCAAGCTTCCAAAACCCTTCACAAATTCTCTTAAATTAATCAAAACCACCAACTATCACTTGTTGTCCAAAATAGTATATCAAAATTCAGCATGGAGTTCTAAGCATAAGTGTTTTGGCTTGATTGCATCTACTCTCGAAGAGAAATCTATTAGTATCTTGCTTGCAGAATTTGGAGTCCATTTGCCTAGATAACTTTATCAATCTTTACAACCCTGTTTCAGATTTGGGTGCAGTTCCTGTTTTGGGTTTTGTTATGAGGGATTAGTCTTTGGATGTAGAATTCTTGATGAGTATTTGTTAGAAAAATAATCGCACTAAATCTGTTTGTGATTAAATTATCTAACTAGTTTATGTTTAAATTTGAATAACAGAACTTACCTTTAATCGCTATGAAAATTTTAAAAATTGTAGATAAAAATAAACCGAAATAAAATTGATCCGGAAGCGTGCGAGGCACTGCCCTAAGGCGTATTTCCGTCCTTTGTGCGGATTAATCGGAGATACCACCCCAAGGTACGACCGGAACTCCCTTTCCTACGAGCACGACCGCGGAAGAGGTTGACGAAGTTTCTTTCAACACCCGATAGTAAAACAATACAAAAAAATGAAATCGAAATAAGAAGAATCAATTGCTTGTGTATGTATATGAGTGTGTATATATATTTGTAAACATGTATACAACACTATATATATAGGTGTAAGGTGAATGTTGTCCAACATTCACATCACCTGAGAGCAATTAAAGCCCACGTTGAGTGCAAAAAAACGTTCAAAATTAATTAGAAAATTAATAAGGATTAAATTATAATAAATGAGAATCAATAGAATTAAATAAATTAAAATTAATAATAAAATAATAAAAATGATTATTGACGGTCTTATAAATTTTGAATATTATTCTAACAATCCCCCTCAAAATTCAAAATTTCGAAATAAGAATTAAACTCAATAATTAAAATAAAATAAAATAAAATTATCGGGTGTTTATACTATGTAATAGGTAAGGTATCTTTAAGAGACTTAACCTCACTTAGTGTAAGCAATTTTCATCAAAAGGAATCGGAGTGAACCAGGTTTTGAACTACGTTCCTTTGACCCTGACTTCAACTGCCACACACACAGTACAGAATTCTTCGTCGCGAGTCTGTGCGTTAAAGACCATGCACAGTACCTTGATTTTTCATAAGAATTTCTATGGACAGCTCATATCTCATAGTCGCAGCCTTATACAAATATTCTTATATAGGTGGTCTCCTCCAAGGATATGTGTAGAGTCACATCTCGCAAAAATTATCACCTCGGATTTCGGATTCCATTAAGAGCGGTAAGCTCAACCTCAACCACTACACAGAGCACTACTCATCATAGGGATGGAATTGGAACTAAAGTTCCTCTGAATAAACTGTAGAAAGTGCTCTTTGGCCAACCTGACAGCTTGTTTTTACCACATTGAACCTTCTTCAAGGGATCTCCTATCACAAAGGTTGGGTTCCCACTGCAGAAGGCCTTTTATGGGCAAAGTCCCATCCCCCTCGATGACTTTAGGACCTTAGTCCTATTCAGGTCTTTTGTCAAGCAATCTGCAAGATTCTGTTCAGATCTGATAAAACTCAAAGAAACAATATCATAAGAAGTTAGCTATCTAACAGATTTTTGTTTCAATTTAATATGTCGACTAGTTTTCGAATTTATTAATTTATTTTTATAAAAATTAATTTCAGCTCGAAAATCGCACTGAATAGATATAAAATTAAACTATAGTATATAAAAGTATACTTTATGTTTACTGGTTAAATTTTTTTTTTTATATACAAACTTTGACTGTAGATTCAAATTCAGCTGCAAATAAATTCTATTATATATATATATATATATATATATATATATATATATATATATATATATATATATATATATATATATATATATATATATATATATTTACTGTAGCTAAAACACAGAAAATAAAATTTATTTTATATATAAAATTTATTTTATATATTTTTAAAGTCAAGAAAAGAGAGCAAATAAATTATAATAATCTATATGCAATTAAAATTTTAAAATGCTAATTTCAATATGTTTAAATTTGAATGTTAAACATACTAATAAGTTGACAATAAAATTATATGTAATATGCAATATTTTTTTCGGATTAGCACTAGTTAGATTTAATCAGAAACAAATCAGAAGTACGCATTAGACTGTTAGAAAAATAATCGCACTAAATCTGTTTGTGATTAAATTATCTAACTAGTTTGTATTTAAATTTGAATAACAGATCTTACCTTTAATCGCTATGAAAATTCCAAAAATTATAGATAAAAATAAACCGAAATAAAATTGATTCGGAAGCGTGCGAGGTACTGCCCTTAGGCGTATTTCCGTCCTTCGTGCGAATTAATCAGAGATACCACCCCAAGGTACGACCGGAACTCCCCTTCCTACGAGCACGACCGCGAAAGTGGTTGACGAAGTTTCTTTTAACACCCGATAGTAAAACAATACAAAAAAATGAAATCGAAATAAGAATTAATTGCTTGTGTATGTGTATGAGTGTGTGTATATATTTGTAAACATGCATACAACACTATATATATAGGTGTAAGGTGAATGTTGTCCAACATTCACATCATCATGATGAGAGCAATTAAAGCCCACATTGAGTGCAAAAAAACGTTCAAAATTAATTAGAAAATTAATAAGGATTAAATGATAATAAATGAGAATCAATAGAATTAAATAAATTAAAATTAATAATAAAATAATAAAAATAATTATTGACGATTTTAGAAATTTTGAATATTATTCTAACAGTATTTAGGGTTTTTTGGGTTTTTGAAGTTTGGACAGCTTCTTAGGATCAAGGTGAACAAATCTCCTTTTGGTTTAGTTTAAAATTCCTTATGGATTGGTCCCTATTAATCTTAGAAGTGCATGCTGAATTTTGATTATCTTTTTGACAGCATTTGACACTTTGCTTTAGTGGATATTTGAGGGAGCTTTAAAATGGGTTTTTGAGTTTTGGATGATGATTCTTGGACAGAAGGAAACCTAAATTTACTGTTTGGAGCTTAAAATTGAGGTATAATAGCCAGAATTTAAATCTATCTACAAAAGGGTTGCTTGCCGAAATTTTTTCAATAATCTGCGCAGTAATTTTGTTTTGATGATTGTATTCAATCCGACATTGATCTCGGGGCAATTCTTGGTGCATTGGATTTGTAATAGGCAGGAGATCGTGCACGCCGAATTTCAGCACGATCGAACTTTGGATTGTCGAGCTACCAGGTGGGTTGTTGAGCACCTCCAAAGCTGTTATTTACCCACTCGGCCTATTGGATTTCCACTTGATATAGTTGGTTGTTGCTTCCTTATTCCTTGGTGATTCATGCTTGAATGTCCATGTACATGTTGTATTAAATGATTCTTAGCCTATCCATGTGTGAATAATTAGTTTTGTTGATTTTGCCCTACTTCATGTGAAGATAACCATAAGTGATGATCCTTAAGTTTATGCTATTTGAGAGTACTTGGTAATTGATCCTTGGCCTACATTTATGTGAGAATATTGTAACGTTGATTCTTCACCTATTTATACGAGAATGACTTGATTGGTTTATGTTAGAATGATTGATCGGTTCATGTTGGAATGATTAAATGGTTTCTGTGAGAATGGATAATTGGTTTATGTGAGAATGGTTAGTTGGTCTAAGTGAGAATGGTTGATTGATTATGTGAGAATGTGGATTGCGGTTGGTTGGAGATCTAGTTATGTGAGAATGACTTGTGATAATGATTCCTAAACCCTTCATATGAAAATAATTGTGGTAGTTGTATCTTTTTTCTTGTGAGGTTAAGTATTGTTCATGACTCCTAGTTCATTCAAAATGAGATTGGATATTGTTGGTAGCTCTTATGTTCATTCTATGTGAGGTCTAATATTGTTGATGATTCTTAGCCTATTCACGTGAGATTGATCATTGTACGTGGATTATCCTTAAGCCGACTTTTTGTGAGAACAATGATTGTTGCTAAACCTTAGCCTATTCATGTGAGATCGATTATTGTTGATAGTCCTTAAGTCCATGCTATGTGAGAAGTGGTTATTTGGTTTATTATGGTTATGTGGGATTGACTTATATTGATGGTTCTTAGCCCTTTCATGTGTAACTGGTTGTTGTTGTTAACTCCTATATATCTATTCCTTGTGAGACTAAGTATTGTTGATATCTACTCTACCCAATATGAGAACAATTATACTTGATAATCTTTATTCCTTTTCAAAAGAGAACAAATGCATGCTTGTATGTGTGATGACCCGAATCCCCACGGAGGATTACAGCTTGACCAGCAGCTTGTCGTGGCTCCCGTTTGTTTGTTAGAGTTGGTTGCGCGCAAATCGAATGTCACGCCCCGGCGTTTTTCATTTAGCGAAAGCGGTTCACATTTAATAAGCATTAGTGTGACACATTTTTTTTTTTTTTTTTGAAAGGGTTTCTCCCGGCGCGTGCCCAGATCCGCCGCATGTACAGGATCACTCTGCACACGGACAGAGTCTCCCCTGTACATGCACGGCGTCGCAGCTAGTACAGAGTCTATACACAACCAACAGATCAATCACAACAGTTCCACGCATTCATATATATACCATATGTACATAAACCTCACGGCCATTCCATTTGAAAGGATAAAACCACAGTTTTATAAAACGACGCCCACTCGGCGTCTAGATTTTTAAATCTGGTTTCGAAAACGACATAAATCCACAGAGTTTTGAAAACAGTGCCCACACGACACTTAGGTTTTGAAATCCCTTTTTCGAAATCCATAAATCCACAAGGTTTTGAAAACAGTGCCCACACGACACTTAAGTTTTGAAAACGATTTTCGAAATTCTTTTAAGTTTGTCTCTTTTTTTTTTTTCAAAAGCGGCCAACATAAAGAGAAAAGTAAGTTTAACCAATAAGTAAAGCAAGGGTTGCCGACATCCACACCGACCCCACGAGGGTATCGCGAACCACACATAAGTCTGCAGCAGTAAATGGAAAGCGACAATAAAGGAGAAATAAATGATACTAATACGGGGTCTCCGAAGACCCGACGTCTCCAGCCACGGCCTCACCGTCGCCTATCACTCCCCCGAAAGGACCCTGTCACAAAGTGGGAAGTCAGCGACAATGTAGAATAATAAGGAAAGCAGGAAAAAGAAGTGCGCCAACCGTAAACTATCCGGAGCAACCACTCCCCCACACGGGGACGAAACCTCGCACACCTGCACAACCTAATCCGGGCACCTACCCCGGCATCCAACCGAGCACCTACCTCGGTAAACCACGTCGAGCACCTACCCCGACGGGTCACACCACTCGCACCTCGGCGCACAAACCCCCCACCTGCGGGGGCCCCCACTACGTCACCTCGTGGGTTTACACGGGTCATAGACCACTTTTCCGGAAAAGCGCATCCTTAGCGGTGGCCAAACCGCGGGTGCGCGTGCTGCAGCCTCGAGCCAAGTAACCAAATAATAATAGTAACCATAAGGACTACCAGATTAGTATCAATAAGTACCTTGCAATTTTTTTATTTCATTTAACATAAATCACATAACTTGAATCGATTAAAATTGAAGTACGACTGTCGGGAGCCCGACGTTTGATCCCAAAACAAAACCCACCTCAACGCGATGGAGAAGACGTGTGGAACTCCAACTAGAACGCCCTCGCTGTGTGCCCAGACAGCTACAATAAAAATTATACTTGTTAAAAATATCTTCGTGGTTAAAAACACTAAGAAACGGCGCGAAACGGGCTAAAAACGGAGCTTCTGGGCTCTTTTTCTGAAGAAGGGTGCACGGGTCCAGGCGTGGACCGGGTCCACGACGGCGGGCGGCAACGGCGCGGGCCGGGAGCACACAGCGGCGGTGAACCGGGCGTCTTGGGCCGGGCCGCGCACGGCTGGGAGCGCGCGCCGGGTCCATGGTTCCCGCTGCGGTTGTGACGAACGCCGGGTGCACGCCCGGGCGTGCACCGCACGGCCTGGCGCACCGCCCCGTGCACCGGGTCCGCGCCCCCGGGCCGCGAGGGCGTGCGCCGGGTGCACGCTGGCCCGGTGGACCGCGCGGCCTGGCGCACAGCTTTGTGCGCCGGGTCTGCGGCCCCGGGCCGGAACGGCGTGCGCCGGGTGCACTCGGGCATGTGGACCGCGGCCAGAAAACCCCAATAGTAAATTCGTTTTCGGCTCCGATCGCGACCCCGCGATCACGGCGGCTCCGGCGATGACCCCGTGAACACGGTGACGGCGGCGGCGGCCTCCCGTTTAACCACGGCGGCGGCAGCCTCCCGTTTGGTCCCCAAATTCGCCTCTCGCGCGGCCCGAGGCGAAGGAAAACCCACCCCGAAAACTCAAAGGATTTCCCCTCACCTTGCCCGAAACCAGAAATAGAAAGAAAATAAATTCACCGCTTACCTTTGTAAAGTACCGGATTTTCGGCACATAAATAAATATAAATAAAGGTGGTATGAAATACTAGTGTTATGAAAGTTGGGGAAGTAAGGAACATTTGGACGCGAGTTGGGCCCAAATTGGGTTAAAATGGAGAGATCTAAAAATTTATTTGAGAAAGGGGCCCAGATTTTTAGTGGAAAATTTACAGTGTCGGAAAATTCCGAGAAAATTACGGGAGCCCCGTAAATATGTTTTAAGACTACAGAAAAAGTTTCGCGTTGATCGGATACCCGATAGTGAAAACGGGATCCGCCAACAGTGTCGAAAAATTCTGAGAAAATTTGGGGAGCTTCGTAATTATGTTTTAAGGTCACAGTAAAAATTTCGTGTTGATCGGATACCCGGATTGTGAGAACGGGGTCCGCCAGCGATTTTAGATACAGGGAGGCTTTTGGTGGCCCAGAAATGGTCCAAAGTGAAAATTTAAATTTTTTTGTGGTAAATTAAGCCGAAACGAAGCCGCCTGTCAAATTTGGACGGAAACGGACAAAGAATGGACAGAAAACGGGACAAAAATGGATCTCGAGACGGTGTTGGCGCGCGGCTCGAGGCGCACTTGCGTGCGCTGCGCGCTCCTGCGGGTCAGGCCGCACAGGCGCGGGATGAGTGCCGCGTGGCGTGGGGAGCGCCCCATGGACCCGGTGCGCGCCCTCTTTGTGGTGGACCGCCACCCAACGATTTTCTATTGGGTGGTCCCGTGGACCTGGTTCACGGATCACGTCCTTTCTTTTCTCCTTTTTCTTTTCTTCTTCTTCCTTCTCCCGCAGACCTTCCTTCCCTTCTCTTCTTCTTCTCCAACCGAGCTTCATCTCCAACCGAGCATCGCGAGAGAGAGAGAGAGAGAGAGAAAGAGAGAGAGAGAGAGTGAAGATGAGGAAATTTTGTGAGATGAAACGGTGCAATTGTACGAGGTAAGCCCCGCACATTATTTTTACGATATTTTTGGCACAATATTTATGCCTCCTTTGGGTTTGGATTTGACCCCATTATCGTGTTGCGTGTTAGGAACCGAGTTATACTGTGCCGTTTTGTTGCGCAGACTGTCGGGGACAATTTTGGCGCGCCTCGTTTTGCGTGCCAATCCGAGGTATTTGCTCCGTTTTACGCACAGATTGAGTTGTTGTGCACGGTTTTACATGCAGTTTATAATATTATACATCATTTTTCGTACAGAGATAGAAAAATATGCACCGTTTTGCGTGCAACCTTACAGTTAAACTTGTACCGTTTTGCGTGCAGATCATTTTATCGCGCACCGTTTTGTGTGCAGTTTATAATATTATACATCATTTTTCGTGCAGAGATAGAAAAATATGCACCGTTTTGCGTGCAACCTTACAGTTAAACTTGCACCGTTTTGCGTGCAGATTATTTTATCGCGCACCGTTTTGCGTGCAGTTTATAATATTATACATCGTTTTTCGTGCAGGGATAGAAAAATATACACCGTTTTGCGTGCAACCCTATAGTTAAGCGTGCACCGTTTTACATGCAGATTCGAGGTACGTGCACCGTTTTGCGTGCCGGTTGATTTAACGCGTACCGTTTTGCGTGCAGACTAAAATGACGCACACCATTTTGCGTGTGGGTTTTTAGTGACGTGCATCATTTTGCGTGCAGGTTTGGTGGACATGCACCGTTTTGCGTGCAGACTCGAGAGAAGTGCATCGTTTTGCGTGCAAGCTCGAGGAGACAAGTGGAATCGCGCGGAGACCAATTGCAAGTGTCTACCAGCAATTGGGTACACTACAAGGTGGGGAATTCTGCCGAAATTGGGTGACCTCTCCCCTTGCTCCTTTGCTTTTCGATTCGAAGCATGATAGTAGCCTGTTAGAGGCATTAGGTAATTATGAATAAGATTGCATGTTTAGAGGAACACAGATGAAAAGAGCAACTGTTGGTTGCCAATAACAGATGATATATGTGCATGTGTAGAGAAATTTAGAGGAAAAGTGATATTTATGATTTATCCACAATAGGGGATAAATTTGTATGTGTAGATGGACACAGATGATAAATGCAACTGTCAGTTGCCAAAAGGAGATAATTCATTTTCATGTGCAAAAAGGACTTAGAGGATAAATATTTTTTTTATGATGGATATGAAAATAATTGCATGCGTAGAAATGAGTAATTACTTGATGACTGTGATCATGTTAGGGTACAACCCTAGGAATCATGTGATATAAGGGAACAGAACTTGTTGGTAGTAAGACTAGGAGAAAACCTAGTTTAGGGGTTTGACGAGTGACATCAACTTAGGAGTTATCCTAGGAAGGATGAGTGGCATGGTCTTAGGTGATAACCTAAGGACACTGGATAGAGTAATCAACATAGAGTCAGAAAATTCTAGGGTGTATATGACATGGAACTTAGGTAAAGAGAACCTAAGGAGAACTAGTGTTCAACATAGAGTCAAGGAACTCTAGGATGAGTATGACATGGAACTTAGGTAAAGGAAACCTAAGAAGACTAGAGGTCAGCATAGAGTCATGGAACTCTAGGACAAGTATGACATGGGACTTAGGTAAAGGGAACCTAAGTTGAGTTAGAAGAGTTTAAACTCACAGACAGGAAAAATAGAGTTAAGTTAACTCTAGGATTCAATGAGGAATCAGGAAAGTGGGATAAGATCCCAAGGTTAATAAGCTGATCAAAATATAACCCTAGAAGGTCATAGGGTGTCTGGGCAAATGGATAATAACTTTAACTTCAATTTGAGTTAAAGAGATAAAAGAGAAATGTTTAAGAGTCCATGTGACTCTCTAGCTACCCGTGTGGCAAGACCCTGGGTAAGAGATGAAAAAGTGATTAATAAGCAAGACAATCAAATTGCTCAAGATAGAGCTAAAATTGGTTAATAAGCAAGACAAGCAAATTGCTTAAGATAAAGAGAATAAAAAAGGATATTAATGACGCCTTCGAATTTGAGACTCGTCAAGTGGAGCAGGACTCCCTGGGCAGTGACCCGTCGGACGAGGTACTTTCGAAGGGCTAAAAGTGAAAGCAAGGAGCTAAATGCTCGAAGAAAAGAGAAAGTAAATTGCCAGTGGCAAAATGGGAGCTATAAGCTCGAATAAGAAAGAAAAGCAAGTGTTCAAAAGCAAAGAGGCTAAGAACTAAAATAAAAGAGAAAGAAAAAGAAAAGAAAAGAAAGAAAAATTAAAGATAAAACGGGCGTACCTCCGGGGGCGAACGTACAACGGTCAGGAGTTGGACAGGGTCCCTCTCCCGGGCAGCGACCCGTATGACTGGTAGATAGAGTACTCTTGTCAGAGTTGGGCAGTGACCCTATCGGGCAGTGTCCCGTATGACAAGTCCCCCCGGCAGGACGGGGTAACACTTGCGAGTGTTATCGGCAACCTTAGAAATCTTATCTTATGGTAGCAAGACTACCGGGCTCGGGCCCGTTGGATAAGAATTTCCAAGGGTTAACTTGAACTAAAGCACCAGAATCTAAAGAATAAAGAAAAATAGAGTGGCCAGGGTGGCCGGGTTAGTTGAACCCAGTATACAGCGGCATAGTGGCCGAGTTGGTGCTTAGCAGCCTAGTGTGGCTAGACAGAGTAGTGCTGGGTCGATGGTTGTACACAGATAGTGTAGTGATATATTATTGCATAGCTATATATTGATGTTGAGGATTTTAGTTTCCTAGCACACTATTATTATTGCTTCCATTGGACCAAGTGGTGTAGGACACTTTCTCTCGGTGGTTGAACCCACTGGGAACTCGGTCGTAGTTCTCACACCCCTTGGGTGACTCCCCCCACAGGTTCGGGTATGGATGCAGCGATCGTGACGGTTCAGATGCAGACGGCGAGGCATACGTCAGGGGCAAGGGCCCAGCAGCATAGTGACCTAGAGGGTCTAGCAGAGGTATTCCTTTTTATATATTTCTTGAGTGAACCTTGTATGGTGAGGAATTATGTAAAAGAATTGTAATAATTTTATTTGCAAGTTCAGAATTGTAAAGTGTAATAAGTTTAATTTATGGTTCACTCCTGTATGCTTTCATTTCTGCATTAGTTTATTAAATGAAAGTTTAAATTTATAGTGATTTTTAGTACTCTGATATTGAGCTTCCGCATACACTTGTTGTGTTATTATGGATGTTACCGTTCCTTCGGGTAGAAACAGGTTTTACCCGATTGGCGGGTCTGTTGGCGTGCCCGAACCGTACAAATTGGCGGACTCGGGGCGTGACAACCTTGGTCGCGGCGTCGGGGTTGCAAGAAGAGGGATCGTCCTGGGGGTGTGCGATCGTTCCTCCTCTCCTCGATCGCTTCGCCGTAGATCCCCGCACCAATCAATCGCGGGAAGAAGAGGAAGAGGAAGGGGAAGGGGAAGCAGTTCCTCGTCCGCGTTCGGGTACGGTTCGTGTAAGGTGGGGGTAGCAGAGGGTTATGAGGGTCGTACCCTAATTCCCCACAAGGAACGGATTAATTAGCTGGTCTGGCGCATCAGGGGCTTAACCCAAAATCCCCAAACTACCAAAAATTTAAACGATCGCGAAGTGGGTTGCGGGAGCAATAAACCCAAAACCCCGGTCAACAGGAAATGAGGGTTTCGAGTTCGAATCTGGGTCCGGCGTGCCTCGAAAATCGTGCCGGTCGCCTGGGCTGCTAACAAACTTCCGGAATTTGTTCTGGGAGAATCCGGAGTCGGAATTCAGATCCGATCGCGCCGCCGTTCTCCGTTTCGCGAGCTCTAGTGTCTAAAAAAGTCCGCGAGCCCCGACGGTCTGTCCAGAAAAAGCGATTTATTAATCCAACCGCCGGACCGCTAAGGGGGATACGTCGTAAGTAAAAAAATAAATAAAATAAATAAAATCCAAAAATACAATTTAAGAGCGGTTACCACATCACTCACCTCTTAAAAACAAGTTTCGTCCTCGAAACTTAATCCTGGGTCGCGGTGAAAAGGTTGGGGTAGCACTCCCTCATTTTTGACTCCAACTCCCAAGTTGCTTCTCGCTCCTCATGGTTGCTCCAGAGCACCTTCACGTAGGGGATGGTTCGGTTTCGCAACGCTTTGCTCTCTCTTGCTAGGATTCGTACTGGGGCTTCCTCAAAGCTTAGATCTTCCTTCAGTTCGAGTGTAGAAACGTCCAGAACATGTGATGGGTCGGAGAGGTATCTTCTGAGCATCGAGACGTGGAACACGTCGTGAACACGGTCGAGGTTAGGTGGTAAGGCAAGGCGGTAAGCCACCGGACCGATGCGCTCCAGGATCTCGAATGGCCCAACGAATCGCGGGCTCAGCTTGCCTTTCAGTCCGAAGCGTTTGATTCCCTTGGTTGGCGAGACACGCAAGAGCACGTGATCTCCCACTTGGAATTCCAAGTCACGTCGCCTGCGGTCTGCGTAGCTTTTCTGTCGACTTTGGGCGGTGAGTAGGCGCTGTCGGATGAGTCGTATCTTTGCTTCAGTTTCTTCCACCAAGTCGGGTCCCAAGAACTTCCGCTCTCCCAAGTCGTCCCAACAGATCGGGGATCGACAGCGTCTCCCATATAAAGCTTCGAAGGGCGCCATCTGTATGCTGGCCTGGTGGCTGTTGTTGTAGGCAAATTCCACGAGGGGCAAGTAGCGTGACCACCCGTCCCCCCAGTCAAGTACACAGGCGCGAAGTAGATCCTCTAGGGTCTGGATCACCCGCTCAGACTGTCCGTCTGTCTGGGGGTGAAAAGCTATGCTAAACTGCAGTCTAGTCCCTAAAGCCCGCTGTAGACTTTGCCAGAACTTCGAAACAAAACGCGTGTCCCTATCCAAAGTAATGGATGTTGGAATTCCATGCAATCTCACGATCTCGCTAAGGTAAACTTGGGCTAGTCGGTCCCGGGTCCACGTCGTGTGAACCGGTAGGAAGTGCGCTGACTTGGTTAAGCGGTCTACAACAACCCAGATCGTGTCGTGGCCCTGTTGCGAGCGTGGGAACCCTGTGACAAAATCCATGGTGATTTGATCCCACTTCCATTCTGGCACTGGTAGCGGCTGTAGTTTCCCCGCGGGTCGCTGGTGTTCCGCCTTGATCTGTTGACACACCAGGCAGTGGGCTACATGTCGTGTCACATCCATCTTCAATTTTGGCCACCAGAAGATCTGCTTAAGGTCCCTGTACATCTTCGTACCTCCCGGATGCGCCGCATAAGGGGCGCGGTGTGCTTCTGATAAGATTTCCTCCTTCAACTCTTTCGAATATGGCACGCAAATCCGCCCACGGAAACGTAGGGTGCCGTCGACTTCCACTGAAAAGTCGTTCTCTTGGTCGGGAGAGATCTTGTCTCGCACGAGCTGCAAGTGGGGGTCAGTCTGTTGCCCTTCCCGAATTCTCTCGAACAGTGTCGGCTTGACTACCAAGGTTAGCAGTCGTGCAACCGTGCCCGCCGGTACCACTTCCAATTTCATACGCGCAAACTCCGCGATCAAGGTGTCCTGTTCAGTTAACCCGCCTGCAGGCGTCTCTTCTTGCTGCGCCTTCCTACTCAACGCATCCGCTACCGCATTAGCTTTTCCGGGGTGGTATTGGATTGACAAGTCGTAATCCTTTAGTAGTTCTAACCATCGTCTCTGTCGTAGGTTTAGCTCCTTCTGGGTAAATAGGTATTTCAGACTCTGGTGATCCGAAAATATGGTACAGTGCACACCGAAGAGGTAGTGTCTCCAGAGTTTCAAGACAAACACTACTACGGCCAACTCCAAATCGTGCGTTGGGTAGTTCTTCTCGTATTCCTTTAGCTGTCTGGAGGCATAAGCTATTACCCTTCCTTGCTGCATCAACACACCTCCAAGGCCGATTCTGGACGCGTCGCAGTACACTTCGTAGTCTTCACCGGGGATCGGCAAAACGAGTACGGGCGCTCTGGTTAGCCTTCTCTTTAGTTCTTCGAAACTCTCTTGACATCGGTCCGTCCAGACGAATTTTTCCCCTTTTCTGGTTAGCCGGTTTAGAGGGGCGGCTATCTTCGAGAAACCCTCGACGAAACGTCGGTAGTATCCTGCCAGGCCCAGAAAGCTGCGGATCTCCGTCACTGTGGTTGGCGGCTGCCAACTGAGTACCGATTCCACCTTCTTGGGGTCCACCGCGATTCCCTTTGCCGAAATTACATGACCCAGGAAGCCCACCTCGCACAGCCAAAATTCGCATTTCTTGAGCTTAGCGAAAAGTTTTTGTTCCCGGAGAGTTTGGAGAACGCTTCGCAAGTGATCCTCGTGCTCCTCGTCGGTGGTTGAATAAATCAGGATGTCGTCGATGAAGACCACCACGAATCGGTCGATGAAGGGCCTGAAGATGCGGTTCATCATATCCATAAACACCGCGGGGGCGTTTGTCAGTCCGAAGGGCATAACCGTGAATTCAAAGTGGCCGTATCGGGTCCGGAAGGCAGTTTTCGGGATGTCCTCGTCTCGAACCCGAAGCTGGTGGTAGCCCGATTGTAGATCAATTTTGGAGAAAACCGTTGCTCCCCGCAGTTGGTCGAAGAGGTCATCGATTCTGGGCAGGGGGTACTTGTTCTTCACTGTAACCTTGTTGATCCCTCTGTAGTCGATACAGAGTCGTAGACTTCCGTCCTTCTTTCGCACAAAGAGTACCGGCGCGCCCCAAGGTGACACGCTCGGCCTGATAAATCCCTTGTCCAAGAGGTCTTCAAGTTGTGCCTTGAGCTCCTTCAGTTCTGCGAAGGCCATTCGGTAGGGCGCCTTCGTAATAGGTTGTGTGCCGGGTAGGAGTTCGATAGGGAAAACTACTTCACGCTCGGGGGGCATCCCGGGTAACTCTGCCGGGAAAACGTCGGGGAAGTCCCTCACTACTGCAATGTCTGACGGTGTGCCAGAGGGGCGGGCGATCAGGTCCACTGACGCCAAGTAGGCTACACATCCACCCTCAACTAGTCTTCTGGCTCTTGCCGCTGAGATGACCGTAGGGAAAGTAGTACTCTTGCACGCCAGGTACACGTGCTCAGGGAAACCCGGTTCTTGAAGTCGCACCTGCCTTTTCTCGCAATCGATGAGCGCTCGATACCTCGAGAGCCAGTCCATGCCCAACACGGCGTCATATTCCTTCAAAGGTATCACCACCAAGTCCCACGGGCAAGACAGCCGCCGCCCAAACCGGATCGGGCAGGCGGCCACGAAGTTAACCGCCTCCAGGGCCCCAGCTGCCGTTTGGACGGTCATCCGATCCGGAAGCGGTGTCTCCTCCAGGTCATGCATGAACACGAAGTCACAAGAAATGAAAGAGTGTGTTGCTCCAGTGTCGAAAAGAGTTCTAGCGCGGGAATTTGAAACGGAAACAATACCTGCAAGTACGTCCTCAGGTGGATCTGACTCCTGGCGGGTCATTGAGTAAACCCGCCCGCCTGCCTGCGGTTGTTTCTCCCCCTCTCGTCGTGGTGCAGGGGGTCTAGAGCTCGACGCCACAGGTGCCTTCCCTCGTCCAGAAAACTGTTGTGACGGTGCCGTGGCGGTTGCAGTAACCCCTCCCAAAATCAAGGGGCAGTTGTGACGGAAGTGCCCTTGTTTGCCGCAGCGGAAACAGTGATCATGTCGCTGGGGGCACTCAGGGGCTCGGTGCGCCTCTCCGCATATCACGCAGGGCCTATCTTCCGGCCTTGGCCCTCCCGCTGGTGCGCCCCGGGGTCCCGCTTGCGGTCTCCACCGTTTGGGGGGTCGGCTCCCGCTAGAAGAGCCCCCCCCCGAGTTGTGCTGTTGTCGCTTCCGGTCCTCCAGTCGTGCTGAGTTCTCTCTCCTGGCATGCGTGACCGCGAACCCCCGCTCCACCGTAGTGGCCCTGTCGACCACTTTCTGAAAGGTGTGCAGGTCGGCAGCTTGCACCACTTCGAAGATGTTGCTCCACAGGCCGTCGACAAAGAGTTGAGCCTTGTGGGACTCGTCCCTTATGACGAACGGGACGCAGTTTGCTAGCCGGACGAACTCCCGCTGATACTCCATGACCGTCCTGTCCCCCTGCTGAATGTGGTTCAGGTCATCCTCCAACTTTTTCTTGACACTGTTGGTGAAAAAGGCCCCGAATAGCTCCTGTTTGAATGTTGCCCAGGACGGGAGCGCGGTACTCTTAGCAGGATCGGGGCGTACCGTCTTCCACCACAAGCGGGCGTTCCCCTCCAAGAAATGGACTGCTAGGGGAACCCGCTCATCATCCTCCATCAGTAGATCTTCAAAGAGTTTCTCCATCGACCCCACCCACTTCTCGACGACCCAAGGATCAGTCGTATCCCCTTCGAACGTGGGTGGGTCGTATTTCTTAAAGTCCGCCAGGTTGGCCCGCACCCGCTCTCGCTCAGTCAGCACGGCTGTCCCCTCCCCCGCGGCTGCGGCAGCCACGGTAGGGGAAGGTGTGACCACAGTCTCTTCCAGCGTTACCCTGCTGGTGGTTCCCGGCATCGGTCCCGTAGTCGCCGCCGGCGGCGCCGCTGCTGGCGCGTTTGGCCCCTGCGGAGGGACCGGGGCGGCCGTCGCCGTCGCAGCCTGTTGCTGTTGCGTCAGCTGACGCACGTGGTCCGTGAGGGTTGCCAGTTGCCCCGCCATCTCCCTCAATTGCTGCCGCAGGAGCTGGTTCTCCGCGGCTGCCGACGTCGTCGCGTCCGCTCCGGTATCCTCGGCTGAGCATCTAGTACGGGCCATGTCTGTACACACACACAAAGAAGATCGGCTTAGCCTTTACTAATAAACAACGGACCGCCTATCGAGAGAAAGGACTCAGACTCTTCCCCCCCCCGATCACTCACGTCCTAGCCTCCTACGTCCTCTTCATTCACTCATCTGTAGTCCAGTGTGGTATTCCCACGGATGTCGGCACTAACTGTTGTGATTGAAGGAAACTTTTTCTCTGATACCATCTTAATCTGTCACGCCCCGGGGTTTTTCATTTAGCGAAAGCGGTTCACATTTAATAAGCATTAGTGTGACACATTTTTTTTTTTTTTGAAAGGGTTTCTCCCGGCGCGTGCCCAGATCCGCCGCATGTACAGGATCACTCTGCACACGGACAGAGTCTCCCCTGTACATGCACGGCGTCGCAGCTAGTACAGAGTCTATACACAACCAACAGATCAATCACAACAGTTCCACGCATTCATATATATACCATATGTACATAAACCTCACGGCCATTCCATTTGAAAGGATAAATCCACAGTTTTATAAAACGACGCCCACTAGGCGTCTAGATTTTTAAATCTGGTTTCGAAAACGACATAAATCCACAGAGTTTTGAAAACAGTGCCCACACGACACTTAGGTTTTGAAATCCCTTTTTCGAAATCCATAAATCCACAAGGTTTTGAAAACAGTGCCCACACGACACTTAAGTTTTGAAAACGATTTTCGAAATTCTTTTAAGTTTGTCTCTTTTTTTTTTTTCAAAAGCGGCCAACATAAAGAGAAAAGTAAGTTTAACCAATAAGTAAAGCAAGGGTTGCCGACATCCACACCGACCCCACGAGGGTATCGCGAACCACACATAAGTCTACAGCAGTAAATGGAAAGCGACAATAAAGGAGAAATAAATGATACTAATACGGGGTCTCCGAAGACCCGACGTCTCCAGCCACGGCCTCACCGTCGCCTATCACTCCCCCGAAAGGACCCTGTCACAAAGTGGGAAGTCAGCGACAATGTAGAATAATAAGGAAAGCAGGAAAAAGAAGTGCGCCAACCGTAAACTATCCGGAGCAACCACTCCCCCACACGGGGACGAAACCTCGCACACCTGCACAACCTAATCCGGGCACCTACCCCGGCATCCAACCGAGCACCTACCTCGGTAAACCACGTCGAGCACCTACCCCGACGGGTCACACCGCTCGCACCTCGGCGCACAAACCCCCCACCTGCGGGGGCCCCCACTACGCCACCTCGTGGGTTTACACGGGTCATAGACCACTTTTCCGGAAAAGCGCACCCTTAGCGGTGGCCAAACCGCGGGTGCGCGTGCTGCAGCCTCGAGCCAAGTAACCAAATAATAATAGTAACCATAAGGACTACCAGATTAGTATCAATAAGTACCTTGCAATTTTTTTATTTCATTTAACATAAATCACATAACTTGAATCGATTAAAATTGAAGTACGACTGTCGGGAGCCCGACGTTTGATCCCAAAACAAAACCCACCTCAACGCGATGGAGAAGACGTGTGGAACTCCAACTAGAACGCCCTCGCTGTGTGCCCAGACAGCTACAATAAAAATTATACTTGTTAAAAATATCTTCGTGGTTAAAAACACTAAGAAACGGCGCGAAACGGGCTAAAAACGGAGCTTCTGGGCTCTTTTTCTGAAGAAGGGTGCACGGGTCCAGGCGTGGACCGGGTCCACGACGGCGGGCGGCAACGGCGCGGGCCGGGAGCACACAGCGGCGGTGAACCGGGCGTCTTGGGCCGTGCCGCGCACGGCTGGGAGCGCGCGCCGGGTCCATGGTTCCCGCTGCGGTTGTGACGAACGCCGGGTGCACGCCCGGGCGTGCACCGCGCGGCCTGGCGCACCGCCCCGTGCACCGGGTCCGCGCCCCCGGGCCGCGAGGGCGTGCGCCGGGTGCACGCCGGCCCGGTGGACCGCGCGGCCTGGCGCACAGCTTTGTGCGCCGGGTCTGCGGCCCCGGGCCGGAACGGCGTGCGCCGGGTGCACTCGGGCATGTGGACCGCGGCCAGAAAACCCCAACAGTAAATTCGTTTTCGGCTCCGATCGCGACCCCGCGATCACGGCGGCTCCGGCGATGACCCCGTGAACACGGTGACGGCGGTGGCGGCCTCCCGTTTAACCACGGCGGCGGCGGCCTCCCGTTTGGTCCCCAAATTCGCCTCTCGCGCGGCCCGAGGCGAAGGAAAACCCACCCCGAAAACTCAAAGGATTTCCCCTCACCTTGCCCGAAACCAGAAATAGAAAGAAAATAAATTCACCGCTTACCTTGGTCGCGGCGTCGGGGTTGCAAGAAGAGGGATCGTCCCGGGGGTGTGCGATCGTTCCTCCTCTCCTCGATCGCTTCGCCGTAGATCCCCGCACCAATCAATCGCGGGAAGAAGAGGAAGAGGAAGGGGAAGGGGAAGCAGTTCCTCGTCCGCGTTCGGGTACGGTTCGTGTAAGGTGGGGGTAGCAGAGGGTTATGAGGGTCGTACCCTAATTCCCCACAAGGAACGGATTAATTAGCTGGTCTGGCGCATCAGGGGCTTAACCCAAAATCCCCAAACTACCAAAAATTTAAACGATCGCGAAGTGGGTTGCGGGAGCAATAAACCCAAAACCCCGGTCAACAGGAAATGAGGGTTTCGAGTTCGAATCTGGGTCCGACGTGCCTCGAAAATCGTGCCGGTCGCCTGGGCTGCTAACAAACTTCCGGAATTTGTTCTGGGAGAATCCGGAGTCGGAATTCAGATCCGATCGCGCCGCTGTTCTCCGTTTCGCGAGCTCTAGTTTCTAAAAAAAGTTCGCGAGCCCCGACGGTCTGTCCAGAAAAAGCAATTTATTAATCGAACCGCCGGACCGCTAAGGGGGATACGTCGTAAGTAAAAAAATAAATAAAATAAATAAAATCCAAAAATACAATTTAAGAGCGGTTACCACATCGAACCCAGTGTGAAAAACAGATCAAGATTACCTATTTGGATGCCTTCGTCATAAAGTATAAGTGGTTTTGAGCAAAACAAATACCAAATTTGGATTCAACGCGGAAAAATAATTAAAAATGGCTATTTGGATGTATTTTTGTGGATCCGGACGTCAAAAAGGGACTCAGCGCGCGAAAACAATGGAAATTGACTTTTTTTGGACATACTGGGCCAATTTCGGTGCGGGCCGATCCACGGCCTTGGCGCGTGCACCGGGACCAACCAAGAGGTGGAGCGACAGGTGGCGAAGCGCGGCTGGCCAACAGAAGGCGCGCGCAGTCCCCGAGTGGGACACGCGGCGCGATGCAATTGGCCGCGCCGCGCCCCACTCGGATCAGGCTGCGTGGCTCGATTTGAGCCCTCTACCCGAAATACGGGAGAGCTCCGGATGGGCGCCGCATGGCAGGGCCCTCGTGCGGGCCGGGCTTGTAGTGGCCCAGGTCCCCGTGTAGCTTTCCCCCGTGATCCGCAATATGAAACACCTATTATTGGTGTGTCGGGCCCGCAATGCATCAAATAGAAGTGTTAGACGGATTCAGTGAGATTTCTGGATCAAGCTTGTCTTTCGGTTGCTTTTGTCGAATTTTTGAAGTGGTTTCAGGCTAATCAGAGGTCGGATTTGGATTCAGCGCGGAAAAATATTGAAAAACGGCTATTTGCTTGTATTTTTCTAAGTACGGACCCCCAAAAAGGGGCACCCGGAAGTTTTCGGTGCATTTGGGTGCACGGGGGAGCCGTGGACCGGCTGGGGTGCCCTGCTGGGGTGCCACGTGGCGGCCGCTGATTGGCCGGCGCGCGCGGCGTAGTCCACGGGTGTAGAGTACTAGAGCTTCGGGCAGCGTGCCGACTCCACGTGACAGCCTAGTAAACTGAAAATGCCTTCAGCAGACTCTGTTTATATTACAGAGAGGTTCGGGTGGTTCCGGAGCGACGCGGAAGCTTTTTGTAAAAAAGTGAGTTGGCGTCGTGTTGAGAGTTGCGGATTGAGGATCGGTTTTATGGATGTGTTCGTTGAGAGATGATCACTTGGGACATGTGTATTATGTTTTTACAGAGGTGTTCGGTAGGTTTCGGGGTGATGCGGAGGTCCCGAGGCGATAAAGTGAGTTGTCGGCGCAATTGGAGAGGCTTCTGTCCAGTTTTGGAGGTTTTGGGTGGCTGGGTTCCGGAACTGGAGGGTGTCACGCCCCGAGTTCAAAATCCAGCGTCTAATTTTTTTTTTTTTTTTAATCAGAGTTTTAAAACCACCAGGGCGCAACAGACCGCCACATATATAGAAGAGTCCCAATCCCCTTTCGGATTGAGCCTTTTCTATATATGCACGGCTAACTTGGCAACAACATCAGAGTAACTAACTACGTACAATTATAAACAATATTACAAATAACTTTACAAATTAAATTACAATCGAATTTCAATTTCTCTCTCTATCAACTATTACATCAACTTTCGGCTGTCCAGGGTCAACTTCTAACTCGGAACCTCGCCAACACGTCCCGACATCCCATCACCCGATCGACCTGAAAAATGGTCACCCAGGGGGTGTGAGATACATCGACAGTGTATCCCAGTGGGCACGACGAGCCGAGAAATAGCAGATCGTACCTACTGGTATACAATACTAGAGGATAGTAATAATCAAGGTTAGGATAAACAGATATATAATCTTGGAGCTATATATAAAAGCAATTTAGAGAATCTTAAACAAGCATATGTCGATAACAGGAAATCATGATCAGGAAAGTAATAAGATATGATAAAAGTAGGCTTAACAAACAATAGCATATGCATCAATAAATGAAATATCAAAAACCCAATCATAAGCCACCATATTGGTCTACAAGACCTCAGGGAAATTGCCCAACCTAGCACCAACCTGGCTGACATTCCCCCCTTGGGGGTCACAGGTCCTTCAACAAACCACTTTACCGGTAAAGAACAAAGCGCACGGGGTGCGACCCCGGATATGTTCGTGAAGTACAACGGTGCGGGTGATCAAATGCGAATGCTCAAGCTCACAGTCCACTGACCTGGTAATCGGCAACAAGCCGGGAACAATCCCCTCTGGGATGCAACAGTAGTACTGTAGTGGCCCTAGTTCCCATGCAGCGTTCTTCCAATGAATCCACTGTTAGAACACCTAGTATTGGTGTATCTGGCCCACGGTGCATCAATTGGATGCTACTGATGGACCCTGTGTGTTTCTACTTGCTGTGTTGGCCTTTGGCTGGGTTTGCCGAAATTTTTGAAAGGAATTAGGCCAAACAGAGATTGTAAATGGATTCAGCACGGAAAAACGCTTGAAAACGACTATTTGTTTGTTTAATTTGGAGTCCGGATGCCCAAAAAGGACACCCGAAAGTTTTTAGTGGTTTTTGGTACATGGGAGGGGCCGTATGTCACGCCCCGGGGTCGAAACTGCGACCCGGGCTCGCCAACAGATCCGCCATCTGTACGGAAACTGCCGTACAGATGAAGCGTCTACCCTGCAAGTCAGATCCAAAGCTACACAAGTATCAGAGAGCTGAAAAGAACTAAAACCAAGTGCTATAGAAAAAAAACACTGAACATCTGAAATAATTAAAGCTCCACTAATACATAATCCTCAATACAGGTCTCTCGAATGAAATATAAAATACAAGCCTCACCCTCAGGGTACAAAAGTGGAAACATAAAACTAACAGGGTACATCTACCTCTGACTCTCAATGCTGGTAAGGAACTAAACGGCCGCGTCCTCACCTCGAACTGCTGTCTCCGCACGAACCAAGCCGGAACAGCTGCCTCAACCTGTCACCGCAGCGGGTGTGAGATCTACTACAAAAGGCAGATCTCAGTGGGTACCGTCCCAATATCCACGGTGTGCCCACTAAGTCTACTGGAGGCAAAACAGATAGGTATGCAGATAGATAGATAGAAGGAAAGCAGGAAAGGAACTACAGCTAATAAGTAACAACATCATGCTGAAGGAACTCAACTCTGACCCTGCTATGCATACACTAACACTGCTAATAATATGCCTCAAGTATCATGCTCAAAGGAAATCTCGTCTATGAACATGCAATGAAACTCACTCACACAAATCACCCAAATCTCAATGACTGTCCCTCTTTGGACCAGTCCAAGTCAAGCCTGCGCTCCTCTACTGCCACTACGCCCAAACAGGACTTGGTCTTACGTAGGGTGTCCCACACGGACTATCTCAATCTCAAGCGAACTCTAGTGTATCAACTAGTCGCATCATCGCAGCCTCGTCAGGCTCGGTATCATCATCGCACCCGGGGCGTAGCTCGAGGGGAGCGACCCCAACGAACTCAAGTATCACAAGTATCTCATAACTGGCATGAAATGCCAGGCTCAGCAGGCTATAATCCACGATCAAACAGATCGGTATCTCAAAGCTCGAAAACACAACTCGGTCGGAAAAGAACCTCGACTCAAACAAGAATAGCCCAAACGCTCTCACAGCTATGTCGGAGAACCCTCAACGACTCAATCTGATAATGCACGACCATGGCTGAGTCGGAAACCTCCGCGACTCGATCTGCCAGAACCCCAAATATCCTCAAAACTAAGTGGGAGAACTACCTCCACCACTAAATCAGAACACGACCCAAGATCTAGAGTAAACCAAACAGGAAAAATAAGTTCCCAATCTCTCACACGGGAGGCCTAGAAATTCTGAACGACTACCACCTACAACCCTATCAAACAAGAACAGGCTACAGGCGTAGCCGCCCATAACTTCCGCCCCCGTACTGGAAAAATGCTAAAACTCTCTCATGACACTAGAAAGTCGTCTCACAATGCTCTAAAAATGTACTCGGCCCTCGGCACGAGTATACAATCAATTCGAACAATCTGGACCATTCATAGTGTTCTCAATAGTTAAAAACCCTTTTTGAAAAAATGGAGTTTTACTTAAAACGGGGCACTAAAAATATATGAAGGTCCAGATGCAACCTGAATCTCAAATGAACATGCAGTCTAGTGTCAAATAACCTCTAGATCAAACTAAAAATGTCAGGGGCTCAAGAATGTCGTTCTACAATTTTCTAGGCAACTATCAGATTTATCAATATATAATAAATCAGCTAATCATGATCCATACATGATAAATAAGCTAAATATGATCAATATGCTTACAGAAGTATTAGAGGGCATTCCATAAATTTTGGAGAAATTCCAACCCACCTGGATCGCTTTCCGCAGGCAAAGCTGAAGTCGGTGAAGCGCCGGATCCTCAAACTGATGAAACCTCGAAAATCGTGCCTCGCGCGCGCACACTGCCGTGAACTCGGAAAAATCTCCGGAAGAAACAAATAAATTTTCCAAGTTCTCACAAAAATCCGTGTGCCCTCCGGCTCACTCCACGGCCAAAACTCGGGGCATACAAAAGCTTAAGAACACCCAAAATCACCACCAAAATCTCACAGCTCAAGAACAACACATAAACCATGTCCTTCAGCTTGAATAATCCACAGCACACTATCTTAGCACCCACAAGGAAGCTCCAGCCTACTACAAGTTCCCCTTTTTTTTTAATAACTGCTCACTAATTAAGTAAATGCTCACAACAACCTTATTACACTTACTCAAAAAACCACAGCACTATCACTTCACACAACAGCACAAAAAGCTCCATTGCACAACAGTAATAACACTCAAATAAATCCAATATTACAACCATCTCCAAGCGTACACACACACACAACCAACACCTCTCAAATGCTCAGGTGAAAGGATAATCACGCGCCGCGCACATGAACCGGCTCCGCACGGCAACTCCGCGAAAAAACTGCGCAACTCGGCGTCGTCCTGTGAAAGCAAAAGAGACAAAAGCCGTGCCAAAAATGGTCCATAAAACATCCACGCGACCCCCCGCTAGCCCGATGGCCGCACGCAGCAGCCGCGGCAACCGCGCGCGCTGCTGCCGCACGCGCAGTACACACGCGCTGCGCGCTGCCCAGGCATGCCGCGCGGCGCCTGGGCCTGCCGCGCGCTCAACAGAGCCTGCCGCGCGCTCAACTGCGCTGCCGCGGGCCCGCAGGGGCTGCCGCGTGCGCCCGCAGGGGCTGCCGCGCGCGCCTGCATGGGCAGCGCGCGCGCCCGCATGGGCAGCCGCATGGGCCGCGCGCGCCTGCATGGGCAGCGCGCGCGCCCGCATGGGCTGCGCGCGCCCGCATGGGCAACGCGCGCGCCCGCAAGCAGCGCCCCAAGCTACGCTCCACAGCTCTGCTTGAAGCTCCTCCAATGGACAACAAGTCCAAGCAAAACCCAAAACACCCCAAACCAACTAAAATCAAACCTCCAAAAGTCCAAGCTCATCCTCCAATGCCAAAAAGAGCATCTCAAATTACAAAAAAAAAAAACTGTGCTTACCTCTCTCACAAATCCGTTGCGCGCCGCTCGTCGCGAACTCCGCTCGGCTTCCGACCGTAAGTCCACCATTGCATCTCCCTTGCAAACCCTCTCCTTTACAATTTTTCTCTTCATTTTTCATCACCTTAAACCTTCATTCTCCATTTTTTTTTCCTTTCCTCTGTTTCAAACCAAAAACTCTGTTTTGCTTTTAAGAAGAAGAAGATGACGTGGAGGGGCTACTTAATTAAGGGAGGTGGGGGTAGTTGGGTGCATTAAATGCACCAAGAAATATCTCCACCCAACACCTTAAATCCATTTCCTTAACCATAACAAATCACTAATTCTTTTCTTTCCATTAAACCTCGCAGACTCAAGCCCCAAACCACTAATTAATAATTAAAGAAAACAACATTAATTAAATAATCCAAAAAGCCCCCCAACAACTCACTTTTTGTCCTCGGGACCTCCGCCTCAGTTCGGAACCTTCCGAACTCCGCTGTAATCTGAAAATACACATGCTCAAAGCTTTTTCCTCCTCAAAAAGCTCAACCGTGGAGTCGCTGTGCTCAATCCAAAAACCGGCTCCAAAACTGTCAGTTCCAACTCACTTTTCGCCTTCGGTTTCTCCGTGTCAGTCCGGAACCTCCCGAACTCCGCTGTAAATACAAAGAACACCTGCTCGAGGTATTTCCCAATTTTCTGCACACCACTGTGAAGTCGACGCTTCCCCGAAACCAGTCCTCTAACGACGGACAATGCCCGGAAAACCCCGAATCAACCTGGGGCTTCCGCGAAGATCCGAGTCGACCCGAACTCATCTGTAAACACATATGGGACACGCTCGAGGCAATTTCTACGCACCACGCCATCTTGCGAGGTTGGTGCCCTATCCGAAATCCCGGTATTCTACACCGTAGACCGCTGGGATGCCACGTGGCAGCCTGTCATTGGCCGGTTCACGACGCGCGGTCCACAGAGCAGCGCGGTGGGGTGCACAGACCCGGCGCATAGACACGTGGCACCGCATGATTGGCGGGCCCAGGGCGCGCGGTCTACTGGGTGAGCGCGGCGGTGCATGGACCAAGGCGGGGGACACGTGGCAGCCTCCGGTTGGTCGGTGCACGCGGCGCGGTCCACGAAATTCCTGCGGAAGGCATGGACCGGGTGCAGGGGACACGTGTCACTCCCTGATTGGCGGGTGCAGCATGTGCGGTGCACGGGACGCGTGGTTGGTGCCTCGGGATGCGTGCGCACGTGCGACCCATGTCGCGCGACCGACGGGCGCGGCGGCCGGTCGGCGGGTCAACCGGGAGGACACGTGGCGCCCGCTCATTGGCGGGCGCCACCGCCTTACTGTGTGCGGTGTGCGGACACGTGGCGGTTTCTGAGTGGTCCCGCACCGGTGTTTCCTGTTCGGCGGGACACGTGGCAGTCGCTGAGCGGCTTTGCACCGGTGTTTCCTGTTCGGCGGACACGTGGCGGCACGGGAGAGTTCCGGGCGTGAACAGTGCTGGGCCTGGGCCCAACACTGTAGGCGCCCGAAACTTTTCGGGCGCCCGAATCATGGACCCGAAATTGTGGGCCTTGGTTTTTTGGGCTGTTTTCTTTGGGAGCCTATAAATAGGCCATTTGGGCCGCATTTTTGTGCCTTTTCCCGGGAGAATTAGCCCCTAATCCCTTCATAAGATTTCTTCCTCTCCCTCTTGAGCATATTCTGGCGAAGTTTCAGATTTTTTGGAGGCCGCGACGACAGCGTTTCCTGCATCGTGGTGCGGAGCGACGTTATACTGTTGGAGGCCCATCTTCGTTGCAGTTTAGTCTGGGAGGTCTACCGGGCTACCCCGACCATATTTTTGGACGATTTCTTCGACAGCGGATTCACAAGAGGTAAACCTACGATTTCCATGTTGGGCATTTTTCCTGGAAATGAGCTTTTCCTAGGGTTTGGGGTACGTTTTAACACCCCTTTGTGACAGTTTGGATTTCTAGATAGCTGCTGCTTCGTCGATTTTTATCTCCCCTTCCGGACATCGGATTTCGACGATTCAAGAGCCTATCGACATCTACATTTCGTGAGGATCGCCATGGTGTTTTTATCGGAATTTTTGGAAGAATATTTTTAGGTGAAAATTTTGTGATAAGGGGACTGTTCATGCAGGAATTTTTTGGAACTTGAATTTGTATGGAATTTAGTATAATTGTGGATTGTTGTTGTACCCAGGACTTTGTGAGCACCGCTACTGTGCTACTAGCTTAGCGGATTCGGTGATTTGGCGGTTTTTGGACTTTTTATCTGTGCAAGCCCGGACAGTTAGCGTGTTCAGGTGGGTGATCCCGCTTTCAAAATCTACGGACTGTACGCAAATTCTATGACTGTAGCTGCATGCATGCTATTAAATGACCCCAATATTATGTGAAAACTGTATGATTGTACCCACAGTTGATAGTTGCTAAATCTGAAGACCTCATTGAAACTCTTGCAACATGTGAACTCTTTTTGTGGTGACCCGGATCTTTGCAGGGCTTCTACAGTGTGACCAGCAGCTTCTGGAAGCCTACGCGGCATGTCGGCGGTGTTCGTGCGCCAATTTGGACACAGTGGTGGACTCGGGGCTTAAAATGGATCACGAGGGTAATCGGGGGACCCCGTCGGATGTTTAGAGGTGTTTTCGCGCAAATCGGATGTCAAATTTAGACTCGGCGCAAAATTCGGATTAAAAATACCTTTTCGGGAGCCTCCGGCAAATTATGGGATTGGATTTTGGCAAAATGGACGCCGTATTTGGAATCAGCACGCGAAAACGGTCAAGATGGGCTATGTACTTGCTGTTTTTGGAGGTTGCTACAGTACTTTTACTGTTCCGGCGATCGCCGGCGGCGGCCGGCGGCGGCGGGCAGCTCCGGCGGGCGGCGGAGGGCGCTCGGGCAGGCGGCGCGCGGCCGCGGGCAGGCGCACAGGGCCGCGGGCAGGCGCGCAGGGGCGCGGGCAGGCGGGCGGTCCACGGCGCCGGCGTGCACCAGTGCGGGGGACACGTGGCGGCTTCTGAGTGGAGGGTTCAGGCGGCGCGGTCCACGGAATTTCTTCGGGTGCACGGTGGACCGTTGAGTGACACGTGGCAGCTCGTGATTTGCTGGTTCCGTACACCCGGTCCACGGAGCAGGTTTCGTTGCCTCGGGCCGTGTGCGCGCGCGGGCGCCATGCCGCGCTGACGCGCGCGGCACTGTGCGCGGTTGACTTCGGTGGGACACGTGGCAGGCTTTGGGTGGACTTCTACGCATGTTTCCTATTTTGGGGACACATCGGGCATTTTGTGAATTGTTTGTTTTGGATTTACTCAAGGTTGCATCCGAGGCTGTTTGCAAGGGGGATTTCGACCCCTTCGAGCTCTCAGCTCGAAGGGTGATGAGAAGGAGAGTTGTTATCCATGAAGAGTAGTATTCCCCTATCAAGTTTCAGATTTTCCGGCGGCACGGATTTCGAGATTTCTATTTTACCGGCGCGGCGCGACGTTTCTTCTTCGGTGTTGTTCTCCGTCGCTTTTCGGTGCTCGAGCTCCCCCGGACTACCCCGAGCTCCTTTTTCTGTGATTTTTTCACCGTTGGCTTCACGACAGGGAGGGCTTCATCTTTTATTTAGATTGCGCATTCCGATTTTGACTCCTTGGCTCAAATCCCGAGGTAACAATGGTTACCCTTTTTCTGTGAGGGATTTTGGGACAGCAGCGGATTGTGGAGGCGATATCTTTGCGCACGAGCATCAGACGGAAATACGCCTGTACAACTTCTTCATCTACAGATCGCGAGGAACACGCTCGTATTTTTCTTGGATTTTCTAGAGATTTATTTCGAGGTGAAAATCCCTGTTTACCTGTATTCAGTGCCACAGTATTTTTGATACAGATTGTGTTGAGTGTACTAACTTGCCGAATTAATATCTTAACTTACCGAACTCAGATTTGGGCGTGCAAGTAGCTGTTTCGAAGGTATCGACGCGAGAATCGCTGTGATATTTTTTTGGGAATTTTCTGGGCATTTTCAGCAGGTGAAAATTAATCATCTTTGGGACTGTTGTTGTATGTGTTTGTGAGAGCAATTTTTGGAATGAATGTGTAATGGTGGACTTTGTATTGTGCCCAGGAGAGTTACGGGTGTTGCTGGACTTATTGGAGCGAGAGATTGGTTTATCTGTTTGGGCGAGAACACTCTTTGGACAGCGAGAAGGATTTTGCAGACTTGGATTGCGCAATTCCAGGTGGGTGGTTGCTTTATCCCTCGTTCTGATACCCCACTAGGAATATTAGAGAGATCCTCTCTATTGGACATGTTGAATGATCATCTACTGCACATGCATGCTTCATAGGAATCATTGTGAGCCTATCATATGGATAACATCATAGTGAAAACATGATAGTGATTGGAACTTATACATGCTTATGGGATTTACTTTTATGCTTGGATATTATGAAATGTCTTGCGGGAGGGTACCACTTGAGGATATTTTGGACAGGCTTAGGGGGATGGTTTATATGATGATGATTAGCAGATTATAGACAGGTGTGGTCGGATTATGATTTTATCATGATGATTATACCCAGGTGAAGCTATTAATTGATACACTGGTCGAACCACTATTTGTCACATTTTCTCCTATCTCTCATGAGGACATGGGCTGGCTTATTTGGACATTTTGTAGGGCCATTTCTTATCGCCACACTTTATGTTGGGATTTGATTTAGAAGAAACCTATTTCCTTCTTCTCCCCCTATTCTTTAGTCAAGTGACTATTGTTAAGGATTTTTGTATTGGCGTATTTCGTGAAGTTGAAGATTGAAGATGAAGACTTGACAAATCATATACTTCAATCTCAAAAGAATGGATTCAAATGTTCAGGTACGTTAAATTAAATAATCTTTGATATTTTGAATACATTCTTATAGCTTAGAAACACTTTGGAATATTTTCTATGGCCAAAGAATCAAAAACTGGACATGGGACATGTTCAGGATCCGGATCGGACCTTGCAATCCGGATCCCGAAGGGTGATTGTTCATTGGCAATTTCAATCCGGATCCTAGGCCATTCCGATCCGGATCCCGAACATGGGAGTTGGCTGAATTGCATGAACGATCCGGATCGGACCTTGTGATCCGGATCCCGAACCCTTGGATTTCTGGAATCGTCAATCTCGTTACGACGATCCGGATCGCAGTAATCCCGATCCGGATCGCCGTCCTGTAAATTTCCAGAAAAGGCGGTTTTTGATTCTTATCTCTTTCCAAAAGGTTTCTAGCCTATAAATAGACCCTAATATCATCTTTTAGGGTTATCCCAAGGGGGATCAAAGGTAAGAATCCACATAGAGAAGAAAAGGTAAACACCTCTTTATTTTAGGTTTTCTTTCTCTATTGATCGGTTTGATTCTAGGGTTTTCAAAATCTATATCTTTCGAAAGAATCAAATCGATGAATACTTAGAGGGTGCTTCCTTGTCTATCTATGATGATCTAAGTATTCAAAATATCATCACCAACAAAACAACGATTTTCCCAAGAAATCGGCGCGTGGATTCGCGTGGCCTTGTGGACTCAAGGTGTTACCGTTTCGTGGATTCGAGACGAGGTGCGCTCGTGGATTCGAGACGTGCTACTTGGGTGAGACCGTGGATTCGGTCTGGCGTCGTGGATTCGACGTGACACGCCGTGGATTCGGCGTTGGACGCCTTCGTGGATTCGAGGTGCGTTGAGGAGCGAGCGGCGAAGATCTACTCGGAGCGTATGGAAAAGGTTGAGTCGTGTGTGTGCGTTATATCACCTTGTACGTGTTTTAATCTTAGTAGATTTCACCGTGTGATCGGTCCCGTGGTTTTTTACTCCTGGATTGGAGTTTTCCACGTAAAATCTTGCGTGTTATTTATTTTCCGCATTGGGTTATTTTTACGCAACGATTTTGGTGTGTTTATTGTTTACACCTATTCACCCCCCCTCTAGGTGGTTTTTCCCTATTTAGATCCGTTATTACATATAACCCAACAATTGGTATCAGAGCGGGAATAGGGTTGTAAACATTGGTCGATGGTGGCAACATCAATAGACCACCGTTCTTCGATGGAACAAATTATGCCTACTAGAAAGTACGCATAAGAGCATTTTTGATTTCCATCGACGAACGGGTTCGAAACAATAAAACACCCGGACGAGATCAAGGTAGAAGAATTAGTTGGTACACTTCAAACTTATGAAATTACTTTTTCTACTAACTCTTCTGCTGGAAAGCCCTCTTCTTCTTCCAAGTCTTCAGGTATGGCATTGAAATCAAAAGAACATGAAGACGCGGATTCATCCTCCTCGGACTCTGACGATGAGCTATCTATGGAGGACTTTGAGAAACAACTCGCTTTCTTGAAGAGAAAATTTCGCCGAAACTTCGGAAGGGGAAACTCAAGCAAATCTTCATCATTCTCGAAGTTCAAGAAAGGCAAAGGTGCTCCTACGTCAAAATCAAGAAAGCAAAAAGGTTTCTCAATGGAGAAGAAGAACGCTGAAGGACAGATCCAGTGTTTCAAATGCAAAGGCTTTGGCCGCACTACAACAAGATGTCCCAGCAAGAATCCACCAAAGAAGAAGGCTACGCAAGCCATCACGTGGGATGACTCTTCTTCTATGGATAAGTCATCTTCTAGTGATGAGGATACAAATGCCATCACATTCTTCGCATCCACGACTTCACCCTTCGTGTGTATTTCATTGATTGCATCTGGTTCGTTGTCTATTTTTTCCCAGGATGATCAAACGGCAACGGATGATGAACCAAGCGATTCCGAAGGTGAAGACTTTGCTCACGCCTACCAACTACTTCTACGGAACTCAAAGAAATTGGCGAAGCAAAATAAAAACTTGAGGAGAAGGTTGTTGGAACTCGAGGAACAACCTAATAGAGCAACCTCTCTCTCAAGGGCTCTTGAAGTGGAAAGGGACAACTTGGTTGAGAATAATACTTTCCTTCAAGAGATGAACGAGCATTTTGAGAAGGAACTTGAAAAATCGGTGGATAAAGCTAATCTCTTCTCAAAGCTCTATTCCGAGGCACAACAAGGAAATTTTGAGATGACGGAGACCCTTTCCAACTTAAAAAGGATTTGCATAGATTTTCTTCAGGACAAAGTAAGTTGGATCGCCTTCTTGGTCTTGGTCATACTAATCATTTAGGCCTCGGATATGGCCGAACTTGTGAGGAACCAAGTTCGAGCAAGACAAGTTTTGTGCCCCAGTCGGTTGCTCCTTCTCCGACGGAAATCATCGTAGCCAACGTTGACAAGCCTACCTCATCTTTTCGGGTTCAACTTTTACCAAGGTATGTCATTGTTGTGTTTTTTTTTTTGGGCACATAAGACCAAATTGCAAGTATGGAGCAGAACGAGCAAATCAAGCAATACTTGCAACTACTACCATCAAGAACACGACTCGGGAAACGAAGAAAAATCTTCTAAGTGTTAAGACAGATGGTAGGACACCCCCTAAGCCGAAGTCATTGAGGAAATCGAAGAAAAGTGTATTGAGTGATTTTCGCATCCCTACGACCTCGGTAACTATGTTGTGTGACAACACAAGTGCTATTAACTTTTCTAAAAACCCTGTGTTGCACTCTGGAACAAAACACATTGAATTGAGATATCATTTTCCTAGATAGCTAGTTGAATCAAGTTTTCACAAATTTCTTATGTTTCAACTGAAGATCAATTAGCTGATATTTTGACAAAACCTTTGGATCAAAAATGTTTTATTCGTTTGCGAAAAGCAATTGGCATGCTTTCAATTACATAACTTTTTGAACCACTGCTTAGAAAGGTTTTTGTTTGTGTTTTGTGTTCTTTTTGTAATATAGAGCATTAATTGAGCATTTGCTATACTGACTTTATTTGCATCCTTTCATGTTTAGAGAAGTTTATTATGATTTGAATATCATTATAACTCATTTGATGCAATGATCATTTATTTCAATTATTTCATCTCGAATTGATCAAAGTCATTACCTCTCTCAATGATCTTCTGGTATTTATTTTATCTTATTTGATGATTGAAATAAGTATGAACACAGGATCAATTTTTGGTTGAATACTGAATATCTTTCATAATTGATAGCCAATTGAGGGGGAGTTTATTATATTTTTCATGCTCAAAAGATGTGGAAAGAGTTACATCCTTAAGAGGAGTGTGAAAACTACCACCACATGGAGGAAAGAGCTACCACCTCGGTTGTCCGAGTACTGTGTGCAGCTACCACATGTTAACCAAGCATGGTGATCTTGTTTAATCAAATAAAATGCTTTTTGGAATACTTGACTATGTCAAATTCCAAGGTTGGTATAAGGTGGGATTTCTAAAAGATGCTCAAAGAGTCACTTCCCAAATATATTGACTAAATATATTATTTGACTTATTTGGGATTTCAAACATCTATCGATCTTGGTGCTTCATTTTCTTTGCTCAATTGAGAATTAGATAAACTCTATACTCATTAGATCGTGAAGGATGTTTGGAAATTGATCAACTTTAGAGGTTATAATTCTTATAAATTTTCGTTTCACAATTTGGGATATTTTGATAGATTTATCATAATCTATTTCTTTCTATGTGAAATGATATTTTTGTATAAAGTTGATATGCAGAAATGCTTATATACTTTAAGAATTTTCAAAAATTATGGAATTGGTCTATTTTTAAAATTCTTTTTGCAAAAGTGTCTTAATTCCTAGCCTCTACACATGTTAAGGATTGTTTGGGCAAGATTTTTCAAAATTTTGAAATTTAAACAATTTTTCATGTTCTTTGAGTTTTTGCTCACAGGTGCTATTTTTTCAAATACTCTATAACAATGGCTCTTGAGTGGACAATCATGTTCATCACCGCGCTGGTTAGCACGAGGATGACCAATAAATTAAAGAGAGCTCGAAATCACAAAGGGGGAGAACATAGATGCTCAAGACAGGGGGAGAACATGGAGTACAGAGAACAGAGATGATAAAAAGAGATGCTCAACATAGGGGGAGATGAAAAAAAAAAAAAAAGGATGAGGAGCCACTTGCTGGTGAGCCACCGTAGCAAGAGTTTGTTCATATAAACTCTGAAAGGATGAAAGATTTTGAAAACAGAGATTATATCCGTGAGAGACATGTGAATGGTGAAGCTCTTCGGGAACAACAAAGACTATCATCTGAGCAGGAGCGAATTTCAATTGAACAAGGTCAGATTTCTCTTGACCTGCAACGAATTGGTACAACACAAGTGGGTCAAGAAGTACAATGCACTGACGAAGTTGGTCAAGAAGATTTTTGCAAAACTCGGATGCAGCAACTTCGATGACAACGATACTGGTTCAGATTGATTTTTGATGAAATTGCCTTTAGTTTTTTTTTCTGACAAAAATTTGTTTTTTGCTTGAACTCTTTGCACGTTTTTCTCTCTTATAATTTTGGCTGATTTTTGTGACAAAAAGGGGGAGAGAAAGGAGAAAAGAACGAGCCAATAGATCGTTTGGAAAAAGGGGAGAAGGAAAAGAACGAAAATGACCGGATAACTTGAAACTTGAAGTTTAACACTAACTATTCTACTGACTATTTTGCGTTGTAACTTCTAACAAGTTTTGTGACAGGTCATGCAAAAGGTATGAACATTTGAACTTCTTTGACATTATGGTTGGAACTAACCCTGATGATTGATAAAGATATGTGATATGTTGATTGTCTACTTTTATGCATATCTGATACCTAATGTCATGTTAAATGTATAACTCTCTGGTTGCTTAACGATTAAATTCTTGAGGTATTAATGATTTCTTGTTGTCAAGAATTGTTTCTTTTGCAGAGAGTACAAGATTTGAACACTCCTAGTTGCGTCTAAGTCTAGAGTTTGTTTTAGGAGGTTATCTCTTGTATTTACATTTATTTGGATCGTTCATGCGTATTTTTGTTGTATGGTGATAGCAACAAAAATCGTCTTTTTGTTATTCTTTTGTGGATTGTGTGTTTTGTCACGAAACCGCCAAAGGGGGAGATTGTTAAGGATTTTTGTATTGGCGTATTTCGTGAAGTTGAAGATTGAAGATGAAGACTTGACAAATCATATACTTCAATCTCAAAAGAATGGATTCAAATGTTCAGGTACGTTAAATTAAATAATCTTTGATATTTTGAATACATTCTTATAGCTTAGAAACACTTTGGAATATTTTCTATGGCCAAAGAATCAAAAACTGGACATGGGACATGTTCAGGATCCGGATCGGACCTTGCAATCCGGATCCCGAAGGGTGATTGTTCATTGGCAATTTCAATCCGGATCCTAGGCCATTCCGATCCGGATCCCGAACATGGGAGTTGGCTGAATTGCATGAACGATCCGGATCGGACTTTGTGATCCGGATCCCGAACCCTTGGATTTCTGGAATCGTCAATCTCGTTACGACGATCCGGATCGCAGTAATCCCGATCCGGATCGCCGTCCTGTAAATTTCCAGAAAAGGCAGTTTTTGATTCTTATCTCTTTCCAAAAGGTTTCTAGCCTATAAATAGACCCTAATATCATCTTTTAGGGTTATCCCAAGGGGGATCAAAGGTAAGAATCCACATAGAGAAGAAAAGGTAAACACCTCTTTATTTTAGGTTTTCTTTCTCTATTGATCGGTTTGATTCTAGGGTTTTCAAAATCTATATCTTTCGAAAGAATCAAATCGATGAATACTTAGAGGGTGCTTCCTTGTCTATCTATGATGATCTAAGTATTCAAAATATCATCACCAACAAAACAACGATTTTCCCAAGAAATCGGCGCGTGGATTCGCGTGGCCTTGTGGACTCAAGGTGTTACCGTTTCGTGGATTCGAGACGAGGTGCGCTCGTGGATTCGAGACGTGCTACTTGGGTGAGACCGTGGATTCGGTCTGGCGTCGTGGATTCGACGTGACACGCCGTGGATTCGGCGTTGGACGCCTTCGTGGATTCGAGGTGCGTTGAGGAGCGAGCGGCGAAGATCTACTCGGAGCGTATGGAAAAGGTTGAGTCGTGTGTGTGCGTTATATCACCTTGTACGTGTTTTAATCTTAGTAGATTTCACCGTATGATCGGTCCCGTGGTTTTTTACTCCTGGATTGGAGTTTTCCACGTAAAATCTTGCGTGTTATTTATTTTCCGCATTGGGTTATTTTTACGCAACGATTTTGGTGTGTTTATTGTTTACACCTATTCACCCCCCCCTCTAGGTGGTTTTTCTCCTATTTAGATCCGTTATTACATATAACCCAACAACTATTTGTTGCTCGGGTTTGAGCAGGGGATTGGCATAGTGTAGCCGGGGCCTGGATTTTGGCTTCTTGGGTATTGTGGCTACCGCGGATAGTAGGCGGTGGACCAGATGTCATGTGTGGGACATGTTGTGATCATGGGTGTTGTTGTGAACCCCTACTTTTGATTACCCACTTGGCGTTGGAGTAGCTTATATGATTAGAAGGCTGATTACTAAATTTGGGGCTTTGGGCATGCAGTATAGATAGGCTATCCCTTATTTCCTATCCTTATATATTTTATCTGCATGCTTTAGCAAGATAAAAACATATCGATATCTGCTTTATTTTATGTATATCATCTTGGGACATTTGCATGCTTGTATGGTCACCTAGATAGGCCACCTTTTTCTGCTACACTATCATGCTGGAATTGACATAGGAGAAACCCTTCTTGTTATTCTTTTCTCCTTTCATTTGAGGCTCAGGGTATTTGCAGCTCGTGCGCGAGCAGGTGGATGGGATAGTATAGTCAGGTTCTTGGGTTTTGGGACAGGCAGGGTATTGCGGCAACCGCGGACATTGGGCGGTTGACCGGAGTTTTCTTATGCATCAGATTGGGTATCAGGTCTCTTGTGGATGGAGTTCCCACGGTTTGTCTATCTTGCATCGGGTTGAGATCGGGTCTTTCTTTAGTGGATGGGTTTTCCCACTTTGATCAGAGTCATGATCCAGTCCTGCTGATTTATGATACTTGGGTTACTGAGATACTTTTCCTCGTGTGGGTCGCTCCCCACGAGTGCCACTCCGGAGTGCGCGGCTGACAGGTTTTGAGTCCTTGGGACTCCTTTACTTCGGTGTTATGCGTAGGCTGGCATACCCGTCGCGGCAGAGCAGGCAGTACCAGTGTTCACTGGTGGTCAGATTGGGTTATTCAGGCAGGCATTTATATTCTGATGCATACATTTAGCTATTCTATTAGCTCGGCATTTTAGAGGCATTCTAGTGGTAGCTTTTCATCAGGAGTCTTATTCTTTTTGCATACCACCTTTATTTTCTTTTGCCTCTGGTAGACCTAGTGGGCGTGTCAGAGTTGAGGTTTTACCCACTAGGGGAGGCTACTGGTTTACTAGTAGTTCTCACCCCCATTCTTCTTTCCTCTTTTTCCTTCCCCTTGTTTTGCAGTGTCTTCTGCGGGTGCTACTGGGCTTTCAGTGGCGGGTCGAGGAGAGAGGACGGCTGAGTAGATAGATCTCGAGGCAGGATGAGCGTGTTAGCTGGACTGTTGGTGTACCCATGTTTTCCTCAGACGATTGTACTTTCACTTTTGGGACTGGCTTTTGCCAGCAGGTTGTATTTTTTATTTGTGAGCTGGGAGAGACTGATGTATCATTTATACAGATGTATTGTATTTTATTTCCAGCTTCAGTCTGAGATGTATTAGTTTTAGTTCAGCTCTGTTTTTATTGCTCTTTTATTGTATCTCTTTTATCTGAGCAGGTTTTTGGCGCTTCGTGTACACGGGAAATACCGTGTGCACGGCGGATCTGTAGACGGGCCCGGGTTCTGGTTTACACCCGGGGCGTGACAGATTAAGTTGGTATCAGAGCTTAGGGATAGGTCAGTTGGGACTTAGGAAACCCTAGGCTTGTGGCGGACCCTAGGATGTTAGGGTGTGAGAGACGCGACATTTTGCGAAAGTCGGTGATTTGGTTTTGACTCTTCCTGTGAGTGAAGAGGGATCGACATACCCTATTTTTGTGGGACAGTTATGTTGGCTGCAGACAACATAAAGTTACAAAAATAGGGGGATGTCTTTGACTTTCGCTAGATTGGGTTGAGTGTTTGGGATGTGCTGATTTGCGGTTTGTCGTGGCGAGCGGTGTCTCCCCGACGTTGGGCCCTGACCCGGGTGCACTTTGGTGCAGCAGTTGGGTCTGAGCTAGTTGTTTCGGGCCGGATACCAGATTGGAGTCAGAGAGCTCCGGACCCAGATGACAGAGTTGTCAGAGCGGCGGGCAGCTCGACAGTGCTTCCTTCTGAGACCACCCGATTGCAGTATCCTCAAGGGTGGGGATTTCTGTGGTATTGATGGAGTGAGTAGCCCCTTCGTGCCGATGTTTAGTGCCGAGGCGCCGAGACAGGGTGGATAGTTGACAGCTGATGAGCTATGGGACACCAATGATCAGTTGAGCCAGTTTCGGCAGATAAACCACCCCGATTCATAGGATTAAGTTTGGAGCCTCTTGGGGTAGAATCGTGGCTGGTGGTGATGGAGAGACTACTTGGAAGCCTCTTTGTGTCAAAAGGTTACGCAGTTATCGAACTGCGCGCTCTATGATTTGGGGGACAAGGCGCATAGGATGTCCGTGACTGAGAGTGGATTGCGCCAGGATACCCTTCCATTATTCGGACCCTCTTTTGCAGGTTTTGGATTTTAGGGTGCTTCGATGGTGGAGGCAGTGTTTATGGAGCTGGCGCTGCAATTCTTTTGGATGGGGATTTGCTGTCAGAGGCAAGTTCTGGATAGAGGCGCTTGATGCCCGATGACGGAGGATAGATCGGCCGGCAGAGACATTTTTCGGTTTCCCTTCCAGGATGGTGGATATCCTTGTGGATGGATTATGTAAAGCTTAACCAAGGGGGATGCTACCCTGTGTGATTGATAACTGGCATGTTTGGGGTGCAATATTTGTGATTGAGGGGTGAGCTTAGTAAGGATAATTGTATAAGGAATTGCATGAATCAATTATGCTTAGTCGTATGATGAGGATATCCAGGTGGATTTCTGAGACGTCAGGGGTTGGGTGGACCCCGATGACGGCAACAGCCCTTTTATCAGAGTGGCGCGGCGGTAGCGTGGATTGGCTGTTTGCGAGAGACCACGTTCGGCATCTCAGTGTGAGCATGGACAGAGGTCGTGCTCCCTTTGTGATTGGTCTAGATATTTTGGCAGGCTGAGCGACACCACTTGCATCGAGTGGATGAATCTGTGCCGCCCGGTTGGAGGGCGCCACGGTAGTGGATTGAGTTGTCGCAGGTAGGATTTCATCACAGCAGTCGGAGTTAGAGCATGTTGCATTCCTGCATGGACTAGAGGTAGAGTTGTTACCACATGCACTTGAGGTACAGGTTACGGTTGGTATTGTGTAAGTGGGGAAGGCTTGTGGGTTATGCCTAGTGCAGTCGAGGCCGTGAGTTTTGCCAGCAGACATATTGGTATTTGTGGCAGCTTGGTGTTTGACCCAGTGCTTGGGATTGGTTGGCGTAGTGCCACAGGATGTTTGACCGCTGAGATAAAGGACTTTGATTTTCTGCAAGGCAGCTATTGGAAGGCATTTTGTTTGTTGAGACTGTTAGAGCACACAGGTTACAGCGACAGGGTGAGAGGTGCCTACGGCAGCAGCGGGACTTAAGGATATCCCTATTGCTCGTGAGATCCCGGGTGTGAGACAACCTGAGCCGATGATTATGCCGTCAGAGAGGGAGATTAAGATTGTGATTGACGTGGTTTTGGAAACCGCGCCAACTTCAATAGCACCTCGTTGGATATCGCCTATAGAGCTGCGAGAGTTGTTGGCATAGGTGCGGGGAGCTGATGGATCGAGGGTCTATTTGACCTAATGCCACGTCGTTGATACACGACGGTGAGAGCCCTTTGGGATTGGAGCCCAGGTAGGTCCAGGTATTATTTAGAATCTTTTGATGGAATTATATCCCGGCAGTTATTGTATGATGCCTACACCAATTTGGAATTTCAGCTGAGGGCTTTGTCTAGATGGTGTTCAGGACACGGTAAGGGGCATTATGAGTACAGTGAAGCCAATGGAATGACTAATGCCTTGTTGCCTTTAAGATTGTGGAACTCTGTATTCCAGCGGGACTTGAACGGATTGATAGCGGCATTCTCTAGGGATATTTTGGCTTTACCCTCTCCCTGAGTGATTTAGAGCTGGTGGAGTATTTGTAGATGCTGTGGCAAGGTCTGTGAGGAAGAAGCTTTATGCCAAGTCGTTGTAGTACAAGTTTTAGCTTCGAGAGCATATCTTCCTGGATTACCTATTCTAGCCATAGGGGCGGCCGTGGAAATCCGGCCAAAATGGATGCTATTTAAGACTGGCCGAGACCGACGGTTATTGTTGGGGTGAGGAGCTTTTGGACCGGATAGTGCCAACAGAGCTTGACGAGCGGATGATGAGATTAGTACCAGCGCCGATTTTAACCTAGTCAGTGGTGGGAGATGGATTTGCGAGTTATAGTGATACCTCCCATAGTGGCTGTAGGGCTACCATTGGATTTTGTTGAGCATCCAGTATCACCCCGGCAGGGCCACTGTGGTGGCGGATACCTGGAGCAGAAGAGCTATTTGGGAGTTGAGTTTGACGGTTCCATAGCTGGCGCTGTGTGGGGCCATTCTGGTGTACAGGGTTTGAGTTTGTGTCCCAGAGGATCCCTTTTGATGAGAGGCAGCGGCTGAGCAATCCACTTGGGTGGTTGAGTTTTGAGGGCGACCGAGTGTGAACCCCTGCTTGTTAGGGCCCCTTTTCTGTGCAGGTGTTTGTGTGGATGTGTTTCGTGTCACGCCCCGGGGTCAAGACTGTACCCCGGGCTCGCCAACAGATCCGCCGTCCCTACAGGGAGCCCTGTAGAGGCGTAGCGTCTAACCTGCAAAAAGGAATATACTACAATAAACAGATATCAGAGCAAAATAAACTGCTAGAAATAAAATAAGTACAACACTCAATATACAATAAGTCCTCACCAACAAATACAAAAGTCTCTCAAAGAAAGAAGAAAAGTACAACTCGATACCTCACTACATAATCTCTCCACCATGACACAACCAAAATATAAGGGTACCTCTATAACACACTGAAGCTGAAGGGGAAAGGGATCTATCTCGCGACTCCCTTACCTCGGTCTGGAAGAGCAGGATCAGCAACAGGCACCGCAGGAACTGGAGCTGGAGTCCCTGGGGAAAAGACACCACGACGGATGTGAGAACTACCTCCCACAGTAGTTCTCAGTGGGTGCCGCCAACAAGCCCGACGGTCTGCCCACTAAGTCTACTAGAGGCATAAAGTAACAAAAGAAATGCAGTGTGGAGAAGCTGAAGAGTAAAACATCTACTGCTACCATGCCTCTATCTAAAAATGCTCAAAAAGCGGGACAGATGAAAATATGATGCATCTGCTAACATAACAGTAAGGTCACTTAATCTGAACTGACTGCCTCCTCGGGTCCAGTCAAGCCTGCGCCAATCTACTGCCGATATATCCTAGAGGACCGGACTTACGTAGAACGTCCGTAGCTGCCAAAACTGGCTCAGCCAGAGGGACGGTGTCTGTGACTGCCAAAACTGGCTCAGTCAGAGGGACTGCGTCCGTAACTGCCAAAACTGGCTCAGTCAGAGGGAATGCATCCGTAACTGCCAAAACTGGCTCAGTCAGAGGGAATGCATCGACAAGTCGCGGTACAAGAGTAACCTATCCACCCCGGGTGTGGCTCTTGAGGGGTGCGACCCCACCGAGGAAAAGTATCCGCGCACTCTGTCGCGCAGGTGGCATTGCAGGCTATGGTCAAAATCCACACTCACGCTCTGCTCAGATGAACTCAACCCTCAACATCTCTCACAACAGTCGGAGCTCACTATACGACTCAGCTGACCAGCCCACACGAAACCCGAGACACTCGCCTCACCATCAACACACCCTGCAGACTCACTAACAGGATACACCCCACAACAGGCCAAGATCCAATCACTGTCTCACTCACTGGCTAAGAATCCACACTGTCACTATGACCATGTCCCAAAGATCCCAGATCCACTATCACTATCACTACCATAATGTGAACTGGTCTACAGACTGCTACAGACGCTACTCGGTCCCCAGACGCGAGTGCAAATGCAATCCCAGCTAATAAACCTCCCAGCCCATGACTCGGGGAAAAATCACTATGTCCAGAGTGACCAGAGTACAACCACTGTGGGAAAACTAAAGCAATGAATAAAACCAAGGCAGGTTTACGTTTACTATAGTCTGGTGGAGCATGATGCATATTACTTAACAGGTATTCTAAGCTAAGTTGAGTTCCCATGTTGTAAGAGTTCAAATGTTGCAAGTAGTTCAATGAGGTCATCAGATTTAACAGCTGTCAACTGTGGGTACTAACATACAGTTCTCACATAATATAGGAGTCATAAATTAACATGCATGCTACTACATTCATAGAATTAGAGTGCAGTCCATAGATTTTGAAAGCAGGATCACCCACCTGATCGCGCTAACTGTCCGGGGTCGCACAGATAAAAAGCCCAGAAACTGATAAAACTCCGAGTCCACTAAGCACAGAGCACCATAGTGGTGCTTACAAAGTCCTGGATACAACAACAATTCCACATTTACATAAAATTCCACACTAATTCCTTATACAAAAATCTGCAAGAACAGTCACTGTTCAAACGTAATTTCCACCTGAAAATAATTTTCCACAAATTCCAATAAAAATATCACGACGATCCTCGCGAAGTGTAGATGTCGATAGGCTCTTGAATCGTCGAATTCTGATGTCCGGATGAGGAGATAAAAATCCGCGAAGTGAGTGCTGTCCAGGAATCTCACAGCAAAACAGCGGCTCAGTAATGCCTCGAAAACCGTGCCAAAAACCCAAATCTAGGCTAAACACTCAACACTCAACGCGCCACGTGGCAGCAGCCCGCGCCGACACGTGGCACCCACGGGCGGGAAACGCGGGTCAGCGCGCCCACGTCGCGCGCACGTGCGCCCACGTCGCGCCTGTCGGGCACGCCGCCCGAGGCCACCGAACCCCCGTTCCGTGGATCGCGCACACGGAACCACACCAACCAAAAACTGCCACGTGTCTCCCGGTCTACCGTGCACCAGAGCCAAAACTTCGTGGACCGCATGCACAAAACCGCACCAACCACAACAGGCCACGTGGCCTAATCTCGGTCCACCGTGCACCCCGCCATGGCCCGTGGACCGCGCCCGCTGCGCCGGCCAACCGGAGCGCGCCACGTGGCCCGCGCCCGGTGCACGGCTCCCGCGGTGGACCGCGCGCCTCCGCCGCCGCCAAACGCCGCGCTCCGCCGCCCGCCGCCGCCGCCGGCGACCCTCCGGCTGCCGGAACAGTAACCCTAGCCTCAAAATTCGTGTTTTCACGTCCGGGCTCCGAAAAATTCAAGTAAATAGTCCATTTTGCTCGTTTTCGCGCGCTGAATCCAAATCCGAGATCTGTTCGGCCAAAATCCACTTCTAAAATTTCCCAAAATTTCCCGAAAAAGTAAACTTGATCCAATTTCTGTTCCGGGTCCTATTCTTGGCTCCAATAAGCGCGCAAACACCTCACACACCCAAAATGGACTCCCAGAGAAGAAACAAGCTCCAATTTCACCAGAAACTCAAATCTTGAGCCCGACACGCACACACACGCTCCCTGAAGCCTCCAAACCAACAGTAAACCTTAAAGTGGGGATTCGGGTCCTCACATCCTCCCCCACTAAAAGAAAGTTTCGTCCTCGAAACAAACACGGCTCAAAAGGGAGTCTCCAAGCCCAAAGGTAAACATCCCTCAACACAAACTCCAACTCCCCAGTCGCTACAAACTCTCCACAAAGCACGTCCAACCGCGGATAAAGCTCAGGAATTCCCAAACACCGGGGACGAAGAAGAACAGCCAACTCTACGCATCCAAACTATTTGAATTACGCCGCAAAACTTAACAAGAAAAAGAAAGGGCCCCACCAGTAGGACGGTCATCAACCCTCAACTCTCCAATTTAGAAAACAACTGAAATTAGCGAAAAGTTCGCAAATTTCGGCACAAGAGTAAGAAAAGAGGGAGAGAGGTGTTGATGTCGTTCCTGCTGTGGCAACAAAACGGAAGCTACGGTCTATCCGTGCCCCTAAAAAGAAAAACACAATTCTATGCGAGACCCCTAGGGACAAACCCTCTAGTCCTAGGCGTCACCTACGCTCGACAAGTCGCACCTAGCCCAAAGCCGCTGAAGCCACTGCTGCAGGAAGGATGCCTCGGTAACCAGTAGAAACGATCTCCTGTTATCCAGCTCGCGGAAAGGCCAATGTACTCCATCCACAATCAAATGTTGTAGGATACCGCACCAGCGGGTCCACCCCCTGTACTCAAACCAATTCTTGGAGCTGTAACAAGATCGTCACACCTGCTGGCGCACTTCTTCAGGTCTCAGCTGTCTCGATCATGCCCCAAAATACACCTCTGCTCGTAGGATACTGGGAAGAATCCAAACACTCATGCAAGCAATAAAATTCCTATCCCGTAATCATGCCGAGACGCAAATGCTCTACTAACATGTGCGGAAAGATGCAGCGGTGTCCAAAAACCCACTTAACTTTACTGAAAATAAGGCCATACCTGCGGCGATAGGATCTGCTGCTGGGGTGCTCTCTACCATGGCTGCATAATCTCGTCCACTAGGCGCTGAAGACCGTCGTCCCGTCTGTCCCGACGTCGTACCCCACTCTGTCTGATGGTGCCCTGGGGGAGTGGCTTCTGCTTCCTGAACTGGCAAGAGAGGTGCTGTAGCAAGGGGTTGCACTGACGGAACGGCTCGGCGACAAACTGATTGAAAATGTCCCAACTCTCCACATCGAAAACACCGTCCCCGCCTCTGGTCACACTGCGACGGTGGATGAGGGCCGCCACAGATGACGCACTCACGTCGCTGCTGCTGGCGCTGCTGTCTAGGCTGGTGCTGCTGATACCGTGGCTGCTGCCGGGAACCACCTGACCTCGAGCGCCTCCGAAACCCACGACCCTGGGGATGAGATCGTGGGGGTCTCGGAGGTCCCTGCCGACTCGTCTGTCCCTCAAAATCCTGTGCCGGGCGCTTTGCCCCCACAATCCCTGCGGAAGCTGGAGCCACCTCGGCCAACACCGCCTCTCTGTGCTCCGAACTCTGCCCCGAAAAATGATGTGGATCAGTCTGACGAAATCTCGTCAACAAATCAAACACCTCTCGCTGCACTGCCGGGGTCAACTGTCCTACCGTCCCGGACGCCTGACCACTGGTAACCGGTGCAATAGGGGCTGCCTGTGCTGCTGGCACAACTGGGGGTGCCACCGCTGGCGAGGAAGGTACAGGGAAACTCTCTAGAGGTGCTACCACCGGCTGTACTCTTTGTTCCATCATGCGCGTCATCCGATCCATGATCTCCTCCTGGCGCCGTAAAATCTCCACCTGACGTCGGAGAGTCTCAGACAAATGGGCCATCTGAGCCCGAAGCTCCTGCCCCTCACCCTGCTGACCCTGAGGTGACTCCTCCTGCTCAAGCTCATGGGAGGAGGAAGACTGAGGACGTGTCTGCATCCTGCGTCGAGGAGGCATCGTGCCCACCTGCAATCCACAAGCAAACATCAAGACAACACCAAACAGCACTCGACCCAATCAAGCGGAAGTCTAACGGCATGTCCCCCTTCCTGAAGTACTATGTTGTCTGCAGCCAACATAGTTGCCACAGAAGGAAGACATGTCAATCACTCATCCCGGTCCGCTCGGAAGAGTTAGAAACCCAATCAGGACTCCCGCTAAAATCACGGCTCTCACGTGAGTCATCCTAGGGTCCAACCACAAGCCTAGGGTTCCTAAGTCCTCAATGACCTAAAACCTAGGCTCTGATACCACTCTAATCTGTCACGCCCCGGGGTCAAGACTGTACCCCGGGCTCGCCAACAGATCCGCCGTCCCTACAGGGAGCCCTGTAGAGGCGTAGCGTCTAACCTGCAAAAAGGAATATACTACACTAAACAGATATCAGAGCAAAATAAACTGCTAGAAATAAAATAAGTACAACTCTCAATATACAATAAGTCCTCACCAACAAATACAAAAGTCTCTCAAAGAAAGAAGAAAAGTACAACTCGATACCTCACTACATAATCTCTCAAACATGACACAACCAAAATATAAGGGTACCTCTATAACACACTGAAGCTGAAGGGGGAAGGGATCTATCTCGCGACTCCCTTACCTCGGTCTGGAAGAGCAGGATCAGCAACAGGCACCGCAGGAACTGGAGCTGGAGTCCCTGGGGAAAAGACACCACGACGGGTGTGAGAACTACCTCCCACAGTAGTTCTCAGTGGGTGCCGCCAACAAGCCCGACGGTCTGCCCACTAAGTCTACTAGAGGCATAAAGTAACAAAAGAAATGCAGTATGGAGAAGCTGAAGAGTAAAACATCTACTGCTACCATGCCTCTATCTAAAAATGCTCAAAAAGCGGGACAGATGAAAATATGATGCATCTGCTAACATAACAGTAAGGTCACTTAATCTGAACTGACTGCCTCCTCGGGTCCAGTCAAGCCTGCGCCAATCTACTGCCGATATATCCTAGAGGACCGGACTTACGTAGAACGTCCGTAGCTGCCAAAACTGGCTCAGCCAGAGGGACGGTGTCTGTGACTGCCAAAACTGGCTCAGTCAGAGGGACTGCGTCCGTAACTGCCAAAACTGGCTCAGTCAGAGGGAATGCATCCGTAACTGCCAAAACTGGCTCAGTCAGAGGGAATGCATCGACAAGTCGCGGTACAAGAGTAACATATCCACCCCGGGTGTGGCTCTCGAGGGGTGCGACCCCACCGAGGAAAAGTATCCGCGCACTCTGTCGCGCAGGTGGCATTGCAGGCTATGGTCAAAATCCACACTCACGCTCTGCTCAGATGAACTCAACCCTCAACATCTCTCACAACAGTCGGAGCTCACTATACGACTCAGCTGACCAGCCCACACGAAACCCGAGACACTCGCCTCACCATCAACTCACCCTGCGGACTCACTAACAGGATACACCCCACAACAGGCCAAGATCCAATCACTGTCTCACTCACTGGCTAAGAATCCACACTGTCACTATGACCATGTCCCAAAGATCCCAGATCCACTATCACTATCACTATCACTAATGTGAACTGGTCTACAGACTGCTACAGACGCCACTCGGTCCCCAGACGCGAGTGCAAATGCAATCCCAGCTAATAAACCTCCCAGCCCATGACTCGGGGAAAAATCACTATGTCCAGAGTGACCAGAGTACAACCACTGTGGGAAAACTAAAGCAATGAATAAAACCAAGGCAGGTTTAAGTTTACTATAGTCTGGTGGAGCATGATGTATATTACTTAACAGGTATTCTAAGCTAAGTTGAGTTCCCATGTTGTAAGAGTTCAAATGTTGCAAGTAGTTCAATGAGGTCATCAGATTTAACAGCTGTCAACTGTGGGTACTAACATACAGTTCTCACATAATATTGGAGTCATAAATTAACATGCATGCTACTACATTCATAGAATTAGAGTGCAGTCCATAGATTTTGAAAGCAGGATCACCCACCTGATCGCGCTAACTGTCCGGGGTCGCACAGATAAAAAGCCCAGAAACTGATAAAACTCCGAGTCCACTAAGCACAGAGCACCATAGTGGTGCTTACAAAGTCCTGGATACAACAACAATTCCACATTTACATAAAATTCCACACTAATTCCTTATACAAAAATCTGCAAGAACAGTCACTGTTCAAACGTAATTTCCACCTGAAAATAATTTTTCACAAATTCCAATAAAAATATCACGACGATCCTCGCGAAGTGTAGATGTCGATAGGCTCTTGAATCGTCGAATTCCGATGTCCGGATGAGGAGATAAAAATCCGCGAAGTGAGTGCTGTCCAGGAGTCTCACAGCAAAACTGCGGCTCAGTAATGCCTCGAAAACCGTGCCAAAAACCCAAATCTAGGCAAAACACTCAACACAAAAGTCGAAGATTTACCTCTCGTGAATCCAACGCCGCAAAAATCGCTGAAAACGGCTGTCGGGGTAGCTCTGTGAAAATTTTAGACCGAAATGCGACGATAACGGGCCTCCAACAGAAATCCGTCGCTCCGCACTACGAGGCAGAAAACACAGTCGTCGCGGCTTCCAAAAGTTCTGAAACTTCACCAGGAGATGAAGTCGATAGGCTCTTGAATCGTCGAATTCCGATGTCCGGATGAGGAGATAAAAATCCGCGAAGTGAGTGCTGTCCAGGAATCTCACAGCAAAACAGCGGCTCAGTAATGCCTCGAAAACCGTGCCAAAAACCCAAATCTAGGCAAAACACTCAACACGAAAGTCGAAGATTTCCTCTCGTGAATCCAACGCCGCAAAAATCGCTGAAAACGGCTGTCGGGGTAGCTCTGTGGAAATTTTAGACCGAAATGCGACGGTAACGGGCCTCCAACAGAAATCCGTCGCTCCGCACTACGAGGCGAACACAGTCGTCGCGGCCCAAGTTCTACTTCACCAGGAGATGCGCAACATGAAGATCCCATTCCTAAAGGCGCCAGAGGAGCTCGGGAAGGTGGAGAAAATGGCAAGAGAAGAGGGCTCGGGTTCAATAAAAAGAAGGCCAAACCAAACAATTCGGTTAATACCATCCGGGTCCCCACTTTCGGGCGCCGGAACTTCCGGGCTGCTACAGTAACGGCCCGGCCCGTTACTGTTCACGCCCGGAAAAATCCCGTGATGCCACGTAGCCCCCCCAACAGGCAACAGCCGAATGGGCGAACGGCAACGCGCCACGTGGCAGCCCGCGCCGACACGTGGCACCCACGGGCGGGAAACGCGGGTCAGCGCGCCCACGTCGCGCGCACGTGCGCCCACATCGCGCCTGTCGGGCACGCCGCCCGAGGCCACCGAACCCCGTGCGCGCACACGGAACCCACCAACCAACGCCACGTGTCCCCGGTCTACCGTGCACCAGAGCCAAAATTCGTGGACCGCGTGCACAACACCGCACCAACCACAAAGCCACGTGGCCTAATCTCGGTCCACCGTGCACCCCGCCAAGGCCCGTGGACCGCGCCCGCTGCGCCGGCCAACCGCAGCGCGCCACGTGGCCCGCGCCCGGTGCACGCGCCCCGCGGTGGACCGCGCGCCTGCGCCGCCGCCCGCCGCGCTCCGCCGCCCGCCGCCGCCGCCGGCGCCCTCCGGCCGCCGGAACAGTAACCCAGCCTCGATTTCCGTGTTTTCGCGTCCGGGCTCCGAAAAATTCAAGTAAATAGTCCATTTCGCTCGTTTTCGCGCGCTGAATCCAAATCCGAGGTCCGTTCGGCCAAATTCCGCTTCTAAAATTTCCCAAAATTTCCCGAAAAAGTAAACTTGATCCAATTTCTGTTCCGGGTCCCATTCTTGGCTCCAATAAGCGCGCAAACACCTCACACACCCAAAATGGACTCCCAGAGAAGAAACAAGCTCCAATTTCACCAGAAACTCAAATCTGGAGCCCGACACGCACACACACACTCCCTGAAGCCTCCAAACCAACAGTAAACCCTAAAGTGGGGATTCGGGTCCTCACATCCTCCCCCACTAAAAGAAAGTTTCGTCCTCGAAACAAACACGGCTCAAAAGGGAGTCTCCAAGCCCAAAGGTAAGCATCCCTCAACACAAACTCCAACTCCCCAGTCGCTACAAACTCTCCACAAAGCACGTCCAACTGCGGATAAAGCTCAGGAATTCCCAAACACCGGGGACGAAGAAGAACAGCCAACTCTACGCATCCAAACTATTCGAATTACGCCGCAAAACTTAACAGAAAAAGAAAGGGCCCCACCAGTAGGACGGTCATCAACCCTCAACTCTCCAATTTAGAAAACAACTGAAATTAGCGAAAAGTTCGCAAATTTCGGCACAAGAGTAAGAAAAGAGGGAGAGAGGTGTTGATGTCGTTCCTGCTGTGGCAACAAAACGGAAGCTACGGTCTATCCGTGCCCCTAAAAAGAAAAACACAATTCTATGCGAGACCCCTAGGGACAAACCCTCTAGTCCTAGGCGTCACCTACGCTCGACAAGTCGCACCTAGCCCAAGCCGCTGAAGCCACTGCTGCAGGAAGATGCCTCGGTAACCAGTAGAAACGATCTCCTGTTATCCAGCTCGCGGAAAGGCCAATGTACTCCATCCACAATCAAATGTTGCAGGATACCGCACCAGCGGGTCCACCCCCTGTACTCAAACCAATTCTTGGAGCTGTAACAAGATCGTCACACCTGCTGGCGCACTTCTTCAGGTCTCAGCTGTCTCGATCATGCCCCAAAATACACCTCTGCTCGTAGGATACTGGGAAGAATCCAAACACTCATGCAAGCAATAAAATTCCTATCCCGTAATCATGCCGAGATGCAAATGCTCTACTAACATGTGCGGAAAGATGCAGCGGTGTCCAAAAACCCACTTAACTTTACTGAAAATAAGGCCATACCTGCGGCGATAGGATCTGCTGCTGGGGTGCTCTCTACCATGGCTGCATAATCTCGTCCACTAGGCGCTGAAGACCGTCGTCCCGTCTGTCCCGACGTCGTACCCCACTCTGTCTGATGGTGCCCTGGGGGAGTGGCTTCTGCTTCCTGAACTGGCAAGAGAGGTGCTGTAGCAAGGGGTTGCACTGACGGAACGGCTCGGCGACAAACTGATTGAAAATGTCCCAACTCTCCACATCGAAAACACCGTCCCCGCCTCTGGTCACACTGCGACGGTGGATGAGGGCCGCCACAGATGACGCACTCACGTCGCTGCTGCTGGCGCTGCTGTCTAGGCTGGTGCTGCTGATACCGTGGCTGCTGCCGGGAACCACCTGACCTCGAGCGCCTCCGAAACCCACGACCCTGGGGATGAGATCGTGGGGGTCTCGGAGGTCCCTGCCGACTCGTCTGTCCCTCAACATCCTGTGCCGGGCGCTTTCCCCCACAATCCCTGCGGAAGCTGGAGCCACCTCGGCCAACACCGCCTCTCTGTGCTCCGAACTCTGCCCCGAAAAACGATGTGGATCAGTCTGACGAAATCTCGTCAACAAATCAAACACCTCTCGCTGCACTGCCGGGGTCAACTGTCCTACCGTCCCGGACGCCTGACCACTGGTAACCGGTGCAATAGGGGCTGCCTGTGCTGCTGGCACAACTGGGGGTGCCACCGCTGGCGAGGAAGGTACAGGGAAACTCTCTAGAGGTGCTACCACCGGCTGTACTCTTTGTTCCATCATGCGCGTCATCCGATCCATGATCTCCTCCTGGCGCCGTAAAATCTCCACCTGACGTCGGAGAGTCTCAGACAAATGGGCCATCTGAGCCCGAAGCTCCTGCCCCTCACCCTGCTGACCCTGAGGTGACTCCTCCTGCTCAAGCTCATGGGAGGAGGAAGACTGAGGACGTGTCTGCATCCTGCGTCGAGGAGGCATCGTGCCCACCTGCAATCCACAAGCAAACATCAAGACAACACCAAACAGCACTCGACCCAATCAAGCGGAAGTCTAACGGCATGTCCCCCTTCCTGAAGTACTATGTTGTCTGCAGCCAACATAGTTGCCACAGAAGGAAGACATGTCAATCACTCATCCCGGTCCGCTCGGAAGAGTTAGAAACCCAATCAGGACTCCCGCTAAAATCACGGCTCTCACGTGAGTCATCCTAGGGTCCAACCACAAGCCTAGGGTTCCTAAGTCCTCAATGACCTAAAACCTAGGCTCTGATACCACTCTAATCTGTCACGCCCCGGGGTCAAGACTGTACCCCGGGCTCGCCAACAGATCCGCCGTCCCTACAGGGAGCCCTGTAGAGGCGTAGCGTCTAACCTGCAAAAAGGAATATACTACACTAAACAGATATCAGAGCAAAATAAACTGCTAGAAATAAAATAAGTACAACTCTCAATATACAATAAGTCCTCACCAACAAATACAAAAGTCTCTCAAAGAAAGAAGAAAAGTACAACTCGATACCTCACTACATAATCTCTCAAACATGACACAACCAAAATATAAGGGTACCTCTATAACACACTGAAGCTGAAGGGGGAAGGGATCTATCTCGCGACTCCCTTACCTCGGTCTGGAAGAGCAGGATCAGCAACTGGCACCGCAGGAACTGGAGCTGAAGTCCCTGGGGAAAAGACACCACGACGGGTGTGAGAACTACCTCCCACAGTAGTTCTCAGTGGGTGCCGCCAACAAGCCCGACGGTCTGCCCACTAAGTCTACTAGAGGCATAAAGTAACAAAAGAAATGCAGTATGGAGAAGCTGAAGAGTAAAACATCTACTGCTACCATGCCTCTATCTAAAAATGCTCAAAAAGCGGGACAGATGAAAATATGATGCATCTGCTAACATAACAGTAAGGTCACTCAATCTGAACTGACTGCCTCCTCGGGTCCAGTCAAGCCTGCGCCAATCTACTGCCGATATATCCTAGAGGACCGGACTTACGTAGAACGTCCGTAGCTGCCAAAACTGGCTCAGCCAGAGGGACGGTGTCTGTGACTGCCAAAACTGGCTCAGTCAGAGGGACTGCGTCCGTAACTGCCAAAACTGGCTCAGTCAGAGGGAATGCATCCGTAACTGCCAAAACTGGCTCAGTCAGAGGGAATGCATCGACAAGTCGCGGTACAAGAGTAACATATCCACCCCGGGTGTGGCTCTCGAGGGGTGCGACCCCACCGAGGAAAAGTATCCGCGCACTCTGTCGCGCAGGTGGCATTGCAGGCTATGGTCAAAATCCACACTCACGCTCTGCTCAGATGAACTCAACCCTCAACATCTCTCACAACAGTCGGAGCTCACTATACGACTCAGCTGACCAGCCCACACGAAACCCGAGACACTCGCCTCACCATCAACTCACCCTGCGGACTCACTAACAGGATACACCCCACAACAGGCCAAGATCCAATCACTGTCTCACTCACTGGCTAAGAATCCACACTGTCACTATGACCATGTCCCAAAGATCCCAGATCCACTATCACTATCACTATCATAATGTGAACTGGTCTACAGACTGCTACAGACGCCACTCGGTCCCCAGACGCGAGTGCAAATGCAATCCCAGCTAATAAACCTCCCAGCCCATGACTCGGGGAAAAATCACTATGTCCAGAGTGACAAGAGTACAACCACTGTGGGAAAACTAAAGCAATGAATAAAACCAAGGCAGGTTTACGTTTACTATAGTCTGGTGGAGCATGATGTATATTACTTAACAGGTATTCTAAGCTAAGTTGAGTTCCCATGTTGTAAGAGTTCAAATGTTGCAAGTAGTTCAATGAGGTCATCAGATTTAACAGCTGTCAACTGTGGGTACTAACATACAGTTCTCACATAATATTGGAGTCATAAATTAACATGCATGCTACTACATTCATAGAATTAGAGTGCAGTCCATAGATTTTGAAAGCAGGATCACCCACCTGATCGCGCTAACTGTCCGGGGTCGCACAGATAAAAAGCCCAGAAACTGATAAAACTCCGAGTCCACTAAGCACAGAGCACCATAGTGGTGCTTACAAAGTCCTGGATACAACAACAATTCCACATTTACATAAATTCCACACTAATTCCTTATACAAAAATCTGCAAGAACAGTCACTGTTCAAACGTAATTTCCACCTGAAAATAATTTTTCACAAATTCCAATAAAAATATCACGACGATCCTCGCGAAGTGTAGATGTCGATAGGCTCTTGAATCGTCGAATTCCGATGTCCGGATGAGGAGATAAAAATCCGCGAAGTGAGTGCTGTCCAGGAATCTCACAGCAAAACAGCGGCTCAGTAATGCCTCGAAAACCGTGCCAAAAACCCAAATCTAGGCAAAACACTCAACACGAAAGTCGAAGATTTACCTCTCATGAATCCAACGCCACAAAAATCGCTGAAAACGGCTGTTGGGGTAGCTCTGTGGAAATTTTTGACCGAAATGCGACGATAACGGGCCTCCAACAGAAATCCGTCGCTCCGCACTACGAGGCAGAAAACACAGTCGTCGCGGCTTCCAAAAGTTCTGAAACTTCACCAGGAGATGAAGATGTCGATAGGCTCTTGAATCGTCGAATTCCGATGTCCGGATGAGGAGATAAAATCCGCGAAGTGAGTGCTGTCCAGGAATCTCACAGCAAAACAGCGGCTCAGTAATGCCTCGAAAACCGTGCCAAAAACCCAAATCTAGGCAAAACACTCAACACGAAAGTCGAAGATTTACCTCTCGTGAATCCAACGCCGCAAAAATCGCTGAAAACGGCTGTCGGGGTAGCTCTGTGGAAATTTTACCGAAATGCGACGGTAACGGGCCTCCAACAGAAATCCGTCGCTCCGCACTACGAGGCAGAAAACACAGTCGTCGCGGCTTCCAAAAGTTCTAAAACTTCACCAGGAGATGCGCAACATGAAGATCTAAAACATTCCTAAAGGGTGCAGGGGCAGAGGAGCTCGGGAAGGTGGAGAAAATGGCAAGAGAAGAGGGCTCGGTTCAATAAAAAGAAGGCCCAAACCAAACAATTCGGTTAATACCATCCGGTCCCCACTTTCGGGCGCCCGAACTTCCGGGCTGCTACAGTAACGGGCCCCCCGTTACTGTTCACGCCCGGAAAAATCCCGTGATGCCACGTAGCCCCCCCGAACAGGCAACAGCCGAATGGGCGAACGGCAACGCGCCACGTGGCAGCAGCCCGCGCCGACACGTGGCACCCACGGGCGGGAAACGCGGGTCAGCGCGCCCACGTCGCGCGCACGTGCGCCCACATCGCGCCTGTCGGGCACGCCGCCCGAGGCCACCGAACCCCCGTTCCGTGGATCGCGCACACGGAACCGCACCAACCAAAAACTGCCACGTGTCTCCCGGTCTACCGTGCACCAGAGCCAAAACTTCGTGGACCGCATGCACAAAACCGCACCAACCACAACAGGCCACGTGGCCTAATCTCGGTCCACCGTGCACCCCGCCATGGCCCGTGGACCGCGCCCGCTGCGCCGGCCAACCGAGCGCGCCACGTGGCCCGCGCCCGGTGCACGGCTCCCGCGGTGGACCGCGCGCCTCCGCCGCCGCCAAACGCCGCGCTCCGCCGCCCGCCGCCGCCGCCGCCGGCGACCCTCCGGCCGCCGGAACAGTAACCCTAGCCTCGAAATTCGTGTTTTCGCGTCCGGGCTCCGAAAAATTCAAGTAAATAGTCCATTTCGCTCGTTTTCGCGCGCTGAATCCAAATCCGAGGTCTGTTCGGCCAAAATCCACTTCTAAAATTTCCCAAAATTTCCCGAAAAAGTAAACTTGATCCAATTTCTGTTCCGGGTCCCATTCTTGGCTCCAATAAGCGCGCAAACACCTCACACACCCAAAATGGACTCCCAGAGAAGAAACAAGCTCCAATTTCACCAGAAACTCAAATCTTGAGCCCGACACGCACACACACGCTCCCTGAAGCCTCCAAACCAACAGTAAACCTTAAAGTGGGGATTCGGGTCCTCACATCCTCCCCCACTAAAAGAAAGTTTCGTCCTCGAAACAAACACGGCTCAAAAGGGAGTCTCCAAGCCCAAAGGTAAACATCCCTCAACACAAACTCCAACTCCCCAGTCGCTACAAACTCTCCACAAAGCACGTCCAACCGCGGATAAAGCTCAGGAATTCCCAAACACCGGGGACGAAGAAGAACAGCCAACTCTACGCATCCAAACTATTTGAATTACGCCGCAAAACTTAACAAGAAAAAGAAAGGGCCCCACCTGTAGGACGGTCATCAACCCTCAACTCTCCAATTTAGAAAACAACTGAAATTAGCGAAAAGTTCGCAAATTTCGGCACAAGAGTAAGAAAAGAGGGAGAGAGGTGTTGATGTCGTTCCTGCTGTGGCAACAAAACGGAAGCTACGGTCTATCCGTGCCCCTAAAAAGAAAAACACAATTCTATGCGAGACCCGTAGGGACAAACCCTCTAGTCCTAGGCGTCACCTACGCTCGACAAGTCGCACCTAGCCCAAAGCCGCTGAAGCCACTGCTGCAGGAAGGATGCCTCGGTAACCAGTAGAAACGATCTCCTGTTATCCAGCTCGCGGAAAGGCCAATGTACTCCATCCACAATCAAATATTGTAGGATACCGCACCAGCGGGTCCACCCCTGTACTCAAACCAATTCTTGGAGCTGTAACAAGATCGTCACACCTGCTGGCGCACTTCTTCAGGTCTCAGCTGTCTCGATCATGCCCCAAAATACACCTCTGCTCGTAGGATACTGGGAAGAATCCAAACACTCATGCAAGCAATAAAATTCCTATCCCGTAATCATGCCGAGACGCAAATGCTCTACTAACATGTGCGGAAAGATGCAGCGGTGTCCAAAACCCACTTAACTTTACTGAAAATAAGGCCATACCTGCGGCGATAGGATCTGCTGCTGGGGTGCTCTCTACCATGGCTGCATAATCTCGTCCACTAGGTGCTGAAGACCGTCGTCCCGTCTGTCCCGACGTCGTACCCCACTCTGTCTGATGGTGCCCTGGGGAGTGGCTTCTGCTTCCTGAACTGGCAAGAGAGGTGCTGTAGCAAGGGGTTGCACTGACGGAACGGCTCGGCGACAAACTGATTGAAAATGTCCCAACTCTCCACATCGAAAACACCGTCCCCGCCTCTGGTCACACTGCGACGGTGGATGGGGGCCGCCACAGATGACGCACTCACGTCGCTGCTGATGGCGCTGCTGTCTAGGCTGGTGCTGCTGATACCTTGGCTGCTGCCGGGAACCACCTGACCTCGAGCGCCTCCGAAACCCACGACCCTGGGGATGAGATCGTGGGGGTCTCGGAGGTCCCTGCCGACTCGTCTGTCCCTCAAAATCCTGTGCCGGGCGCTTTCCCCTCACAATCCCTGCGGAAGCTGGAGCCACCTCGGCCAACACCGCCTCTCTGTGCTCCGAACTCTGCCCCGAAAAATGATGTGGATCAGTCTGACGAAATCTCGTCAACAAATCAAACACCTCTCGCTGCACTGCCGGGGTCAACTGTCCTACCGTCCCGGACGCCTGACCACTGGTAACCGGTGCAATAGGGGCTGCCTGTGCTTCTGGCACAACTGGGGGTGCCACCGCTGGCGAGGAAGGTACAGGGAAACTCTCTAGAGGTGCTACCACCGGCTGTACTCTTTGTTCCTGTCACGCCCCGGGTGTAAACCAGAACCCAGGCCCGTCTACAGATCCGCCGTATACACAGAATTTCCCGTGTATACGAAGCGCTGGTAACCTGCTCAGATAAAGATGATATAATAAAAGAGCATAAACAGAGCTAAACAGTAACTAATACATCTCAGATAAAGCTGAAAAGTAAAGTGCAGAAATAAACTCTCAATAATACATATGTCTCTCCCAGCTCACTGATCAAATACAACCAGCCGGACGCAGCCGGACCCAAAATGAAATGAAAAGTAGAGTATCTGAGAGTATCTGGGGTACAACTAGTAACGGAACTGGTGCCTGGGTAGACCGCTATCTAATCCACGATCCACTCACCTCGATCCGCTGAGGAGGGTCCCGCAACTCCCGCAGACGACACTGCAAAACAAAGGGGAAAGAGAGAAAGAAAAGCAGTGGGGAGTGAGAACTACTATAGAACAGTAGCCTCCTCCTAGTGGGTAAACCTCAACTCAAATGTGCCCACCAGGACTAGAAGAGGCGGAAGAATGAACAAAGGTGGTAAGCTGAAACAAAACTGCTGATGATGACTAGAGCTACCACTACATGCCTCTAAATGCCAGCTAGGAATATAGCTAAATATATGCATCAGAAAGTAAATGCCTGCCTGCCTAGACCCAATCGATACACCAGTAAACACTGGTACTGCCTGCTGTGCCTGCCTGCCTGCCAAATCGGGTATGCTGGCCAACGCATAACACCGATAGGAAAAGAGAGTCCCGAGGACTCGAAGCCTGTAAAAACGCACACTCCGGAGTGGCACTCGAGGGGAGCGACCCACACGAGTATAATGCCTGGGTAACAAGTACCAAATCAGCAGGACTGGATCATGACTCTGATCAAAGTGGGAAAAACCCATCCACTAAAAGAAAGCCCAAAGCCTCAATCCCAATCTGATGCAATGACCACTGTCCGGTCAACCGCCAAAGATCCGCGGTTGCCGCAATACCCTGTCCTCACAGCCTGCCTGTCCCAAAACCCACAACTGTCTGACTACACTATCCCAGCCCCTGCTCGAACTCGAGCGTACTATCCCCCAAATATAATTGCAAGAAGAGAAAAGCATGGTTTCTCCTAAGTCAATTCCAGCATGATAGTGTAGCAGAAAAAGGTGGCCTAACTAGATGTCCATTTAAGCATGCAAAGTCCATTATTTATGAACAGGGTTAAATATCATTATCTTTCCCAATATTGAGGTCCCACATGTACGAGTAATAGTCCATTAGCAAAGATCCCCCCCCCCCGTGAGGTTTAAGTGACATATTTTAATAAGAATCATCCGTTTACTAATACTTAGTCCATTTTAAAATGTAGCCCAAGCAATAAGTCCAATCTCAATAAAAGTGCCATTTTAACTTGTCCCGGTTCATTTAGCAATATAATAATGAAGCAACTCCAATAGGCCTAGTGGGGACATCATAAGTGGGAGGTTAAACAACGGTACCCACCTCGAGCGCTAAATCCAAGTTCCGACGGCGAAGTCCGCGCCCGATCTCCAAGAATCTCCGCAACACTGTGCCAAGGGTCCCACAAAATACACCCGATTACTATCTCAAGTTTAACCCAAAATTCTGTCCCCTAAAGATCAGATTCACTGTTCGTTAATTTTTACCTGCGAATAGTGCCGACAAAAATCCCCGAAAAATACACTGCGATCTACGCGACGATCCGGTCGAAATGAGTACCTGCACGTTTTCCCACGATTTATCTGTGCTGAGAACGAAAATCGACAAGAGGACTATCTCAACAATACTTTCATCCCAAAACAGCAGTAAAAATATCTGTAAAAAGGGATTCCTCACCCTCAGGGAAAATCCACGAAATTCCAAGAAAATTCCAGTAGACTCCTCGCGATGTGTAGATGCAAATCCCCTTTTGAATCGCCCTGTTTCGATGCTCGAGCGCAAAGTTATCGCCAAAACAAGTTGGTGCTGTCCGAAAACTCCGCGACGGAAAAAGGGTCAGAAAGAAGCCTCAAAATCATCATCAAAACCTCTGAACCAGGAGAAACCCATTAGAAGAGGAATTGAAGCCCTACCTGTTAGGAATCCAACGGCGCAAAAATCGGGAAAATACGATGTCGGGGTGAACCGGGGGAGCTTGAACACCGAGAAGCGACGAATCTGGTAGCCGTAGAACAATCGTCGCGCCGCGCCGGAAAATTTGCAAACCTCGGGATCCGAGCTTCTACAAATCTCGGGGTAGCCACAGTAGATAGAGGATTGTGGGAGCAACAAATGTCTAAGAGAGGAGCTCGGGCCAAATCTGAACAGGGAGGAAGAAAAACCCTCTACAAATGCCTTAGGAAGCTTAAAAGGAGAAAACAAACCGGTTTAATGGATTTCGGGCCGGGTTTGGGCCCGGATCCGCTCGGCCGGGTCGGACGCGCCCCGTCCGACCGGGCGGAGCCAGTGAAAACGCGCCGCGCGTCCCCACAGGGGATCGGCGCGCATCCCGCACAGCGAACAGCCGTGCGGGGCGCGCCAGCGGCCGACGCGCGTCCCGACCGCGCGGTCAACCCCGCAGGCGACCGCCAATCGCGTGGCGACGCGCGTCCCGGCACTGTGCGGTCAGGCGCGCGGGCGGCGCCGCCTGACCGGCCGCCTGACATGCGCCAGGCCTGTCCCCGTGCGCCGTCTCCCGTGAGCCAGCCAACGAGCGAGCGCCACGTGTCCCTGCGCCGGGTCCATGCACCCGCGCGGGAACTCCGTAGACCGAAGCCCTGCACCGCTCCAATCCACGGCCGACACGTGGCTCCCGGCCGCTCCCGTGCACCGCCGCTCGAACCTATACACCGGCCACCCAAACACACTGAACCGCGCGCCGCGAGCCACCCAATCCTGTCCTGCCACGTGGCACCGCCTTGGTGCACGCCCGCGCGGTGGACCGGCCGCCTGCCCGCGCCCCCGCCGCTGCTGCCCGCGCCCTCAGCGCCTGCCCGCGGCCCTCCACCGCCTGCCCGCCGCCTTCCGCCGCCCTCCGCCGTCGCTCGCCGCCGCCGGCCGCCGCCGGCGATCGCCGGAAATACTGTTCCGGCGTGAACAGTAACCCGAAGCCCAAAATTTATGCAAATACACTGTCTGAAGCGTTTTCGCGCGCTGAATCCGATTTTGACGTCCGCTTCGCCAAATTCTCACTCTAAAAATTGCCGAATGCCCCCGGAAAGTATTCTTAGTCCGAAATTCGCGCCGAGCCCAATCTTAATATCCGATTTGCGCGAGGGCACTTCTAAACATCCGATGGGGTCCCCTGATTACCCGCGTGATCCATTTTAAGCCCGAAGTCTAACACTTGTTTCCAATCATGCACCGAACACCTCCAGCACCCCGCGTAGGCCTCCAGAAGCTGCCGGTCACCCTGAAAAAGCCCCAAATACCTCCCGCACACCGCGTAGGCCTCCAGTAGCCACCTCAAAGCACCGCAACAGCTCTGCGAAGATCCAGGTCATCACATCCTCCCCCACTAAAAGAAAGTTTCGTCCTCGAAACTAAAGTCATTCCTCAACACGGAATCTCAACCAACAGGGAGGTAAATATCCAATCATCCACCACTCAAGCTCCCAAACTACCAAATACCTCAACCAGAGGCACTAAGCAACCTTGGGTCTCTAACCAGAACGAAACAAAGGAGAACACATCCAGAGGGCCACGCCACCTCAACAAGGTACAGCTGGGCTAACTGCTCGGCCATCAAGTAGTCTGCACCGGTACAAGCATCTGCCCCTCCCAGGGCCTCAGATAATCCAATCACCAGTCCGTCGACACCAAAGCTCGATCCAAATACCTCTGTACTCCCAAAGTATCCGATATAAGTCCCCCAACTGGTCTCAGAACCTCAGATCTCCAAAACCAAGCCGTCGGGATGTAGAAGTACATCCCTAACCCTCCGGCATCAATACTCAGCCATGAGCAGTCGAGAGAACCAGATCGCAAAACAACCTTCGCGAAGATCCAATACCTTGCAGCTCGTAAATCAAATCCCCCAAGCTTGACAGAAGGGTGCTAGCTCCCGATGATCACTTTATCAAATTCTTACGGGTTCTCACAAAGCCGAAGTGAACCAACCTTCCACACTCGAATAGCACCGGCGCCCCCAAAGGTGCCACACTTGGCCTGACACAAATCCAACACATCAAATCCTGGAGTTGGGTCCTCAACCCCCAAACTGGTGTCATGCCAAACAACTCCGATAGGAGAACAGCTAGAAACTCACCACCAAAAGGGGTATCACCAAGTCCCGATGCCGCCGCAGATCCCTCAAACACACCAGCCAAACAAGCTACTCACCCACTACGAGACATCCGCCTCGCTCACAAGGTCAAAACCAAAGAAGCGAAGATACCCTCAAGCAACCCAGGTACACCAACGCCTCCAGGCCTGGCTCTCACAAGAACCGTCCTCGCAGCATAATCAGCTGCCGCGAAAAGTAAACGACCGAGCCAGCCTAACCGTCCTAAGTACCAAACCAAGCCCCACAAAACCATCAGGCCTACAGGTAAAACCAAGGACTCAACTGCACCGGGCAGGACCCACAACACGTCCCTACGTGCTAAAGATCGGGAATACGACCTCCCGAACACCCGGTAACCGTCCTACCCTTAACCCAATGCAAGGAAGTACATGCACTCCTAACAAATGACTAGGATGCCCAAATGCAATACAATGCACAAACAATGCCGGTAAATACAGTAAAACCATACCTGCCCCCACAAGGTCGGCTGCTGCAAAATCCTCCACCTGAGTGGCGTAGACCGGACCGCCCCGATCCGGCAACTGCTGATCCGCAGGGTAAAAAGGTGGTGACCTGCTCGCTGGAGCATAAGGCCACTGAGTCGACCACTGCTGCTGAGGCGAAAGAGGAGCCGATGCTGATGAGGGTGCCGCTGAAGTCGAAAGGGGGCACGTAGCTCGAATGTGGCCTGGCTGTCCACACTTGTAACAACGACCCCACCTCCGATCACAAGTGTGCGACAAGTGAGGTCCTCCACAGAATATGCACCTGTCTCTATCACGAAACCGTGGCCGCCCTGTCTGCTGCTGACTCTGAGTCTGATGCTGGGACTCCTGCTGCTGCTGCGATGGCCACTGGGATCCGCTAGGCTCTCGCTGCTCCACACGCCCACGGCTAGGTGACTGAGGCCGTGGCGGTCTCCATGAACCAGTCTGTCCCTCATCCTCGGGTGCCGGTCGTTTCCTCACGGAACTCAGCACGACCATCCCGCCTCGCCTTGCCACCTCTGCGTCGCCTCCCTCCACCCAAAAGGCATGCTCGACGGCCTCCTGAAGAGTCTGGTGTCGCTGTGCATGCACAAGGATATAAAGCTCGCTGCGGAGGCCTGCCTCGAATAACTCGACCTGATGTGGTCCATCCCGGGCGACATAGGGCACACAATTAAACAGCCGCATGAACTCCTGATGGTAATCCTGAACTGACCGGTCGCCCTGCTGAATGTTTTTCAGATCATCCTCCAGCTTCCTCTTCACGCTGGTCGAAAAATAGGTATCCACAATCATACGCCGAAACTCGGACCAGGGTAACTGTCGAGAAATCTGAAACTCCCGTGGCTCCACCCGATGCCACCAGAGGTCTGCATCTCCATCTAGGCAATGTACCGCCATATAAACTCTGTACCTCGGGTCGATGAAGAAATCCCGAAAAATCTTCTCCATCGCTGCTAACCATGTCCCAACCTCCCACGGCTGCATATCTCGCCCCGAGAACCTGGGCGGCCCGCGCTTACAGAACTTAACCAGTTTATCCGCGAAGTCCTGCTCCTCCGCCGGGGTCAAAGGCTGGGCCACGCCCTGAGCCCCGCTACTCCAAGATGGCGCCGTCGGCACAAGTGGTTCCACAGGTGGTGCCGGGGTCTCTGACACTGTCGGAGGCGGCGCCCCTCTCCGCGCCAGTAGCTGCTCAATCCGCTGCTCCTGCCGGCGGCTGCTCTCCGCCAATTGGGCTACCAAGGCCCTCAGCTCAGCAATCTCAGAAGATCCAGCCTGTCCTCGCTCTACAGGGGGTGTAGGGGCACCCCGGGTAGGAATCCGACGTCGGGGAGGCATCCTGTCACACAGAGAACCACAGATCAATAACGAAACCGCACTCGACCCAATCTAGCGAAAGTCAAAGGCATCCTCCTATTTTTGTAACTTTATGTTGTCTGCAGCCAACATAACTGTCCCACAAAAATAGGGTATGCCAATCCCTCTTCCCTCACTGGAAGAGTCAAATAACACATGACCAAATTGCCGACTTTCGCGTAATGTCACGTCACTCACGTCCTGCCTTCCTAAGGTCTGCCAAAAGCCTAGGGTTTCCTAAGTCCCAACTGACCTATCCCTAAGCTCTGATACCAACTTAATCTGTCACGCCCCGGGTGTAAACCAGAACCCAGGCCCGTCTACAGATCCGCCGTATACACAGAATTTCCCGTGTATACGAAGCGCTGGTAACCTGCTCAATAAAGATGATATAATAAAAGAGCATAAACAGAGCTAAACAGTAACTAATACATCTCAGATAAAGCTGAAAAGTAAAGTGCAGAAATAAACTCTCAATAATACATATGTCTCTCCCAGCTCACTGATCAAATACAACCAGCCGGACGCAGCCGGACCCAAAATGAAATGAAAAGTAGAGTATCTGAGAGTATCTGGGGTACAACTAGTAACGGAACTGGTGCCTGGGTAGACCGCTATCTAATCCACGATCCACTCACCTCGATCCGCTGAGGAGGGTCCCGCAACTCCCGCAGACGACACTGCAAAACAAAGGGGAAAGAGAGAAAGAAAAGCAGTGGGGAGTGAGAACTACTATAGAACAGTAGCCTCCTCCTAGTGGGTAAACCTCAACTCAAATGTGCCCACCAGGACTAGAAGAGGCGGAAGAATGAACAAAGGTGGTAAGCTGAAACAAAACTGCTGATGATGACTAGAGCTACCACTACATGCCTCTAAAATGCCAGCTAGGAATATAGCTAAATATATGCATCAGAAAGTAAATGCCTGCCTGCCTAGACCCAATCGATACACCAGTAAACACTGGTACTGCCTGCTGTGCCTGCCTGCCTGCCAAATCGGGTATGCTGGCCAACGCATAACACCGATAGGAAAAGAGAGTCCCGAGGACTCGAAGCCTGTAAAAACGCACACTCCGGAGTGGCACTCGAGGGGAGCGACCCACACGAGTATAATGCCTGGGTAACAAGTACCAAATCAGCAGGACTGGATCATGACTCTGATCAAAGTGGGAAAAACCCATCCACTAAAAGAAAGCCCAAAGCCTCAATCCCAATCTGATGCAATGACCACTGTCCGGTCAACCGCCAAAGATCCGCGGTTGCCGCAATACCCTGTCCTCACAGCCTGCCTGTCCCAAAACCCACAACTGTCTGACTACACTATCCCAGCCCCTGCTCGAACTCGAGCGTACTATCCCCCAAATATAATTGCAAGAAGAGAAAAGCATGGTTTCTCCTAAGTCAATTCCAGCATGATAGTGTAGCAGAAAAGGTGGCCTAACTAGATGTCCATTTAAGCATGCAAAGTCCATTATTTATGAACAGGGTTAAATATCATTATCTTTCCCAATATTGAGGTCCCACATGTACGAGTAATAGTCCATTAGCAAAGATCCCCCCCCCCCGTGAGGTTTAAGTGACATATTTTAATAAGAATCATCCGTTTACTAATACTTAGTCCATTTTAAAATGTAGCCCAAGCAATAAGTCCGAATCTCAATAAAGTGCCATTTTAACTTGTCCCGGTTCATTTAGCAATATAATAATGAAGCAACTCCAATAGGCCTAGTGGGGACATTATAAGTGGGAGGTTAAACAACGGTACCCACCTCGAGCGCTAAATCCAAGTTCCGACGGCGAAGCCCGCGCCCGATCTCCAAGAATCTCCGCAACACTGTGCCAAGGGTCCCACAAAAAACACCCGATTACTATCTCAAGTTTAACCCAAAATTCTATACCAACTAAATCTGTCACGCCCCGGGTGTAAACCAGAACCCAGGCCCGTCTACAGATCCGCCGTATACACAGAATTTCCCGTGTATACGAAGCGCTGGTAACCTGCTCAGATAAAGATGATATAATAAAAGAGCATAAACAGAGCTAAACAGTAACTAATACATCTCAGATAAAGCTGAAAAGTAAAGTGCAGAAATAAACTCTCAATAATACATATGTCTCTCCCAGCTCACTGATCAAATACAACCAGCCGGACGCAGCCGGACCCAAAATGAAATGAAAAGTAGAGTATCTGAGAGTATCTGGGGTACAACTAGTAACGGAACTGGTGCCTGGGTAGACCGCTATCTAATCACGATCCACTCACCTCGATCCGCTGAGGAGGGTCCCGCAACTCCCGCAGACGACACTGCAAAACAAAGGGGAAAGAGAGAAAGAAAAGCAGTGGGGAGTGAGAACTACTATAGAACAGTAGCCTCCTCCTAGTGGGTAAACCTCAACTCAAATGTGCCCACCAGGACTAGAAGAGGCGGAAGAATGAACAAAGGTGGTAAGCTGAAACAAAACTGCTGATGATGACTAGAGCTACCACTACATGCCTCTAAAATGCCAGCTAGGAATATAGCTAAATATATGCATCAGAAAGTAAATGCCTGCCTGCCTAGACCCAATCGATACACCAGTAAACACTGGTACTGCCTGCTGTGCCTGCCTGCCTGCCAAATCGGGTATGCTGGCCAACGCATAACACCGATAGGAAAAGAGAGTCCCGAGGACTCGAAGCCTGTAAAAACGCACACTCCGGAGTGGCACTCGAGGGGAGCGACCCACACGAGTATAATGCCTGGGTAACAAGTACCAAATCAGCAGGACTGGATCATGACTCTGATCAAAGTGGGAAAACCCATCCACTAAAAGAAAGCCCAAAGCCTCAATCCCAATCTGATGCAATGACCACTGTCCGGTCAACCGCCAAAGATCCGCGGTTGCCGCAATACCCTGTCCTCACAGCCTGCCTGTCCCAAAACCCACAACTGTCTGACTACACTATCCCAGCCCCTGCTCGAACTCGAGCGTACTATCCCCCAAATATAATTGCAAGAAGAGAAAAGCATGGTTTCTCCTAAGTCAATTCCAGCATGATAGTGTAGCAGAAAAAGGTGGCCTAACTAGATGTCCATTTAAGCATGCAAAGTCCATTATTTATGAACAGGGTTAAATATCATTATCTTTCCCAATATTGAGGTCCCACATGTACGAGTAATAGTCCATTAGCAAAGATCCCCCCCCCCCCCCGTGAGGTTTAAGTGACATATTTTAATAAGAATCATCCGTTTACTAATACTTAGTCCATTTTAAAATGTAGCCCAAGCAATAAGTCCGAATCTCAATAAAAGTGCCATTTTAACTTGTCCCGGTTCATTTAGCAATATAATAATGAAGCAACTCCAATAGGCCTAGTGGGGACATTATAAGTGGGAGGTTAAACAACGGTACCCACCTCGAGCGCTAAATCCAAGTTCCGACGGCGAAGCCCGCGCCCGATCTCCAAGAATCTCCGCAACACTGTGCCAAGGGTCCCACAAAAAACACCCGATTACTATCTCAAGTTTAACCCAAAATTCTGTCCCCTAAAGATCAGATTCACTGTTCGTTAATTTTTACCTGCGAATAGTGCCGACAAAAATCCCCGAAAAATACACTGCGATCTACGCGACGATCCGGTCGAAATGAGTACCTGCACGTTTTCCCACGATTTATCTGTGCTGAGAACGAAAATCGACAAGAGGACTATCTCAACAATACTTTCATCCCAAAACAGCAGTAAAAATATCTGTAAAAAGGGATTCCTCACCCTCAGGGAAAATCCACGAAATTCCAAGAAAATTCCAGTAGACTCCTCGCGATGTGTAGATGCAAATCCCCTTTTGAATCGCCCTGTTTCGATGCTCGAGCGCAAAGTTATCGCCAAAACAAGTTGGTGCTGTCCGAAAACTCCGCGACGGAAAAAGGGTCAGAAAGAAGCCTCAAAATATCATCAAAACCTCTGAACCAGGAGAAACCCATTAGAAGAGGAATTGAAGCCCTACCTGTTAGGAATCCAACGGCGCAAAAATCGGAAAATACGATGTCGGGGTGAACCGGGGGAGCTTGAACACCGAGAAGCGACGAATCAGGTAGCCGTAGAACAATCGTCGCGCCGCGCCGGAAAATTTGCAAACCTCGGGATCCGAGCTTCTACAAATCTCGGGGTAGCCACAGTAGATAGAGGATTGTGGGAGCAACAAATGTCTAAGAGAGGAGCTCGGGCAAATCTGAACAGGGAGGAAGAAAAACCCTCTACAAATGCCTTAGGAAGCTTAAAAGGAGAAAACAAACCGGTTTAATGGATTTCGGGCCGGGTTTGGGCCCGGATCCGCTCGGCCGGGTCGGACGCGCCCCGTCCGACCGGGCGGAGCCAGTGAAAACGCGCCGCGCGTCCCCACAGGGGATCGGCGCGCATCCCGCACAGCGAACAGCCGTGCGGGGCGCGCCAGCGGCCGACGCGCGTCCCGACCGCGCGGTCAACCCCGCAGGCGACCGCCAATCGCGTGGCGACGCGCGTCCCGGCACTGTGCGGTCAGGCGCGCGGGCGGCGCCGCCTGACCGGCCGCCTGACATGCGCCAGGCCTGCCCCGTGCGCCGTCTCCCGTGAGCCAGCCAACGAGCGAGCGCCACGTGTCCCTGCGCCGGGTCCATGCACCCGCGCGGGGAACTCCGTAGACCGAAGCCCTGCACCGCTCCAATCCACGGCCGACACGTGGCTCCCGGCCGCTCCCGTGCACCGCCGCTCGAACCTATACACCGGCCACCCAAACACACTGAACCGCGCGCCGCGAGCCACCCAATCCTGTCCTGCCACGTGGCACCGCCTTGGTGCACGCCCGCGCGGTGGACCGGCCGCCTGCCCGCGCCCCCGCCGCTGCTGCCCGCGCCCTCAGCGCCTGCCCGCGGCCCTCCACCGCCTGCCCGCCGCCTTCCGCCGCCCTCCGCCGTCGCTCGCCGCCGCCGGCCGCCGCCGGCGATCGCCGGAAATACTGTTCCGGCGTGAACAGTAACCCGAAGCCCAAAATTTATGCAAATACACTGTCTGAAGCGTTTTCGCGCGCTGAATCCGATTTTGACGTCCGCTTCGCCAAATTCTCACTCTAAAAATTGCCGAATGCCCCCGGAAAGTATTCTTAGTCCGAAATTCGCGCCGAGCCCAATCTTAATATCCGATTTGCGCGAGGGCACTTCTAAACATCCGATGGGGTCCCCTGATTACCCGCGGTGATCCATTTTAAGCCCGAAGTCTAACACTTGTTTCCAATCATGCACCGAACACCTCCAGCACCCCGCGTAGGCCTCCAGAAGCTGCCGGTCACCCTGAAAAAGCCCCAAATACCTCCCGCACACCGCGTAGGCCTCCAGTAGCCACCTCAAAGCACCGCAACAGCTCTGCGAAGATCCAGGTCATCACAGGGTGCATGTTGGCTACAGTAGGTTCGTTGTAGGAATAGGGTGTACACCTATATGGAATCTATCGCCCTTAGTAGAGAAGGGAGTTAGTCCTATGTGATTTATGAGACCGAGTTTAGAAGACCTTGGCCAAGGCGTAGTAAATAACGGAATGGGTTTCCGATATTAGAAACTCAAGTCGAATAAATTTGACATATGACAGACGGTAGGGTTTGACGAGCAATTCCATGACCTTCGTCTAGTTGGGACTCCGGATAGAAAGATTGTATCATACGTTAACTGCACCTAGAGATTCAGCATTCCATTCTTCTAGAATGCCACTACATGTTGCTAGGCGTCACTGGTGGATTGTGGGACTCATGAGAATTATCTGGATGATGATCGATAATTCTTGTTGGGCTGAGTTTGAATAGTTGTAACCTACTGAAAAGAGTTTCAGTGATATTGTTGATGGTAATCACAATATATCTCACTACCAGATAGAATAGAACCTATAGGGTCACACACAAAAGAGGTTATGACTGATCGGATAGTTGGATCGCGAATTTTGAATCGCCTGAGGACTTAATTATCAATATGTTGATAATTGGACTAACTTGTAATTGTTACAAATTAAAGATATTAAAGTGCAAATATTGCAAGAGAGGGCTTACTTGTGACACCCCACTTCCCAAGGGGTCACCCATCCTAGAACTACTCTAGCTCTAGCACGCTTAACTCTCATAATCTCTTGGATCTTGCTACCATCCAAAACGCTATAGCCGAGTTAAAAGAATTAGTCCTATTATATCATTTATATATAGGACTAATACACATTTCGAGGGTGTCACATTCTTCCCCCCTTTAAGCCCTGACGTCCTCGTCAGGCTCAAAGACACTCACAAGCAGCAGGCGATGTGAGACTTGTCTCGCTAGCCTTAGCCGACCTTATGGGGAGCTACACTCAACCCACAACGGTCATTAGCCGGGGAGTCTCGCTCTACCCGCTATATAATCCTGGCTCAGCCAAGACTCATCTCACATTTCCGGCTGGTGAATGGCTCTGATACCAACTGTGACGCCCCACTTCCCACGGGGTCACCCATCCTAGAACTACTCTAGCTCTAGCACGCTTAACTCTCATAACCTCTTGAATCTTGCTACCATCCAAAATGTTATAGCCGGGTTAAGAGAATTAGTCCTATTATATCATTTATATATAGGACTAATATGTTAGTTGTATGCCCCAAAAGCCTATCAGGCTGACGCATTTTATTATATGGAACATATTTGTACTTGATATTTATTATAATTTGGGCATTTTATGCCATTCATGTTTGATGTGTCCATGAATCGTCCTTTGAATTAATAAGATGATAATGTATATTCTTAAGAGTTAAGAATTTGAGATACATATTATTAGTGATTAAGTCATAGATGCTCTCAATCGGAGGATCATCATGGGGACGATGATTGATCCGGCAAGATTGATGTATGTGTCGCTCTCTTTTAGGATGACGAGTCTCAAGTCATTAGTGTGGGGACACTGGAGCGAACGTGCAGGTGGTTGTTATAGAACAAGGGCACTGAGCGTGACCAATTACGAATAGTTACTTGGATGTCTACTCTATCGTCAGTAACTGATTCGATGTTGCAGTGGTACAACTGATCCTTAGACCTGCGACACCACGGCCATTCAGTATGAGGCTACTGTAGTTTGACTATGCAAACTCTGATCCTAGTCACGGGTCTTAGTAGTATATGTTGGCTGCAGTCGGTTCATATTAGGAATGGGTGTTTGTTTATAGGGGATCTATCGCTCTCGGTAGAGAGATAATTAGTCCTATGCTATTTGTAAGGCAAAGCTCAGAAATCCTCGGCCGGGGTAATATGGTTCATGGAAAGGTGTTTCCAAGAGTAACCATATGAGCTTTTGTCCTATCAAATTTGTCATATAACGGGTGATGGGGTTTGACGAGTATTCCATGACCTCCACTCAGTTGGGACTATGCGATAGAAGGATTGTATTGTACGGTAACTGCACCTTGAGGTTCAGTCCAATATTCACTTCTGACTGGATTGCCACCATATGCTGCTAGGCGTCACTGGTGGATTGTGGGAACCAATAAGAATAATTATTATACAATGGAAGAATCAAAAGTGTTTGATCCATCAAAAGGAGTTTTGATGATGATGTCGATGGGGATCGCATCATATCTCACTACCAGACAGAATTGAACCTATTAGGTCACACACATAAGGAATCGCGCATGATCGATATCAAGGAGATGATAAAGAAGTTTATAGAATGGATTAATTATAATCACAATACTAAAGTTTACAAATTTATTAGTAAAAGGACTAATTTGCAATTATTATAAATTAGAGGTATATACGTGCAAAAGTTGCATGGTGTATTTACTAATCGTTAGTAAATATTTGGAGGACTTATGTGTAAATGTTACACACGTAGGATAATGGATAATCCAATCGGATTAGGATTCGATTTAATTAGTTACTAGATTTTATCTTGAGATTTAATTTAAAAAGATCTTTCTTTGTAACTAATTATAAGATTTAATTAGTTACTATATTTTAGGAGATCTTTCTTTGTAACTAATTATAAGATTTGATTAGTTATTTTGTTATAGCCGGCCAACTTCCTATTATAAGAATAGGTAGTACGTATGTGATACGTGTGATGACCTGGATCTCTGCAGAGCTGTGGTAGAGTCATTGGTGACTTCGGGGGAGCCTGTACTATGTTTCGGGAAGTGGTTGTGCATGATTGGACACAAGTGTTGGACCTCGAGCCTTATTGGATCACGTGGGTGATCGGCTGACCCCGTTGGATGTTTAGAGGTGGTTTCGCGCGAAACGGTTATCAAATTTGGATTCAGCGCGGAAAAACGCTTGGAAATGGCTTTTTGTTTGCTCAATTCTGAGTCCGGGTGTCCAAAAGCGGACTCCCGGAAGTTTTGGGCAGTTGTGGTGCTTGCGGGAGCCTCCGGCAAATTTTAGAGGCGGATTTTGGTGAAACGGACATCGTTTTTGGAATCAGCGCGCGAAAACGGTCAAGATGGACTATTTACTTGTCGTTTTTGAGCTTGCGGGTACTGTTCACGCCGGAACAGTGTTTCCGGCGATCGCCGGCGGCGGCGGGCAGCGCCGGCGGGAGGCGGCGCGGCCTCGGGCAGGCGGCAGGCGGCGGTATGCGGCGCGGGCAGGCCGCGGGCAGGAGCGCAGGTGCGCGGGCAGGGGCGCGGTCCACCGCGGAGGTCGTGCACCAGGGAGGTGCCACGTGGCGGCTTGTGGTTGGTTGGTTTTGAAGGCGCGGTCCACGGAATTTGAGCCAGGGTGCACGGTAGACCAGGTGGACACGTGGCATGAGATGGTTGGTGCGGTGCTGTGCTCCCGGTCCACGCGACTGGTGGGGCAGTTGACCGGGGCAGGTGGCCGTACGGCGGGGCAGGTGGCCGTACGGCCCGGGTCAGCCGCGACGTGCGCGGTCCACGGCGCGACGTGCGCGGTGCACGGTTTGCCGGGACACGTGGCGCGTCGTCATTTGCGGGCGCTTGTGCTCCGGGTGCAGCGGGGCTCGGCAGTGTGGTGGGCTGGGCCGTGTGGTGGACCGGGCCGCACTGTGCGCGCCCGAAAATCATGGGCCGGGCCGCACTGTGTGCGCCCGAAACTTTTCGGGCGCCCGGAAAAAGGGACATGGCTGGTATTTCTTCAATTGTTCTTTTCAGCCTATATAAGCCTCCAACCCGAGCTCCACTCTTTCTTCTTTTTCTCCCAACCCTTTCACCTTCAGCCCGAGCTCCCTTAAGCAAAGATTTTCATCTCTAAGTGCTTGATCTCCCTGCCAAGTTTCAAGATTTTAGGAGGCACGAATCCCGAGGTTCCCCATTTTACGGTGCGGCGCGACGTTGCTTTCTAGTGTTCTTCTTCGGCGCAGCGATAGTATTTTTGCTCCCCTGGGCTACCCCGACATCATTTTCCTGTGATTCTTGCACCATCAGACTCCTAAGAGGTAGGACTTCATCTTTCGTTTTGGTCGCGCTTTCCCGTTTCGAGGTTTTGGCACGGATCCCGAGGCAAACAGTGACCCCATTTTCTGTGTGGATTTACTTGACAGCAGCGGAGTATTTCGGCCATATCTTTGCGCACGAGCGTCTGACGGAAACGAGCTTATACAACTTTTTCATCTACGGATCGCAAGGAACGCGCTCGTATTTTTATTGGATTTTTGTGAATTTTATTTCGAGGTGAAAATTACTGTTTTCTCAGTGAACAGTAATCAGTCCTTAATACAGATTTTTGTATGAGTGTGCCCCCTTGCCGAATTTTTATCTTGACTTACAGAACTCCGATTTGGGCGTGCAAGGTACCGTTTCGAAGCTATCGACGCGAGGATCGCCGTGATATTTTTATTGGAATTTTCTGGGCACTTTCTGCAGGTGATAATTTAACAGTTTAGAATTCGAGGTTGTATGTGGTTATAAGTGCTATAATTGGGAGCCTAAGTGTAATTAGTGAGCTTTGTATTGTACCAGGAATATTGCGGGTGTGCTAATATTGTGGGAGCAAGGATTTGGAGTTTTGGTATTTTCTAGCTGTACGGACTTGGACAGTTGCACTTCAGGTGGGTGGTTGTTGTTTACCTCTATTTTGACATGCTCACTAGGAATATTAGAGTAATTCCTTTATTTGGACCTGCATGCTTAAAATAATATAATTGTGAGCCATCACATGAAAAGTACTATTGTGGATATCTGATAATGGTTGGGACTTAGAGATGTTGTATGGATAGAATTTTAGCACTCAACCTTGCATGTGGAATTTACTTTCATGATGGGATAATATGAAATGACTTGTAGGAGAGCACCACTTGAGGATTGTTGTACATGCATAGGTGGATGATTTATGTGAGATTAATTTGGTGGATATAGCATGTTGGAACAGGATTATTGGGACACTTTCTTTTATCGCTCCTGAGAACTTATGCATGCTTGTTTGGTCACCTAGATAGGCCATCTTTTTCTGCTACACTATCATGCTGGAATTGACTTAGGAGAAACCATGTTTGTTTTCTTTTCTCCTTCTTATTTAGACCTTTGAGTCTGGTTGCTCGGGTTCGAGCAGGGGTTTGGGATAGTGTAGCGAGGACCTGATGGTCGGTGATAGGTTGTGTTTGATTCTGGGTTGCGGGATTATAGCGGCTACCGCGGACAGTAGGCGGTTGACCGGATGTCGAATGTAGGACATGATTGTGATTGTGGGTATTGCGGCGATCGCGGATTTTGGGCGATCGACCGGATGTTCATTTGTGCATCAGATTGGGGGATCTGTGTTTCTTTTAGTGGAGGGTGTGTTCCACTGGGGCTTTACAGTTGTGATTTACTCCTGCTTTTGGTACTTATTTTACCGGCGCGGTTATTGCCCGGTAGTGCTTTCCTCGAGTGGGTCGCTCCCCTCGAGTTCCCCTCCGGAGGCCGGGGCCAGACTGTTATTGACGGATTCGCTATCACATCGGCGCGGCTTATTTGCCCGATGATGAGGGCGGCGGCAGGAGCTTTGCTATCACATCGGCGCGGCTTACTTGCCCGATGATGAGGGCGGTACAGATGGGTTAATCTGGGACGGGTGGTTATTGTTGGATATGGTTATTCCAGTTTAGGACTGCATTTTAGAGGCATAGTAGTGGTAGTTTCATTTCTTCAGTAGTCATTATTTCTTACCACTCTTCTTTCCCCTTTTGCCTCTGGTAGACCTAGTGGGTGTGTCAGAGTTTGAGGTTTTACCCACTAGGGGAGGCTACTGGTTTACTAGTAGTTCTCACCCCCATTCTTCTTTCTCTTTTCTTCTCCTTTGTTTTGCAGAGCCTTCTGCGGGTGCTGCTGGGCTTCAGCGGCGGGTCGAGGAGAGAGGACGGCTGAGTAGCTAGACAGTGGACCCGACAGTGAGTTAGCTAGACTTGTACCTTTCATGTATCTTATCTCAGACTGTTGTACTTTTACTTTTGGGGTCTGGCTTCTGCCAGCTGTTTGTATTATAGTGGTGAGCTGGGAGAGACATCTGTATTTTATTTTACTGTTGTACCTTTTACTTCCAGCTTCTGTCTGAGATACAGTAGTTTTAGTTTAGCTCTGATTATTATTATGCTCTTTTATTGCTATTTCTTATCTGAGCAGGTTACCGACGCTTCGTGTATGTGGGAAATACCGCATGCACGGCGGATCTGTAGACGGGCCCGGGTTCTGGTTTACACCCGGGGCGTGACAGATTAAGTTGGTATCAGAGCTTAGGGATAGGTCAGTTGGGACTTAGGAAACCCTAGGCTTTTGGACAGACCCTAGGATGATAGGGCGTGAGTGGCGTGACATTTTGCGAAAGTCGGTGATTTTTATAGTTAACTCTTCCTGTGAGTGAAGAGGGATCGACATAGTCTATTTCTGTTGAACCATTATGTTGGCTGCAGACAACATAAGGTTACAGAAATAGGGGGATGTCTTTGACTTTCGCCAGATTGGGTCGTGTGGGGTTTTGTTGCTGATGTTTGGTTTCTTGTGGCAGGATGCCTCCTCGACGTCGGATTCCCACTCGGGGTGTCCCTTCGCCCCCTGTTGAGCCAGAGCAGCCTACACCCCCCGAGCTTACTGAGTTGAGGGCCTTGGTGGCCCAGTTGGCGGAGGGTCAGCGCCGCCAGGAGCAGAGGATTGATCAGCTGCTTGCTCAGAGGGAGGCACCACCCCCAGCTGTTCCTGAGGTCCCTGTGCCTCTTGTTGCACCTTTTGTGCCGTCAGCGCCATCTTCGAGTAGCGGGGCTCCTGGAGCTATTCAGCCTTTGACTGCGGAGGAGGAGCGGGATTTTGCTGACAAACTCGCTGCGTTTGTTAAGCGGGGACCACCTAGATTCTCGGGGCGGGATGCTCAGCCCCGGGATGTTGGGAGATGGCTTTCTGCGATGGAGAAGCTTTTTCGGGACTTCTTCATCGACCCGAAGTATCGAGTGCACATGGCGGTGCACTGTTTGGACGGAGATGCAGATTTTTGGTGGCAGCGGGTAGAGCCACTGGAGTTCCGGATTACTCGGCAGTTACCTTGGGAGGAGTTCAAACGGATGGTGTTGGACACCTATTTTTCTACCAGTGTGAAAAAGAAGTTGGAGGATGACTTGAAGAATCTGCAGCAGGGCGATCGATCGGCTCATGCCTATTTCCAGGAGTTCATGGAGTTGCTGAACTGTGTGCCTTTCGTCGCCCGTGACGGTCCGCACCAGGTAGAGTTGTTTGAGGCAGGCCTTCGTCCAGAGATTTACACACTTGTGCATGCTCAGAGATTTCAGACCTTGGAGGCAGCCGCAGAGCATGCACAGTGGGTGGAGAGAGGTGATCAGGAGGTGGCTAGACGGAGGGCCGCGGTCGCGCAGAGTTCCGACAGGAAGCGACCAGCCCCAGAGGACGAGGGACAGGCTAGTTCATGGAGACCATCGCGGCCTCAGTCATCTAGCCGTGGGCGTGCGGAGCCGCGAGAGCCCAGTGGACCCCAGAGGTCATCGCGGCAGCAGCCGGAGTCTCAGCATCAGGCACAGAGACAGCATCAGTCGGGACAGCCACGGTTTCGCGACAGAGACAGGTGTATTTTCTGCGGGGGACCCCATTTGTCGCACACCTGTGATCAGAGGTGGGGTCGTTGTTATAAGTGTGGACAGCCAGGCCACATTCGAGCTTCGTGCCCCTTTTCAACTTCAGCGGCACCGTCATCAGCATCGGCCCCTTTTCCGCCTCAGCAGCAGTTGTCAGCTCAGCGGCTGTATTCTCCAGCGAGCGGTTCACCATTTTCCTACTCTGCGGATCATCGGTCGCCTGCTCAGAGCGGTCGGGTCTACGCCGCTCAGGTGGAGGACTTTGCAGCAACCGACCTTGTGGTGGCAGGTATTATTTTGTTTTGTTTACTGGCTTTAGTCTTGCATTGTTTTGCACTTTAGCATCCTTGTCCTTTGTTGGGTGTGCATGTACTTCTTGCATGGGTTAGGGGTAGGACGGTTACCTTGTGTTCGGGAGGTTTATATTCCCGATCTTTGGCACGTAGGGGCGTGTGGTTGGTCCTGCCCGGTGCAGTTGAGTCTTCGTTAGTACCGGTGGACCTGATGGTCTTAACCTGGTGGCGGGACTTGGTTTGATTTTGTGCGTGAAGCGGATGTTTCGCAGTGGTTGAGTAGCCTTTTTGGCTGGTGTGGTTGAGGGACTTACATTGGATATCGCGGGAAGTAGAGAGGTACTTGGATCGAGCTAGTGTGCCGATGGACTTGTGGTTGGATTATCTGAGGCTGAGGAGGAGCGGATGCGTATACCGATGTGGACTACTTGGTAGCTCGAGCGGTTAGTCTAGCTGTACTTGGTTGAGGTAGTACGGATTCTTGGAGTGCTCACCTTTATTTTTTGTTCTTGTTAGAGACCCGAGGATTGTATCGTGTCCCTGGAGGAGGTATTTGACAGCTTTGGGAGCTTGAGTGGCGGATGTTCGGATAATTACCCCCTCTATTTGGTTGAGTTTTCGTGTTGAGGAACGACTTTAGTTTCGAGGACGAAACTTTCTTTTAGTGGGGGAGGATGTGATGACCTGGATCTCTGCAGAGCTGTGGTAGAGTCATTGGTGACTTCGGGGGAGCCTGTACTATGTTTCGGGAAGTGGTTGTGCATGATTGGACACAAGTGTTGGACCTTGAGCCTTATTGGATCACGTGGGTGATCGGCTGACCCCGTTGGATGTTTAGAGGTGGTTTCGCACGAAACGGTTATCAAATTTGGATTCAGCGCGGAAAAACGCTTGGAAATGGCTTTTTGTTTGCTCAATTCTGAGTCCGGATGTCCAAAAGCGGACTCCCGGAAGTTTTGGGCAGTTGTGGTGCTTGCGGGAGCCTCCGGCAAATTTTAGAGGCGGATTTTGGTGAAACGGACATCGTTTTTGGAATCAGCGCGCGAAAACGGTCAAGATGGACTATTTACTTGTCGTTTTTGAGCTTGCGGGCACTGTTCACGCCGGAACAGTGTTTCCGGCGATCGCCGGCGCCGGCGGGAGGCGGCGCGGCCTCGGGCAGGCGGCAGGCGGCGGTATGCGGCGCGGGCAGGCCGCGGGCAGGAGCGCAGGTGCGCGGGCAGGGGCGCGGTCCACCGCGGAGGTCGTGCACCAGGGAGGTGCCACGTGGCGGCTTGTGGTTGGTTGGTTTTGAAGGCGCGGTCCACGGAATTTGAGCCAGGGTGCACGGTAGACCGGGTGGACACGTGGCATGAGATGGTTGGTGCGGTGCTGTGCTCCCGGTCCACGCGACTGGTGGGGCAGTTGACCGGGGCAGGTGGCCGTACGGCGGGGCAGGTGGCCGTACGGCCCGGGTCAGCCGCGACGTGCGCGGTCCACGGCGCGACGTGCGTGGTGCACGGTTTGCCGGGACACGTGGCGCGTCGTCATTTGCGGGCGCTTGTGCTCCGGGTGCAGCGGGGCTCGGCAGTGTGGTGGGCTGGGCCGTGTGGTGGACCGGGCCGCACTGTGCGCGCCCGGAAATCATGGGCCGGGCCGCACTGTGTGCGCCCGAAACTTTTCGGGCGCCCGGAAAAAGGGGCATGGCTGGTATTTCTTCAATTGTTCTTTTCAGCCTATATAAGCCTCCAACCCGAGCTCCACTCTTTCTTCTTTTTCTCCCAACCCTTTCACCTTCAGCCCGAGCTCCCTTAAGCAAAGATTTTCATCTCTAAGTACTTGATTCCCCTGCCAAGTTTCAAGATTTTAGGAGGCACGAATCCCGAGGTTCCCCATTTTACGGTGCGGCGCGACGTTGCTTTCCAGTGTTCTTCTTCGGCGCAGCGATAGTATTTTTGCTCCCCTGGGCTACCCCGACACCATTTTCCTGTGATTCTTGCACCAGCAGACCTAAGAGGTAGGGCTTCATCTTTCGTTTTGGTCGCGCTTTCCCGTTTCGAGGTTTTGGCACGGATCCCGAGGCAAACAGTGACCCCATTTTCTGTGTGGATTTACTTGACAGCAGCGGAGTATTTCGGCCATATCTTTGCGCACGAGCGTCTGACGGAAACGAGCTTATACAACTTTTTCATCTACGGATCGCAAGGAACGCGCTCGTATTTTTATTGGATTTTTGTGAATTTTATTTCGAGGTGAAAATTACTGTTTTCTCAGTGAACAGTAATCAGTCCTTAACACAGATTTTTGCATGAGTGTGCCCCCTTGCCGAATTTTTATCTTGACTTACGAACTCCGATTTGGGCGTGCAAGGTACCGTTTCGAAGCTATCGACGTAAGGATCGCCGAGATATTTTTGTTGGATTTTTCTGGGCAATCTATGCAGGTGATAATTTAACAGTTTAGAATTCGAGGTTGTATGTGGTTATAAGTGCTATAATTGGGAGCCTAAGTGTAATTAGTGAGCTTTGTATTGTACCAGGAGCATTGCGGATGTGCTAATATTGTGGGAGCAAGGATTTGAAGTTTTGGTATTTTCTAGCTGTACGGACTTGGACAGTTGCACTTCAGGTGGGTGGTCGTTGTTTACCTCTATTTTGACATGCTCACTAGGAATATTAGAGTAATTCCTTTATTTGGACCTGCATGCTTTAAAATAATATAATTGTGAGCCATCACATGAAAAGTACTATTGTGGATATCTGATAATGGTTGGGACTTAGAGATGTTGTATGGATAGAATTTTAGCACTCAACCTTGCATGTGGAATTTACTTTCATGATGGGATAATATGAAATGACTTGTAGGAGAGCACCACTTGAGGATCTGTTGTACATGCATAGGTGGATGATTTATGTGAGATTAATTTGGTGGATATAGCATGTTGGAACAGGATTATTGGGACACTTTCTTTTATCGCTCCTGAGAACTTATGCATGCTTGTTTGGTCACCTAGATAGGCCACCTTTTTCTGCTACACTATCATGCTGGAATTGACATAGGAGAAACCATGTTTGTTTTCTTTTCTCCTTCTTATTTAGACCTTTGAGTCTGGTTGCTCGGGTTCGAGCAGGGGTTTGGATAGTGTAGCGAGGACCTGATGGTCGGTGATAGGTTGTGTTTGATTCTGGGTTGCGGGATTATAGCGGCTACCGCGGACAGTAGGCGGTTGACCGGATGTCGAATGTAGGACATGATTGTGATTGTGGGTATTGCGGCGATCGCGGATTTTGGGCGATCGACCGGATGTTCATTTGTGCATCAGATTGGGGGATCTGTGTTTCTTTTAGTGGAGGGTGTGTTCCACTGGGGCTTTACAGTTGTGATTTACTCCTGCTTTTGGTACTTATTTTACCGGCGCGGTTATTGCCCGGTAGTGCTTTCCTCGAGTGGGTCGCTCCCCTCGAGTTCCCCTCCGGAGGCCGGGGCCAGACTGTTATTGACGGATTCGCTATCACATCGGCGCGGCTTATTTGCCCGATGATGAGGGCGGCGGCAGGAGCTTTGCTATCACATCGGCGCGGCTTACTTGCCCGATGATGAGGGCGGTACAGATGGGTTAATCTGGGACGGGTGGTTATTGTTGGATATGGTTATTCCAGTTTAGGACTGCATTTTTAGAGGCATAGTAGTGGTAGTTTCATTTCTTCGGTAGTCATTATTTCTTACCACTCTTCTTTCCCCTTTTGCCTCCGGTAGACCTAGTGGGTGTGTCAGAGTTTGAGGTTTTACCCACTAGGGGAGGCTACTGGTTTACTAGTAGTTCTCACCCCCATTCTTCTTTCTCTTTTCTTCTTCTTTGTTTTGCAGAGCCTTCTGCGGGTGCTGCTGGGCTTACAGCGGCGGGTCGAGGAGAGAGGACGGCTGAGTAGCTAGACAGTGGACCCGACAGTGAGTTAGCTAGAGTTGTACCTTTCATGTATCTTATCTCAGACTATTGTACTTTTACTTTTGGGGTCTGGCTTCTGCCAGCTGTTTGTATTATAGTGGTGAGCTGGGAGAGACATCTGTATTTTATTTTACTGTTGTACCTTTTACTTCCAGCTTCTGTCTGAGATACAGTAGTTTTAGTTTAGCTCTGATTATTATTATGCTCTTTTATTGCTATTTCTTATTTGAGCAGGTTACCGACGCTTCGTGTATGTGGAAAATACCGCATGCACGGCGGATCTGTAGACGGGCCCGGGTTCCGGTTTACACCCGGGGCGTGACAATACGGAACAACAATTTTTGAGAAAGATAAAGTGGAAATTAATTAAGTTGGTCACGGAACGTGAGAAAACCCTAGCCGTCTATCCTCTCCCTCTTCCTAAAGTCCTCCATAATTAATCGTTCTCGATCTTTGGAAGATTGCTGGCACAATTAGAAGATTGATTCATCCTCCTTACATCGACGCAAGAATTAATTCGTGATCGGATCGCGAATCAAGGCGATCGATTTTTCGATCAAGGGCGTGATTCCGTGTGGACACAAGTAGAGGCCGGGTGCGTGCGCGGCTATCAAGGACGAACAATTTTTACCAACGGTTGTCGGCTTCGCGGTGATCTCGACCCGCGCAAGGTAAAAATTAAATCTTAATTGATGAGATCAATTAGATTACCTTTTTACGATCTAAAACAAAACATGAGGTGATCTTGGTTTAAGAAAAATTTTAATTGCGTTTTTTTTCTTCCGCTGCGCATATCCGTATTTTTCTTACAGTGGTATCGGAGCCACCCTCATCGTTTGTTTTAGATCTAATCTCTTTTTCGATGTTGATTGGGTTTTTCTGGAACGATCAAAATCAAAACAATGAAGATTGTTTTTGAGTATATTTTTGATTGTTTTGAAACGTTAATTAATTAGCACACTTGCGGGCAAGAGGCCGCAACGTTAATTAATTAGCACACTTGCGGGTAAGGACCGCAATGCTAATTAAATTAGCACACTTGCAGGCAAGGGCTACAATGCTAATTAGATTGGCATTGCTTTGCATGACGGATTTTTTCATGATGTGATCATGCGCGCCTTGTGGTTGCTTTGTGCAAGATCGCAATTTAAAATTAATTTGAAACCCAATTAATTAGAAATCGAATTAGAGAATTTTATTTTATTTTATATGCCTGTGATGTGTATGAGGTGATGATCATGGATAGCAACCTTGTGATGATGTGAATGGGTGTAATTTAATACGGACCCAGTGTTAGATTTTTTTGAGTGCCTGCGTGCACCAATTAAATTATGTAATTTGGAGACCTGCGTGTCTCATTATTATTATGGGTTGTATTGTAATTGTTGTAAAATTAAAGGGTAAAGGGGTAGTTTAGATTCCATGACGATTTGTTCCATTCAAGAGTTGATACGGTGCAGATCAAGTTTGGACCAAATATTGATCGAGGGAGCCGACAAGAGTTGATCTACTCCAATCTGATCAAGATGCAGAGCAAGTTTTTGTGTGTAATACCCTTTGACCCGATTCCGGCCTGGTGGCTCAGGCCCGAATCAAATTAAAATCCATGATCATCACCGGTAGTTATTTTTTATATATATGCGATATATGTGTGCATATGATGCGATGGTTTGCATGAGATGTAAATTTATAATGAATTAAAACTGATGAGATAACAAATCTCCCTAAATAAAATATTAAGTTAATGGTGTTATGAACCCATTAGTGGCCTTCCATCGTTGTAGGATGTGGGCGTCTCTTTAGTGTTGATTGATGCACCCGGACACGGGGGTCAGTTGCATTAGGGAGCCGCAACCATTCTATTGGCATGAGATGCTATGTGGTAAGAAAGGGGTTGAATCCAAGAATCTGTCAGGATGAGGATTCAATGACTTTTTTATTTGCATGATGAACGGTGGGTCTAACTTAACCAAAAGATAAGGCCAAGAATCTGTTAGGATGAGGCCTATATTTTTGGAGGCCAAAGATAAAATTGCGATTTGCTTGAGAAGCATTGAACAAGAGTTGTTCACTCATTTCTTTACTCATTGCCAAGAATCTGTCAGGATGAGGTAGTGTGCAAATAGATGGGACCGCAATTCCCACTAGAAACTTTTAGTAAAGTTTCCGTTTTCTCCACTCGGGGAGTGTGGAGATTCGCTAAAATTAGTGGGAGGCACCATTTAGATTTAAAGCCCCTAATCAAAATGGATTATGATTAAGTACACAACTAATTAGAATCTTAACCATCTGCAGAAAATGTCCGCCTCTAACCCACTTGTCAAAATACTTGATACTAATCGCCTAACTGGACCGAATTTCACCGATTGGCTGAGGAATTTGAGAATTGTTCTCAATTCTGAGAAATTAGCCTACGTGTTGGACACGGAGGCTCCAGCAGTGCCCGCAAATCCAACAGCTCAACAGAAAGATGCTAGAAATAAATGGACTGATGATGACATGAAGGTAAAATGCTACATGCTTGCGTCTATGAGTAATGAGTTGCAACGCCAGCATGAGCACATGGAGAGTTCTGCTGACATCTTGCTTCATCTTAAAGAGTTGTATGATGAGCAAAGTCGAACAGCTCGTTACGAAGTGTCAAGGCGACTGTTCAGGACTAAGATGTCTGATGGTCACTCAGTCAATAATCATTGCTTGGCGATGATTAAGGACATTGAGGAGCTTGAGAAGCTCGGAATGACTATGGACGCAGAACTTCAAATTGATTTGATCTTACAATCATTACCTGATTCATTTTCTCAGTTTATTTTAAATTTTCAAATGAATAAAATTACTTGCACTCTCGCCGAGCTGTTGAATATGTTGGTCACGGCTGAAGGAATGCTAAAAGTCAATAAGGGCTCAGTTTTGGCTGTTGAACGGGCTTCCTCCAAAAGAAAGTCTAAATGGAGAAAGAAGAAGCCTGCAAAGAAGCCAAAGACTGACACTGTCAAGGCAAATCCCAAAAAGAAGGCCGCCAAAGGAACTTGCTTCCACTGTCAAAAGGATGGCCACTGGAAGAGGAATTGCCCGGACTATTTGGCTAGCCTGAAGGACAAGGTGAAGAATAAAACTTTGGAAGGTATGTCCGAGATTCATGTCATTGAAACTACTAGCTTATCGGTTTGTTCTACTCTTACATGGGTCATTGACTCGGGATGCACCTCGCATTTGTGTATTTCAATGCAGGCGCTAAAGAAAAGTAGACGACTTAGGGATGGAGAGCTTACCCTACGCGTTGGAAACGGAGCAAGAGTTGCTGCTGTTGCTGTAGGGACTTATCCTTTATGTCTACCGACAGGAGTAGTTTTAGAACTTAGAGATTGTCTTTATGTTCCTAGTGCGACTAGAAACCTTATTTCTGTTTCACGTTTGGTATTGGACGGTTATAAGTTTATTTTTGAATCAAACATTTGTTCAATTTATTTGAGAAATAATTTGATAGGTTGTGGTTCTTTAATAGACAATCTCTATTACTTACATATGGATGTTAGTATGAATACAGTTGACAATGGCATGAATGAGAATACTATTGGTTTTAAAAGACCTAGAGAGGAGGTAAACAAAACATACTTGTGGCATCTGAGGCTTGGTCACATTGGAGAAGATAGGGTTAACAAGCTGGCTAAGGATGGTATCTTAGGATCCTTACTCCCTGAACCATACCCAGCTTGTGAATCATGTCTTCAAGGAAAAATGACTAAGTCTCCCTTTGTTGGACAAGGACAGAGAGCTACCGAAGTACTCGCCCTGATACATACTGATGTATGTGGCCCATTCGATGTGTCTGCTTGGGGCGGCTATCTCTACTTTATTACCTTTACTGATGATTATTCACGGTATGGGTACGTGTATTTAATTAAACACAAGTCTGAAGTCTTTGAAAAGTTTAAAGAGTTTAGACAAGAAGTAGAAAAGCAAATGGAAAAACCGATTAAGGCTCTTCGATCCGATCGAGGAGGGGAATACCTTAGCACGGATTTCTTAACCTACCTCAAGAATAATGGTATTGTCTCTCAATGGACTCCTCCTGGAACACCAGAACTGAATGGGGTGTCTGAACGGAGGAATCGAACTTTATTAGATATGGTTCGATCTATGATGAGTTTTACAGATTTACCTACGTCACTTTGGGGTTATGCACTTCTTACGGCTATTTATATTTTGAACAGAGTACCTTCCAAATCTGTTCCCACCACACCATATGAGATGTGGCACGGTAGGAAGCCAAGTTTTACTCACATTAAGACTTGGGGGTGTCCGGCTTATATTAAGAAATTAAAGACGGACAAATTGGAAAGCAGATCAGTCAAGGGAAGATTCATTGGTTATCCCAAGGAATCACTTGGATACAATTTTTATCTCCCAGAAAGTCACAATGTGATTGTGAGCCGACATGCCTTCTTTCTTGAAAATGAATTTATTTTAGCAGGAGGCAGTGGGAGAAAAATAGAACTAGAGGAGAAAGTCTCTTTAGAATCGAGCATTCCAAGAGCCCTTCCTGATAACTCTGTGATACCAGAGATTACGTTGCCACCTCGCAAGTCTAGTAGAATCTCTCATCCTCCTGATAGATACATGGGATTATTTATTGAGGACATGGAGGAAATGTTCCTAGTGGGAGACAAGGATCATAGAGATGATCCTAAGACTTATAGCGAGGCGATGTCAGACATCGACTCCGAAAAATGGTTGGAAGCTATGAAGTCTGAAATAGACTCAATGTACTCCAATCAAGTTTGGACTTTGGTTGATCCACCGGAGGGTATTGTACCCGTTGGATGCAAATGGATCTTCAAGAGAAAGATTGGTTCTGATGGAAAGGTAGAGACCTATAAAGCTAGGCTGGTAGCAAAAGGTTATAGTCAACGCGAAGGCATTGACTATCAGGATACCTTTTCACCTGTAGCCATGCTTAAATCTATCAGAACTCTGCTTGCTATTGCTGCACATTATGACTACGAGATCTGGCAAATGGATGTAAAAACTGCTTTCCTGAATGGATATCTTGAAGAAGAAATCTATATGGAGCAGCCTTTGGGTTTCACTGCCAAAGATGGAAGTCATAAAGTGTGCAAGCTTCAACGATCCATTTATGGGTTGAAGCAAGCTTCTCGGAGTTGGAACACTCGTTTCAATGATGCAGTCGAATCGTTCGATTTCATCAGAAATGAGGAAGAGCCGTGTGTGTATAAAAAGGTTAGTGGGAGTGCTGTTACCTTCCTCGTATTGTACGTGGATGACATACTCCTAATAGGGAATGACATTCCTATGTTAACATCGGTGAAGTTATGGTTATCCAAAGAGTTTTCTATGAAAGACCTTGGAGAAGCATCTTATATCCTAGGGATAAAGGTCTATAGGGATAGACCTAAGAAGTTGCTTGGTTTATCGCAAGCTATGTACATAGATGAAGTGTTGAAAAGGTTCAGCATGGAGAATTCCAAAAGGGGTATGGTACCTCTAAGACATGGAATTCACCTCTCTAAGACTATGTCTCCTAAGACACCTGAAGAGAGAAGTCGCATGAGCAGGATCCCTTATGCTTCCGCAATAGGGAGTTTAATGTATGCGATGCTATGTACTCGACCTGATATAGCACAGGCTGTGAGCGTCACTAGTCGATATCAGTCGAACCCAGGCGAAGAGCATTGGGTAGCGGTGAAGAATATCCTTAAGTACTTGAGAAGAACAAAGGATATGTTCTTGGTTCTTGGAGGTGGAGAACTCAAAGTTAATGGCTATACAGATTCAGACTTTATGTCTGATATAGACGATAGAAAGTCTACGTCTGGGTATCTATTTATTTGCAATGGTGGGTCAATAGTTTGGAAGAGTTCTAAACAAGAGACGATTGCTGATTCTACTATGGAGGCAGAGTACATCGCTGCATCTGAAGCTGCCAAGGAAGCTGTTTGGATCAAGAAATTTATCACTGAGCTTGGCGTGGTTCCCTCTAGTAGGGATCCCCTGCCACTATATTGTGATAATAATGGCGCCGTAGCATTAGCTAAGGAGCCGAGATCTCATCAGAAATCCAAACATATCGAGCGGCGGTATCACAAGATCAGAGAGTACATCAAAGATAAACATATTGAAGTGCAGAAGGTTGCCTCCGCAGATAACGTGGCGGACCCGCTAACTAAGGCTTTGACTCAGCAAAAACTAGAGACTCATCTTGAGAAGATGGGCATTAGATATATGACTGATTGGCTTTAGTGCAAGTGGGAGATTGTTAGTTGTATGCCCCAAAAGCCTATCAGGCTGACGCATTTTATTATATGGGACATATTTGTACTTGATCTTTATTATAATTTGGGCATTTTATGCCATTCATGTTTGATGTGTCCATGAATCGTCCTTTGAATTAATGAGATGATAATGTATATTCTTAAGAGTTAAGAATTTGAGATACATATTATTAGTGATTAAGTCATAAATGCTCTCAATCGGAGGATCATCATGGGGACGATGATTGATCCGGCAAGATTGATGTATGTGTCGCTCTCTTTTAGGATGACGAGTCTCAAGTCATTAGTGTGGGGACACTGGAGCGAACGTGCAGGTGGTTGTTATAGAACAAGGGCACTGAGCGTGACCAATTACGAATAGTTACTTGGATGTCTACTCTTTCGTCAGTAACTGATTCGATGTTGCAGTGGTACAACTGATCCTTAGACCTGCGACACCACGGCCATTCAGTATGAGGCTACTGTAGTTTGACTATGCAAACTCTGATCCTAGTCACGGGTCTTAGTAGTATATGTTGGCTGCAGTCGGTTCATATTAGGAATGGGTGTTTGTTTATAGGGGATCTATCGCTCTCGGTAGAGAGATAATTAGTCCTATGCTATTTGTAAGGCAAAGCTCAGAAATCCTCGGCCGGGGTAATATGGTTCATGGAAAGGTGTTTCCAAGAGTAACCATATGAGCTTCTGTCCTATCAAATTTGTCATATAACGGGTGATGGGGTTTGACGAGTATTCCATGACCTCCACTCAGTTGGGACTATGCGATAGAAGGATTGTATTGTACGGTAACTGCACCTTGAGGTTCAGTCCAATATTCACTTCTGACTGGATTGCCACCATATGCTGCTAGGCGTCACTGGTGGATTGTGGGAACCAATAAGAATAATTATTATACAATGGAAGAATCAAAAGTGTTTGATCCATCAAAAGGAGTTTTGATGATGATGTCGATGGGGATCGCATCATATCTCACTACCAGACAGAATTGAACCTATTAGGTCACACACATAAGGAATCGCGCATGATCGATATCAAGGAGATGATAAAGAAGTTTATAGAATGGATTAATTATAATCACAATACTAAAGTTTACTAATTTATTAGTAAAAGGACTAATTTGCAATTATTGTAAATTAGAGGTATTTAAGTGCAAAAGTTGCATGGTGTATTTACTAATCGTTAGTAAATATTTGGAGGACTTATGTGTAAATGTTACACACGTAGGATAATGGATAATCCAATCGGATTAGGATTCGATTTAATTAGTTACTAGATTTTATCTTGAGATTTAATTTAAAAAGATCTTTCTTTGTAACTAATTATAAGATTTAATTAGTTACTATATTTTAGGAGATCTTTCTTTGTAACTAATTATAAGATTTGATTAGTTATTTTGTTATAGCCGGCCAACTTCCTATTATAAGAATAGGTAGTACGTATGTGATACGGAACAACAATTTTTGAGAAAGATAAAGTGGAAATTAATTAAGTTGGTCACGGAACATGAGAAAACCCTAGCCGCCTATCCTCTCCCTCTTCCTAAAGTCCTCCATAATTAATCGTTCTCGATCTTCGGAAGATTGCTGGCACAATTAGAAGATTGATTCATCCTCCTTACATCGACGCAAGAATTAATTCGTGATCGGATCGCGAATCAAGGCGATCGATTTTTCGATCAAGGGCGTGATTCCGTGTGGACACAAGTAGAGGCCGGGTGCGTGCGCGGCTATCAAGGACGAACAATTTTTACCAACGATTGTCGGCTTCGCGGTGATCTCGACCCGCGCAAGGTAAAAATTAAATCTTAATTGATGAGATCAATTAGAATACCTTTTTACGATCTAAAACAAAACATGAGGTGATCTTGGTTTAAGAAAAATTTTAATTGCGTTTTTTTTTCTTCCGCTGCGCATATCCGTATTTTTCTTACATAATAAACATTTCGAGGGTGTCACACGAGCGGTGAGCGCGACGAGCGGCGCGCGCGCGGCGGCTAATTTGAGGTTTGTGCTTTTTTTTTTAGAGATAGAGAGAGAGTGAGCTTGGGTTTTTTTTTAGTTTGTGTTGGAGTGTGTGGTTTTGGACTAATTGTCCCTGGCGGAGGATGCTCGCAGCGGGCGCCGCGCTGCAGAGGCGCCCGGCCGGAGATGGTGCTGCGTGGGCGCCCATGGGCGCCGCGTGCAGCAATCAGCGACGCTGCGCGCGCGCAGCTGGGGTGCGCAGCGGCGGTAGCTGCGGGCGCCGCGCACGCAGCTGGATGGCGCGCGGCAGGGGCGCCGCGCGGGCGCGCTGGTGCGCTGCGCGCAGCACGCAACGGGCGCGCGTTGCGGGTGCCGCGCACAGGCGGGCGCCGCACAGTGTGGGCGTGCGCTGCGGGCGCGCGCAGGTTGCGCGTAGCGGACCGGGCCGCCGCACGGCGGGCCCATGCGCCGCGCGGCAGGCCCAGGTGCCGCGCGGGCGCGCGCAGCATCGCATCTGGGCGCCGCGCGGCTGGTGGTGCGGCCAGCAGCATCAGCAGCAGCGAGGCGGCGGCGACGGCTGTTCGGGCGCCGAGCGGGCGGCAGCAGCGCGCGGTTGGCGCGGCTGCTGCGTGCGGGCAGCGAGCTTGAGTTTCGTTTTTTTTTAGCAATCCTGATGGTTTTCTGTATTTCTTTCCCTGGCTTTGGGCAGCAGCTCTGTGCGTGCGGCGAGCTCGGTGCCGCGCGAGCAGTTAGAGCCGACGGTGGACGGCACGTGGAATACCATTTGAGTGCGGAACCAGGATCGAGTGCACGGCTTGCGGTTTTTACCAGAGTTGAATGATTACGGAGTGTGCTGTGGGTAGTTGTGAGTGCATTGGAGCTTGTAAGGTTGGTTGTGGACTTATGTAATTGTTTATGTGAGCTTGTTTTTTAAGTGTAAGCTGCTGATGTTGTGGGTGGAATTAAGTGAATAGAGAATGTGAGCATTTAATTTGAGCCTGGGCAGTGTGTAATTGTGCTGTGAGTGTGGGTGTGTGCATTTGGAGCTGTTGTGTGTTGGGTGGATTTATGTAAATCGTTTATGTGAGCTTGTAATTAATTTGTGCTGAAACTTTGGTGTGCGCTGTGTGTTCGTGTCTGTTGGAGCGCGACCGTGTGGTGTATGTTCGCAGTGGTGTGAGTTGTTTGGGCGCCGGATTTTTGTAGTGGACTCGGGGGAATTATTGGAGGTTCCGGGGATTTTCCGTGGTTCGCAGCAGTGTGCGAACGTGCGCGACACGATTTTTGAGGTTTTGTCAGTTGGAGGATCCGGCGCTTCACCGACTTCAGCGAATGCCTGCAGAAAGCGTTCCAGGTGGGTTGAAATTTCTCCAAAATTTATGGAATGCCCTTTAATGCTATTGAATGCAATTTGATCATATTTATCATGCTGTTTTCACTGTTTTTAAATCTGATAGTTGCCTAGGATTTTCTGTAAAATTTATTGGAACCCCAGATTATTTTTAGCATACTCATGACACCATATGACACTAGGTTTCATATTCTGTTGGCATCATATATGCACCTAGATTGTTTTAAAAATCGAGAAAATATGTTTTAAAGAAAATCTGCATTTTCAAGGTGGTTTTTAATTTCTGAATTCGTCAGAGATAGGGCATGAGTTCAGGGTGCATGTTTACTCGTGCCAGGGGGCCGAGTGGATTTTTAGAGTATTATGACATGAGTTTCCAGTGTCATGAGGGTTTTAGCTTTCCTGTTGGGAGTGATGAGTTTATTATAGATCATGGATTATGTATCTCTGATTTGATAGTGGAGGTGGTTCTCCCACTTAGTTATGAGAGTTCTGGGGTTCTGGCAGATTGAGTCGTGGAGGTTTCCCGACTTAGCCATGGGTTGTGCATTATCAGATTGAGTCGTAGAGAGTTCTCCGACAGATTATGTGAGGATTTGGGCATTTTCCTGTTGAGTCGTGGAGTCTCTTTTTCCGCCTGAGTTGTGCTTTTGAGCATCGAGTTGCCGATCTGTTTGATCGTGGACCATAGCCTGCATGTGCCGCTTATTGTGACAGTTGAGACTGATGAGATACTTGAGCTCGTTGGGGTCGCTCCCCTCGAGTTACGCCCTGGGTGCGTGTTGATGATGAGATGTTGATGCGCCTAGTTGATATACTAGTGGTCGCTTGATACCCCTGGCCAAGTTACCATGGGGTCACTTGTGTGAGATTGAGATAGTCCGTATGGGACGCCCTACGTAAGTCCCGTCCCAGTGTGGATGTGGTGGCAGTAGGTTTGGCGCAGGCTTGACTGGACCCTATTAGGCAGTCATTGAGACTGGATGATGAGCGGGTGGTTACATATTGTGTTCTTAGATGGGTTTCTTTCCTTTGAGCATTGAGACTGAGGCATCTTAGCAGTAGAGAGTGTATACATATCATGTTATTGGTAGAGTTTTTTTCAGCTTTATGATTGAGACTTTTTAGCTGTAGTTTTCTTTCAGCTTATCCATTATTATCTATCTATCTATCTATCTATCTGCATACCTATCTGTTTTGCCTCCAGTAGACTTAGTGGGCATACCGTGGATATTGGGACGGTACCCACTGAGATCTGCCTTCTGCAGTAGATCTCACACTCGCTGCGGTGACAGGTTCCTGAGGTAGCCGTTCCGGCTTGGTTCGCGCGGAGACAGCAGATCGAGGTGAGGACGTGGCTGTTAGTTCCTTACCAGCATTGAGAGTTAGAGGTAGATGTACCCGGTATTTTTATGATTCCACTTTTGTACTGGACATTCTGAGAGACTTATGAGGATTGTATTTATTTTCATAGCTAGATAGACCTTGTATTGAGGATTTTTATTTATCCAGATGTTCAGTGGATTTCTGTAGCTATTAGTTTTATTTCAACTCTCTGATACATGGTTAGCTAGATTTTTGCAGGGTAGACGCTTCGTCTGTACGGCAGTTTCCGTACAGATGGCGGATCTGTTGGCGAGCCCGGGTCGCAATTCGACCCCGGGCGTGACACATGATGATTGAGACATATTAGCTGTAGTTCTTTCCAGCTTTCCTATTATCTATCTGCATACCTATCTGTTTGCCTCTAGTAGACTTAGTGGCATACCGTGGATATTGGTGACGGTACCCACTGGGAACTACCTTCTGCAGTAGTTCTCACACCCGCTCCGGTGACAGGTTTCCTGAGGTTGCTATTCCGGCTTGGTTCGCGCGGAGACAGCTGATCGAGGTGAGGACGTGGCCGAATAGCTCCTTACCTTTTTTTTTTTTAGAGTCAGAGGTAGATGTACCCTGTATTTTTATGTTTCCACTTTTGTACTGGACGGTGTAAAAGATCTGTGAGGATTGTATTATTTTTTATAGCTGGAGAGACTATGTATTAAGGTTTTATATATTTCAGATGTTCATTGATTTCTGTAGCTACTGGTTTTGGTTTCAGCTCTGATACATGTTTAGCTATAGATCTGACTTGCAGGGTAGACGCTTCGTATGTGCGGGGGTTTCCGTACAGATGGCGGATCTGTTAGTGAGCCCGGGTCGCAGTTTCGACCCCGGGGCGTGACAGTTCCGGTCACTGAGTGCCGATCTGTTAGCAAATTCTTGAGACAGTTTTTGCAGGCAGTGTTCGAGTTTTAGCTCGGGTTGATTGGGTTATATCTAGGCGATTATTTCTTTTATATTGATGCATACATTTACAATTGCTATCATTCATCATAGCATTAGGGGCATAGTAGTGGTAGTTTCTCTTTATTAGCAGTTCTGTTTACAGTTTTACCGCTCTACTTTCCTCCTGCCTCTGGTAGACTTAGTGGGTACGTCGGATCTTGAGGATTTACCCACTGGGGGCTACTGGTTTTATCAGTGGTTCTCAATCCCATGGTTGTTTCCCTTTTTCTTACCCTTTGTTTTGCAGAGTCTTCTGCGGGAGCTGCTGGGCCAACGGCGGCTGATCGAGGTAAGGGGATCGCTGAGTAGATAGATCTCCTGTGAGGCTGAGAGTCTGGTTAGACAGTTGGTGTACCCCTCCACTCAAACTATTGTATTCTCCTTCTATTTTGGGTATGGCTTTAGCAAGGTGGTTGTACTTTTTGGTGAGCTGGGAGATTATTTGTCACGCCCCGGGGGTTTTTAGGTAAAGGTAAGCGGAAAAGCGTATGTATTTTTTTTTCCTTTATAATTAAGTACCGACCTCGCCCCGGTGCGTGTCAGACCGCCACATATACAAATTCACTCTTCAAGCGGACAAAGTCTCCTTTGTATATGCACGGCGTCATACTTACAACAACAACAATAACAACATTCAACATATAATCTTTAACCACACAGTCACAGTCTACAAGTACGAAAGTGAAAGAGACATTCAATCACATTAAGAGGAACCTACGAGTTGCAGACGGTGTCTACTCGACACCCATTTCTTTAAAAACATCTACACATTCACAGTAAGGCGGCTACTTCATTTTGAAAGGATAAATCCATAGGTTTTCAAAGCAGTGCCCACACGACACTTGGTTTTGGAAAACATTTTCGAAACCCTTTTCGTTCAGTGTAAAACGTGCCGCACATAAATCATTAAGAATCATTATCAAGATCACATCACTAAAACAATCTCTCAATCCAACATCCACAACATTCCACAATCAAGCAATTGAGAACTTAAACTTAGATAAAAGGAGATGAGATAACCCAAGTAAGAATAACGGAATAAACCTCATACAGCTAATATTCTTTAATCGCTGCCTCACCATCGTCCCGACTACTACACCTAGTCATACCTGTCACGGAGTGGGTAAAGTCAGTGATAAATAAAGTAGATGATTTAACAATTAACATTAACTTTAAAACAAACCGATTGCACCGGAACCTTTCGCTAATCCCCTGTCACAAAATAAGTTGGGCACCAACCCCAGAATACCTGTCGGGGAGACGAAGATCTCCCCTCGTGCACAATCACATTTCTTGCATGATGCTTTTAACCTCTTCACGGAGCTAGTGCGGCTCCTTTAGCTGTCGTGAAGAGGTCCCCACCCTACCCACGTGGGGCACACGGGTCATTTAGACCACTTCTCCGGAAAAGTACACCCATGCGATGGCCCTATCCGCCTGTGTACGTGCAGCATCCAAAACCAGATTTGCCGAAGTCGGCGTGTATTAAGCACCGCCACCTCAGCCGCAACAATTGTTATATAAAATAAAATGCATTCATGCGAAAGGTTAAACAGTCCATCTACTTTATTAGACAAATTAACAGGCTCTTTACGATGATATGGTGCACTTACTGCACTTGTTGCACTTAATGCAAGGGTACCCACCTGGTTGAAGATAACCGACCGCGCTCGCGACCCTCCTAAGCAAATCAGGACTCCTCGCGGCCTACTAAAATATCCAAGAGCACGAATTAACACCTTACCTTAATCAGGTAAAATTAGTGGTCCCAACCACAGATACATTAAACCCACAAAACCGAAATCATCGTGCCTAGGGGACCGCAACGTCGGTCAAAAAACCCCAACAAGTCAAAACCATCGAGTAAAACTCAAAACTCAGATCAAACCGGTAACATCAAAGACTAACAACAACCGGACCGCGACTATTCCGTCGCGAACTCCGTCGGAACCCAAACCGCTAACGGAATTCCAACAAAACCCAATTCTCAACCGGTAGCCCACTTGGGACGTCATGGGTTAAACCAAGAAGACCCCGACGGCGAAAATGATGAGAAAAGAGACCCGACGGCGCGCCCCCGACGATTTCGTCGAGGCGCGGAGCGTCGGCGAAAACAGCACCTGACATAGTAAAACAGTGACCAAAAAGGTCCCAAGTGGCCATGCCAAGAAAACCGCGGAGATTGTGATCCCAACGGCGAAAACGGTGGAAAAACGGACCAAAACGGAGCTACCGAACTTTGGGCTGTCGGGTGGTGCACTGGAGCAAGCGTGGACCGGGTTTACGGCGTCAGGCGGCGGCAGCATGCGCCGGGTGCACGCAGGGAGCGTGCACCGCGCACTACGGGCCGGGCCGGTGCACGACCCGAGCGTGCACCGGGCTCACCGTTTCGGGTCGCGGCGCCAGCACCGGGCGCACGCCTGGGCGTGGACCGCGCCTGCGGGCTGGGCCGGTGCACGAGCAAAGCGTGCACCGGGTCTGCGGCTCCCGCGCCGCGGGGCGTGCACCGGGTGCACGCCCCGGCCCGTGGACCGCGGGCCGAGAAACCGTACGGGCTATGAACAGTAACCCCTTTTTTCGGTTTCCTTCGCCGTTTTCGCTCTCGTTTCGCGATTTCTTCTCCGTTTTCGCTCCTGTGCGACTCCGGCGATGACCCCGCGAACATGGTAATGGCGGCGGTGGCCTCCCGTTTAACAACGGCGGCGGCGGCCTCCCGTTATCCTCTATGTTCTGACGAAACACCCCCAAAAATTAACGAACAAAATCGCGGTAAACCTAACGACTAAACCAACGATCGACGAACAACCAAAACGTCGATCGGAAACTCAATCAAACCTCCGATCAAGACCGATAAAAATCATCGATCCCACCCGATCAAGAAGACGAACAAAACATTGATCAAAACCAAAATCAAGAACCCGTAATCAATGTACCGATTAAAACGACCTTACAAGAACACGGAAAACCCCCGATCAATTTGACAAAAGAAACGATGATCACTAACCTCAATTTATCGGAATTAAAGAACCGATCTTGTTTCCTTGCGGCGTTGGAGACCCGGATCCCCTCCCCGTAGATGATGGCGTCTCGTTTTTCGGTCTCCGTAAATCGGGGTGATCGGGTTCCTCCGCCTTTTCCTTCCTTTCTTCTATTCACCTCCGGTTAGGGTTTCCTTTTCTTTTCTCTCCTCCGGACTAGTGTTTTATTATCTTGGCTTTCGGTACGCACGAGAGGAAAGAGTTTTGAGGAGGCGGTATTTCATTCTAGGGTTTTCCTTCCGGTAACCGGGATTTTATATATCCTCTTATTATTAATTATTATTATTAATTTATTTTCTTTTATTTATTTCATACGTACGTACCGTTAAAATCCTCCTCGGATATTTTTGACTCTAATTAATTAATTCATTAATTAATTAATTCCTCACAGATAATCCTTCGGGATAAATCTTTAGAGATAATTGCTTACGGATAATTCCTTAAGAGATAATTCTAGGATTCCTCGAAAAGCATGCCAGATCTTTTGCACGGATTCCGATGCACCCCACGATTACCGCGACCTTCAAAACCCCATTTCGGGAGATCCGTAAGTCGGATTTTGGATCCGATTGCACCGCCGTTCATCGTTTTCCGAGCTCTATCACTGAAAAATACCCGCACCGCATGTTAGTCAAATCTAAAGAGATTGATAATTTAATTCCCTCTAACTTGCACTTTGTTAGCAGGAGGGTAAAATGGTACTAGCAAAGTCGTGTCATTACACCACTCACACTTTATAAAAAGTTTCGTCCTCGAAACTTAAACTCAACCCTCGCCAAACCATTCTGGAAAATCCTCCTTCATTTTCGTCTTATGTTCCCGAGTCGCCTCGCGCTCCTCAAGGTTTCTCCTTTGCACCTTTACGTAAGGGATTGTCCGGTTGCGGAGTTTCCTTTCCTCCCAAGCCAGCCTCCGCATCGAGGTTTGGCAGTAACGCCAACCAGTTTGCCACCGGGCCTACGCGCCCCAAAACCCAAATGTCGGACCGTCGATGCCAACCAACAATCCCAAAGGCTCGAACTATTAGAAATACGCAACCTATTTATCTAAGGCGTACTGTTACAACGCCCCGGGTCTTGGCCTGACTCAACCCACCTGGACGTCTAAGGCGTACTGTTACAATGCCTCGGGTCTATTGTCACGAACCGGAAGTTGGACCTATTTAACCCTTAACTAAATAGCCAACACATAAGACAACTAAGTCCTCACCTCCTTATTGGGCAGGAAGATACGAAGTATTTACTTCTAAGGGTTCTCCTGGGGTCGAGACCAAATTACTCCTCGTAAGGGGTCTCTCCTGCTACTACTTCCCTCGTAAGCCGAAGCGTCTGTTTCCCCCGCCGGTCGCTGATGTTTCGCTTTCACCTGTTGGCACACCCAATATTGCGCCACAATTGTGTCACATCGCTCTTTCGATTTGGGCCACCAGAAGGTCTCCCACAGATCCTTGCACCTCTTTGTACCTCCGGGATACACAGTATAGGAGGTATTATATACTTTTGCTAGATTTTCTTCCCTCATTTCCAGCTTATCGGGCACACCAATTCGTCCCCGGCACCTTATTACATCATCTGAGTCAATCGCAAAAATTCCGCCTTGCTCCAAGGACATTTTGTCTTGCACCAGTTGTAGCTGGCCATCGGTCTATTGTCCTTTCAGAATCCTGTCCAGTAGGGTAGGTCTGACCATCAGGGTCAAGAGTTGTGCGAACGTGCCCGCTGGCACCACTTCCATTCTTAATCGCGAAAACTCTGCAATCAGACGGTCCTGCTGGGTGATAGCACTCACACCTGCTCTTTATGCCTGCCCCACGCGGCTCCAGGCATCGGCCACCACATTTGCTTTTCCCGGGTGATAGTGGATCGACAAATCATGGTCTTTAGATTCTTTGAAATTCTTTCGGCACTGGGCCGTCCAGACGAACCTCTCCCCTCTTTGGGTTAGTCGATTTAGGGAAGTGGCCTCCCACTAAGCGTCTGTAGTTGCCTGCCTATACTAAGAAGCTTCAGTTTTCCATCACCGTTGTTGGACGAGCCCAGTTAATCACTATCTCAATCCTCCTCGGATCCACTTCAATTCCAGACGTCGAAACGATATGCCCCAAAAAGTCCACCTCGCGGAGCCAAAACTCACACTTTATAAGTTTTGGCATATGGTTTATGATCCCGGAGAGTCTGGGGGATTACTCGCTTGTGTTTCCCGTACCCCTTGTCTGTGCGAGAGTACATCGGGACGTCCACTATAAGGTCATCACCGACTGGTCCAAGAAGGGCTTGAGTATCCTATTCATCATGCTCGTGAACACCGCTGGTGCGTTAATGGGTCTAAACGGTATAACCGTAAATTCATGTTGTGTCACGCCCCGGGTGTAAACCAGAACCCGGGCCCGTCCACAGATCCGCCGTGCATGCGGTATTTCCCACATACACGAAGCGTCGGTAACCTGCTCAGATAAGAAATAATAACAAAAGAGCATAATAATCAGAGCTAAACTAAACTACTGTATCTCAGGTGCTGGAAGTAAAAGGTACAACAGTAAAATAAAATACAGATGTCTCTCCCAGCTCACTACTAAAATACAAACAGCTGGCAGAAGCCAGTCCCCAAAAAGAAAATACAAGAACACTGTCTGAGAAGTCCTGGTACCCAAAAATCTCCAGCTACGACCCTCGGTGGCTCTCTATCTAGTCCGCAATCCGCTTACCTCGATCAGTTGCTGACGGCCCAGCAACTCCCACTGAGGACTCTGCAAAACAAGGGGAAAGAAAGAAACAAGAAAAACAATGGGGGTAAGTACTACTATAAACAGTAGCCTCCCCTAGTGGGTAAAGCCTCAGCTCAGATATGCCCACCAGGTGATCAGAGGCAAAAAGGGGAAAGAAGAAGAAATGGGAGGTGCAGACAAATGAAGCAACTGATAAAATGCTATCCCTAATATGCCTCTACATGACCAACCAATAAGGATGGAGAAAGTGATGCATCAGAATCAAGAAGCCTGTCATAATGACCCAATCTGACAGCCAGTGAACACTGGCACTGCCTGCTCTGCTGTCGAACTCAAGAAACCAGCATGGTGCCCGGCGCTCTGCACCGTGGAAAGCCTACTCCGGAGTGGCACTCGAGGGGAGCGACCCACACGAGTAAAGTATCACTGTGTCAAGTATCACTGTATCAAGTATCACTGTATCCACTGTCTCATAATAGCAGGACTGGATCGAGACTCAAGGAAGTGGGAAAAACCCTCCACTAAAGATAGCCCGATCCCCAAAACACCCAATCTGATGCAATAGTAACAACCCGGTCAACCACCCAAGATCCGTGGTCGCCGCAACACCCTGTCATAAACCCAACCTGTCCCAAATCCCCAATACCTGACTATACTGTCTAACAGACGCTCGAACCTGAGCGACTAAGCCGCAAGTGTCAACAATAGTAGAAGAAAAGAGCAAATGCATGGTTTCTCCTAAGTCAAGTCCCAAAAATAGTATAGCAGTAAAAGATGACATAATTATGTGATCAATTTAATCATGCATTGTTCCAACATTTTGTCCAATTTCCAAGAATAAATAATTTAGAGTGACATAAGCCAGGGTGACAGTCTCATATGAAAAATTATCAGTTTTGCAGTCCTCAATTCCTATTTAGTCTCCAAGAATACAGTCCAGATTAATTAAGCGATTAAAATCAGATGATCATTCTAACAATAATTTATCAGGGATCCAAATAATCAATAATTAATTTCCTGAAGCATGCAAGTCTACCAATCAACACATTTAGCATCGTCAAATCATGGGTACTCTGATATTCCTAGTGGGCATAACAAAGGAGAGGAGTACAACAACCACCCACCTGAAGTGCAACTGTCCAAGTCCGTACAGCTAGAAAATACCAAAACTCCAAATCCTTGCTTCCACAATTTCAGCACACCCGAAATATTCCTGGTACAGTACAAAGCTCACTAATTACACTTAGGCTCCCAATTATAGCACTAATAATCACATACAACCTCGAATTCTGAACTGCTAAATTATCACCTGCAGAAATTGCCCAGAAAATTCCAATAAAAATATCACGGCGATCCTCGCGTCGATAGCTTCGCAACGGTACCTTGCACGCCCAAATCCGAGTTCTGTTCATCAAGATAAAAATTCGGCAAGGGGGCACACTCATACAAAAATCTGTATTAAGGACAGATTACTGTTCACTGAGAAAACAGTAATTTTCACCTCGAAATAAAATTCACAAAAATCCAATAAAAATACGAGCGCGTTCCTTGCGATCCGTAGATGAAAAAGTTGTATAAGCTCGTTTCCGTCAGACGCTCGTGCGCAAAGATATGGCCGAAATACTCCGCTGCTGTCAAGTAAATCCACACAGAAAATGGGGTCACTATTTGCCTCGGGATCCGTGCCAAAACCTCGAAACGGGAAAGCGCGACCAAAACGAAAGATGAAGTCCTACCTCTTAGGAGTCTACTGGTGCAAGAATCACAGGAAAATGATGTCGGGGTAGCCCAGGGGAGCAAAAGTACTATCGCTGCGCCGAAGAAGAACACTAGAAAGCAACGTCGCGCCGCACCGTAAAATGGGGAACCTCGGGATTCGTGCCTCCAAAACTCTTGAAACTTGGCAGGGAGATCAAGCACTTAGAGATGAAAAACTTTGCTTAAGGGTGCTCGGGCTGAAGGTGAATGGGTTGGGAGATAAAGAGGAAAGAGTGGAGCTCGGGTTGGGGGTTTATAAAGGCTGAGAAGAACAAATCAAGAAATACCCACCATGTCCTATTTTCCGGGCGCCCGAAAAGTTTCGGGCGCACACAGTGCGGCCCGGCCCATGATTTCCGGGCGCACACAGTGCGGCCCGGTCCACCACACGGCCCAGCCCACTACACTGCCGAGCCCAGCTGCACCCAGAGTACAAGCGCCCTCAAATGGCGACGCGCCACGTGTCCCCGGCCGCCCGTGCACCGCGCACGCCGCGCCGTGCACCGCGCACGTCGCCGTGTTTCCCGGTCACCTGCCCGCGTACGGCACCTGCCCCGGTCAACCACTCCGCAGGTTGCGTGGACCGGGAGCACAACACCGAACAAACCAAACCTCGCCACGTGTCCACCCGGTCTACCGTGCACCCGGCCCAAACTCCGTGGACCGCGTCTGCTGCGCCGGCCAACCGGAAGGCGCCACGTGGCCCGCCTCCGGTGCACGACCCCCGCGGTGGACCGCGCTCCTGCCCGCGCCCTCAGCCGCCTGCCCGCGCCCTCAGCCGCCTGCCCGCGGCGGCGCCGCCGCCCGCCGACGCTGCCCGCCGCCGCCGGCGATCGCCGGCGACACTGTTCCGGCGTGAACAGTACCCGCAAGCTCAAAATCAACAAGCAAATAGCCCATCTTGACCGTTTTCGCGCGCTGATTCCAAAAACGACGTCCGTTTTGCCAAAATCTGCCTCCAAAATTTGCCGGAGGCTCCCGCAAGCGCCAAAAATTGCCAAAACTTCCGGGAGTCCGCTTTTGGACATCCGGACTCAGAATTGGGCAAACAAAAAGCCAATTTCAAGTGTTTTTCCGCGCTGAATCCAAATCCAACCTCCGTTTGGCCTAAATCCTTTTCTAAAATTCGGCAAAAGCAGCCGAAGGCCCAAACAGCTAACCAAAGCTCGCAGGGTCCATCTGTGGCATCCCTTTGATGCACTATGGGCCAGATACACCATCAACAGGTGTTTAAAAAGTGGATTCACGGGAAAAAGCTGCATGGGGGTTCAGGGGCCCTACATGTTGACTATTCCGAGCTCGCAGGGCTGCTTTCGGCATGTCATCACCCCGGACTCTAGGCTGGTGATAGCTGAACCGCAGATCAGTCTTTAGGGACTCTGTTGCTCCTTGTAGTTGATCGAATAGGTCATCTATCCGAGGTAGAGAGGTACTTGTCCTTCTCGTGTCAAGATCCATACGGTACCTGTGAACGCTACTCGACTGCCTTCTACCAAGCTTCTTGCCCGCAACAAAGAAAAGCGAGCAGAAGACGTTCCTACAAGCTAAGTTTACAAGTTCCGATAAGTTCGGTTCCCGGAGACACGCTTGGAACTTCAAGCAGTCAACTACCGCTTAAAGATTGCCGCGACTGTCGGCCCCAAGCGCTACGCCGATAACCCTTAACGGAAACCTCATTAGTTCTTAGAGACTAAGAACCCGCCCCACCCTCGCTGGGCAGGAAGGAGTAAGGCCGCCTGCCTCGAGGGATAGCCCAAAGGTTTGACCGAACTTATTTTTACGGTGGGGGTTTCTTCTAATAACTAAGGTAGGGCGGAAACATAATGCGAGGTGAAAGAGTGGGATGCTCAGGTGTTAACACAAAAGTTCTAGCACGAAGATCTGAAACTTGAGTATTACCTGCTACATCGTGCTCTGTGGATCCGTCCCCTGGTGAGCCATCGTATAGACTCTCCCTCATCCCGGTTGAGACGAAGGCGTAGATGCTGCTACGGGTCTCTTGGAGGGGCAGTTGAAACGAAAGTGCCCCGGTTTGCCGCATCGAAAACAGTGGTCTTGCTTTTGGGGACATTCAGTCACCTGGTGTATTCCGTCGCAAATGATGCAAGGCTTGTTCACCGGCCTTTGTCCTCCCGTCGGCGAATTCTTGGTTCTTTGTTGCAATCTCGGGTGTTTAGAAGGCCGGCTCCTCTTGGTATGCTCTTTCCCAAAATTTGGCCGAGTTCGTTTCTTATTCCCGCTGTGATCTGAGCTCTCCCGTCGGGCTCGAGAAATTGCCAATCCACGCTCCACCACGGTGGCTTTATCGACTACCTCTTGGAAGGTGTGCAAATCCGCCGCTTGCACCACCTCGCAGATGTCCCTTCGTAACCCGTCCACAAAACGACGGGCTTTGTGAGACTCATTTCTTATAACAAAGGGAACACATTTGATCAACCTCACAAATGCCCGCTGGTACCCTATAACTGTTCGCCTACCCTGCTTGATATGCTTCAGGTCATCGTCCATCTGTTGTTTGATGCGGTCGGAGAAAAATGCCTCAAACAGCTTTTCTCAGAACGTGGTCCAAGATGGAAGGGCGGTGCCCTCCGAGGGGTCCGGGCGCACCGTCTTCCACCACCTGCGGGCGTCTCCCTCAAGAAAATGGACTGCCAAAGGGACCCGATCACGCTCCTCCATTAGCAAAGCTTCGAAGAGCCTTTCCATGGTATCTACCCATTTTTCTACGACCCAAGGGTGGGTCGTCTCTCCCTAAAACATGGGTGGGTCGTACCTCTTAAAATTCGCCGGGTTCGCTCCTACCCTGTCCCGTTCGGTTTGCCGGATAGGGACTTCCCCTGCTGCGACGGCGGACACTCTAGGAGCAAATGTCACCACGGTCTCCCTCAAGGGCTCTCCAATAACGGCTCCCAGCGTAGGTCCCCAAATTGCTGGTGTTAGTGCTACTGAAAGCGTCGTCGGATAAACCGACGGTATCTCGGTCACCGTGGTCGGAGGAGGGGCAATCATAGCCTCGCTGTCCGCCACCGGCGGTCCCGTCACTGGTGCGGCTGGTCCGGGCAGAGAAGCCTGGGCGACCTCCACTGGTGTTGTCGATTGTTGCGCCCACCACCGCATCTGTTCCATAAGGGTTGCTAACTGCCCGGCCATCTCTCGTAGTTGTTGTCGGAGAAGCTGATACTCCGCCGCTGTTGGCACCGTACTTTCAGCCCCTGCGTTCTCCGCTGATGACCCATTATTCGCTGTATACAAAGAAATCAAGTCAACCCTAGACCTAACTGGTCTAGCACCATGACCTACAGACGCACCGGAATTAAATTCCCCTTTTTCCCCCGCACACTCACGATCTACTGCACCTACACCTTGGTTATCTCACGTTCAAATTGCTTGTGGCATCATGCACTGTGGATGTTGGTTACTGACTACTGTGGTTAAAGTTGTTTTTCTCTGATACCATTTAATCTGTCACGCCCCGGGGGTTTTTAGGTAAAGGTAAGCAGAAAAGCGTATGTATTTTTTTTTTCCTTTATAATTAAGTACCGACCTCGCCCCGGTGCGTGTCAGACCGCCACATATACAAATTCACTCTTCAAGCGGACAGAGTCTCCTTTGTATATGCACGGCGTCATACTTACAACAACAACAATAACAACATTCAACATATAATCTTGAACCACACAGTCACAGTCTACAAGTTCGAAAGTGAAAGAGACATTCAATCACATTAAGAGGAACCTACGAGTTGCAGACGGTGTCTACTCGACACACATTTCTTTAAAAACATCTACACATTCACAGTAAGGTGGCTACATCATTTTGAAAGGATAAATCCACAGGTTTTCAAAGCAGTGCCAACACGACACTTGGTTTTGGAAAATATTTTCGAAACCCTTTTCGTTCAGTGTAAAACGTGCCGCACATAAATCATTAAGAATCATTATCAAGATCACATCACTAAAATAATCTCTCAATCCAACATCCACAACATTCCACAATCAAGCAATTGAGAACTTAAACTTAGATAAAAGGAGATGAGATAACCCAAGTAAGAATAACGGAATAAACCTCATACAGCTAATATTCTTTAATCGCTGCCTCACCATCGTCCCGACTACTACACCTAGTCATACCTGTCACGGAGTGGGTAAAGTCAGTGACAAATAAAGTAGATGATTTAACAATTAACATTAACTTTAAAACAAACCGATTGTACCGGAACCTTTCGCTAATCCCCTGTCACAAAATAAGTTGGGCACCAACCCCAGAATACCTGTCGGGGAGACGAAGATCTCCCCTCGTGCATAATCACATTTCTTGCATGATGCTTTTAACCTCTTCACGGAGCTAGTGCGGCTCTTTTAGCTGTCGTGAAGAGGTCCCCACCCTACCCACGTGGGGCACACGGGTCATTCAGACCACTTCTCTGGAAAAGTACACCCATGCGGTGGCCCTATCCGCCTATGTACGTGCAGCATCCAAAACCAGATTTGCCGAAGTCGGCGTGTATTAAGCACCGCCACCTCAGCCGCAACAATTGTTATATAAAATAAAATGCATTCATGCGAAAGGTTAAACAGTCCATCTAATTTATTAGACAAATTAACAGGCTTTTTACGATGATATGGTGCACTTACTGCACTTGTTGCACTTAATGCAAGGGTACCCACCTGGTTGAAGATAACCGACCGCGCTCGCGACCCTCCTAAGCAAATCAGGACTCCTCGCGGCCTACTAAAATATCCAAGAGCACGAATTAACACCTTACCTTAATCAGGTAAAATTAGTGGTCCCAACCACAGATACATTAAACCCACAAAACCAAAATCATCGTGCCTAGGGGACAGCGACGTCGGTCAAAAAACCCCAACAAGTCAAAACCATCGAGTAAAACTGATAACTCAGATCAAACCGGTAACATCAAAGACTAACAACAACCGGACCGCGACTATTCCGTCGCGAACTCCGTCGGAACCCAAACCGCTAACGGAATTCCAACAAAACCTAATTCTCAACCGGTAGCCCACTCGGGACGTCATGGGTTAAACCAAGAAGACCCCTACGGCGAAAATGATGAGAAAAGAGACCCGACGGCGCGCCCCCGACGATTTCGTCGAGGCGCGGAGCGTCGGCGAAAACAGCACCTGACATAGTAAAACAGTGACCAAAAAGGTCCCAAGTGGCCATGCCAAGAAAACTGCGGAGATTGTGATCCCAACGGCGAAAACGGCGCTCAAAACGGTGGAAAAAGGGACCAAAACGGAGCTACCGAACTTTGGGCTGTCGGGTGGTGCACAGGAGCAAGCGTGGACCGGGTTTACAGCGTCACGGAGCGTGCACCGCGCACTACGGGCCGGGCCGGTGCACGACCCGAGCGTGCACCGGGCTCACCGTTTCGGGTCGCGGCGCCAGCACCGGGCGCACGCCTGGGCGTGGACCGCGCCTGCGGGCTGGGCCGGTGCACGAGCAAAGCGTGCACCGGGTCTGCGGCTCCCGCGCCGCAGGGCGTGCACCGGGTGCACGCCCCGGCCCGTGGACCGCGGGCCGAGAAACCGCACGGGCTATGAACAGTAACCCCTTTTTCCAGTTTCCTTCGCCGTTTTCGCTCCCGTTTCGCGATTTATTCTCCGTTTTCGCTCCCGTGCGACTCCGGCGATGACCCCGCGAACATGGTAACGGCGGCGGCGGCCTCCCGTTTAACAACGGCGGCGGCGGCCTCCCGTTATCCTCTATGTTCCGACGAAACACCCCCAAAAATTAACGAACAAAATCGTGGTAAACCTAACGACTAAACCAACGATCGACGAACAACCAAAACGTCGATCGGAAACTCAATCAAACCTCCGATCAAGACCGATAAAAATCATCGATCCCACCCGATCAAGAAGACGAACAAAACATTGATCAAAACCAAAATCAAGAACCCGTAATCAATGTACACGGAAAACCCCCGATCAATTTGACAAAAGAAACGATGATCACTAACCTCAATTTATCGGAATTAAAGAACCGATCTTGTTTCCTTGCGGCGTTGGAGACCCGGATCCGCTCCCCGTAGATGATGGCGTCTCGTTTTTCGGTCTCCGTAAATCGGGGTGATCGGGTTCCTCCGCCTTTTCCTTCCTTTCTTCTTTTCTCCTCCGGTTAGGGTTTCCTTTTCTTTTCTCTCCTCTGGACTAGGGTTTTATTATCTTGGCTTTCGGTACACACGAGAGGAAAGAGTTTTGAGGAGGCGGTATTTCATTCTAGGGTTTTCCTTCCGGTAACGGGGATTTTATATATCCTCTTATTATTAATTATTATTATTAATTTATTTTCTTTTATTTATTTCATACGTACGTACCGTCAAAATCGTCCTCGGATATTTTTGACTATAATTAATTAATTCGTTAATTAATTAATTCCTCACAGATAATCCTTCGGGATAAATCTTTAGAGATAATTGCTTAAGGATAATTCCTTAAGAGATAATTCTAGGATTCCTCGAAAAGCGTGCCAGATCTTTTGCACGGATTCCGATGCACCCCACGGTTACCGCGACCTTCAAAACCCCATTCCGGGAGATCCGTAAGTCGGATTTTGGATCCGATTGCACCGCCGTTCATCGTTTTTCGAGCTCTATCACTGAAAAATACACGCACCGCATGTTAGTCAAATCTAAAGAGCTTGATAATTTAATTCCCTCTAACTTGCACTTTGTTAGCAGGAGGGTAAAATGGTACTAGCAAAGTCGTGTCATTAAATTATTGTACTTATTTATGTAGTACTTTATTTTCAGTTTTAGTCTGAAATGTTGTAGTTTTAGTTCAGCTTTGTACTTTTGCTCTTTTATTGCTTATCTTATATCTGAGCAGATTTTCGGCGCTTTATGTACGCAGAAATTTCGTGTTCACAGCGGATCTGTAGACGCGCCCGGGTTCTGGTTTACTCCGGGGGCGTGACAATCCGGCAGTACACACGGAACGGTCCAGAGTGAGAGCTAGTTTGGCAGAGTTTCGGAAATACAAGCCACTCATCTTTGAGGGAGAGACGACCGATCCTTGGGTGGTGGAAAAATGGGTGGCCACAATGGAGAAGCTCTTCGAGGATTTGATGATAGAGGAGGACGAGCAGGTTCCCTTAACAGTGCATTTTTTTGAGGAGACCGCCCATATTTGGTGGAAGACAGTGCAACCTACTCCTTCCAGAGGCACTGCCTTTCCTTCTTGGTCTACTTTCAAGGAGATGTTGTTTGGGTCATTCTTTTCAGATAGTGTGAGGCTACAGCTTGAGGATGATCTAAAGAATATCAAACAGGAAAATCGTTCGGTTATGGAATATCAGCGGGAATTTGTGAGATTGGACAACTACGTTCCTTTTGTCATTTGGGACGAGTCTCACAAGGCCTGTCTTTTTGTGGATGGCTTGAGGGGCGACATTTACCGGCTTGTTCAGTCAGCGCATCTGCATACTTTTCAGCAGGTGGTCAACAGGGCCACTTTGGTGGAGCGTGGGGCCATGGTTGTCCGTGCCCGAAGTGAGGGTTTTGACCGCAACAGGTTGAAGAAGCGGTCTCAATCACATTCAGGAGGAGGACAGTCAGGGGGTGGCCGACCGCCCAAGTATCCTCGTTCACAGCAAGGGACCAAGAACACATCGACGAGCCGGCCGAAGGCAGGGGACCGGCCTTATATTATTTGTGGCGGGGCGCATGGGGTGACGGTTTATTCGCAGAGATAGGATCACTGTTTCCGGTGTGGGAAACAGGGGCACTTCGGATCCAACTGCCCACTGAACTAGGGAACGGCATCGTCGGCAGCTTCTACACCTTCACCGCAGCGCCAGGACCGAGGGAGGTCTCATACAGGTTCATCAGGACGCCCTCCGACCCCTTGACGGGAGGAGAGGGTACCACAACGGCAGCAGCAGATAAGTTGGAGGATTTATTCCATGGCACAGCAAGGTACAAATCCACCAGCAGACGTGGTTGCATGTATTATTTTATTTTCAGGCATTCGTGTTAGGAGACTGTTTGATACCGGAGCATCCCACTCATTCATATCGCGTACCTTTGCTCGTACTTATGACCCCTTTCTAGTGTGTTATCAGTTTTGACCCCGGGGCCACCTATGGAAGCGGATACCTTTGTAACTACCGGCCTGGTGACATTGGGCAATCGGGTTTGCCCGCAGGATCTTGTGGTTGTACCGATCAGAGAGTTCGACATAGTCCTTTGATGCAATATTAATGCCCCACATCAAGATCGTGATAAATCTATTTGCCATCCATTTTATAGCAAATTAAGAAGGTGCAATAACCCGTACACGTAACTTCGACAGGCCATTGCGGATCAAACCCAGTGCGTGGTTGGTGTTTATAATCATATGTACAAGTCGCAATCATGATCATCCAAATATATAATAGTAACATCATCGCCTGATTAAACATTTGTCTATTAAATCATAAACACTAAATATAAGTAATTCAATCCTGATAAAAATTTTAGACCAATTTAGCCTGCGTGCATTTGAGGATTAATGTTCTAGTGATCAATATAAAATTCTTTCTCCAAAATGAGATAATATTACTATTTTTATATATATTTTTCTTAACCATCAAATAATTTTAACAATATATATATATATATATATATATATATATATATATATATATATATATAATACACTACAACACAATAAGGTTATAGCGACACATTGTTGGGACACTTTTATATAAGTGTCCCATTTATAAATCAAGGCCCAAATTTAAACCCAACAAAAAAAAAAATATTATTGTTACTTAACCCACCACACACCAACTATAAATTTTAGCCCAAAACCCATATTCCTCTCCCCCAAAATCAAGGCCAAAACACATCTCCCCCAAAATTTGTTGCCCTATTCGAAACAGGGGCATCCGATTCTAGCACCATCTCCACCTCCCCACTCCTCCCCCTCTACCTCTCTCATCCTTACCTGATCCAAGCTCGTGGATCGCAGCCGCGGCGGAGTACGAAGAGAGGAGCACCCCTCTCATCCCCTCCCTCCCCATACACTACAACAAAATAGACTTTTGGTGGCAATTTAATAGCGGCAATTATAAAATGGTCGCTATTAAATAATATCTAAATATACTTTAGTGGCAATTATTTTTATTTTAGGTATTTTTTGCCGACTAATAATTCTAGATTAAATATGTCCGTATTTGGCTATTATTTGAAAAATAATTTTGGACAAAAAAAAATAGGCTCAATACAGTATTTAAAAAATAATTTTGATTTTTAAAATCAAATTTAAAAAATTTAAAATTTAAATTTAAAATTTTAAAAATTTAAATTTTAAAGATTATATTTTAAGTTTAAAATTATAATTTTTAAAATTTTAAATTCAAATTTAAGGTGTCACAAAAATTTGAACTCAAGTTATTGGATTCAAAGTCCAATATCCTGACCACTAGATCTTTGAACCAATTTGGTATCTCGTAATAAACTTCTGATCTCATATAAATTTAATTAATAATTATATATTGAAATGGATAACGCCAAAGCCCTACCGTAGCGAAAATTAGGAGAGAGATAAACCCCTCCTTCATAGATGCTTTGCCACTCCCACCACTACTCGGCCATCCTCAATGGCTTCTTGCTCTGCCCAAACCCAAACCCTAACCCTAACCCTAACCCTAACCCTAACTCTAACAATCATTGCCTACCACCTACCATTCTCCATTTCCCTAAACTCCTCATCTCCTTCCCCACCCGCGCCGTCGACGCCGATGAATCCGATTGAGATCTCGACCCCTCTCCCCTCTCCCCTCTCCCGTCACCAGAACGCGAGTTCCGTCGCCCTCCTCCTCCTCCACTCCCTTCCCTGCCGGAGGCGTCGGAAGACGCCGACGCCGCCGCCACCGTTGCCGAAGGAGACGACGATGAGCAAGAAGAGGAGATTCGACCGTAAAATAGCCTAGGAGGCTGCCCTCGCCGAGCAGAGGGTTCCAAGGTTCCTAGGCTTAATCGATTTCCCTAGGGCGGAGCCGCTTGATCCGCCTCGCGAGTTGCGCCTCGTCCTCAGTGGCGATGATCGGTTGCTCAGGCGCACGCTCGACGTGCGAAGGAGGGTCGCGGCGGAGACGTTGAAGGACTCAATGAGTGCCGGGAAGCTCAACATTACCTACTCCACCAATCTCGTCTCTAAGATGTCAGATTTTGTCGACCGGTTAGTGATCGAAGTAGCTACGATGAAAGAGGTTCCTGAGTTCTCTCACCTCTCATTTAATGCTCGCGCGAAGAGTTGCATTCAGGACTCTGGTGTTGTGCCTCTTATCAAGTAATTGTTCAATTTTAATGCTTTTTTTTTTTGCCCTAAACCCTAATAATTCTGTAATGTTTTATATGTTTCTATGTGTTTGCATATATTAGGTGGTTCAAGCACAATTCAATGACATATCCCCAAATTGGGAAGGTAATTTCTATGTGCACCGGCAATCTTGAGATTATAAGGCACATCACGGAGTAATTGAAATCGATTCATGTGAAAGGGGAGTTTCTTTAGGCTGTTCTTGTGAAAGGAGGATATGTTCTTTTCTGCATCATAGATGCATTGGAGGAGATTGTGGGTTCTCGTTCGTAACCTTTCTCGGTTAACTTAAGCATAGTAAATCAATTTGAATAAGATATTTAATCTGTAATTACTTTCCAAACTACTCTTGCTTTCTCCTTTTGAGAAGAGTTTTCAGTTTTTATTGTTTTGGGTAAGTGTCACGGCTCATTCTTACATGCCACTCTTTTGCACTTCAACATTTCCTCTATTGTGAATTTAAAAGATTTAAATTTAATCTAAAAGATTTAATTTAAAATTTAATTTAATATATTTATTTAATATGAGAAAAATATTTACGTATTCCCTCTTTCTCTCCTCTATCCGGAAAAAGGGGTAACGTACCCCGCTTTCTCACGAGACATGGGATCGTGTATTCCGTTTTAGGGGAACGAATTCCAACGGTCATTTTGGACCGTCTATTTATTATAAAAGGAAAATAAAGATAGAGAATAAGTGAGGAGATTTGAAAGATATCAAGAATCCCAACTAACATATCTTTTTATTTTGTTTTATATTATCTTGAGTTGAGATTTTGAAAGCTGGATTGCGTTCAATCAAGCACTCCTTTGAGACCGTGCAATCAAGGAGATCGGGATAATCCGAGGTGTTGTATCGCTGGAGAAATTACGTCAGAGACTCGCACGCGGAGGGGCTAAAGTTACTCTAGGACAGTGCATTGCACGCCTCACCAGGCTATTTCTCGAAATCCTTTATCTTTTGATTTATATTTATTCATATTTTAATATTTATCTGTTAATAGATTTAATATTTATCTTTTAATAGATTTAATCAAATATTGAGAATTAAAATCAAATTCTAGAATTTATCCCAACATCCTCCACGTGGTTAACTACATGCCCAGTGAGACCACATAGATGTAAGTTTATCAAATATTTTTTGTTAATACAAACACAAATAAAATATGTATTAATGTAATCAAGCTTCACTACTATCTTAAGTCATCCGGGTGGAGCAAGAAACTTTACACATCTATGTATTTCCCTATATTGTGCTTCTTACATTTTGAAGGTGAGTTTTGCACATTTTGAAGGTGAGTTTTGCTTTTCTGCAGATTATGTAGTGACTTTTTCTACTTACAACTCGATCGGAGCATCGGTATGTTACTTGAAGTTGTATTTTTAAATAATTTAGATCTTAATGTTTTGATCTTATAGTAAATTCAAGTGATTTAAACCAGAGCAAATGAATTTAGATCATTCACATTCTAGTAACGTAGGCATCAGTTTTGGCTTTTTGTTTAGTCTCGAATGTTGTACATTTGTCTTTTTATTTGGATCTTTTATTAGAATTTTGGAGGATGCAAGTGTTTAGTCTCGAATGTTGGCATCTAATTGTTCTTGTGTTATATATAAGAATGGCAAATTTTCTCTGCTAGAACATTTATTTCGTCATCTTAATTAATTGACTCCTCTGCATTATGTGCTAGTATTTTTTTTTTTTTCACCAATTTTTTTTTTCCTGCTTGTTTCCATTGAGTAAAATATTGGTGATCATTTTGTACATCAATTTGCAATAAAGCTGCTTGTAATGAATATGAGAAGCACCTTGAACAAATCAGGTATTCTTTTGTAAGATTTACTTAGGCATGTTTTTTTTTTTTTTACGATAATGCTCATAAGAATTTCAATTAGGACTTTGTATTCATAAGAATTTCAATTAGGCTTTCGTAGAACACCGATACTCTGATAAGTACCATATGCCTTTAATTCTTCAGCAGTACATATGCATGATTTACATATTTATATCGGTAAGTAGAAATTCATGTAGTTGAGCAGAAATTGATCCTTACCAAAAGTTGATTTACTGATAAAAGAGCATGTAATTAAGTACTTACAAACATGTTTGTTACACATAGGATTCAATTTTTAGTACTGAGCAACAACAAAAAGACTATGAATAAGGTATTAACTACAACCTAACAGGAAATCAGAGAAGTTAGAATGGATCACATATAGTTCTGACAGATTGCTTTGTTGGTCATTGACCTTTTGGTTCAACTTGAAAGGTTGATGATCAGAATCAAATATAACAAAAAATTTGAGTATTACTAGTGCAATCAATGAATTTTTGTTTGATGCTGTCTAGAAATATTTCAGTAAAAGCTAAATGCTCACATATTGGCAAAGTATATATCCTACTGGGGTCTAAGATTTAAATCTAAGACTTGCACTTTATTTGTGGCTTATTTGACATAGCTAACTTCTCACTGAGGAGAACTTAAATTGGATAAACTTTGATCTTTGAGCTGTATTCTGTCTCCCTGAATTGCCACCACTCGAAAGATATGGAAAAGACCAACGCATTGTTGTTATTAGTTGTTAATTAATTTAGGGATGCTTGAGTAAAATCTAATCTAAAATTCCTTATATCCTTATAAATTGGTCTTTCTGAAAGTTTGCTCTTTGAGTAACTAGGTGAACTTTGTTAGATTGGAATGGATAAATTTTGGTAACACTTCCTGCACAAGCCTTTTGGAATAGAAAATCTGGAGCCAGTCTATTTCTTAAAATGACTGAAATTTGATCTTTTTCTGAAAGTTCCTGTTGCATATTCTTATAGTTCCCAGCGAGCAGAATGGTTTCATCTATGCAAAGATACATGGTGGATTTGACAAAATAAGATCTTCGGTGAGTTTCTTTCCGTAAGATTCTTGGGATAGACTTTCTTTTTATGGAAATTTGTGACGTGTTCTTTCATTTGCTAGATCTGTGATCTTGTCGCAATCTCTAGACTTCTCAATGCTACTCTAGTTATTCCAGAAATACAAGAGTCTTCGCTCTAAAGGCATCAGGTTCCCACTCTTTACCATGGAAATGGGGCTTTCTTATATGATTGCTTTTCAGCTACTGTGGACTTGTTTGCATTGCATGTGTTTCTGCAGGAAAGGTTTGTGATCTGTGATTTATTCTTAAGTTGCAGGTGACGATCGTAGGTGATGATGAAGAACATGTTCGGTCCAGCAAAGTCGAAGGAGTATGTCTATAAACATAAGAGTAGTTAGAGAGTTTGGTGTAATAATTACTATAACATGTGAGCGGATATTATTGTTTTGATGTATGGATATTAGTTTGTGGATTTATCATTTTAATGAGAATTTTTAAAGCTTTGTTGATTGTTTTTTTTAGTCTTATCGATTTAATATAAATGTGATTAGCTTAACTAAAGTTTAACACTATATGTTTAAATATAATATTATTATTTTTAATGATAATGGGGCACTTATAAAGTGTCACTATGCTAAAAAAAATATAACTTTCTTTTTTCAAATTTGGGACACATAAGTGTGTCACTAAAAGTAAAAAAAAGTGTTGCTAAATTGCAGCACTATTTTTGGGATATACCAGCACTTAGTAATGTGTCGCTGTATACCTTAGCGACTGCACATATAGCGACACTATAATAAGTGTCGGTAATTTTGCTAGTGACACTTTTTTTAGATTTTAGGGACACTTAAAAGTGTCGCTATAACCTTATTGTGTTGTAGTGATATATATATATATATATATATATATCTGTAGAATATATAATTTGAGTGTTGGGTTGCATCAAGAAAATTATTTGGGAAAGAATCATGTTGCCCGGCATGAGCCAATGGGAGCTTGTCATATGTTTGTAAAAATTTTGAACGTGTGCACGTTGCATATCAAAAATAAATTTTTATAGTAAATAAATTATTTAGATATTTTATATTATATATATTATATTTTATTTTATTTTATAGTATTAGTTATTAAATATGTCTTTAATTAATATTATCTAATATTATATGTGGTATATGGAGTATTTGTATACACCAAGTGCAAGCCAAGATTTCTTCTTGAAATTATGAATGTATGTTATTAAATATTCTCCACACTAAGTGTATATTTATATATACACCAAATACCTAAAATTTTTAAATTAATTTATTAAATATAATTTAAATTATTAGATTTTCCTTCGTAGAATATATATATATATATATATATATATATATATATATATATATATAATTAAATTTTGATATTAAAGTATAGTCATCTAATATAGGCTGTGGTGTATAGAATATTAATATACATTAGATATATGTAATAGTTTCTTTCTCCCATCAATTTTGAAAAGGCAAAAATACTCTCATCTATTCTTCAATTTGAAATAAGTTATTCCACTTTAATTTTTTTAGTTAAAAAATTTATTTATAAAATAACTGTCAAAATTAAAAATTTGTTGAATTTTTATATAAAATTATCAATATAATTTAACCTTATAAATGAAAGTTAAGAAAATATTAATGAAAAAGTTGTTTTTTTAATGTACATTAAAATATTTTATAAATTTTTTTGTATTTCTTTAATTATAAATTTTATTAATTATATATTTTAATTATCTTAAATACTATCTATTTGTCACACTATTTGCGGAACGTTGCCAGACCTAGTTTATATAATTGGTCGGTTTCATGGACCTACAAAATAAGAAAATATTATTTGCACTAGAAAGGTCTCACTCCTATACTTCAAAGCAACCACTCATTCAAGTCATCTCATACATACTTCAACTTCTACAGTCATGTTAGTTAAAAAATAAGCTTAATTGCCGCTCAGTTAGATAATTAGAATTGAAAGATAAAATAAGATGGGATAATTAAGAGATCGAGTACTGTGCACGGAGTAATAGGTGCATCCGTTGCAGGCAATAATTTATCCTCCCTATGTCAAGCCAAAATGTTAAGAATCTTTCCTTTTAAGTTATCACGATACATAGAGCAAGTGTACATGTGAACACTCTAGTAAATTGGTGTGCCCATCTTTAATTTGGTCTCCTCGCCGTCAACCTTTCCGCACGTCTTCCTAAGCTGATTTCTTTGACCCGTCATTGGCAAAAACAACTTTAATTTTGAACGCACGGAGACTTCGCGAAGCACCTTCTACACCATCCTCAACGGCGCCCTCGTGTCCGTTACTTGTCCTACTCATTAACAAATATACTTATCCAACTATATATATATATATATATATATATATATATATATATATATATATATATATATATATATATATATTATGTTTACCTTTTCAATACGCGACAAACTAAGCGAGGATATGTGTACATATAAATTATTAAATAATTTAAACATGCCTCATTGTAAAATAAATTAACAATGCATGAGTATATTGGGCATATACTTATCAAATTTTTTAAGCAATATTGTACATACATTTTATTTTGAAATGTATGGTTTCTATCAATGTATTCAAAGATAAATTTTTTTACTTATCACATTATGTAATAGATAAAAAAAATTTATTTATTAAATAAATAAGTGTAAATTATATATTTCGAATGAAATGTATAGATAGATTTTTCTAACTTTTTACTTTATTTTATTTAATTAATTTTGATCCTCAAACTTTTAATTTTTTCACGTAAAAGTTCATATCTGGACATAATCTGATGTTTGTCTTATCCTTCTTAATTGTGAAAGAAAAAATAATTATTACTTACATCACACACAATGACCCTAGCTATACATTAATTCATACAACGTCGAAAATTGATCAATTGTCGGAGTAAACTTTTAAGATGAATGAAGAAGTACGTATATTAATGGATCGTTTCAGTATAGTCAGCCATTATACTTCGAAATAAGAATTGAAATATAACATTCCAAAAAACAAGTTTAGAATATCTAATGTCAAATTAGAAAGATAGGGAACCAAATAAAAATGGACTAAAAGTTGAGGTACGAGTTAGTGCAATTTAAATACCCAAATTAAGAAAACAGGTGTAGGAGAGATGGAGAAGTGTACTTGCTGAAGGAAAAGAGGGAGAAAGTTCAAGGAGAGGGCGTTGACTGAGATATGATAATCATGATGATGCGGTTAGTCGATCGTAACACCACGTGGGTACACATGCTACCAAGCAATTAAATCGTGGCGCCGTGGAGGGCAAAAGAGTTACTTACACAACCCACATTTTCAAGGAGACCCTTGGCCTTGGGCGACCGTTAGGTTTAAAATAAACAAACAATGGAAAAAAAAATGGCTATATCAATAGTCTTATTAAAGAGTAAAATTACGTACATATTTGTCTTCAAAAATTTGAATTGATTAAATGATTCCATCCATCCCTTTAAGTTCCAAAGTTTAAAAAGTATTGTTTAACATATTTTTATTATAATATTTATTTATTTTTTTTTATTTTTTTTTCATTGATCTCTTATGCCATTTTGTGAGAACACGAAAAATGCTAGATACCCAAAAAAGAAGAAATCCGAAGAAAACATATTGCTTTTGTTGGCATAATAAGTCCAAAAGAGAAATTTTCGTTTGCATTTAATATTAGACAAATTTTAAAAATAAGTTTATAATTTGAAATTTTGCAGGTAAATATACATGTCGAACAACCTTGGGCGACCAATAGATTTAAAATATAACAAATATATATGAGGTGATAATCTTCGATCGAGATAAAACTCAGTTAGAGGGATCCAACAACCACAAGAATGCATTATTATACATAAGATTAAATACATTATTATACATATATATTTTTATACTTATGCCTTGGATGTTGACAAATTAAGTACGTGCACATGGCACAGAGATGAAAAAGTCTATGCATTGACATCACTAAGCGTGGCATCAGATCAAATATATATACATGGGTGTAGAGTACTGTTGACATGCGTATCCATTTAGTTATTTGTGAATTACTTTTAGAGGAAATTATATATATTGGAAGCTTCTCTTGGAATCTTCATTTAACTATATTGAAATCAAAATTAAAAGAACACAGAAGGCCCACTTGCTGCGTTTACAATTTAGTACATTCACTTATTTATTTAATTATTTTTTTTTTTTACTTTTCATGGTTTAATCACCTATCAACATATCAAATTCATTCATCACTCTTGCAATAAAATGTGAGGAGGATTTTTCCTTTCATTACTTTCCATACATAACTACTGCATCGCTCTATTACACACTAAATTATGCATCTATTCGGATGTCTGAATAATTTATTATTTTTTAATTTTTTCACTATAGAAGCCTGCTTTCATTATTGCCAGCTACAAGTTTGTTTTTACTCCATTGTAAGCCTTGGTAATAGACCATCCCATTTCATATTGTCGGACACTAATTTAATTTAGAGCAATGCTACATACATGTACACCCAAAAAGATAGTGTACATCCTACATTCATCCATCTAAGGATGGGATCACTTCACAAATTATGAAATGATTCCTCACCACACCCCATCTATTGGATGGGTGGGGTGTGGTATGTGCATCCCAAATGGGGTGTACAAGTAGAATTTTTTTTACCCCAAATCTGGTGTACAAGTAGAATTTTTTTTTAATTTATAATAGAAATTACAAAGATTCCACATATCTTTTACTTGAAATAAAAGTTGCAGTTACTCATGGATTTAATCTTCGGCTCATCTTACAAACTCCCCGATGCATCAAAATTTGTTTAGATTATCCATATGTTCTTTTGCAGATGGAACAAATCTTTCTCGATCGTCACGAACTAGCTAAGCACAACGCCCAAATTTCGTAGAATTTTGATAGTGCCCTCAAGTGAACGTAAGAGAGAGAGGCCATAATAAGAAATGCATTTGTGGTTTTATTGAAATCCAACAATTCTAGAGATTTAAATCGCAATAGGATTTATCTTCATATTTGATTCCTTATCCTATATAGATTAGGAATGTTTGGATAAGTCCCAATGTGGACAGATACCAATAGTTTCCACTCGTACACAATTGATACTTATTTTTGTGATCTCATTCCATATAAGCTCTCATCTCGTTCTACTCTTCATAAGAAAAATGGTTGGTGCAATCAATAATGAAAATAATAAAAAATTATGAGTGCTATATTAAGTCATTATCCAACTAATATTGTGAGGCGCCGTGTATAAATCAGAACCCGGGCTCGTCTCCGATCTGCCATGCACACGAATTTTTTTACGTACACGAAATGCTAAAATCTGCTCAGATATAAGATAAACATAAAAGAGCACAAGTATAGAGATGAAAACTAAAATCTAAATCATCTCAGACTGAAACTGTAAGATAAAACTGTAATAATAATACAATAAATCTCCTAGCTCACCAAAATAAAATACAACCAGCTGCCTAAAACCAGACCTAAAATAATAAGTACATCAGCCTGAGTAAAGAGGGTACAACATAGAGTCTATCTCAGTCTCTCTCTCACACACTGGTAGGAGACCTATCTACTCGGCGATCCCCTTACCTCGATCGGTAGTCGACGAGCCAGCAGCTCTTGCAGAAGACTCTACAAAACAAAGGAAAAAAAAGGGGGAGAGCCGTAACAGGTGTGAGAACTACTAGTAAAATCAGTAGCCCTCAATGGGTAAATCCTCAAACTCCGACATACCCACTAAATCTACCAGAGACAAGAAATAAGGCAAAATGGTAAAGTTGTAAATAAATCTGCTGATAAGAAAAACTACCACTACTATGCCTCTAATGCCGTAATGAATGATAACCGTATATGCATGCATCAGTAAACGATAACTGCTGAGATAAACCCAAACTAGTGGATCTGTACAACTATCACAATCGGCTACACCCAGCTATGTACCACCGACGTGTAAGAGTAATCAAGTATCAGTCCAGTCGCCTACTCAACCATCACAATCGGCTACACCCAGCTATGTACCGCCGATAAGCAGAAAATAGTCATAACTATGCTTGAAGTGGCAAACTCTATCCACTAATAAAAATTCCGGCCCCCAACCTGATGCCAAATCAACGACCGGCCAAACCGCCCAAAATCAACGGTGGTCAAACCAACCCGCGAGTAAAAATCCGGTGCTATTCCACCTCGACTCGATAATCCCAACTACACTATCCCAAACCCTTGCTCAACCCAGAGCAACATGTAACATAAAAGGAGAGTAGAAATGAAAATAGCAAGTTTTCTCCTAAGTCAAATCCAACATGATAGTGTAGCAAAAATAAAAGTGGCTTATCTAGATGGCCATTCACGCATGCATTTGTTCTCATTCGGATTGGAATAAAGATCATTGAGTATAATTATTCTCACATAGGATGGAGTAGAAATCATCCACAACACTTAGTCTCACAAGAGGTAGATAGGAACTAACAACAATAATTATTTTCTTGTGAATGGATTAGGGATCATTAATATAAGTCATTTTCAACTAGGTCCCTCTCAAATAAACCAAGTAACCACTCTCTCATAGATAGGTGAATAATTAACAACCACATTAATCTCACATATTGTAGGCTAAAGATTAATAACCATGATTATTCTCACATAGCATGGATTTAAGGATTATCACTTATAATCAACCTCACATGATGTAGTGTAAGATCAACAAAACTCATCATTCTCACACTAAGAATCATTTAACATAACATGAACGTGGACATTCAAGCATGATTCACCAAAGAATAAGAAGCAATAATCAAATTATGTCATGCTGAATTTTAATAGCCCAAGTGGGTAAATCACAGATTTGGAGGTACTCAACAACCCACCTGGTAGCTCGACGATCCGAAGTCCGATCGTGCTGAAAATCGGCGTACGCGATTCTCCGCCTGTTACAAATCCAACGCACCAAAAATCGCCCTGAGTTCACTGTCAGATTGAGTGCAATCATCAAATCATTACCGCTGCGCAGAATTCTCAGAAAAATTCCAACAACCAACAACTTTAGAAATGGAATTAAATTCTAAACATTATACCTCAAATGAAAGCTCCAACCAGCATTTCAATGTCTTCCTCTATCCAAGGATCATCACCAAGGTCTCAAAAATCCATTTTAAGGTTCCCTTAATTATCCAATTAGGCAAAGTGTCCAATGTTGTCCATAATCACATTGAAATTTCAGCTAGTAATACAAGAAAGTGTGGAGACCAATCCAAAGAGAATTTTAAACTGAAACCAAAAGAGAAATTGCTCACCTTGATCTTAAGAAGATGCCCAAACTTTAAAATCCCAAAAATAACCAAGAATAATAACCAAATTTGCATCCCCAATAACCAAACATCAAAACAAAACCAAAACAGGATTCTGGTGCAAACCTTAACATAGGGGCTAAAAGATCATTAGAGTTACATGGGCAAACGAACTCCAAGTCCAGCAAAAATGGTACCAATGTGTTCCTCTACGAGAATAGATGCAAATCAAGCCTTTGAACTCTAAAATTCATGCACAAATCAAAGAGAAATCCCATAATACTTTGTGCTGTCCAAAATTCTACTCAGTGCACAAGGGCTTCAAAGATGACATAAAAACTTCATGAAAACTCAAGATCTTAAAGAAGTGGTAAATATCAAAGTTGTAGGCCTAGCTCTCATGAAGATGCCAAACTAAAAATTAGCCTAAACTTCAAGGGATGAGTCATGTAGAGCCTTTGCACTGAAATGCGATAGAGATGGCTGAAAATGCTTCAATGGTGTTTCTTCTCCAAGCTTGGGGTAAAGGCACAGTAGAAGCTCCCCCAAAGTCTCCATGTGGTGGGGAAGATGAAGAAGGAGTGAAGGCTAATAATCTGTAAAAATCCTAGAAAAAACCCAAGTCCAAAAACCTCAAAATGGAGGAAAAATGGGCTATTTATAGCCAAAAAAAATATGTAAAGGGCTTCTGGATACAATTCTTGGTGCCTATAGCCGGCTGGGGGGGAGAGAGGAGGTAGGACACATAGTGCGGATCCGCGAGCCCCCACGGCCCCCGATCTTCGGCTCCCATGGTGCCACGTGTCGTCGCGCGGTAGGTGGGCACCAACCTGTAGTGGCCCTAGTTCCCATGCAGCGTTCTTCCGATGAATCCACTGTTAGAACACCTAGTATTGGTGTATCTGGCCCACGGTGCATCAATTGGATGCTGCTGATGGACCCTGTGAGTTCCTACTTGCTATGTTGGCCTTCGGCTGGGTTTGTCGAAATTTCCAGAAAGATTTAGGCCAAACGGAGGTCGGAAATGGATTCAGCACGGAAAAACGCTTGAAAACGACTATTTGTTTGTTTAATTTGGAGTCCGGATGCCCAAAAAAGGACCCCCGGAAGTTTTCTGTGATTTTTGGTGCATGGGAGGGGCCGTAGACCGCCGGGATGCCACGTGGCGGCCTGTCATTGGCCGGTTCATGATGCGCGGTCCACAGAGCAGCGCGGCGGGGTGCACAGACCCGGCGCATGGACACGTGGCACCGCCTGATTGGCGGGCCCAGGGAGCGCGGTCTACTGGGTGAGCGCGGCGGTGCATGGACCAGGCGGGGGACACGTGGCAGTCATCGGTTGGTCGGTGCACGCGACGCGGTTCACGGAATTCCTGCGGAAGGCGTGGACCGGGTGCAGGGGACACGTGTCACGCCCTGATTGGTGGGTGCAACGTGCGCGGTGCACCGGGCGCGCGCGGTAGGTGCCTCGGGTTGCGTGCGCACGTGCGACCCACGTCGCGCTGACGGCGCGGGCAGCGGGTCAGCCGGGCGGGACACGTGGCGCCCGCTCATTGGCGGGCGCCACCGCCTTACTGTGCCCAGAGTGTGGACACGTGGCGGTCACCGAGTGGACTTGCACCGGTGTTTCCTGTTCGGCGGGACACGTGGCAGTTTCTGAGTGGACTTGCACCGGTGTTCCCTGTTCGGTGGACACGTGGTAGCACCGGAAAGATTCGGGCGTGAACAGTGTTGGGCCCGGGCCCAACACTATAGGCGCCCGAAAATTTTCGGGCGCCCGAAAGTTGGGCCCGAGCCCAATAATAGTGTCCTTTTTGGCTGTTTTCTTTTGGAGGCCTATAAATAGGCCACTTGGGGCCGAAATTTCTGCCCTTTCCCGGGAGAATTTGCCTCTAATCCCTTCATAAGAATTCTTCCTCTCCCTCTTGTGCATCTTCCGGTGAAGTTTCAGATTTTCTGAAGGCCGCGACGATAGCGTTTCCTGCCTCGTAGTGCGGAGCGACGATATACTGTTGGAGGCCCACTTCCGTCGCATTTTCGTCCGAGAGATCTATAGAGCTACCCCGACGCTATTTTTGGACGATTTCTTCGACAGAGGTTTCACAAGAGGTATATCTACGTTTTCCGTGTTGATCATTTTTCCTGAAAATGAGCTTATGTAGGGGTTTGGGGTATATTTTTACACCCCGTTGTTACTGTTTGGAATTCTAGACAGCTGCTGCTTCGTAGATTTTTATATCCACTTCCGGGTATCGAATTTCGACGATTCAAGAGCCTATCGACATCTACACTTCGCGAGGATCGTCGTGATATTTTTATCGGAATTTATTGAGGATTATTTTCAGGTGAAAATTTCGTGTAAAGGGACTGTTCATGCAGGAATGTTTGGGACTTAATTTTTGTGTGAATTGTATGTAATTGTGGATTGTTGTTGTACCTAGGACTTTGTGGGCACCGCTACTGTGTTATTAGCTTAGCGGGTACGGAGATTTGGCTTTATCTGGACTTTTTATCTGTACCGTCCCGGACAGTTAGCGTGTTCAGGTGGGTATTCTCGCTTTCAAAATCTACGGACTGTACGCTAATTCTATGACTGTAGCTGCATGCATGCTAATAAATGACCTCTATATTATGTGAAAACTGTATGTTAGTACCCACAGTTGATAGTTGCTAAATCTGATGACCTTATTGAAACTCTTGCAATATATGAACTATTTCAATCTGAGAACCTAACTTAGCACATCTATTATGTATTATACATCATACTCAGACGACTACAGTAAATATTTAATCTGGATTAGATATATGCATTGCTTTAGGTCTCCCACATTGCTTGTTACCCTTGTCATTCTGGACATAGTAGTTTTCCCCGAGTCGTGGGTTGGGAAGTCTAGTAGCTGTGGATGCATTGTACTCGCGTCTGGGGACCGAGTAGAGTTGGTAGCAGTCTGTAGATTATTTGTCATTGAGATAGTGATAGTGACATGATGGATCTGGGATCATGGGGGATTGTCTTAGTGACAGTGTGGACTTTCTGTTAGTGAGTCAGACAGTGTTGGATCATAGCCTGCAGGAGCCACATTTGAGCTCGACAGAGATGCGCGGATTCTTTGCTCGGTGGGGTCGCTACCCACGAGTGCCACTCCGGAGTTGGGCTTGATACTTCTATCGCGGCTTGTCGATGCTGGTGTCCCTCTGGCTGAGCCAGTTTTGGTAGTCACGGACACCGTCCCTCTGGCTGAGCCAGTTTTGGCAGCTACGGACATACCTACAGCAGTAGGTAGGCGCAGGTTTGACTGGACCCGTTGTGGCAGTCAGTTTGGATTGGGTGATTGAGTCGAGTATCAGTAGTAGCATATTGATCTTCTGTTCTATCCCTTGAG
>CM054941.1:15628186-15702601 GCA_029168755.2 Tillandsia fasciculata
ATAAACAATCCACTGACTGTACTATAGATCTCTAGAGGGGGTATAGCTACTCTCCAAAGACAGGTAGGGATCTAGCTCGCGACTCCCTCACCTCGATCAGCAACAGAAGGATCAGTAACTCCCGCAGAAGACTCTGCAAAATAAAGGGGAGGAATGAAAGAGGAGGGGGGGGGGGGAGAACCCCCAAGGGTTGAGAACTACACCAACATGTAGTTCTCAGTGGGTACCGCCACCAAGCCCGACGGTCTGTCCACTAAATCTACTAGAGGCATAAGATAACTATGAAGTAAAAACTGAATAAGAAAAGGTGGAGATACTTTACAGTTACCATGCCTCTATCTAAATGCTCAACGGGGGATACAGATGAAAGATATGCAACCACTCGCACATGAGGTGCTCAATCGACCCAATCGTGCTGACTACCACATCTGGTCCAGTCAAGCCTGCGCCTCCCTAGTGTATCAACGTAAGGTCCCCTAGTGTATCAACGTAGGGTATCCAATCGGACTAACTCAACCCTCGTGCAAAACTACCTCAATAGGCCAAACATCGCATCCACTGCGGCATCTCAAGGGTAGCTCCCTCAACTGAGGAAAACGCACGGCATAGAGTATCGAACAGTGGAACATGCAGGCTATAGTCAAAATCCACGCTCTTTCTCAGAACGTATAAGCTCAGGATCCTCAACATCTCGTACAAAGGTCGGAGTACTCTCAATGACACAACTAAGAAAGCTCTAACGAATCCCGAGACACTAGCGACACAACCAACTCGTGACGCAAAACTCAGTGGCTGGAGATACTCCACAGCTGGGACCACCATCGACCCAAACGGCTCCCAAACGAGACACCCAACTCGCCACGCTTGTCACGCCCCGGGTGTAAACCAGAACCCGGGCCCGTCTACAGATCCGCCGTGCACACGGTATTTCCCGCGTACACGAAGCGCCAAACCTGCTCAGATATATAAGAGATATAATAAAAGAGCAATAAAAAACAGAGCTGAACTAAAACTAATACATCTCAGACTGAAGCTGGAAATAAAATACAATACATCTGTATAAATGATACATCTGTCTCTCCCAGCTCACCAAAAATAAATACAACCTGCTGGCAAAAGCCAGTCCCAAAGTAAAAGTACAACCGTCTGAGGAAACACGGGTACACCAACAGTCCAGCTAACACGCTCAACCTGCCTCGAAGTCTATCTACTCAGCCGTCCTCTCTCCTCGACCCGTCGCTGAAAACTCAGCAGCACCCGCAGAAGACACTGCAAAAGAAACAAGGGGGAAGAGAAAAGAGAAAGCAGTGGGGGTGAGAACTACTGTAAACAGCAGCCTCCCCCTAGTGGGTAGACCTCAACTCAAATGTGCCCACTAGGACTACAAGAGGCGAAAAAGATGAACAAAGGTGGTAAGCTGTAAATAAAACTGCTGAAGATGGATAGAGCTACCACTATATGCCTCTAATGAGCTACTGATAGTATAGCTATATGTATGCATCAGAATGTACATGCCTGCCTGGGTAACCCAATCTAGACATCGGTAAACACCGGCACTGCCCGCTAAGCCCACTGACTCACAACTCAGGTACGAGATGCAGACCGGCTCCTGACCGGCACAGTCCCATCCTAAGGGCAATGGACCGGCTACTAACCGGCACGGCCCATCCCAAAGGCGACAGACCGGCTCCTGACCGGCACGGTCCCAGTATACGCCCTCCGGAGTGGCACTCGAGGGGAGCGACCCACACGAGCGAAATAAGTCGCCAAGAGTAATCCGACATGGTAGGACTAGACCATGACACTGATCAAAGTGGAAAACCCATCCACTAAAAGAAAGCCCAAAGCCTCTATCCCAATCTGATGCAATAACCACTGTCCGGTCGACCGCCAAAGATCCGCGGTCGCCGCAATGCCCTGCCCTCACAGCCTGCCTGTCCCGAAGACCACAACTGTCTGACTACACTATCCCAGTCCCTGCTCGAACCCGAGCGTACTATCCCCAAATATAAATAGAAGAAGAGAAAAGCATGGTTTCTCCTAAGTCAATTCCAGCATGATAGTGTAGCAGAAAAAGGTGGCCTAACTAGATGTCCATTTAAGCATGCAAAGTCCTTTATTTAAAAACAGGGTTTAAATATTATTATCTTTCCCAATATAGGGGTATGCCACTAGTTAAACATGTTTCAAGTACCCGAGTTCTAACAAGTAGAGATTTGCCATTTAGATAAACATCCATATTACTAAGTTGCCCCAAATGGTTCATGTATATGTGAAAGAGGTTCCATCAGGTATATGCAACATATCCAATTTAACCAAGCACTTCCCATGATTTTAGGTGACATATTATTTACAAGAGTGAACCATTAATTTCTACTTGTCTATTTAGGATGCAAGTCCTAACAGTAAGTCCATTTCTCAATCAACATGCCATTTAACTTATACCGGTTCATTTAGCGACATAATAGCGAAGCAACCCAAATAGGCCTAGTGGGGACATCACAAGTAGGAGGTTAAACAACGGTACCCACCTCGAGCGCTAAATCCAAGTCCTGACAGCGAAGTCCGCGCCCGATCCTCAACCGTCCTCGCAAAACTGCGCCATAAATCCCAAAGGATACACACACACAATTACTATCCAAGTTAATCCCAAAATCTGTCCCCAAAACCAGATTTACTGTTCAGCCATTTTTACCTGCGAAATGTGCCCACAAAATTCCCAGAAAAATACCACTGCGATCTACGCGACGAATCGGTCGAAACGAGTACCTGCACGTTTTCCCACGATTTTTCTATGCTGAGAACCAAAATCGACAAGAGGACCACCTCGAACAACATTTTCACCCAAAAACTGTGCTACAAGGTTCTGTAAAAAGGGGTTCTCACCTTCAGGGAAATTCCACGATTTTCCACAAAAATTCAGAGAGATTCCTTGTGATGTGTAGATGCAAATCCCCTTTTGAATCGCCTCAATCCGATGTCCGGTTGCGGAGATATCACCAAAACAATCCAGCGCTGTCCAAAACTCCACCCCAGAAAATGGGGTTACAAGATGGTCCGAAAAACCCAGGAAAGCCTCGGAATGAGGGAAAACCAGTAGAAATAAGAAATGTAGCCCTACCTGTTACGAAGAAGATGGCGCAAGAATCGCTGAAAAATACTGCCTGGTTAGCTCGGGGGAGCTAAAACACTGTCGCTGCGCCGAAGAAGAATCCAGGAATGCAACGTCGCGCCGCGCCGAAAAATCCACATCTCGAAATCCGAGCCTCCTGAATTCCTCAAACTTCACAGGAGTGTTCCTCTCTTCCTGATGAAGATTTCATCTTCTCATCCCACAGGAAGATGAAGCCTCTAAGGTGGTGAAAAATCCCTTTGAAGGAGCCTCGGATGGAAACAATGGAGAAAAACAGAAAAACAATTCACTTAATTACCTCTGTGTCCTGCCGAACACGAAACAGCAAATTCAGCCTATAGGATTGCGACACGTGTCCTCCCAACCGTTGCTGCCGCGCGCAGTCTGCCGCCCAGTGCACAGTTGACCGACCAATGGGATTGCGCCACGTGTCCACCTCAACTGTTCCGTGCACCCGGTGCACGAGCCTCTGTAGACCGAACCAATAAAACAATGCCACGTGTCCACCGCCGGTGCACCATAAACCCTGAGCCAGCCAGAGAATTCCGTGGACCGCGTGCTGTGGACCAGCCAACCACATAATGCCACGTGTCTACTCCGGTCCACCGTACACCATGAGCCAACCCAACTATTCCATGAACCGAGTGCGGTGAGCCAGCCTGTAGTAGCCTGCCACGTGGCACCGCCCAGGTGCACGCCCGCGCGGTGGACCGGCCGCCTGCCCGCGCCCCGCCGCTGCTGCCCGCGCCCTCAGCGCCTGCCCGCGGCCGCGCGCCGCCGCCTGCCCGCCGCCTCCGCCGGCCTTCCGCCGCCGGCCGCCGCCGGCGATCGCCGGAGTTACTGTTCCGGCATGAACAGTAACCCGAAGCCCAAAAATGCCGTAAATACTCCGTCTGAAGCGTTTTCGCGCGCTGAATCCGATTTGACGTCCGTTTCGCCAAATTCTCACTCTAAAAATTGCCGAATGCCCCCGGAAGGTATTCTTGGTCCAAATCTCGCGCCGAGCCCAATCTCAATATCCGTTTTGCGCGCAAACACCTCAAACAACCGATGGGGTCCCCCGATCACCCACGTGATCCAATTGAAGCCCGGAGTCCAACACGTGTCCAAATTGGCGCCCGAACACCGCCGACATGCCCCGTAGGCCTCAGAAGCTGCGGTCACCCTGTAAAAGCCCAAATACCTCCGCACACTGCGTAGCCTCCAGTAGCCACCTCAAAGCACCGCAACGGCTCTGCGGAGATCCAGGTCATCACATCCTCCCCCACTAAAAGAAAGTTTCGTCCTCGAAACTAAAGCAACTCCCTAGGAGTCTCAAAAACCAGGGGCCAATACTCAGCACCGCCGTCTCCAGCTCTCAAGTCACCAATCACTCCCCGTGATTACCCCACAGCAACAACAACAACAACAACCAGAACGGCATAGCCCGATTGCGTAATTCCCTCACCTCACGAGCCGGAATTCGCAACGGGCGTCCCTCGTACACTAAACTCTCAAAGGCACGAGTCACTGACGGGCGAGAGATCCAAAATATAACACTCCTGAGCTGAGACGCAGAAAAACCTCAAAAACTCCAACAAAAGACTGGGGAAAGGAACGAACAGCCCGAGCAACACGCTCTAAAATCATTACCAAGAGCGAACTCAACCAAAGCGACCCAAAACACATCCACACAACACCTGCACAGAAAAGGGGCCCCAATAAGCAGGGGTTCACACACGGTCGCCCTCAAAACTCAACCACCCAAGTGGATTGCTCAGCCGCAGCCTCTAATCAAAAGATATCCTCTAGGACACAACTCAACCCTGTACACCAAGATGGCCTCACACATCGCCAATTAGAGAATCAACAAACTCAAACCCAAAGCTCTTCTGCTCCAGGTATCCGCCACCTCAGCGGCCCTATCGGGGTGATACTGGATGCTCGACAAAATCCAATGATAGCTCTACAGCCACTATGGGAGGTATCACAATAACTCACAAATCCATCTCCCACCACTGACTAGGTTAAAATCGGCGCTCGTACCAAACTCGTCATCTGATCATCAGGCTCTGCTAGCACTATCCGGTCCAAAAGCTCCTCACCCCAACAATAACCGTCGATCTCGGCCAGTCTTAAATAACATCCATTTTGGCTGGATTTCCACAGTCGCCCCTATGGCTTGAATAGGCAAGCCAGGAAGACATGCTCTCGAAGCTAAAACTTGCACCGCAACGACTTGGCATAAAGCTTCTTCCTCACAGACCTTGCCATAGCATCTACGAATGCTCCACAAGCTCAGAATCATTCGGGAAGGGGGGTAAAGCCAAAATATCCCAAGAGAATGCTGCTATCAATCCGTTCAAGTCCCACTGGAAAACAGAGTTCCTCAATCTTAAAGGCAACGAGGCATTAATCATTCCATTGGCTTCACAGTACTCGTAATGCCCCTAGCGTCTCTTGTACGCCATCTTGGCGAAATACTCAGCTGTAAATCCAAACTGGTGCAGGCATCATAATCGATTAACTGCCGGGGCAGAACTCCATCGAAAGGCCTTAATAATACCTGGACCTGCCTGGGCTCCAATCACAAAGGACTCTCACCGTCGTGTATCAGCGACGTAGCACTAGGTCCAACAGACCCTCGATCCATCAGATCCCCGCACCTATGCCATCAACTCCCGCATCTCTAAAGGCGATATCCAACGAGGTGCTATGAAGTTGGCGCGGTTTCCAGAACCACGTCAACCACAATCTTAATCTCCCTTTCTGGCGGCATAATCATCGGCTCAGGTGGTCTCACACCCGGGATCTCACGAGCGATAGGGATATCCTTAAGTCCCGCTGTCGCCGTAGGCACCTCTCACACTAACGCTGTAACCTGTGTGCTCAAACAGTCTCAAAAATAAAATGCCTTCCATTATCTGCCTTGTAGAAAGTTAAAGTCCTTTATCTCAGCAGTCAAACATCCTGTGGCACTACGCCAACCAATCCCAAGCACTGGGTCAGACACCAAGCTGCCACAAACACCAATATGTCTGCCGGCATAACTCACGGCCTCTGCTACACTGGACATGATCCACAAGCCTCCCCCACTTGCACCATGCCAACAGTAACCTGTACCTCAAGCGCATGCGGTAACGACTCTACCTCTAGTCCATGCAGGAATGCAACCTGCTCTAACTCCGACTGCTGTGATGAAATCACGCCTGCGACAACTCAAACCACTACCGTGGCGCCCTCCAACCGGGCGGCACAGATTCATCCGCTCGATGCAAGTGGTCGTCGCTCAGCCCGCCAAAATATCTAGACCAATCACAAAGGGGGCACGACCTCTGTCCATGCTCACACTGAGGTGCCGAATGTGGTCTCTCGCAGACAGCCAATCCACGCTACCGCTGCGCTATTCTGATAAAAGGGCTGTTGCTGTCATCGGGGTCCACCCAACCCCCGATGTCTCAAAAGTCCACCCGGATATCATCGTCATACGACCAAGCACAATTGATTCATGCAATTCTTTATACAATTATCCTTACTAAGCTCACCCCTCAATCACATATATTGCACCCCAAACATGCCCATTATCACTCAAACAGGGTAACACCCCCCTTGGGTAAGCTTTACATAATCCATCCACAAGGATATCCACCATCCTGGAAGAAAACGAACATGTCTCTACCGGCCGATCTATCCTCCATCATCTGGTATCAAGCGCCTCTATCCAGAACTTGCCTCTGACAGCAGATACCCATCCAAAAAAAACTGCAGCGCCAGCTCCATAAACACTGCCTCCACCATCGAAGCACCCCAAAGTCCAAAACCTGCAAAAGATGGTCCGAACAGACGGAAAGGCATCCTGGCGCAATCCACTCTCAGCCACGCATATCCTATGCGCCTCGGCACTAAACATTGGCACAAAGGGGCTACTCACTCCACTACGAGACATCCGCCTCGCACACAAGGTCAAAACCAAAGAGGCGAAGATACTCTCAAGCAAACCAAGTACACCCACACCTCCAGGCCTGGCTCCCATGAAAACCGTCCTCGCAGCATAATCAGCTGCCGCGAAAAGAAAAAGAAAACCGAGCCAGCCTAACCGTCCTAAGTACCAAACCAAGCCCCACAACAAGGTCAAGACCATCAGGCCTACAGGTACAACCAAGGACTCAACCGCACCGGGCAGGACCCACGACACTCCCCCCAGGTGCAAAAGATAGGGAATACGACCTCCCGAACACCGGGTAACCGTCCTATCCCTAACCCAAAACAATGAAGCCAAACACTACCCACCAAGAAGGGGAAAACCTCTCGTATCGAAAGATACGAACCCAAGAGCCTGGAACAATTCAAACCTACCGCCACACTGGCCGCTGGAATCTACGTGCTCTGACGGTCTCAAAAATCCACTATCCAGAAAAAGAAACCAGGAGTGCCTCATCCGACTGACCTGTCCTCCAACACCCGGCGCCAAGCGCCTCAATCAGAACTCGCCTCAGGCAGCAGATCCCAATACAACGGAACCGTAATGCCACGCTCCATACCCGGCGCCTACTCCAATAAGGCGTCCCAAGAACTCTCAATCCCCCACCGAACAAGACCCTGCCACCAAGGCTCCATACACAATCCCACAAATCGGGGCAACTCATCCGCCAAAACTGGCTCACTCTTTCAATGCAATCCCACAGCTTTCCTGCTGTCAACTGTCCACCCTTCCTCGGTGCCCCAGCACTAAACGTCGGCACGGAGGGGCTACTCACTAGTCCGACAACTGTGTCACCACGCTGCTCCGACAGCTGCACCACTGTGCTGATCCGACAACTGTGTCACCACGCTGCTCCGACAGCTGCACCACTGTGCTGATCCGACAACGGTGTCACCACGCTGCTCCGACAGCTGCACCACTGTGCTGATCCGACAACTGTGTCACCACGCTGCTCCGACAGCTGCACCACTGTGCTGATCCGACAACTGTGTCACCACGCTGCTCCGACAACTGCACCACTGTGCTGATCCGACAACTGTCACCACGCTGCTCCGACAGCTGCACCACTGTGCTGATCCGACAACTGTGTCACCACGCTGCTCCGACAACTGCACCACTGTGCTGATCCGACAACTGTGTCACCACGCTGCTCCGCTGCTGCCACACTGTGCTGGTCCGACCCCAGACTCCAATCTGGGTATCCGGCCCGAAACAACCAGCTCAGGCCCAACTGCCGCACCAAGGTGCACTCGGTCAGAGCCCCAACGTCGGGGAGACACCGCTCACCACGACAAAACCGCAAATCAGCACACCCCAAACACTCGACCCAATCTAGCGAAAGTCAAAGGCATCCCCCTATTTTTGTAACGTTATGTTGTCTGCAGCCAACATAACTGTCCCACAAAATAGGGTATGCCGATCCCTCTTCACTCACTGGAAGAGTCAAAACCAAATCACCGACTTTCGCTAAAAGTCACGCCTCTCACGCCCTAACATCCTAGGGTCCGCCCAAAAGCCTAGGGTTTCCTAAGTCCCAACTGACCTATCCCTAAGCTCTGATACCAACTTAATCTGTCACGCCCGGGTGTAAACCAGAACCCGGGCCCGTCTACAGATCCGCCGTGCACACGGTATTTCCCGCGTACACGAAGCGCCAAACCTGCTCAGATATATAAGAGATATAATAAAAGAGCAATAAAAAACAGAGCTGAACTAAAACTAATACATCTCAGACTGAAGCTGGAAATAAAATACAATACATCTGTATAAATGATACATCTGTCTCTCCCAGCTCACCAAAAATAAATACAACCTGCTGGCAAAAGCCAGTCCCAAAGTAAAAGTACAACCGTCTGAGGAAACACGGGTACACCAACAGTCCAGCTAACACGCTCAACCTGCCTCGAAGTCTATCTACTCAGCCGTCCTCTCTCCTCGACCCGTCGCTGAAAACTCAGCAGCACCCGCAGAAGACACTGCAAAAGAAACAAAGGGGAAGAGAAAAGAGAAAGCAGTGGGGGTGAGAACTACTGTAAACAGCAGCCTCCCCCTAGTGGGTAGACCTCAACTCAAATGTGCCCACTAGGACTACAAGAGGCGAAAAAGATGAACAAAGGTGGTAAGCTGTAAATAAAACTGCTGAAGATGGATAGAGCTACCACTATATGCCTCTAATGAGCTAACTGATAGTATAGCTATATGTATGTAATGTACCGAATTTTCGGCACATAAATAAATATAAATAAAGGTGGTATGAAATACTAGTGTTATGAAAGTTAGGAAAGTAAAGAATATGTGGACGCGAGTTGGGCCCAAATCGGGTTAAAATGGAGACATTTAAAAATTTATTTGAGAAAGGGGGCCCAGATTTTTAGTGGAAAATTCACTGTGTCGGAAAATTCCGAGAAAATTACGGGAGCCCCGTAAATATGTTTTAAGACCACAGAAAAAGTTTCGCGTTTATCGGATACCCGATAGTGAAAACGGGCTCCGCCAACAGTGTCGAAAAATTCTGAGAAAATTACGGGAGCTGTGTAATTATGTTTTAAGGTCACGGTAAAAATTTCGTGTTGATCGGATACCCGGATTGCGAGAACGGGGTCCGCCAATGATTTTGGATACAGCGAGGCTTTTGGTGGCCCAAAAATGGCCCAAAGTGAAAATTTAAATTTTCTGTGGTAAATTAAGCTGAAACGAAGTCGTCTGTCAAATTTGGACGGAAACGGACGAAAAATGGACAGAAAACGGGACGAAAACGGATTTCCAAGACGCACGGCGCGCTGCGCGAGGCGCACAGCTGGCGCGCACAGATGCGCAGGTCGCGCGCCTGTGTGGCGTGTGGGGCGCCCAGTGGACCCGGTGCGCGCCCCCTTTGTCGTGGACCGCATTGACGATTTTTTATTGATGATTCCGTGGACCCGGTCCACGGACCACTTTCTTTCTTTTCTCCTTCTTTTTCTTTTCTTCCTCCTTTTTTTTCCCCCCCGCAGACCTTCCCTCCTCTGTTCTCTTCTTCTTCTCCAGACTTCTCCAACCAAGCTTCGAGAGAGGGAGAGAGAGAGAGATAGAGAGAGAAAAAAAAAGAGAAAAAAAAGGGGATTTCGTGGGGTGCGTCGCGCTGTGGATCTCGTGGGCGGCGCAACTTACGAGGTAACGTTATTTTTCGGTATTTTTGGGCACAATTTGTAGGGTTTCTTTTTGGACATTAAATTTGTAGTGATTTTTAGTACTCTGATATTGAGCTTCCGCATACACTTGTTGTGTTATTATGGATGTTACCGTTCCTTTCGGGTAGAAAAAGGTCTTACCCGATTGGCGGGTCTGTTGGCGTGCCCGAACCGTACAAATTGGCGGACTCGGGGCGTGACAGATTAGAGTGGTATCAGAGCCTAGGAATAGTCATAGGTGGTTAGCAAACCTTAGGGAGACTCTAGGGTTTAGGCACGAGAGAGTGTGTGGATTATTGGGCGAAAGTATTTGATTGGTTATTGTTGTTCCCAAAAAGGATGTTGGGACTGATCGAGGGCGACGAGATTTCATTCTTCGGATATTACGTTGGCGGCCGACAACGTAATGTTGGAGATGAAAAGGAGTACCCTCTTATACTTTCGCATGATTGGGTCGACGAGCCTTTTTGTCGGTGTATAGACTGCGCGTTGCTCAAATGGCTAAGTTTGGGCTGGTTGTTTCGTTGTGGTGTGCATAGTAGTGATGACACCACATAGGGAAACGCACCTGCTTGACTCGAGTCCCGTGAGGGCTCGGGGTCAAACGAGGTACACGAGCTGTGATAGCAGGTGACCGCACTTGTTGGAGTGGTCCAACAGCAGGTCAGACTTCTTGCCGTCGGCGGGAATTCCCCGCCGACAGGAAGACAGATTCCGACGCCTAAGAGTGGCGTCAGCTTGACAGTCAGAGCAGATAGATGGGCTCCAGTGACTGATAGCGCAACAAGTTGAGGCTGCATAAATGACGTATAGGTATACGGCGTCGCCGCCCGTAGGGGCGACAGTAAGAAATGGCTGTGGCCGCCGAACTTTTGTCGGCGCAGCCAACACCTTCAGCATAGGGTGTTTTACGCTTGTGTCAGCTAGGTTGCTGGCAAAGTATGGTTAGTAAGGTCCAGTAAGAGACCGACTCACGAGGTAAATGGTGATCGCTATGTCGCGAGAACCAAGTTGCAGTGCCTAAGGGTTAGGGCAAGAAAGATTTACGAGCCTGGCGGCGTGAGTTCGCCCTGATGACGGTAGTGACCGTGTGGCGTGTTGATTGTGGCTAAATTGCCGCATAGTGGGGTTGGTGAGGCCTAGAATAGGCTTCAGGATGCGAGAACCTCTCGAAAGAGCGAGAGTTTTGTGGCGCCGTTCTGATGGATCGGTGTAATGGCAAGGATTGCCACCACAGGATTTGCGAGTTAATCACCAGAGTTGGTGGATAGTTATTGTGGTGCCTCAACCCAGTTGGGAGAGTTGCACAGGAGCCGTTGGGGTGCTTAAGCAAATCGCTTAGCACTGAATATTTGTGAGTTAGCGTGGGGGCGCTGGATGCCCAACTGTTTGGGTGCTCATGGAGCACAAGTATTGTTTAGCCAGAGAGAGCTGATTAGGTGGCGCATTAGCCTTTGCCCAGTGGGGCCAGAGTTGATATAGAGAGTCTGGGTCGGGGATTGACGACTTGTTAGTTGATCTTGCTCAGTGAGCATAGTGGTCGCGTGGCGACGATTTGCGGGTTCGCGTTAGGACGATCCGTGCCTGGACCATGTTTGTGGATTGTGGCCTGTAGCCCAGTGGGCAGGCGCAGTCAGCTGTGAGAGACAGCGGCCCGAGACCTGAGGGCGGGGCATGATAGAGATTTGGTCAGGACGGTAGTCCGAGCGATGACCCGGGGACGTGGAATGCCACGTGTGAGCATTGAGGTTATTAGTACACTAAGACTGTGATGTGATCAGGCAGTAGTGCTAGTGATGATTGAGGTGCTGTAGCTCCTAGTGGGAGTGTTGGTGTAGCAATCCTAAGTGAGGATCTACCCGTTTGATGATTGGGTCTGTGTGCTAGTGAGAGCCATTATACAGAGTTGGACTGGTTGGGCTATAGGCCCCTATTAGACCGTGGTCTGTGGACCTATTAGTAGTCTGAGATATCGGGTTAGCTGATAACCCGTGGACTTAGAGCGCTAGTAGCGTGTGAGATAGTTGAGGACTGTTGGATTGGCCTTTGCCCTCCACATTAGGCAGCGGAGTGACCGAAAAATGCGGTAGATGTAACTAGTTGCAGATGCAACCTCGATGTGAAAAGAATGATGGCGGAATTAAAGTGAAAATTTCGCAAGTAAAAACTGGATCATTCGTGGCAATTGAGAGAACAAGTGCTCAACTGTGTCTTTCACCTACTTGGTGAAAGTGGCCAGACACCAGGTCTGTGTTTGTCCCTAATTTGCGATAGGGATTCATGAATGAGTTGCTCGTGTAGTCTCGGCGAGCAGACAATGTGATGACGGTCACGATATACAGTGAGCCCAGTAGTGAGGGCAAGATTTCCTCCCTCTCGATCAAGTAGGAGTCGAGATGTGATTCAAGTTTCGAGGACGAAACTTATTTTAAGGGGGGTAGAATGTAATGTACCGAATTTTCGGCACATAAATAAATATAAATAAAGGTGGTATGAAATACTAGTGTTATGAAAGTTAGGAAAGTAAAGAATATGTGGACGCGAGTTGGGCCCAAATCGGGTTAAAATGGAGACATTTAAAATTTATTTGAGAAAGGGGGCCCAGATTTTTAGTGGAAAATTCACTGTGTCGGAAAATTCCGAGAAAATTACGGGAGCCCCGTAAATATGTTTTAAGACCACAGAAAAAGTTTCGCGTTTATCGGATACCCGATAGTGAAAACGGGCTCCGCCAACAGTGTCGAAAAATTCTGAGAAAATTACGGGAGCTGTGTAATTATGTTTTAAGGTCACGGTAAAAATTTCGTGTTGATCGGATACCCGGATTGCGAGAACGGGGTCCGCCAATGATTTTGGATACAGCGAGGCTTTTGGTGGCCCAAAAATGGCCCAAAGTGAAAATTTAAATTTTCTGTGGTAAATTAAGCTGAAACGAAGTCGTCTGTCAAATTTGGACGGAAACGGACGAAAAATGGACAGAAAACGGGACGAAAACGGATTTCCAAGACGCGCGGCGCGCTGCGCGAGGCGCACAGCTGGCGCGCACAGATGCGCAGGTCGCGCGCCTGTGTGGCGTGTGGGGCGCCCAGTGGACCCGGTGCGCGCCCCCTTTGTCGTGGACCGCCATTTGACGATTTTTTATTGGATGATTCCGTGGACCCGGTCCACGGACCACTTTCTTTCTTTTCTCCTTCTTTCTTTTCTTCCTCCTTTTTTTTCCCCCCCGCAGACCTTCCCTCCTCTGTTCTCTTCTTCTTCTCCAGACTTCTCCAACCAAGCTTCGAGAGAGGGAGAGAGAGAGAGATAGAGAGAGAAAAAAAAAGAGAAAAAAAAGGGGATTTCGTGGGGTGCGTCGCGCTGTGGATCTCGTGGGCGGCGCAACTTACGAGGTAACGTTATTTTTCGGTATTTTTGGGCACAATTTGTAGGGTTTCTTTTTGGACATTAAATTTGACCCCGTACCGTTTTGCGTGTAGGGATCGAGTTTTACTGTACCGTTTTGCTGCCCGAACTGTCGGGGACAATTTTGGCGCGCCTCGTTTTGCGTGCCAATCCGAGGTACGTGCCCCGTTTTACGCACAGATTGAGTTGTTGTGCACGGTTTTACATGCAGTTTATACTATTATACATCGTTTTTCGTGCAGGGGTAGAAAAATGTGCACCGTTTTGCGTGCAATTTTACAGTTAAACGTGCACCGTTTTGCGTGCAGATTATTTTATCGCACATCGTTTTGCGTGCAGTCTCTAAAATTATACATCGTTTTCGTGCAGGGGTAGAAAAATATGCACCGTTTTGCGTGCAACTTTACAGTTAAGCGTGCATCGTTTTGCGTGCAGATCGTTTTATCGCGCACCGTTTTACGTGCAAGTCTAATATTTTGCATCGATTTGCGTGCAGGACAAGAAAAAATGTGCACCGTTTTGCGTGCAACCCGACAGCGAGGCGTGCACCGTTTTGCGTGCAGATTTGAGGTACGTGCATCGTTTTGCGTGCCGGTTGTGTTGTCGCGCATCGTTTTGCGTGCACTCTCTAATATTATACATCGTTTTTCATACAGGGTTAGAAAAACGTGCACCGTTTTACGTGCAACCCTACAGTAGACCGTGCACCGTTTTGCGTGCAGATTCGAGGTACGTGCACCGTTTTGCGTGCCGGTTGATTTAACGCGCACCGTTTTGCGTGCAGACTAAAATGACGCACACCGTTTTGCGTGTGGGTTTTTAGTGACGTGCATCGTTTTGCGTGCAGGTTTGGTGGACGTGCACCGTTTTGCGTGCAGACTCGAGAGAAGTGCATCGTTTTGCGTGCAAGCTCGAGGAGACAAGTGGAATCGCGCGGAGACCAATTGCAAGTGTCTACAAGCAATTGGGTACACTACAAGGTGGGGGATTCTGCCGAAATTGGGTGACCTCTCCCCTTGCTCCTTTGCTTTTTGATCTAGAAGCATGATAGTAGCCTGTTAGAGGCGTTAGGTAATTATGATTAAGATTGCATGTGTAGATGGATTCAGATGAAAAAGTGCAACTGTTGGTTGCCAGAGATAGAGGAATATATGTGCATGTGCAAATGGACACAGAGGAAAAGAGCAACTGTTGGTTGCCAAAGATATATGATGAATATGCATGCGTAGAGACAATTATTAATTATGGATGAGTTGAAAATAATTGTATGCATGAAATAGATTAGCTATTTATAATTGTGATCATGTTAGGGTATAACCCTAGGAATCATGTGACATAAGGGAACAAGACTTGTTGGTAGTAAGACTAGGAGAAAACCTAGTTTAGGGGTTTGACGAGTGACATCGAACATAGGAGTTATCCTAGGGAGGACGAGTGGCATGGTCTTAGGTGATAACCTAAGGACACTGGATAGAGTGATCAACATAGAGTCAGAGAACTCTAGGGTGTATATGGCATGGAACTTAGGTAAAGAGAACCTAAGGAGAATTAGTGATCAACATAGAGTCAGAGAACTCTAGGGTGTATATGGCATGGAACTTAGGTAAAGAGAACCTAAGGAGAATTAGTGTTCAACATAGAGTCAGAGAACTCTAGGGTGTATATGACATGGAACTTAGGTAAAGAGAACCTAAGGAGAATTAGTGTTCAACATAGAGTCAAGGAACTCTAAGATGAGTATGACATGGATCTTAGGTAAAGAAACCTAAGGTGAATTAGAGGTCAGCATAGAGTCAAGTTGACTCTAGGATTCAGTAAGGAATCAAGAGAATGGAACAATGGATCAAGTGTGGAGATATGAAAGGGAAAACAGGAAAGTAGAGTCATGTAATTCTAATATAACAGTGGAACATGCAATTAGAGTCAGTGTAACTCTAAGTTAATAGTGGAACAGGAAAATAGAGTTAAGTTAACTCTAGGATTCAATGAGGAATCAGGAAAATGGGATAAGATCCCAGGGTTAAAGAGTTTAACAAATATAACCCTAGAAAGTCATAGGGTGTCTGGGCAAATGGACAATAACTTTAACTTCAATTTGAGTTAAAGAAATGAAAGAGAAATGTTTAAGAGTCCAGGAGACTCTCTAGTTATCCTTATGGCGAGACCTAGGATAAGAGGTAAATTGTTGTAAAAAGGCAAAGTTTAAAAGCAAGCTAAAAGTGGCTAAAAAGTATAAAGAGAATGTAAATGGCGCCTTCGAATTTGAGACTCGTCAAGTGGAGCAGGACTCCCTGGGCAGTGACCCGTCGGACGAGGTACTTTCGAAGGGCTAAAAGTGAAAGCAAGGAGCTAAATGCTCGAAGAAAAGAGAAAGTAAATTGCCAGTGGCAAAATGGGAGCTATAAGCTCGAATAAGAAAGGAAAGCAAGTGTTCAAAAGCAAAGAGGCTAAGAACTAAAATAAAAGAGAAAGAAAAAGAAAGAAAAGAAAGAAAATTAAAGATAAAACGGGCGTACCTCCGGGGCGAACGTACAACGGTCAGGAGTTGGGCAGGGTCCCTCTCCCGGGCAGCGACCCGTATGACTGGTAGATAGAGTACTCTTGTCAGAGTTGGGCAGTGACCCTGTCGGGCAGTGTCCCGTATGACAAGTCCCCCCGGCAGGACGGGGTAACACTTGCGAGTGTTATCGGCAACCTTAGAAATCTTATCTTATGGTAGCAGGACTACCGGGCTCGGGCCCGTTGGATAAGAATTTCTGAGGGTTAACTTGAACTAAAGCACCAGAATCTAAAGAATAAAGAAAAATAGAGTGGCCAAGGTGGCCGGGTTAGTTTGACCCTGTATACAGCGGCATAGTGGCCGAGTTGGTGCTTAGCAGCCTAGTGTGGCTAGACAGAGTAGTGCTGGTTGGTGATTAGACACAGATAGTGTAGTGATATATGTTATATTGCATAGCTGCATTTTGATATTGAGGATTTTAGTTTCCTAGCACTATTATTATTGCTTCCATTGGACCAAGTGGTGTAGGACACTCTTTCTCGGTGGTTGAACCCACTGGGAACTCTGTCGGAGTTCTCACACCCCTTGGGTGACCCCCCCCCCCACAGGTTCGGGAATGGATGCAGCGGTCGAGACAGATCAGATGCAGACGACAGCGAGGCATACGACAGGGGCAAGGGCCCAGCAGCATAGTGACCTAGAGGGTCTAGCAGAGGTATCCCTTTCTATATATTTCATGAGTGAACCTTGTATGGTGAGGAATTATGTAAAAGAATTGTAATAATTTTATTTGCAAGTTCAGAAATGTAAAGTGTAATAAGTTTAATTTATGGTTCACTCTTGTATGCTTTCATTTCCGCTTAAACTGGTTGTTATTGAATGAAAGTTTAAATTTATAGTGATTTTTAGTACTCTGATATTGAGCTTCCGCATACACTTGTTGTGTTATTATGGATGTTACCGTTCCTTTCGGGTAGAAAAAGGTCTTACCCGATTGGCGGGTCTGTTGGCGTGCCCGAACCGTACAAATTGGCGGACTCGGGGCGTGACAATGTATTCATCAGAATGTACATGCCTGCCTGGGTAACCCAATCTAGACATCGGTAAACACCGGCACTGCCCGCTAAGCCCACTGACTCACAACTCAGGTACGAGATGCAGACCGGCTCCTGACCGGCACAGTCCCATCCTAAGGGCAATGGACCGGCTACTAACCGGCACGGCCCATCCCAAAGGCGACAGACCGGCTCCTGACCGGCACGGTCCCAGTATACGCCCTCCGGAGTGGCACTCGAGGGGAGCGACCCACACGAGCGAAATAAGTCGCCAAGAGTAATCCGACATGGTAGGACTAGACCATGACACTGACCAAAGTGGAAAACCCATCCACTAAAAGAAAGCCCAAAGCCTCTATCCCAATCTGATGCAATAACCACTGTCCGGTCGACCGCCAAAGATCCGCGGTCGCCGCAATGCCCTGCCCTCACAGCCTGCCTGTCCCGAAGACCACAACTGTCTGACTACACTATCCCAGTCCCTGCTCGAACCCGAGCGTACTATCCCCCAAATATAAATAGAAGAAGAGAAAAGCATGGTTTCTCCTAAGTCAATTCCAGCATGATAGTGTAGCAGAAAAAGGTGGCCTAACTAGATGTCCATTTAAGCATGCAAAGTCCTTTATTTAAAAACAGGGTTTAAATATTATTATCTTTCCCAATATAGGGGTATGCCACTAGTTAAACATGTTTCAAGTACCCGAGTTCTAACAAGTAGAGATTTGCCATTTAGATAAACATCCATATTACTAAGTTGCCCCAAATGGTTCATGTATATGTGAAAGAGGTTCCATCAGGTATATGCAACATATCCAATTTAACCAAGCACTTCCCATGATTTTAGGTGACATATTATTTACAAGAGTGAACCATTAATTTCTACTTGTCTATTTAGGATGCAAGTCCTAACAGTAAGTCCATTTCTCAATCAACATGCCATTTAACTTATACCGGTTCATTTAGCGACATAATAGCGAAGCAACCCAAATAGGCCTAGTGGGGACATCACAAGTAGGAGGTTAAACAACGGTACCCACCTCGAGCGCTAAATCCAAGTCCTGACAGCGAAGTCCGCGCCCGATCCTCAACCGTCCTCGCAAAACTGCGCCATAAATCCCAAAGGATACACACACACAATTACTATCCAAGTTAATCCCAAAATCTGTCCCCAAAACCAGATTTACTGTTCAGCCATTTTTACCTGCGAAATGTGCCCACAAAATTCCCAGAAAAATACCACTGCGATCTACGCGACGAATCGGTCGAAACGAGTACCTGCACGTTTTCCCACGATTTTTCTATGCTGAGAACCAAAATCGACAAGAGGACCACCTCGAACAACATTTTCACCCAAAAACTGTGCTACAAGGTTCTGTAAAAAGGGGTTCTCACCTTCAGGGAAATTCCACGATTTTCCACAAAAATTCAGAGAGATTCCTTGTGATGTGTAGATGCAAATCCCCTTTTGAATCGCCTCAATCCGATGTCCGGTTGCGGAGATATCACCAAAACAATCCAGCGCTGTCCAAAACTCCACCCCAGAAAATGGGGTTACAAGATGGTCCGAAAAACCCAGGAAAGCCTCGGAATGAGGGAAAACCAGTAGAAATAAGAAATGTAGCCCTACCTGTTACGAAGAAGATGGCGCAAGAATCGCTGAAAAATACTGCCTGGTTAGCTCGGGGGAGCTAAAACACTGTCGCTGCGCCGAAGAAGAATCCAGGAATGCAACGTCGCGCCGCGCCGAAAAATCCACATCTCGAAATCCGAGCCTCCTAAATTCCTCAAACTTGACAGGAGTGTTCCTCTCTTCAAGATGAAGATTTCATCTTCTCATCCCACAGGAAGATGAAGCCTCTAAGGTGGTAAAAAATCCCTTTGAAGGAGCCTCGGATGGAAACAATGGAGAAAACCAGAAAAACAATTCACTTAATTACCTCTGTGTCCTGCCGAACACGAAACAGCAAATTCAGCCTATAGGATTGCGACACGTGTCCTCCCAACCGTTGCTGCCGCGCGCAGTCTGCCGCCCAGTGCACAGTTGACCGACCAATGGGATTGCGCCACGTGTCCACCTCAACTGTTCCGTGAACCCGGTGCACGAGCCTCTGTAGACCGAACCAATAAAACAATGCCACGTGTCCAAGCCGGTGCACCATAAACCCTGAGCCAGCCAGAGAATTCCGTGGACCGCGTGCTGTGGACCAGCCAACCACATAATGCCACGTGTCTACTCCGGTCCACCGTACACCATGAGCCAACCCAACTATTCCATGAACCGAGTGCGGTGAGCCAGCCAGCCTGTAGTAGCCTGCCACGTGGCACCGCCCAGGTGCACGCCCGCGCGGTGGACCGGCCGCCTGCCCGCGCCCCCGCCGCTGCTGCCCGCGCCCTCAGCGCCTGCCCGCGGCCGCGCGCCGCCTGCCCGAGCGCCTCCGCCGCCTTCCGCCGCCGCCCGCCGCCGCCGGCCGCCGCCGGCGATCGCCGGAGTTACTGTTCCGGCATGAACAGTAACCCGAAGCCCAAAAATGCCGTAAATACTCCGTCTGAAGCGTTTTCGCGCGCTGAATCCGATTTTGTCCGTTTCGCCAAATTCTCACTCTAAAAATTGCCGAATGCCCCCGGAAAGGTATTCTTGGTCCAAATCTCGCGCCGAGCCCAATCTCAATATCCGTTTTGCGCGCAAACACCTCAAAACAACCGATGGGGTCCCCCGATCACCCACGTGATCCAATTGAAGCCCGGAGTCCAACACTTGTGTCCAAATTGGCGCCCGAACACCGCCGACATGCCCCGTAGGCCTCCAGAAGCTGCCGGTCACCCTGTAAAAGCCCCAAATACCTCTCGCACACCGCGTAGGCCTCCAGTAGCCACCTCAAAGCACCGCAACGGCTCTGCGGAGATCCAGGTCATCACAACGCTAAACACACTAGCTAGAGATACTCCACAGCCGGGACCACCGTCGACCCAAATGGCTCCCAAACGAGACATCCACTTGCCCCACTATACCCACGGGCTGGAGATACTCCACAGCCGGGATCGACCCACAACTCGAGGTCTAACAAAACTTGTCGGACGACACTCAACGACCTGGGACCACCGTCACCCAAACGGTTCCCAACAACACTGACCGGAAGATACGCGACGGCCCAGAACCATTGTGATGACCCGGATCTCCGCAGAGCTTTTGCAGTGTGATCAGCGACTTCTGGAGCCTTATTTTGGTGTGATGGAGGTGTTTGTGCGCAAATCGGGCCTCAAGGTTGGACCCAACGCGAAATTTGGATTAAGTTTACATGTCCAGATGCCTTCGACAAATTTTAGAAATGGAATTTGGCAAAACGGACATCGGATTTGGACTCAGCGCACGAAAATGATGAAAATGGACTATTTATTTGTATTTTTCGAAGCCCAGATGCCAAAACACAGATTTTGAGGCACTTTGTTATTGTTCCGGCAGGCTTGGGCAACACCGGCGGCGCGGGCAGGCGGCGGAGCGCGGTGGCGTGGGCGGGGGCAGGCGCGTGTGTGGTGGCGGGCAGGCTGGTCCACGGACTTGGGCGTACACCGGGACCAGCAGACTTTGGCTTGGACACGTGGCACACGGGGAGTGGTTGGTCAACGCACGCGTGATAGCACGCCGGGCGCAGCGCACGGTGGACCCCGTCAGGCCACGTGTCGCCCGCTCATTGGCGGGCGCAGCGACCCGACTGGGCTGCCGTGAACCGCGGCCCACGCTCCCCGCCGTGTACCGCGCTGCCACGCGGCGCACCAGGATTGGCGGGCGCGCATGCGCCAGGCGCGCAGGGTGCAGAACGGGTGACGTGGCGCACCGAGGGAGATTCGGGCGCGCACAGTAACGGGTTCGGGCCGGATTCGGGCGCCCGAATCCGGATTCTCTTGTATGTTGGGCTTGGGCTATAAGTAGCCCCTTTGGGCTTCGTTTTGAGGGCTTTCCCGAGCTTCTCTTGGGTTGAGGCCTTAAGGAAGGTTGTTCCTCTCTCTTTCCTCCACCCTTCGATAGATTCGCGGATTTTTTGGAGGCCTCGACATCGGCGTTTTCTGCGACGCGGCACACTTCGACGCTTCTTGGATTGTGGCTTCTACCGTCGTATTTCAGTGCGCGAGACCCCCTAAGCTACCCTGTTGAGCTTTTGAGCTGGCTTTTGCGGCAGCGTGTTCACGAGAGGTACGCCTTCGATTTCCTTGTCGATCACTTCGCCTTATTTTGAGTTCTTGGCATGGTTTACGAGGCACCTTTGAACCCCTTTTCTACTTGTGGTTTTCTAGACAATAGAGGATTGTCGAATTTTTATCTCTACACTCGGGTATTGGATTTCAATGTACGAGGACTCGATCGACATCTACACTTTGAGAGGAACGCGCTCGTATTTTTATTGAAATTTTTGGAGGACTCTTTGAAGGTGATGATTAAGCTTTTTTGGGGACTATTTTTCTGCAGGCTTGTGTTTGTGAAGGTTTTGGCTTACAGCAATGTTTTAATTGTATCTTGGCCTACAGGTATCGAAATAAGGTGTATAAATACTTAATTTGCATCTACTCGTCGCGAGGATCACAATGGTGGTTTTTTTGGGATTTTTGGAGGACTGCACGCAGGTGAAAAATCCCCTTCTTTGTGCTGGTTGGTAAAAACAGCATGTGTTGTTCGGGTGTTGTGGGGTATTTATCGTGTTGCTGTTGGTTGTGTTGTTTGTTGAGCAGAGGCTTGCGCGACCGTGTACCGAGAGTGCAGTTTCAGCGGATTTTGATAGCGTGTGACTCGCACTTCACCGACTTCGGCTTTGCCTGCGGAAAGCATTTCAGGTGGGTTGCCTTGTTCCCGGAACCGGTGGACGGTTCTCTAATTCTATTTGATAGAATGCATGCATGTTTAGGGTACATTGTTTGTGATTGAGAGGAAAGCTTAGTAATGTTGATTGTCTAAGAGAATTGCAAGATTAATATTCATGTTATATTATGAGGAATTGAATGATTCGGATATCCATGTTGGTGATTAGGGAAAGCTTACCTAAGAGATTGTTACCCTTTGTGACTTATAGCATGCATGATTAAGGTACAACTAATAGAATTGAGATGTAAGTGTGGTAAGTGGCCTAGATCATGTGGGTTAATGCTTACTTGATTATTGTACATGCTTTAGAGGATTTGAGATCTAGCATTCTTGATGGCTATGTTCATGTTATACTAGATGAGATAGAGTTCATGCTCGATTACCCTTTGGCATATATATGCGGATATTACTCTGAGTTATTATGGATTATGGATCATGGATTATGGACAGGTGTAGTTTATTAGTGATTATGGCATGTGCTTATACTTATGTAGAGCTGCTATTTGTTAAGGAATTTGTGTTGGCGTATTTCGTGAAAATGGTTAAGTCTTGAAGATTGAAGATGAAGAAGCTTGGATCATATACCTCAATCTCAAGAAAGAAGAATTCAAAAGGATCAGGTACGTTTAACTAAATAAGTTTGGTGATCCGAATACTTCTTATAGTGTAGAAACACTTGGATGAATTTTTAATTGCATAAAAATCAAAAACTGGACATGGGACATGTTCAGGATCCGGATCAGGGTACTACAATCCGGATCCCGAACATAGGGTAGTTCATGCGCAAATCCAGTCCGGAACACATCTGCTTCAGTCCGGATCCCGAACGTGGATTTTGTGAAACTGTATGAACGATCCGGATCGTGGTTCTTCAGTCCGGATCCCGAACGCGGTTTTTCTGGAAAAATTCTGTTTAGTGACGACAGTCCGGATCGCATTATTCCAGTCCGGATCGCCGTCCTGAAAACTTCCAGAAAGGTTAGTTTTTGATCCTTATCTTCTTCCAATGGTTTCTAACCTATAAATAGACCCTATGATTCATTTTTAGGGTGACTCCGAAAAAGAAAAAATTCACATATAGAGAAGAAAGGAAATCAATAGATTTAATTCTATGTTTCTTCATCTATATTGATTAATTTGATTCTAGGTTTTCAAACTCAGATTTTGAGTAGAATCAAATTAATGAATACTTAGATGGTATTTCCGATCTATCTTTAATCTAAGTATTCGGCGGATCATCACCACCCAAAAACAACGATTTACCCCAAAATCGGCGCGTGGACTCGCGTGGCCTTGTGGATTCAAGGTGCAACCGCTCTCGTGGATTCGGAGCGAGGTACGTTCGTGGATTCGAAGCGTGCTACTGGGTGAAGACCGTGGATTCGGTCGGACGTCGTGGACTCGACGTTGGACGCTGTGGATTCAGCGTTGGGCGCAGATCGTGGATTCGAGAAGCGTTGTGGAGCGAGCGGAGAAGATCTACTAGGAGCGTATGGTAAAAGGTTGAGTCGTCTGTGAGTACGTTATATCACCTTGTACGTGTTTAATTCTAGTGGATTTCGCCGTGTTATCGGTCCCGTGGTTTTTTACTCCGGTTTGGAGTTTTTCCACGTAAAAATCTTGCGTGTTATTTATTTTTCCGCATTGGGTTTTATTGCGCAATGATTTTTGAGTGTTTATTGTTTACACCTATTCACCCCCCTCTAGGTGTTTTTTCCCCTATTTAGATCCATATTACACATAACCCAACAAGTGGTATCAGAGCGGGAATAGGGTTGTAAACAATGGTTGAAGGTGGAAACATCAACGACCCCCTTTCTTCGATGGAACAAATTATGCGTACTGGAAAGTACGGATGAAAGCCTTTTTAATTTCCATCGACGAACGGGTGTGGCAATCAATTGAATTAGGATGGTCTAATCCAACTGAAATTATTGCTGATGTTCGCACCTTCAAACCTAGGTCGAAATGGACCAAGGAAGAGATTGATTATCTTCTTACAATGGCAAAGGAATTAATGCTCTTATTTAATGCTTTGTCACAAACTGAGTTCTCTCGCGTCTCGGCATGTGAGACTGCGAAAGAAATCTGGGATGTTCTTCAAGTTACGCATGAGGGAACTAACCTTGTGAAGATTCAGAAACTGCAAATGCTTACGAGCAAGTTTGACTCTATTTCTATGGCAGAAAATGAATCTTTCACTGACTATTACACACGATTGCAAGACATCGTGAACTCATGTGCTAACTTGGGAGAGAAGATTCCAGAATTTAAAGTTGTAAGAAAGATTTTAAGAACTCTTCCTGAACGATTTCGCCCGAAGGTCGCAGCCATTGAAACAATTAAACACCCGGACGAAATGCGTGTAGAAGAATTAGTTGGTGCATTACAAACTTATGAAATGACATTTCCTACTAACTATTCTTCTGGAAAGGCATCCTCTTCTAAGTCTTCAGGTTATGCATTGAAATCAACAAAAGAAGAAGACGCGGATTCATCCTCCTCAGACGATGACGAGAACCTATCTATGGAGGACTTTGAGAAGCAGCTCGCTCTCTTGACAAGGAAGTTTCGCCGCAACTTTCGAAGGGGTAATTCAAGCAAAACTCCATCCTTCGGAAAGTCGAAGAAAGGCAAGGTTCTTCAAGCTTCAAGTCAAGAAAGCAAGAGAACTTCTCAAAGGATAAGAAAAGTTCAGAGGGACAAGTACAGTGCTTCAAATGTCGAGGCTACGGCCACATTCAACGGAGTGTCCCAACAAGAATCCGGCAAAGAAGAAGGCGATGCAAGTCGTCACTTGGGATGACAACTCAACGTCAAATGAGTCATCCTCAAGTGATGAAGAAGACAACGCGACAGCATTCCACGCGTCCACAACTTCACCCTTCATGTGCTTAATGGCAAGTACATCCGATTCATTGTCCAACTCCTCCCAAGTTGAAAAGAATGCAACGGACGATGAATCGAGTAATTCTGAAGGTGAAGATTTTGCTCTTGCCTACCATAAACTTTTGAGGGATTCAAAGAAACTGGCAAAGCAAAACAAGAGTTTGAGAGGGAGATTGCAGGATCTCGAAGAAGAAGTAAAAAGGGCAACTTCTCTCTCAAACGCTCTTGAAGTGGAAAGGGATAACTTGATCAAAGTAAATGTTTCCCTTCAAGAGAAAAATGAGCATTTCGAGAAGGAACATGTAAAACTGGTGGATAAAGCGAATTACTTCTTGAAGCTCTACGGCGAGGCTCGACAGGAAAAAATGGAAATGACAAAGACCATTTTCCAACTCAAGGATGATTTAAACGATTTTCTTCTGGAAGGAGTAAGTTGGATAAGATTCTTGGTCTTGGTCAAACAAACCGTTCGGGCCTCGGATACACTCAAACTGGAGACAGTCCAAGTTCGAGTGGGACAGTTTTTGTGCCTCAGTCGGTATCTCCTCCTCCGACACCGGAATTCACGACAACAACGACAACAAGCCTACTTCATCCTCTTCGGGATCGTCAAGAACTAAGGTATGTTTTCGTTGTGGTTTTTCAGGGCACATAAGAAGAAATTGCAAGATGGGAGCCAAACGACACCTCAAGCACCTCTTGCAATGACTACCAAAAAGGTGATTCCTCGGAAATCAAGCAAAACTTTTCAAAGGAAAAGAGCCTTGGTAGTTCACCGCTCAAGACGACATCATCAAGGAGCAGCAACGAATCAAACAAGACGCTTTCACCTAGGAGAATAACTTCACGATCATTACCGACGCATTCCAAAAAGGTTTGGGTGCGCAAAGGTGAAATCTTCCCTTGTCTTGTTACCATATTTCCTTGCATGCATATGATAATTCGTCTTGGTATCTGGATAGCGGGTGTTCCCGTCACATGACCGGTGACAAAAACTGTTTTCAAACTTTGAGAAAATCTCCGGAGGACTTGTAGTTTTCGGAGACGGTCGGTCTTCCAAAATTGTTGGAAAGGAACAATAGCTATTCCAGATGGCCCGGTTTTGAACAATGTGTTATTTGTTGAAGGCCTTAAGACTAACCTCATAAGCATAAGTCAACTTTGTGATAATGGTTTTTCAGTTAATTTTTCATCTGATGAATGTACTGTAACTGATAAGGACCATGTTTCTTTTTAAAAGGGGTTAGATCAGAAAACAATTGTTATGTAGTTCCTAATAAAATTTCTGAAAATTGTAACCTAGCATCTTTGAATAATGAAACACTTTGGCATGAAAGGCTAGGTCACATAAACTTTAAGGAACTTGCTAGAATTTCAAATAAAGATGTGGTCAAGGGGGTTCCTAAACTTTCTTTTAACAAAACATTGTGTGTGGCGGTTGCCAAAAGGGAAAACAGTCAAGGACTGCACACAAGAACTTGAACCACATAGGTACAAAACGGCCTTTGGAACTTTTGCATATGGACTTAATGGGGCCAACTCGTCAACCATCTTTGGGAGGTAAATGGTATATTTTTCTTTTGGTTGATGATTTCTCTAGATATTCTTGGGTAGCATTTTTAAAAGAGAAAGCTGATACTTTGATTCTTTTCATGAGATTTGCCATCGTATTATGATTGAAAAGAATGAAAAGATCGTTCGTGTTAGAAGTGATAGAGGTGGAGAATTCATAAATTCCAAATTCATTGATTTTTGCACTGCCACCGGCATAAAACATGAATTCTCAGCACCCTATACACCTCAACAGAATGGTGTAGTCGAGCGCAAAAACAGGGTTATACAAGAGATGGCGCGTGTTATGCTTCACAGCCGGAATTTACCGTTATATTTTTGGGCTGAAGTTGTTGTTGGTTTTTAATATAAGGATCCACAAGGATCTAAATTGGTACTATCAAACACCTAGAGGGGGGTGAATAGGTGTAATATTTAAAAAACAAATCTCAGTGCAAAATAAAAACCAATGCGGAAAATAAAAACAGCACACCGAGATTTACGTGGAAACTCCAATCCAGGAGAAAAACCACGGGACCAACACGCAATAACAATCCACTAAGAAAAGAAGAATAACAAGGTGATTACCGACTCCACGGACTCAAACCCCTCCTTCAACTTCTTCGGACCTTGCGCTCACTGATTGCACGTCCACTGCACACGTTCGAATCCACGAACGCCACTCGAATCCACGAGCACACGTTTCGAATCCACGAAACGCCTTTAGCACACCGAATCCACGATGCCACGTCGAATCCACGACGCAAACTCAGCCGATAAGAATATTGGCTTCGATGGTGATCCTTTGCTTAGATTATCATTGAAGAACCGTAGAAGAAATCTCTAAGCAAAGATTAGATCAATTCGACAAAAGATAGATCTTGGAAGAACCGTCGAATTGACCTAAAAGAGGCTATAAAGAAGAACGATAAAAACCTAGCCTCTAGGGTTGCTCACGAGTGTTTTCTTAATTAATCGGTCGTTCTTGAGAAACCCTAAGTGTCTATTTATAGTTTAGAAACCTTTGGAAAGAGATAAGAATCAAAAACTAACCTTTTCTGAAATTTTCAGGACGGCGATCCGGATCGGAATTACTGCGATCCGGATCGTCGTAACGAGACAGACAATTCCAGAAAAACAAGGGTTCGGGATCCGGATTGAAATGCCCGATCCGGATCGTTCATAATTTCAGCAAAATCCAATGTTCGGGATCCGGATCAGAATTGGCTTGGATCCGGATTGGATTTGCAATGAACAACACCCTTCGGGATCCGGATTGGATTGTCTGATCCGGATCCTGAACATGCCCCATGCCCAGTTTTTGATTTTTATGCAATAAAAATTCATCCAAGTGTTTCTACACTATAAGAAGTATTCGGATCACCAAAATTATTTAGTTAAACATACCTGATCCTTTTGAATACTTTCCTTGAGATTGATGTAATGATCCACAATTCTTCACTTCAATCTTCAAGACTCAAGACACTGAGTGTCAACTTGAGCTCTTGTTGAATCTTCTCTAAGTCTTCGATTGCTGATTGACAATTTGATCCCTTCAAGACTCCGACTCAACTCACTGACTTGACTCACGAAATATGCCAACACAAAAAAAGCCGTAACAATCTCCCCCTTTGGCAATTTCGTGACAAAACCCAAAAATACATAAAACGCTCAAGTCACTCATCTTAAACCAAAAAAAATGAAATTCAATGTTATCACCAAAACATTGATTTTCTTTGCGTGAAAGATCCAATAAATACAAAATTACATTTGAACCAAACAGTCCTAAAACATACTCTATGACTTAGGACTTGGAGTCTTAAAGTGATGTAATTCCTGCAAAACAAAACTCCAAACAAAATCAAACGTTAGTCGTTAGAAATTAAAATCCTACATTTGATTCGTCCCTTTTGGTTCTTTTGGTTCTTTTGTTTTTCGGCTCTTTCAATCTTTTCTTTATCTCCCCCTATCTTGAGCATCTCTAACATGTTCTCCATGTTCTCCATGTTCTCCCCCTGTCTTGAGCATTTATGTTCTCCCCCTTTGTGATACGATCATTATTTTCTGTTCTCCCCCTTTTTGTCACAAATTGTCAAACAGTGAACATACTAGACAAAAGGAAATCACTAACAACATTAGTTCATAGAGAAAGAGAGATAAAAGCTCAGTTCCGGTATATAACAAAAACACAGATTGCGTACCGGTACCAGAAAGCAAAAATCAAATAATTTCTTGAAACAAATCCAGATTTTGGAATCTTTTCAAATACCGATTTGTATTCCATCAAGAAATCAATTTAAGTGCTTTAACCAATGAATTCACACAGATGCCATTCAATCCAATTAATTTCACAAAATTAAAAAGATTTACTTCTAAATCATGAAAAACAAAGATAAAACATTATAAACAGTTTTTCATGTTATATTCATCAAACACAAGTCATCAAAAATAATCTTGAGATCCAAACTCTATCAAGATGTAACGGATTTACAAAGATGACTTACGGAGATTTTCAAATGACATCAATTTTGAATTCTACCCTTTCAAATTTGAGATAAGCACTAAAATACCTAAGGGTGGCTCTTTGAGCATCTTTCAACTATCCCACCTTATACCAACCAGGAGATTGTTCAAAATATAAGAACTTTGAATATGAATCTCCAAATGCTTCAACTAAAAATTTCAAAAATATTTTTCAAGCATCCAAAAACATGTGGTAGCTCTTTCCAACATGTGGTGGTAGTTTTCACACTCCTTTCGGATGTAACTCTTTCCACATCTTTTACAATTCATTTATTTACCCTTGTAAGAATGCAATCTCTTACGTGAAAGAATTAAATCCCAAATTTTAGTCTATCGGTTGTCTCACGTTTATCACAATGAATTCACACAACCGAGATAGATTAAGCATCTAAAGATCACACATGATTTCTAAAATTTGATGCTTATAACTATCAAAAACTCCTATAATGAAGTATCTTCAAGATTATGATTATGGAGTAAAGTTGATAATCCATATAAAATTAAATTGGAGTGAATGAACGTGAAACCCTTTTTATTCAATGCACTTGTTCAATAAAAACCCTTTTGTTCAAAAACAAAGTATAAAAACGAAGAGCATTGAAAAACATGTAATGCAAAGATTAAGAAAAATATGAAGGGAAAACCAATCAAAGCATTACATACAGTCATAAGCTATTTAGAACTTAAGACAAGGAAAGATATCACCTTTCCGAATCCAAAATCGCGGATTTTGGGTTGTCTTGATTCGTTGTGCCCGGGGGTTGGTAGCTTTGACTGTTGGTCCACCTTAGGTCTTTGCCTCGCAATGATCCACTTGTATGATTGATGTTGTGGCTCGGACCTTTGGTGGGTTGAGTGAACTCCTTTGACTTGATGTGTCTTTTGATTCCGTTGAGTCCGCTCCGTAGATGAAGTTGCCGAAGAATTTTTCTTTCTCTTTTTCGGGCAATTCTTCACCAAGTGTCCTTCAAGTCCACATAGGTGACAAGTTCTTTCTTTCAATTTATTGTGGAACTTGAAGCCTTCACAGTTTGGTTCTTTTTAAATCCCAAACCAACCTTGCTTGTTTGACCTAATCCGGACATACAATCAAGTTTCTTGGAACCGGTTGAAAGCCTTTGTATGTCGGATTTGAGTTGATGAACTTGCTTGGTCAAAGCTTGGTTGGTGACATGAATTTCTTCAAACTGCTTTTCAAGAAAACCAATCTTGTCCATATATGATTTAGCGTTTGTCTCCGATTGGTTTAGCTTTTCTTGGAGGATTTTATTGTTATCCAATAAACGTCCTTGTTCCTCCTCGAGATCATGAAGTTTGATCTTTAAAGCTTGATTCTCGTCTTGAACCTCAAGTCGTTGCTTCCTCAACTTCTTGATATGCTTGGCCATCTTCTTTGATTCCGCAAGAAGTTGTTGGTATGCCTCAACGAGTTCTTCTTCGTCCGACTCCCCCTCACTTGATGACTCTCCTCCGGATGTTGATGTTTCATGCAAAATCAAAGGAATAGAGTCAGTGACTAAAGATGATAAGCACAAATTAGAAGAGGGAATTTGAGAGGCATGAAAAGCAACAACTTTTTCCTCTTCACTTGAGGTCGATTCATCGAAACTAGAATCGTCCCAAGTTTTTGCTTGCAAAGCCTTCTTTTTATATGATTTCTTAGAAGGACAATCCGTTGAAATATGGCCGTAGCCTTTGCATCGATAACATCGGATTTCCCCTTCGAAATCATCTTTTTCTTTTTCTTTAGAAGGTTTTGCAACGCCTTTGAGTTTAGAGGATTTAGAACCCGATGATCCTTTAGATGGTTTCGTGGATGAAGATCCATCGGTTCGATTCTTCCAAAATTTCCGACGAAATTTCTTTGTGATCCGCGCCAATTGTTCTTCAAAATCGGCAAAAGAGATTTCATCGTCGGAACTTGATTCGCTATCTTCTTCCTTTGTTGATTTGAATGCAATACCTGTAAGCTTAGAAGAAGACTTGGAAGAAACTTGATTAGTAGGAAAAGTCATCTCATAAGTTTGCAAAGCACCTACTAATTCCTCTACACTCATCTCATCCGGATGACTAACGGTTTCAATGGCGGTAACCTTTGCCCTAAACCGTTCCGGAAGAGTCCGAAGTATCTTTCTTACAATTTTCGACTCCGAGATCTTTTCTCCTAAATTAGCACATGTATTAATTACATCTTGAAGTCTAGTGTAATAATCTGTAAACAATTCATGCTCTTCCATATGAATAGAGTCAAATTGACTTGTAAGCATCTGGAGCTTTTGAATTTTTACAAGATTAGTACCTTCATGTGTAATTTTGAGAATATCCCAAATTTCCTTCGCGGTTTCACACGCAGAAATTCTTGTAAACTCGGTCGAGGAAAGAGAATTATATAAAGCGTTCATACCTTTTCCATTGTAAGAAGATCTTTCGATTTCCTCTTTAGACCATCTAGAGCGCGGTTTTGGGGTAGTAGAATTTCCTACTTCCTCAACAGGATGCACCCAACCGTATTCAACGGTTTGCCAACACGCTCATCAATTGAGATGAGAAAAGCTCTCATCCGCACTTTCCAATATGCATAATTGGTCCCATCAAAAAGAGGAGGTCTAAAAATATTACCACTTTCACCCGACATGATAGATAAACCTAAAACCCGCTCTGATACCAATTGTTGGTTTTTATAGGATCCACAAGGATCTAAATAGGTACTATCAAACACCTAGAGGGGGGTGAATAGGTGTAATATTTAAAAAACAAATCTCAGTGCAAAATAAAAACCAATGCGGAAAATAAAAATCAGCACACCGAGATTTACGTGGAAACTCCAATCCAGGAGAAAAACAACGGGACCAACACGCAATAACAATCCACTAAGAAAAGAAGAATAACAAGGTGATTACCGACTCCACGGACTCAAACCCTCCTTCAACTTCTTCGGACCTTGCGCTCACCGATTGCACGTCCACTGCACACGTTCGAATCCACGAACGCCACTCGAATCCACGAGCACATGTTTCGAATCCACGAAACGCCTTTAGCACACCGAATCCACGATGCCACGTCGAATCCACGACGCAAACTCAGCCGATAGAAATATTGGCTTCGATGGTGATCCTTTGCTTAGATTATCATTGAGGAACCGTAGAAGAAATCTCTAAGCAAAGACTAGATCAATTCGACAAAAGATAGATCTTGGAAGAACCGTCGAATTGACCTAAAAGAGGCTATAAAGAAGAACGATAAAAACCTAGCCTCTAGGGTTGCTCACGAGTGTTTTCTTAATTAATCGGTCGTTCTTGAGAAACCCTAAGTGTCTATTTATAGTTTAGAAACCTTTGGAAAGAGATAAGAATCAAAAACTAACCTTTTCTGAAATTTTCAGGACGGCGATCCGGATCGGATTACTGCGATCCGGATCGTCGTAACGAGACAGACAATTTCAGAAAAACAACGGTTCGGGATCCGGATTGAAATGCCCGATCCGGATTGTTCATATATTTCAGCAAAAACCAATGTTCGGGATCCGGATTGGATTGTCTGATCCGGATCCTGAACATGTCCCATGTCCAGTTTTTGATTTTTTATGCAATAAAAATTCAACCAAGTGTTTCTACACTATAACAAGTATTCGGATCACCAAAATTATTTAGTTAAACGTACTTGATCAATCCGAATCCATTTTCTTGAGATTGATGTAATGATCCACAATTCTTCTACTTCAATCTTCAAGACTCAACACACTGAGTGTCAACTTGAGCTCTTGTTGAATCTTCTCTAAGTCTTCGATTGCTGATTGACAATTTGATCACTTCAAGACTCCGACTCAACTCACTGACTTGACTCACGAAATATGCCAACACAAAAAAAGCCGTAACAGTTGTGAACACCGCCGTCTACGTAATTAATCGAGTGTATTTGCGCCCGGGAACTTTAAATACACCATATGAACTATGGTTTTATAGAAAACTGAATATTAAATATTTTCGAATCTTTGGGAGTCGCTGTTATATTTTATGTGACCGCGAAAATCTTAGAAAATTCGACTCTCGAAGTGACGAAGGGATTTTTATGGGTTATTCTACAAACAGTAGAGCATATCGGGTATTTAACCTGGAATCTAAAACGATGGTAGAATCTATAAATGTTAAAGTAGATGAAGCTTTTCACTTTGCATCTGATAAATCTACCCCTGATATGTCTCTTGATGATGATACTCCTGCAAATGCATCTTCTCATGATAATTCTTCCGATATTGTTGATGCTTCTAATGGTTCTTCGAGTTTATCTGATGTGCAGGAATCATCACATGTACCTCCGAGTACTCCGTTACCTCAAACGTTACGTATCTCCAAGGATCATCCTGAATCGAACATTATTGGAGACCCACAAGAAGGAGTCAGGACTCGGAGACAGTTGGTTTGTGGAGTCGCATGTTACGTCTCCATGATAGAACCAAAGAACGTCGATGAAGCTCTTCAGGATGATTACTGGATAGAAGCAATGCAAGAAGAGCTCCACAAGTTCGAAAGAAACAATGTCTGGGAACTAACGAAGCCACCGAAGCAACACAACGTAATTGGTACTAAATGGATTTTCAAGAACAAGAAAAACGAGGATGATACCATTATCAGGAACAAAGCACGTCTAGTTGCTCAAGGCTACTGACAAATAGAAGGAATAGACTTTGATGAGACGTTCGCCCCAGTTGTCACGCCCCGGAACCCGGGCTCGCCAACAGATCCGCCGTGCACACGGGATTTCCCGCGTACACGAAGCGCTGGTAACCTGCTCCGATATAATATGAACAATAAAAGAGCATAATATCGAGCTGAATAGAAGAACCACATAGTATTTCAGACTGGAAATACAAATACAACTATAATAAGTACAATAATCTCCCAGCTCACCAAAATAGTACATCCAGCTGGCGGAAGCCAGACCCAAAATAAAAGGAGAATATCACAGTCTGAGTGGAGGGTGCAATATCTGTCTAATAGCTCTCAGCCTCACAGGAGATCTATCTATTCAGCGATCCCCTTACCTCGATCAGCTGCCGATGGCCTAGCAGCTCCCGCAGACGACTCTGCAAATAAAGAAGAAGAAAGAGAGAAACAACAATGGGGGTGAGAACTACCAGATAAACCAGTAGCCTCCCCTAGTGGGTAAAACCTCAACTCTGACGCACCCACTAGGACTACTAGAGGCAACAGAAAGAACAGTGGTAAATTATAAAGACTACTGAAAAAGGAAACTATCACCACTATGCCTCTACATGCCATGTAGCACGAAATGACTAGATGCAACAATACCAAACATGCCTGCCTGAAATAACTCAATCTAGTGTCACTAGTAAAACTGGTACTGCCTGCTGTGCCTTGCCAAATCGGGTGTGCTGGCCAATGCCTTATCACCGATAGGGGATAGTTGCCAAATCGGGTATGCATAATACCGATAGGGGATAGGAGTCTCAAAGACTCTAAGCATGTCTGTAACACACTCCGGAGTGGCACTCGAGGGGAGCGACCCACACGAGTAAAATATCTCAGCAATAAGTATCAGAAGTGCCATAAAACAGCAGGACTGGATCATGACTATGATCAAAGTGGGAAAACCATCCACTAGGAAAACCCAATCCCCAACTGATGCAATAAACCAGACTCAACCCCAATCTGATGCAAGGATAAACATCTGGTCAACCGCCTACTGTCCGCGGTCACCGCAATACCCCACAAGTCCACAATCTAGCACAACCTTGGCTACACTATCCCAAACCCCTGCTCACACTTGAGCAACAACATATGAATGCAAAGGACAACAATGAAACATGTTCAAATCCCAATATGATAGTGTAGCAATGAATAGTGGCCTTACCTGATGTCCGGGCATGCATGCAACTGTCTTTATTTTTAAAAGTTGTAAAATAGTGTCAAAGGTTTAAAACAATTGATTTACTGAATAAAAGTCATTTGCATGCGAGATCATAGCCTTTGTCTCAATCACAGTGTCCCAATATAAGTCATCATATCTTTTGTGGGGTTATATTAAGTTTTAGGGGAGTTTGTCCCAGCGGTCCTTGTCATTTGTCATATTAATTTGTCCCAATGGTTCTCATTAATTGTCCTGTTAGTTGTCCTGTTAGTAGTCCTGTTAGTAGTCCTGTTAGTTGTCCCAATGGTTCTCATTAATTGTCATATTTTAGGGGATTTCTAGTAATCCCAGTGAGCTTGTCAAAAATGAGGTAAGCAACAACCGCCCACCTCGAGCAGCTCAAAAACACCCCAGGTAGTCTCCTGGTTGTCCACAGTCCTCAAATCCTGCAAATCAACGCTCCCGGTATAAATACAAATCCCAAAAAGCACAATATTTGCTGTTTTTCAAACAGCACGGGAAAAGAGGAATTTTTCACCTCTAAAATGAGCTCCTAAAATCCCAGAAAAATCACGGTTGCGTTCCTCGCGAAGAGTAGATCAAAATCGACTCTTAAACGCCTCGATCTGATGCTCCTACGTCAAGATAAAAATCGGAGAAGTCGGTGCTGTCCAAAAACCATCACAGTAAAAAGGGGGGTCAAAGAGGACTTGAAAACTATGCCAAAAGTACGAAACGGAGCAAAATGATCAACACGGAAATCGAAGCCCTACCTCTTACGGTCGCGCTGCCGCAAAAATCGTCCAAAAATTCCACCTGGTTAGCCCGCAGTGAATTTTTGACGGAACTGCGACGGGAAATGGGCCTAAAAAGAAAATCGTCGCAGTGCGCCGCGTCGCAGATATCTTGCTATCTGTAACTCCTAAAATCCTGAGATTGTAGAGAGAGAGAGAGGAGAGAGAGAGGAAAAACTTTTGTATAGAACACTTCCTCTGATTCTCTCTCTTCGGCGCGGAAAACGAGGTGGGAATGAGAGGGGTGGGGGACCCCTATTTATAATGGGCCAAGGGAATATTCCCACACGGGATCGGATCCGAACAGGAAACACCGAAACGGGCCAACCAGATTGCGCCACGTGTTGCCCAAACAGGAAACAGCCGGTGCAAGGGCCACTGGGAATTTGCCACGTGTCCACGTGGTCCACATGCCGGGGTCCCGCTCCGGGTTTTCCGGAAAATGTCGGCCAATAGGATCACGCCACGTGTCACATTCCCACGTGCTTCTAGAAGCCGGCCAGCCAATCAGGGGCTGCCACGTGGCAAGGGAAAATTTCGGTGCACCCGGTGCACGCCTGGCCCATGGACCGCGCACCCGAGCCCCCTGCCCGCGCCTGCCCGCGCCTGCCCGCGCCTGCCCGCGCCTGCCCGCGCCGCTCTCCCCCGCGCTCCGCCGCTGCCCCGCCGCTGTGCCGCTGCCCGCCGCCGCCCGCCGCCGCTCGCCGGTCGCCGGAACAGTAATTCCGGCGGCCGGAGTTACTGTTCCGGTGAACAGTAACCATGTGCCAAAAAAATAAGTAAATATACCGTTTCGATCGTTTTCGCGCGCTGAGTCCGATTTCGACGTCCGTTTCGCCAAATTCTCATCCGAAATTTTGCCGAAAGCTCCCGGAAAATTCCATTTGCTCCGATTTTCGCGCAGAGTCTATATTAAATGTCCAATTTCGATTCTACAAGCTCTGTTTCACCGAATAAGCTCCACAGTCACTGTTTAATGTTGCACAGTTCCTGCGGGAGTCCGGATCATCACATCCTCCCCCACTAAAAAGAGTTTCGTCCTCGAAACGAGACTAAACAATAATCCTCAGTCCGAGGTCTCGAATAAGTAGGGGTGAGCATTCCCCATCTCCGACTCGAGCTCCCATGTAGCCTCGCGCTCGTCATGATTGCTCCATTGGATTTTCACATAGGGAATGGCCCGATTGCGCAATTCTCTCACCTCTCGATCCAGAATTCGCAGTGGGCGCTCCTCATACCTCAAATCCTCGCTGATCTCGAGCGGTGTGAAGTCGATGACGTGCGATGGGTCGAAGACATACTTCCTCAAAGTAGAGACATGAAATACATTATGGACACCAGCAAGCCTCGGAGGAAGTGCAAGTCGGTAGGCAACTGGCCCGATACGCTCCAATACCTCAAAGGGTCCAATGTATCGGGGGCTAAGTTTCCCACGAATGCCGAATCTCCTGATTCCTTTGGACGGCGAGACTTTCAGGAATACATGATCTCCAACCTGAAATTCTAAGTCTCGTCGCCGAACATCGGCATAGCTCCTTTGTCGGCTTTGGGCGGTCTGAAGATGCTTCGAATCACTCGGACCTTCTCTTCTGCCTCTAACAACACATCTGGTCCCAAGGTCCGCCTCTCGCCCACGTCACTCCAATAAAGTGGTGATCGACACTTGCGTCCATACAACGCTTCAAACGGAGCCATCTGAATGCTCGCTTGAAAGCTATTGTTGTACGCGAACTCAGCCAAAGATAAGTGTCGAATCCACCCTCCGCCGAAATCCAGGACGCAAGCCCTCAACATGTCCTCCAGGATTTGTATCGTCCGCTCTGACTGCCCATCAGTCTGCGGATGAAAAGCTGTACTGAACCTGAGTTCAGTCCCCAAGGCTGTTTGCAAACTTTTCCAGAAATGCGAAACAAACCTCGGGTCTCTATCTGATACAATGGAGGCTGGTACTCCATGTAATCTCACTATCTCATCTAGATATAACTGGGCTAGTCGCTCGAGTGGCCAAGTAGTCTGCATAGGCAAGAAAGTGCGCTGACTTGGTAAGTCGATCTACGACTACCCAGATAGCGTCTGCTCCTCCCTGTGCCCTCGGAAGTCCGACCACGAAATCCATCGTAATGTGGTCCCATTTCCACTGGGGAATTGGGAGACTCTGTAATTTGCCAGCTGGCACTCGATGCTCAGCTTTCACTTGCTGGCAAGTCAAACACTGAGCCACAAATCTCCCGATATCCCTTTTCATGCCATTCCACCAAAAGTGTGCCTTGAGGTCCTTATACATCTTAGTCCCACCAGGATGTAGGGTATAAGGTGTATAATGGGCCTCTCGCAATATCTGCTCTCTGATCTCCGCATCCACTGGCACACATGCTCGGTTCCTGTACCTTAGTACTCCCGAGGCATCTACCGTAAAGTCCCCTGACTGATCACTCGGAAATTGATCTCTAATCCTGGTCAAGTGGGGGTCCTCACTCTGTTTCTCCCTGATCCTGTCCAGCAGAGTGGGCTGCACGACTAAAGACGTCAGTCTAGCAGAGACCCCAGGGGACACAACCTCTATCTCGAGCCGTCTCATCTCCTCTAATAGCGGTGCCTGGTCTGTGATCAACATAGACAAACTTTGCACCGCCCTCCTACTCAAGGCATCAGCGACCACATTAGCTTTGCCTGGGTGGTAGAGAATATCTACATCATAATCTTTTAATAGCTCTAACCACCTACGTTGCCTTAAATTTAGCTCCTTTTGCGTGAACAGGTATTTTAGGCTCTTGTGGTCGGTGTAGATTTCACAGTGCTCTCCATATAGGTAATGACGCCAAAGCTTCAGTGCAAACACTACAGCAGCAAGCTCCAAGTCATGGGTAGGGTAATTCTTCTCGTAATCCTTGAGTTGCCTTGATGCATAAGCAATTACCCTCCCTTCTTGCATCAACACACAACCAAGTCCACTGTGTGATGCGTCGCTGTAGATCACATATCCTTTCCCCATAACAGGGAGGGAAAGGATAGGAGCGGTCATCAATCTATTCTTTAGCTCCTCAAAGCTCTTCTGACAGTCCTCACTCCAGATAAACTTCACTCCTTTACGCGTCAAGCGAGTGAGGGGTGTGGAGAGCTTCGCAAAGCCTTCCACAAACCGACGGTAATACCCAGCTAAGCCCATAAAGCTACGTACCTCAGAAACCGTCGTCGGTCGGGGCCAATCACGGACTGCCTCAATCTTTGCCGGGTCCACCGCCACTCCTGCGGCAGAAATCACATGGCCCAAGAAGACTACCTCCCGAAGCCAAAACTCGCACTTTGCCAGCTTGGCATACAACTTCTTCTCTCGCAGAAGTTGCAGCACAATCCTTAAGTGCTCCTCATGCTCGGCATCACTTCGGGAGTAGATCAAGATATCATCGATGAACACCACCACAAACCGGTCTAAGTATGGTCGAAAAATCCGGTTCATTAAATCCATGAATGCGGCAGGGGCATTAGTTAGCCCAAAAGGCATAACTGTAAATTCATAATGCCCGTACCGCGATCTAAACGCCGTTTTCGAAATATCCTCGGCCTTCACCTTTAACTGGTGGTAACCGGATTGCAGATCTATCTTAGAAAAGACACAAGACCCTTGCAGCTGATCAAAAAGATCATCAATGCGCGGCAAAGGGTACTTGTTCTTGATGGTCACTTTATTTAATTCCCTATAGTCCACACATAGTCTAAGTGACCCATCTTTCTTCTTTACGAATAGCACCGGCGCTCCCCAAGGCGACACACTCGGCCTAATAAAGCCCTTGTCCATCAAATCCTGAAGTTGCGCCTTAAGCTCTCGCAACTCAGCCGGTGCCATCCGGTAAGGAGCCTTAGAGATTGGCGCAGTTCCTGGAACTACGTCAATCACGAACTCAATCTCCCTATCTGGCGGCATACTAGTCAGCTCAGGTGGAAAGACATCCGGAAACTCGCGGGCAATAGGATATCCCCGAGTTCCGGCGCCGCCGTAGGCCCCTCAACAACACTAGCCAAAAAGGCTACACATCCATGATGGATCATCTGCCTCGCTCGGGAAGTCGAAACCATAGAGGCAAAGAAAGCACTCTGACATCCCCGGTATACCAACATCTCCTGGCCTGGCTCTCTAAAAGTGACGGTCCTTGCGGCACAATCAATAGTCGCAAAGTACCGAGCCAGCCAGTCCATCCCGAGGACCACATCAAAGTCTCTTAACTGTCTTAAGACCAACAGGTCTGCTGGCATAATCCAGGACTCGATTTGCATCGGGCAGGACCAACAGCACTCCTCCACGTGCAAAGTGTGATCGGGAATCTGAACCTCTCGTGCACGTGGTAAAGGTCCTACCTCTATCCCATGTAATGATGCAAATGATTTACTAATAAAAGAATGCGATGCTCCAGTATCAAATAATGTACGAGTCCTAATGCCAGAAAGTAAGGTGATACCTGCCACCACGTGTTCTGCTGCTGAAGAGTCCTCTACCTGCGCAGCATACACTCGCCCACTCTGAGCTGGAGGGCGATACTCCGTGGGATAGGAAGAAGATGGCCTGCTTGCTGGAGCATATGGTCGCTGAGCTGTCGACCACTGCTGAGACGAAGAAGGAGCAGATGCTGAAGATGGAGCCGTCGATGGTGCATATGGGCAGGCAGCTCGGAGGTGGCCAGACTGTCCACATCGATAACAGCGGCCAAACCTCAGATCACATGTATCAGAGTTATGCTGTCCCTGACAGAAAATGCACCTAACCGTAGCCTGGGGCTGCCTCGCCTGCTGCCTCTGTCGCGGAGGCCCTTGCTGCCGCGACTGCGATCTCTGTTGATGCGAATGCTGTTGCTGCTGATGTTGCGGTGGCCTCTGGAATCCACCAGGCCCTCGCCGCTCAAAACGCCCGCGGCCGGAAAACTGAGGCCGTGGCGGTCGTGGCGGCCTCCAAGAACTGGCCTGTCCCCCGTCGTCTTGTGCTGGTCGCTTTCTGTCAGAACTCTGAGTGACTAAGCCCCCACGTCTGGCGATGACGCGGTCTCCCCTCTCAACCCACTGTGCATGCTCTGCTGCCTCCTGCAAGGTCTGTAGCCTTTGAGCATGCACCAACGTATAGATCTCTGGGCGCAGGCCCGACTCAAAGAGCTCCACTTGGTGAGGTCCGTCCCTGGCGACATACGGCACGCAGTTGAGCAACTGCGTGAACTCCTGAGAGTAGTCTAATGCTGTCCGGTCGCCTTGCTGAAGATTCTTCAAATCATCTTCCAGCTTTTTCTTCACACTCGTGGAGAAGTACGTATCCAGGATCATTTTCTTGAATTCTGACCAGGGTAGCTGCCGAGTGATCTGAAATTCCAGGGGCTCCACCCGGCGCCACCATGCATCAGCATCCCCGTCTAAGCAGTGTACAGCCATATGTACCCTGTACTTCGGGTCAATGAAGAAGTCCCGAAATAACTTCTCCATTGAAGAAAGCCAAGTCCCGATCTCCCAAGGCTGAGTATTCCGCCCTGAAAACCTGGGCGGTCCCCGCTTACAGAATCGAGTAAGTTTGTCAGCAAACTCCTGCTCCTCTGCAGGAGTCAATGGCCGGATTGCTTCCTGAGCAACAGGGGATGCCGGGGTCACTGGTACAACTGGGGGATTCACGGCAGGGGAAGAAGGTACAGGAGAATTCTCCGAGGGTGCTACAACAGGCTGCGCCCTCTGTTCTAACATCTGCGTCAGCCGGCTCATGGCCTCCTCCTGACGCCGAACAGCTTCAGACATCTGGGCCATCTGAGCCTGCAGCTCTTGCACCTCACTCTGCTGGCCCTGCTCGGACTACTCCTGATCGGGTTCAGGGGAATCAGGCTGAGAACGCGTCAACATTCTACGTCGCGGAGGCATCTGTTGGGTTATAAGTAATTGGATCTAAATAGGGGAAAAAAACACCTAGAGGGGGGTGAATAGGTGTAAACAATAAACACTCAAAAATCGTTGCGCTATAAAATCCAATGCAGAAAAATAAATGAACACGCAAGATTTTTACGTGGAAAAACTCCAAACCGGAGTAAAAAAACCACGGGACCGATAACACGGCGAAATCCACTAGAATTGAAACACGTACAAGGTGATATAACGTACTCACAGACGACTCAACCTCTTACCATACGCTCCTAGTAGATCTTCTCCGCTCGCTCCACGACGCTTCTCGAATCCACGATCCGCGCCCAACGCTGAGTCCACAGCGTCCAACGTCGAGTCCACGACGTCCGACCGAATCCACGGTCTTCACCCAATACTACGCTTCGAATCCACGAACGTAGTTGCACCTTGAATCCACAAGGCCACGCGAGTCCACGCGCCGATTTAGGGTAAATCGTTGTTTGTTTTGGGTGGTGATGATCCGCCGAATACTTAGATTAGAAATAGATCGGAAATACCATCTAAGTATTCATTGATTTGATTCTACTCAAAATGTGAGTATGGAAAACCTAGAATCAAATCAATCAATATAGATGAAGAAACATAGAATAAATCTATTGATTTCCTTTCTTCTCTATATGTGGATTTTTCCGTTAAGATGATATTTGATTATGACGGCTCTATATGGATGCCCTAGAAAAATAATAGGGTCTATTTATAGGTTAGAAACCATTGGAAGAATATACGGATCAAAAACAAACCTTTTCTGGAAATTTTACGGACGGCGATCCGGATCGAGATTAGTGCGATCCGGATCGCAGAACAAAAAGACGATTCCAGAAATCCATGGGTTCGGGATCCGGATCACAAAGTCCGATCCGGATCGTTCATACAATTCACCAAACTTTCATGTTCGGGATCCGGATCGTGATGGTCTAGGATCCGGATTGAAATTGCCAATGAACAAACACCCTTCGGGATCCGGATTGCCGAGCACGATCCGGATCCTGAACATGTCCCATGTCCAGTTTTTGATGTTTATGCAATAAAACCTTCTTCCAGGTGTTTCTACACTATAAGAAGTATTCGGATCACCAAAATCTTTAGTTAAACATACCTGATCCTTTTGAATTCTTCTTTCTTGAGATTGAGGTATATGATCCAAAGTTCTTTCATCTTCAATCTTCAAGACTTAATACTTTCACGAAATACGCCAACTCAAATTCCGTAACAATCTCCCCCTTTGGCGGTTTCGTGACAAAACACAAATCCACAAAAGAAAATTCAAAAAGATATTTTTGTTGCTATCACCATACAACAAAAATTTACAATGGAGATCCAAAAATTAAAAACATGAGATAAACTCCTAAAACAGACTCTAGACTTAGACATCTGTACTCTCTGCACAAAGAAAGCATTCTTGACAAACAAAATCGTTAGATACCTCAAGAATTGAAACATACAAAACCAAGTACAGAGATAGAGTTTATTCTCATCATGACATTTGAAGAATTCAGATATGTAAGAGAATCATAGTTAAAAACCAACATATCTTCTAAGCATTCAAAACCAAATGTCACAAACTGTTAGTCCAACATCAACTTGTTAGTCATATTACATGCCCAAATAGTTAGTCGAATAGTTAGTATAGAAGCATGCCACAAATCACAAGAGAAAAACCAAAGTTGAGTTGAAGTCATACTTACCTTGATATTCACAAAGTTCACATCATTCATTGTTCATTGTTCAAAGTTCTCTCTAACTCTCTCCCCCTTTTTGTCACAAAACAAAGCCAAAATTACAAAACAAAAGGGAGTTAAAGAGATAAACAAAAATGAAAAACCTGCAAAGAGCAAAAGAAAGTTAGAACAGAAAATTTACTCCTGAGAGTCGGAGTCATCAGAGGTGGTGCATCCCATTTTGGCAAACATCTTCTTCATCAGTTTCTTCATCGATGAGACTGACTTGGTCAAAGTGATTTGAGAAGCAGTGATTATTTCCAGTTCCTTTTTCACAACTTGAATTTCTCCTCTCATTTCAGTGAACTCAGCCGACATGCGTTCTTGTTCATTGGAAAGTCGCTGTTGTTCTTTAAATATTGAATTAACTGAGCATCATCTTCAGAGGTTGATGGAGGTGCTTGTTGTGCTGGTGGAACAGGAGCTGTAGAAGTAGTTGCTGGTTGTCGAGCTCGTCGGATTGGAGGAGATGGAGGATCATCTTGTTTTGTCGATAGAGACTTTACAATCGTTGTCTCATTGATCGTCCCCAAACTGTACATGTAAGAGCTCGCGCTTGTATCCACTTTAAACTTCTTAAGGATGCGCATAATTATCATTGGGTATGGTAGTCTCTCTGTGGGGTGAGAGTGTTCAACATACCGCGTCATCCTAGCCCAAATGAGATAAGGAATGTTCAAGTTTGCTCCCATTGCTGCGGTTGGGTTCCCAAGAAGATAAAGAAATAACATTCTATCCCATCGAAGAACCTTTGTATTCATATTGGGAAGAATGTTGTAGCAGACAATGAAGTTGATATACTTATACTCTTTTCGAAGCTCTTTAGAAAATACCGAATTTCCGGTAGACAAAGTATCCGGAAGCAAATTCCATTGACTACAACTCTCCAAGAGTTTTCTGTGAAGACTTGAGTCTTCAGATAATGAAGTCCATCAGATCTGGCTTTCATACTGAGCACCTCTCCAATCAGTTGGGGAGTGACTTTGATTTTGATACCTTTAACCAAAGTATGAAATTCTCGACGTCCGTCAACATGATCAGTTAGACTTGCAGCATTCTGATAAAACATCCGAACTGAGTGTGGACAATACCCAGTTGACTCAGGAAAGTTGCAAATTGGACCGAGACCAACTTGATCAAATAAAGTCCCAAAAGCTGCAGATCGTTCCTCATTGGTTTGACATTGACATGTCTCTCACCAATGCATTCTCTTTTCTCAAAATCCTTGATTCTCGTGGAGCTAATGAATTCCTGAGGAGGGGGCTGGCTAGCAATTGGTTCCTCAATTGAAATTCCCTTTGCACTGCCTCTTTTTCTTGCACCAGTCTTTGTTCTTGTTCTGATTTGACTTGGTTCCATGGGAGCTTTTCCTTTTCTGCAGCAGTAGGAGGAACCTTTGTCTTTGAGGCTTCAGCAGGTGCTTTCCCCTTGGATACAATAGGGACATCTTCCTCAATCTCTAGGTTATCCCAGTCAATCGAGTCCGTTTCCGAATCCGTGTCGGAATCATTCTCAGCTCGCTTGGTTCTCTTTGCTTTCTTAGGTTTGCAGTGTCCTTAACATGGACCATTGCAGCAAGTAGGAAAATGATCCAGGTGATCACCATTGCTGAAAGTGCTTTGAGTTTAAAAGTGTCCTGTGAAAACCAACTCAAGAACACATGAAAAATCGTCAATTTTGAAAAATTTGAAACATTGTACCTAGACAATCATAATCATGTAGAGAAGCTAAGAATCAAATTAGTTTTGCAAAAAGAATTTTAAAAATAGATCAATCCATGATTTACAAAAATTCCTCTTTTATGCCCTAAAACCGAATTTTTAGAAATCGAAGCCTAAAAACTCGTTAATCAGGTAAAAACCCAGCATAAAAGCAAAACTAATCGACCCAGAGTTCTTATTTCAAAAGAAATTTGATCAAAAACCATTCACAAACGAAAAAGATCCATGATTTCAACTCACGTTTGATGAAAAAATATAAAAACTGTGAAAAACCGAGATTTGATCAATAAAACTTACTTGAATTGAAGAACTTTGAGTTTGGAAGCTCCAAGATGCAAGAAATCTAGAGAGAGAAACTCTAGAAGCTTGAGAACAAAAGATTAGGGTAAAAGAAATCAAATCCTCTTTGTTCTTATAAAAACCCTAGCCGTGATCCGGATCGGATCGAGAATGTGATCCGGATCGGCTACCCGCAGGAAGAATCCTGCGTTCGGGATCCGGATCACTTACTCCGATCCGGATCGGCTTCAACTTTTTCTCCAGAAAATTTTAGAAAAATTCCATAAAATCCAGAAAAAGTATGTAAGCACTTTACCATGTCAACTTTAAACAAAAATCATCGTTTCATACAACAAGAAATAGATTATGCAAAATCTATCAAAAATACTCAAAAATGAAACGAAAATTTACGAAAATTAAAACACTTAAAGTTGAACAACTTCAATTACATCTATCCTGATCTTATGTGTAATGCCTTTATCAAATCATCAATTTTGGTAAAGAAAATGAAATACCAAGATCAATAGATGTTTGAAATCCCAGATAAGTTAGATAATATATCTAGACAATCTGTTGAAGGAGTGGCTCTTTGAGCATCTTTTATCAAAAATCCCACCTTATACCAACCATGAAATACGACTGAGTCAAGTATTTCAATATGCATTTCATCAACATTTTTAAAACAAAAATTTGCTTTGCATTCATGGAGTATCTTTTTCTTTCTTTCATTTTCTCCATGTGGTGGTAGTTTTCACACTCCTCATTGGGATGTAACTCTTTCCACATCTTTTGAGCATTTTACATTTCTTTGACTCCCCCTCAATTGGCTATCAATTATTTAATATATAAGGTATTCAACCAAAAATTGATCTCGCATTCATACTCGACTAAGCAATCAAATATGATAATGACTATACCAAGAGATCATTGAGAGAGAAATTGACTTTGATCACTTAAAAGATGGTTTAATTAACGTAAATGATCATTGCAACATTGAAATATTATGATATCAAAAGCATAATAAATTTCTAAATGCATAAAAGGATGCAATTAAAGTCAATTATGATTTATGCTCAATTAATGTCCTATGTACAAAACATAGATAAAGAACAAAACAAAAACAAAAACAAAACCTAACCTAAGCAAAGGTTTCAAAAAGAGATTATTTCAAGGAAAGCATGCCAATTGCTTTACGCAAGTGAATAAAACGTTTTTGATCCAAAGGTTTTGTTAAGATATCAGCTAATTGATCCTCAGTTGAAATATATGACAGTTGAAGAATATTTGATTCAACTAGCTCTCTAAGAAAATGATATCTAAGTTCAATATGTTTTGTTCTAGAGTGCAACACAGGGTTTTTTGAAATGTTAATAGCACTAGTGTTGTCACATAAAATGGTTACCGAAGTTGCTGAAATCCGGAAATCGCTCAACACGCTTTTCATCCAAATCAATTGGGTTGAACAACTTCCTGCAGAAATGTACTCCGCTTCGGCAGTCGAGAGTGCTATGCAATTCTGCTTTTTACTGTGCCATGCAACAAGGCAATGGCCAAGATAGAAGCATGCACCACTCGTGCTTTTCCGGTCATCCACTGATCCAGCCCAATCGGCATCTGAGTATCCAACAATATCCAAACTTGTTCCCATAGGATACCAAATTCCGAAACTGATTGTACCTTTGATATATCGGATGATCCGTTTCACCGCTTTCAGGTGAACCTCCTTCGGTGCTGATTGATATCTCGCACAAATCCCAACACTGAAGGATATATCCGGGCGACTAGCCGTGAGATATAGTAGACTTCCAATCATACTGCGATACAGTTTCTCGTCTACATTCTCACTATGTGATTCACTTCCAAGTCCCTTATGGCTAGTTCCCATTGGAGTTGGAAAATCCTTAGAATTTTCTAGATCAAACTTTTTGACCAACTCCATTGCATACTTGGATTGACACAAGTGAATACCTTCATCGTTTTGTTTAACTTGTAATCCAAGAAAATAAGTCAATTCGCCCATCATGGACATCTCAAATTCGCTTTCCATGGTCTCCGCGAATTTAGAAGCATCATTATCTCTTGTTGCGCCAAAAACAATGTCATCGACATAGATTTGAGCAACTATGAAATTGTTTTGATAATGCTTCACAAAGAGAGTCCTGTCAGCTCCCCCTCGAGTGTAGCCCTTTTCCAAAAGGTGCTTTGTCAACCTTTCGTACCATGCTCGCGGTGCTTGTTTCAGACCGTAAAGAGCCTTTTTCAGACGAAAAACATGGTTAGGTAGTTTATGATCCACAAAACCTTTCGGTTGAGCCACATAAACTTCCTCATTTAAAAACCCATTTAAAAAGGCGCTCTTAACGTCCATTTGAAATAATTTGATTTTAAAATGACAAGCTATCGCAAATAAGATACGAATGGACTCGAGTCTAGCTACAGGGGCGAAAGTTTCATCAAAGTCTATACCTTCTACTTGAGAGTAGCCTTGAGCAACTAACCTTGCTTTGTTCCTGATGATAGTACCATCTTCATTTTTCTTGTTCTTGAAGATCCATTTGGTACCTATCACATTGTGTTGCTTCGGAGGCTTCGTTAATTCCCAGACTTTGTTTCGCTCGAATTGATGGAGCTCTTCCTGCATTGCTTTAATCCAGTAGTCATCTTGAAGAGCTTCATCAACATTCTTTGGTTCGATTTGAGATACATAGCATGCAAATCCGCAAACCAATTGTCTCCGTGTTCTAACTCCTTCTTGTGGATCTCCAATGATGTTCGATTCAGGGTGATCCTTGGAGATGCGTAACGTTTGAGGTAGAGGAGTAGACGGAGGTACACGAGATGATTCCTGCACATCAGATGAACTTGAAGAACCGTTAGATGCATCAACATTATTATCGAAAGAATTGTTAGAAGAAGATGCATTAGCAGGTGTATCATCATCAAGAGAGATATCGAGGGTAGATTTTTCAGATTCAAAATGAAAAGCTTCATCTACCTTAACATTTATCGATTCTACGATCGTCTTAGATTCTAAGTTAAAAACTCGATATGCTCTGCTGTTTGTAGAATAACCTAAGAAAATCCCTTCGTCACTTCGAGAGTCAAATTTTCCAAGATTTTCGCGATCACGTAAAATAAAACACCGACTCCCAAAGATACGAAAATATTTGATGTTAGGTTTTCTACAAAACCAAAGTTCATATGGTGTATTCAATGTCCCCGGGCGCAAATACACGCGATTAATAACATAAACAGCAGTGTTCACCGCTTCAGCCCAAAAATAAAAAGGTAAGTTCCGGCTGTGAAGCATAACACGTGCCATTTCCTGTACGACCCTGTTTTTGCGCTCGACTACACCATTTTGTTGAGGTGTATAAGGTGCAGAGAATTCATGTTTAATGCCGTTAGAAGTGCAAAAATCAATGAATTTGGAATTTATGAATTCCCCACCTCTATCACTTCTAACTCGAGTAATCCTATCATTCTTTTCAATCATAATACGATGGCAGATTTCGAGAAAAGAATCAAAGGTATCAGCTTTTTCTTTTAAAAATGCTACCCAAGTATATCTAGAAAAATCATCAACCAATAAGAAAATATACCATTTACCTCCCAGAGATGGTTGACGAGTTGGCCCCATTAAGTCCATATGCAAAAGTTCCAAAGGCCGTTTTGTACCTATGTGGTTCAAGTTCTTGTGTGCAGTCCTAGACTGTTTTCCTTTTTGGCAACCGCCACACACAATGTTTTGTTCAAAAGAAAGTTTTGGAACCCCCTTGACCACATCTTTGTTCGAAATTCTAGCAAGTTCCTTAAAGTTTATGTGACCTAGCCTTTCATGCCAAAGTGTTTCATTTTTCAAAGATGCTAGGTTACATTTTTCAGAAATCTTATGAGGAACTACATAACAATTGTTTTCTGATCTAACCCCTTTTAAAAAGAAAGCATGGTTCTGTCAGTTACAGTACATTTATCAGATGAAAAATTAACTGAATAACCACTATCACAAAGTTGACTTATGCTTATGAGGTTAGTCTTAAGGCCATGAACAAATAACACATTATTTAGAACCGGGCCATCTGGAATAGCTACCGTTCCCTTTCCAACAATTTTGGAAGACCGACCATCTCCGAAAACAACAAGTCCTCCGGAGTTTTTCTCAAATGTTTGAAAACAGTTTTTGTCACCGGTCATATGACGGGAACACCCGCTATCCAGATACCAAGACGAACTATCATATGCATGCAAGGAAACATTAGTAACAAGACAAGGGAAAATTTCACCTTTGCGCACCCAAACCTTTTTGGAGTGCGTCGGTAATGATCGTGAAGTTGATCTCCTAGGTGAGAGCGTCTTGCTTGAAGAATTGCTGCTCCTTGATGATGTCGTCTTGAGCGGTGACTACCAAGGCTCTTTTCCTTCAATTGAATTGCAGTTGATTTTCGAGGAATAGCCTTTTGGTAGTCATTGCAAGAGGTGCTTGAGGTGTGCGTTTGGCTTCCGTCTTGCAATTTCTCCTTATGTGCCCTGAAATGCCACAACGAAAACATACCTTAGATCTTGACGATCCCGAGGAGGATGAAGTAGGCTTGTTGTCGTTGCTTGTCGTGAATTCCGGTGTCGGAGGAGGAGATACCGACTGAGGCACAAATACTGTCCCACTCGAACTTGGAATGTCTCCAGTTTGAGTGTATCCGAGGCCGAACTTATTTGTTTGACCAAGACCAAGAAGCCTGTCCAACTTACTCCTTCCAGAAGAAAATCTCTTTAAGTCATCCTTCAGTTGGCGTATGGTCTTCGTCATTTCCAATTTTTCCTGTCGAGCCTCGCCGTTGAGCTTCAAGAAGTAATTCGCTTTGTTCACCATATCCATATAATTCTTCTCGAGTTGCTCATTGGACTCTTGAAGGGAAACATTTGTTTTAATCAGATTATCCCTTTCCACTTCAAGATCGGTTGAGAGAGAGGTTACCCTTTTTACTTCTTCTTCGAGATCCTGCAATCTCCCTTTCAACCCCTTGTTTTGCTTAGCCAGTTTCTTTGAATCCCTCAAAAGTCTGTGGTAGGCTAGAGCAAAATCTTCACCTTCCGAATCATCTGATTCATCGTCCGTTGCAATCTTTTCAACAGTGGAGTTGGACAGTGAGTCGGATGTACTTGCCATTAAGCACATGAAGGGTGAAGAGGTGGACGCGTGGAATGCTGTCGCGTTGTCTTCTTCATCACTTGACGATGACTCATTTGACGTGGAGTTGTCATCCCAAGTGACGACTTGCATCGCCTTCTTCTTTGCCGGATTCTTGTTGGGACACTCCGTTGAAATGTGGCCGTAGCCTCGACATTTGAAGCACTGAACTTGTCCCTCTGAACTTTTCTTATCCTTTGAGAAGTTCTCTTGCTTCCTTGACTTGTAAGTTGAAGAACCCTTGCCTTTCTTCGACTTTCCGAAGGATGGAGTTTTGCTTGGATTTCCCCTTCGAAAGTTGCGGCGAAACTTCCTTGTCAAGAGAGCGAGCTGCTTCTCAAAGTCCTCCATAGATAGGTTCTCGTCATCGTCCGAGGAGGATGAATCCGCGTCTTCTTCTTTAGTTGTTTTCAATGCGTAACCTGAAGACTTAGAAGAGGATGCTTTTCCAGAAGAATAGTTAGTAGGAAATGTCATTTCATAAGTTTGTAAAGCACCTACTAATTCTTCTACACGCATTTCGTCCGGGTGTTTAATTGTTTCAATGGCTGCGACCTTCGGGCGAAATCGTTCAGGAAGAGTTCTAAGAATTTTTCTTACAACTTTAAATTCTGGAATCTTCTCTCCCAAGTTAGCACATGAGTTTACGATGTCTTGCAATCGTGTGTAATAGTCAGTGAAAGATTCATTCTCTGCCATAGAGATAGAGTCAAACTTGCTCGTAAGCATTTGCAGTTTCTGAATCTTCACAAGGTTAGTTCCCTCATGCGTAACTTGAAGAACATCCCAGATTTCTTTCGCAGTCTCACATGCCGAGACGCGAGAGAACTCTGTTTGTGACAAAGCATTAAATAGAGCATTAATTCCTTTGCCATTGTAAGAAGAAGAATCTATCTCTTCCTTGGTCCATTTCGACCTAGGTTTTAAGGTGCGAACATCAGAGATAATTTCAGTTGGATTAGACCATCCTAATTCAATTGATTGCCACACCCTTTCGTCGATGGAAATTAAAAAGGCTTTCATCCGTACTTTCCAGTACGCATAATTTGTTCCATCAAAGAAAGGGGGTCGATTGATGTTTCCACCTTCAACCATTGTTTACAACCCTATTCCCGCTCTGATACCACTTGTTGGGTTATAAGTAATTGGATCTAAATAGGGGAAAAAACACCTAGAGGGGGGTGAATAGGTGTAAACAATAAACACTCAAAAATCATTGCGCTATAAAACCCAATGCGGAAAAATAAATGAACACGCAAGATTTTTACGTGGAAAAACTCCAAACCGGAGTAAAAAACCACGGGACCGATAACACGGCGAAATCCACTAGAATTAAACACGTACAAGGTGATATAACGTACTCACAGACGACTCAACCTTTTACCATACGCTCCTAGTAGATCTTCTCCGCTCGCTCCACGACGCTTCTCGAATCCACGATCCGCGCCCAACGCTGAATCCACAGCGTCCAACGTCGAGTCCACGACGTCCGACCGAATCCACGGTCTTCACCCAATACACGCTTCGAATCCACGAACGTAGTTGCACCTTGAATCCACAAGGCCACGCGAGTCCACGCGCCGATTTAGGGTAAATCGTTGTTTGTTTGGGTGGTGATGATCCGCCGAATACTTAGATTAGAAATAGATCGGAAATACCATCTAAGTATTCATTGATTTGATTCTACTCAAAATGTGAGTATGGAAAACCTAGAATCAAATCAATCAATATAGATGAAGAAACATAGAATAAATCTATTGATTTCCTTTCTTCTCTATATGTGGATCTAGGGCCGTATAAGATGATATTTGATTATGACGGCTCTATGTGGATTCCCTAGAAAAATAACCTAGGGTCTATTTATAGGTTAGAAACCATTGGAAGAATATACGGATCAAAAACAAACCTTTTCTGGAAATTTTACGGACGGCGATCCGGATCGGATTAGTGCGATCCGGATCGCGTAACAAAAATGACGATTCCAGAAATCCATGGGTTCGGGATCCGGATCACAAAGTCCGATCCGGATCGTTCATACAGTTCACCAAACTTTCATGTTCGGGATCCGGATCGTGATGGTCTAGGATCCGGATTGAAATTGCCAATGAACAAACACCCTTCGGGATCCGGATTGCCGAGCACGATCCGGATCCTGAACATGTCCCATGTCCAGTTTTTGATGTTTATGCAATAAAACTTCTTCCAGGTGTTTCTACACTATAAGAAGTATTCGGATCACCAAAATCTTTAGTTAAACATACCTGATCCTTTTGAATTCTTCTTTCTTGAGATTGAGGTATATGATCCAAAGTTCTTCATCTTCAATCTTCAAGACTTAATACTTTCACGAAATACGCCAACTCAAATTCCGTAACAATCCCCCCCATCTGTCGACCTTGCCGACCAAGAGCGGAGACATTCGTATCGTGATTGATGTGGTCTGCAGCCAACAAACTGCCACCAGACAGGCGCGCCGACTTAGAGAGTTGAAGGCCCAGCTACAGGATCTTCTGGAAAGAGGCTTCATTCCCCATTATCCTAGGGGAGCGCCTGTTTTCTAAGTGAAGACCTAGAAGCTCTGATACCAACTTAACTGTATGGGAACCGGGCTCGCCAACAGAGTGACCGGGATCCGGCGTACAGAAGCCTGGTAACCTCGGATATGATGACAATGAGCTAATCGAGCTGACAGAGGAGCCTCCGTATTTCGAAGATTGACCTCCAGTCAGGCTATAACCAGCTAGGGTGAGGGCCGAGGACACCCCAAGACGGCGTTTAGAAGCCGGACCACATTAAAAGAGTTTCACGGTCTGATGCCGTTTGGTTTGACCAATGCCCCAGCTGCACATGGATCTGATCTATGGTTTTTACCTTTATCAGCTGGATGGCCTAGCTCCCGCAGACGACTCTGCATTTAAAGAAGAAGCGAGAGAGAGCACTGGAGAACTACCAGCTGAAACAGTAGCCTCTAGTGGGTAAAAAACTCTGACGCCAAGGACTTAAAAATGAAAGTTTTGGCTTCGGGAGGTTGCTGTCTTGGGCCACATTGTTTCAGCCGCTGGAGTGGCGGTCGCACGAAAGATTGATGCACAGTTCGGAATTGGCCGAGGCCGACGACGGTTACCGAGGTACGGAGTTTCTTGGGCTTGGCTGGTTATTATCGTCGGTTCGTGGAGGGCTTTGCGAAGCTCTCTACTCCCCTGACCAGTTTGACGAGGAAGGGGACGAGGAGTCGTTTGGACCGAGCAGTGTCAGCAGAGTTTCGAGGAACTGAAGAGAAGATGATCTCCGCACCTGTTCTTGCACTGCCGATTATGGGAGAGGGTTTCGTGATCTACAGTGACGCCTCGCACAGCGGTCTGGGTTGCGTCTTGATGCAGCATGGTAGGGTAATTGCCTATGCTTCACGGCAATTAAAGGATTACGAGAAGAATTACCCTACACATGACTTAGAGCTTGCAGCTGTTGTTTTTGCACTGAAGCTGTGGCGGCATTACCTCTATGGAGAGCATTGTGAGATTTATACAGATCATAAGAGCTTAAAGTATCTGTTCACCCAAAAGGAGCTGAACCTTAGGCAACGCCGGTGGTTGGAGTTGTTAAAGGATTACGATCTGAGTATCCTTTACCACCCCGGCAAGGCCAATGTGGTGGCAGATGCTTTGAGCAGGAGGTCAGTGCATAGCTTGAGTTTGATGATTACCCAGCAGGCACAGCTGATAGAGCAGATGAGGCGACTTCAGATTGAGGTAGTATCCCCTGGGGTCTCTGCGAGGCTTATGACTATGGTCTTGCAGCCCACTCTGCTGGACAGGATCAGGGAGACGCAGAGTGAGGACCCCCACTTGGAGAGGATCAGGTCACAGATTCAGACAGATCAGAGAGGGGATTTCTCAGTGGACAGCTCGGGAGTACTACGGTACAGGGACCGAGTTTGTGTGCCATCAGACTTGGAGATTAGAGATCAGATATTGAGAGAGGCCCATTATACACCTTATACCATCCATCCTGGAGGTACTAAGATGTATAAGGACCTTAAGGCACACTTTTGGTGGTCGGGGATGAAGCGGGATATTGGAAGGTTTGTTGCTCAGTGCTTAACTTGCCAGCAAGTGAAGGCAGAGCATCGTGTTCCTGCTGGCAAGTTGCAGAGCCTTCCAATTCCCGAATGGAAGTGGGACCGTATCACCATGGATTTTGTGACTGGGCTACCGAGATCGCAGAGTGGAGCCGACGCAGTCTGGGTGATTGTTGATAGACTTACCAAGTCAGCACATTTCCTGCCTGTACAGATGACTTGGTCCTTGGAGCGCCTGGCACAGCTATACTTGGATGAGATCGTGAGGCTGCACGGTGTACCAGCGTCCATTGTTTCAGATCGAGACCCGAGGTTCGTGTCACGGTTTTGGGGGAGATTACAGTCAGCCATGGGTACTCAGCTTAGTTTCAGCACAGCTTTCCACCCACAGATAGACGGTCAGTCAGAGCGCACCATTCAGACGCTTGAGGATATGTTGCGTGCGTGCGTCATGGATTTTGGAGGAGGTTGGCACCGACACTTACCCCTGGTTGAGTTCGCGTACAACAACAGCTTTCAGGCGAGCATTCAGATGGCTCCGTTTGAGGCGTTGTACGGACGCAAGTGTCGGTCGCCCCTATACTGGAGCGATGTGGGTGAGAGGAGGACGCTGGGGCCAGATTTACTGCTGGAGGCGAAAGAGAAGGTTCGAGTTGTACGTCGGCACTTGGAGACGGCCCAGAGTCGCCAGAAGAGTTATGCAGATATTCGGCGGCGAGACCTTGAGTTCCAGGTTGGTGATCATGTCTTCTTAAAGGTCTCGCCCTCGAAGGGGGTCCGGAGGTTTGGAGTGCGCGGGAAGCTTAGTCCCCGCTTTATTGGACCCTTTGAGGTACTTGAGAGGGTAGGCCCTGTGGCTTATAGAGTTGCTCTACCTCCCCGTTTGGCTGGTGTTCATGATGTCTTCCATGTTTCGGCCTTGAGGAGATATGTGTTCGATCCGTCTCATGTCATTGACTTCGCATCCTTGGATATTGGCGAGGACTTGGTTTACGAGGAGCGCCCGTTGCGGATTCTGGCTCGAGAGATGAGGGAATTGCGCAACCGGGCAATACCTTATGTGAAGATCCTTTGGAGCAACCATGAGGAGCGAGAGGCTACCTGGGAGCTTGAGACGGCGATGCGTGATGCCTACCCTTTTCTGTTCGAGACTTCTGGCTGAGGTACGTTCGTTTTTACTCTGTTTCATTTCGAGGTGAAACTTTCTTTTAGTGGGGGAGGATGTAGTGGCCCTAGTTCCCATGCAACGTTTTTCCGATGAATCCACTGTTGGAACACCTAGTATTGGTGTATCTGGCCCACAGTGCATCAATAGGATGCTATTGAGGACCCTGTGTGATTTTATTTGCTGTATTGGCCTTCGGCTGAGTTTGCCGAATTTCTGGAAAGATTTAGGCCAAACAGAGGTCGTAGATGGATTCAGCACGGAAAAACGCTTGAAAACGACTATTTATTTGCTTAATTTGGAGTCCGGATGCCCAAAAACGGACACCCGGAAGTTTTTAGTGGAAAATGGTGCATGGGAGGGGCCGTAGACCGCCGGAATGCCACGTGGCGGCCTGTCATTGGCCGGTTCAGGATGCGCGGTCCACAGAGCTGCGCGGTGGGGTGCACAGACCCGGCGCATGGACACGTGGCACCGCCTGATTGGCGGGCCCAGGGCGCGCGGTCTACCGGGTGAGCGCGGCGGTGCATGGACCAGGCGGGGGAACACGTGGCAGCCTCCGGTTGGTTGGTGCACGCGGCGCGGTCCACGAAAGGCCTGTCGAAGGCGTGGACCGGGTGCAGGGGACACGTGTCACTCCCTCATTGGCGGGTGCTGCACGCGGGGTGCACGGAGCGCGGGGCTGGTACCTCGGGATGCGTGCGCACGTGCGGCCCACGTCGCGCGACAGGCGCGCACGTCGCGCGGTCGGGGTCAACGGGGGTGGACACGTGGCGCCCGCTCATTGGCGGGCGCCACCGCCTTACTGTGCGGGAGGGCGGACACGTGGCGGGCGGTGAGTGGTCCGCTTCGGTGTTCGCTGTTCGGGCGACACGTGGCAGGCCCAGAGGCGGGTCGGACGAATCGTGGATCCCGTCCGACGGCGTGTATTGGGCCGGGCCGCACTGTGCGCGCCCGAAAACCTTGGGCCGGGCCGCACTGTGCGCGCCCGAAAGTTTTCGGGCGCCCGAAACTCGGGCCCGAGCCCAATTGACTTGTTTTTTTGGGCTTTTTCCTTTGAGGCCTATATAAAGGCCGGCTTGGGGTGATTTTTCCACCCTTTCTCGTGGGATTTAGCTCTTGTGCCTTATACAAAACTTCTTCCTCTCCCTCTTGCCAATCTTCTGGTGAAGTTTCAGATTTTCTGGAAGCCGCGACGACTGCTTTTTCTGCCTCGTAGTGCGGAGCGACAGTTTACTATTGGAGGCCCTTTTCCGTCGCTGTTTAGTCTGGGAGACCTGCAGAGCTACCCCGACCTCATTTTTGGACGATTTCTTCGACAGCGGTTGCACGAGAGGTATATCTACGTTTTCCGTATTGACCATTTTTCCCAGAAATGAGCTTTTATAAGGGTTTGGGGTACATTTTTATGCCTCTTTGCTACAGTCTGGATTCCTGACAGCAATAACTTCGTAGAATTTTATCTTCGCATCTGGATATCGGATTTCGACGATTCAAGAGCCTATCGACATCTACACTTCGCGAGGATCGTCGTGATATTTTTATTGGAATTTCTGGAAATTATTTTCAGGTGAAATTCGCGTGTGAACAGTAACCTTGTTGCAGATTTTGGAATAGTATTGTGTGTGTGAATTGTGTATAATTGAGATGTGTTATTGTACCCAGGACTGTAAGAGCACTTTTTCTGTGCTCTTTGCACTGTGGATCTGGGCAGTTGTCGATTGCTGGACTGTTTATCTGTACCGTCCCGGACAGTTAACGTGTTCAGTGGGTGATCCTGCTTTCAATATCTATGGACTGCACTCTAATTCTGCAATTGTAAATGCATGCATGTTAGTATTTGAGCAAATAATCTGTGCAAACTGTATATAGTACCCACAGTTAGTAATTGCTAAATTTGATGATCTTATTGGAACTCTTGCCACACATGAACCATTTTAATTGGAAAACTTGACTTAGCACATCTATTATGCATTGTATATCTTACTCAGATGACTACTGTTAAATTATGCATCTGCTTTAGTTCTCCCACTCATTTATTACTTTTGTCATTCTGGACATAGTGGTCTTCCCGTCTCTTGGAAAAGTAAACATGCCAATCTCTCATCCCGTCTCTTGGGAGAGGTAAAAACTCAATCAGGACTCTCGCTAAAAGTCACGACTCTCACGTAGTCATCCTAATATCCAACCACAAGCCTAGGGTTTCTAAGTCCACCACGACCTACAACCTAGGCTCTGATACCACTCTAATCTGTCACGCCCCGGGGTCGAAACTGCGACCCGGGCTCGCTAACAGATCCGCCATCTATACGGAAACTGCCGTACAGACGAAGCGTCTAACCTGCAAAAAGAATCAACTACAGTATACAGATATCAGAGCTGAAAGTAAACTACTAAAAACTGAAATCCAAACCCTGTACAACTGAAAATAATACCATATCCATCTCCCAAATACGATCGTATACAAAGTCCTCTGATACAAAACTCAAAAGGGAGATATCTCCAATAAATACATCAGTGTACAAACTCTCAATACAAAAAAAATTCTCACTACAACAGTCTCTCAAACTGTAAAAAAATAAAATACAACTCTATACCTCACAACAAAGTTCTCTCAACAGAGATAAAAGTAGTAAACTAAACTTCTGAAGCTCTCCTCTGGAGGGGGTACCGCTACACTCCAACGACGGGTAGGGAACTAGCTCGCGACTCCCTCGCCTCGGTCAGAAGGATCAGCAACTGGAGCAACAGGAACAGGAGAAGAAGTCCCTGGGGAAAAGACACCACGACGGGTGTGAGAACTACTTCCCATAGTAGTTCTCAGTGGGTGCCGCCAACAAGCCCAACGGTCTGCCCACTAAGCACACTAGAGGCAAAAAGTAACAAAGTGTTACGGAATTTGAGTTGGCGTATTTCGTGAAAGTGTTAAGTCTTGAAGATTGAAGATGAGAAAAGTTTGGATCATGTACCTCAATCTCAAGAAAGAAGAATTCAAAAGGATCAGGTATGTTTAACTAAAGATTTTTGGTGATCCGAATACTTCTTGTAGTGTAGAAACACTTGGAAGAATTTTTAATTGCATAAATATCAAAAACTGGACATGGGACATGTTCAGGATCCGGATCAGACCTTGCAATCCGGATCCCGAAGGGTGATTGTTCATTGGCAATTTCAATCCGGATCCTAGGCCATTCCGATCCGGATCCCGAACATGGGAGTTTGCTGAATTGCATGAACGATCCGGATCGGACCTTGCGATCCGGATCCCGAACCCTGTTTTCTGGAATTGTCTATCACGCTACGACGATCCGGATCACAGCTAATCCGATCGGGATCGTCGTCCTGAAAATTTCCAGAAACGGATGGTTTTTTATCCTTATCTTCTTCCAATGGTTTCTAACCTATAAATAGACCCTTTATTCATTTTCTAGGGTACGGGACTTAATAGAAAAATACGACCGAAAGAGAAAAATCCACATATAGAGAAGAAAGGAAATCAATAGATTAATTCTATGTTTCTTCATCTATATTGATTGATTTGATTCTAGGTTTTCCTAACTCAGATCTTGAGTAGAATCAAATCAATGAATACTTAGATGGTATTTCCGATCTATTTCTAATCTAAGTATTCGGCGGATCATCACCACCGAAAAACAACGATTTATCCTAAATCGGCGCGTGGACTCGCGTGGCCTTGTGGATTCAAGGTGCAACCGCTTTCGTGGATTCGAAGCGAGGTACGTTCGTGGATTCGAAGCGTGCTACTGGGTGAAGACCGTGGATTCGGTCGGACGTCGTGGACTCGACGTTGGACGCTGAGGATTCTGCGTTGGGCGCAGATCGTGGATTCGAGAAGCGTCGTGGAGCGAGCGGAGAAGATCTACTAGGAGCGTATGGTAAAAGGTTGAGTCGTCTGTGAGTACGTTATATCACCTTGTGTGACGCCCCACTTCCCAGGGGGTCACCCATCCTAGAACTACTCTAGCTCTAGCACGCTTAACTCTCATGTTCCTCTTGGATCTTGCTACCATCCAAAATGCTATAGCCGGGTTAGAGATTTAGTCCTATTATATCATTAATATAGAGGACTAATCCAAATTCCGGGGGTGTCACATTCTTCCCCCCCTTTAAGCCCTGACGTCCACGTCAGGCTCAAGCACACTCACAACACCAGGCGATGTGAGATCGTCTCGCTAGCCTTAAGCGACCTTGTGGGGAGCTCACTCCACCCACAACGGTCATTAGCCGGGATCCTCGCTCTACCCACTATATAACCCTGGCTCAGCCGAGACTCATCTCACATTTTCGGCTGGTGAATGGCTCTGATACAAACTGTGACGCCCCACTTCCCAGGGGGTCACCCATCCTAGAACTACTCTAGCTCTAGACGCTTGGACTCTCATGTTCCTCTTGGATCTTGCTACCATCCAAAATGCTATAGCCGGGTTAGAGATTTAGTCCTATTATATCATTAATATAGAGGACTAATCCAAATTCCGGGGGTGTCACACCTTGTACGTGTGTTAATTCTAGTGGATTTCACCGTGTTATCGGTCCCGTGGTTTTTTACTCCGGTTTGGAGTTTTTCCACGTAAAAATCTTGCGTGTTCATTTATTTTTCCGCATTGGGTTTTATTGCGCAATGATTTTCTGAGTGTTTATTGTTTACACCTATTCACCCCCCTCTAGGTGTTTTTTCCCCTATTTAGATCCATATACATATAACCCAACAAGTGGTATCAGAGAGGGAATAGGGTTGTAAACAATGGTTGAAGGTGGAAACATCAATCGACCCCCTTTCTTTGATGGAACAAATTATGCGTACTGGAAAGTGCGGATGAAAGCCTTTTTAATTTCCATCGACGAATGGGTGTGGCAATCAATTGAATTAGGATGGACTAATCCAACTGAAATTATTTCTGATGTTCGCACCTTAAAACCTAGGTCGAAATGGACCAAGGAAGAGATAGATTCATCTTCTTACAATGGCAAAGGAATTAATGCTTTATTTAATGCTTTGTCACAAACAGAGTTCTCTCGCGTCTCGGCATGTGAGACTGCGAAAGAAATCTGGGATGTTCTTCAAGTTACGCATGAGGGAACTAACCTTGTGAAGATTCAGAAACTGCAAATGCTTACGAGCAAGTTTGACTCTATTTCTATGGCAGAAAATGAATCTTTCACAGACTATTACACACGATTGCAAGACATCGTAAACTCATGTGCTAACTTGGGAGAGAAGATTCCAGAATTTAAAGTTGTAAGAAAGATATTAAGAACTCTTCCTGAACGATTTCGCCCGAAGGTCGCAGCCATTGAAACAATTAAACACCCGGACGAAATGCGTGTAGAAGAATTAGTTGGTGCTTTACAAACTTATGAAATGACATTTCCTACTAACTATTCTTCTGGAAAGGCATCCTCTTCTAAGTCTTCAGGTTATGCATTGAAAACAACAAAGGAAGAAGACGCGGATTCATCCTCCTCAGACGATGACGAGAACCTATCTATGGAGGACTTTGAGAAGCAGCTCGCTCTCTTGACAAGGAAGTTTCGCCGCAACTTTCGAAGGGGTAATCCAAGCAAAACTCCATCCTTCGGAAAGTCGAAGAAAGGCAAGGGTTCTTCAAGTTACAAGTCAAGAAAGCAAGAGAACTTCTCAAAGGATAAGAAAAGTTCAGAGGGACAAGTACAGTGCTTCAAATGTCGAGGCTACGGCCACATTGCAACGGAGTGTCCCAACAAGAATCCGGCAAAGAAGAAAGCGATGCAAGTCGTCACTTGGGATGACAACTCAACGTCAAATGAGTCATCCTCAAGTGATGAAGAAGACAACGCGACAGCATTCCACGCGTCCACTACATCTTCACCCTTCATGTGCTTGATGGCAAGTACCTCCGATTCCTGTCCAACTCCTCCCATGTTGAAAAGAACGCTACGGACAACGAATCGAGCAATTCTGAAGGTGAAGATTTTGCTCTTGCCTACCATAAGCTTTTGAGGGATTCAAAGAAACTGGCAAAGCAAAACCGGAGTTTGAGAGGGAGATTGCAGGATCTCGAAGAAGAAGCAAAAAGGGCATCTTCTCTCTCAAACGCTCTTGAAGTGGAAAGGGATAATCTAGCCAAAGCAAATGTTTCCCTTCAAGAGGAAAATGAGCTTCTCGAGAAAGAACATACAAATTTGGTGGATAAAGCGAATTATTTCTCAAAGCTCTACGGCGAGGCTCGACAGGATAAAATGGAAATGACAAAGACCATACTCCAACTAAAGGATGATTTAAAGCGATTCTCTTCTGGAAGGAGTAAGTTGGATAGGCTTCTTGGTCTTGGTCAAACAAATCGGTTCGGCCTCGGATACACTCAAACTGGAGACAGTCCAAGTTCGAGTGGGACAGTTTTTGTGCCTCAGTCGGTATCTCCTCCTCCGACACCGGAATTCACGACAAGCAACGACAACAAGCCTACTTCATCCTCCTCGGGATCGTCAAGATCTAAGGTATGTTTTCGTTGTGGCATTTCAGGGCACATAAGGAGAAATTGCAAGACGGGAGCCAAACGCACACCTCAAGCACCTCTTGCAATGACTACCACAAAGGTGATTCCTCAGAAATCAATTGCAAATCATTGAAGGAAAAGAGCCTTGGTAGTTCACCGCGCAAGACGACATCATCAAGGAGCAGCAATCTTCGAACAAGACGCTTTCACCTAGGAGATAACTTCACGACCATTACCGACGCATTCCAAAAAGGTTTGGGTGCGCAAAGGTGAAATTTTTCCTTGTCTTGTTACCAATATTTCCTTGCATGCATATGATAGTTCGTCTTGGTATCTGGATAGCGGGTGTTCCCGTCACATGACCGGTGACAAAAACTGTTTTCAAACCTTTGAGAAAATCTCCGGAGGACTTGTTGTTTTCGGAGACGGTCGGTCTTCCAAAATTGTTGGAAAAGGAACTATAGCTATTCCGGATGGCCCGGTTCTAAATAATGTGTTATTTGTTAATGGCCTTAAGACTAACCTCATAAGCATAAGTCAACTTTGTGACAATGGTTATTCAGTTAATTTTTCATCTGATGAATGTACTGTAACTGACAAGAACCATGTTTTCTTTTTAAAAGGGGTTAGATCAGAAAACAATTGTTATGTAGTTCCTCATAAAATTTCTGAAAAGTGTAACCTAGCTTCTTTGAAAAATGAAACTCTTTGGCATGAAAGGCTAGGTCACATAAACTTTAAGGAACTTGCTAGAATTTCAAACAAAGATGTGGTCAAGGGGGTTCCTAAACTTTCATTTGAACAAAACATTGTGTGTGGCGGTTGCCAAAAGGGAAAACAGTCTAGGACTGCACACAAGAACTTGAACCACATTGGTACAAAACGGCCTTTGGAACTTTTGCACATGGATTTAATGGGGCCAACTCGTCAACCATCTTTGGGAGGTAAATGGTATATTTTCTTATTGGTTGATGATTTCTCTAGATATTCTTGGGTAGCATTTTTAAAAGAGAAAGCTGATACTTTTGATTCTTTTCACGAGATTTGCCATCGTATTATGATTGAAAAGAATGAAAAGATTACTCGTGTTAGAAGTGATAGAGGTGGAGAATTCATAAATTCAAATTCATTGATTTTTGCACTTCAAACGGCATTAAACATGAATTCTCAGCACCCTATACACCTCAACAGAATGGTGTAGTCGAGCGCAAAAACAGGGTCGTACAGGAGATGGCACGTGTTATGCTTCATAGCCGGAACCTACCTTTATTTTTGGGCTGAAGCGGTGAACACTGCTGTCTATGTAATTAATCGAGTGTATTTGCGCCCGGGGACTTTAAATACACCATATGAACTATGGTTTTGTAGAAAACCAACATCAAATATTTTCGTATCTTTGGGAGTCGGTGTTTTATTTTACGTGACCGCGAAAATCTTGGAAAATTTGACTCTCGAAGTGACGAAGGGATTTTCTTAGGTTATTCTACAAACAGTAGAGCATATCGAGTTTTTAACTTAGAATCTAAGACGATCGTAGAATCGATAAATGTTAAGTAGATGAAGCTTTTCACTTTGAATCTGAAAAATCTACCCTCGATATCTCTCTTGATGATGATACACCTGCTAATGCATCTTCTCTAACAATTCTTTCGATAATAATGATGCATCTAACGGTTCTTCAAGTTTATCTGATGTGCAGGATTCATCTCATGTAACTCCGACTACTCCGTTACCTCAAACGTTACGCATCTCCAAGGATCATCCTGAATCGAACATCATTGGAGATCCACAAGAAGGAGTCAGAACTCGGAGACAATTGGTTTGCGGATTCGCTTGCTACGTATCTTTAATCGAACCAAAGAATGTTGATGAAGCTCTTCAGGATGACTACTGGATTGAAGCAATGCAGGAAGAGCTCCATCAATTTGAGCGAAACAAAGTCTGGGAATTAACGAAGCCTCCGAAGCAACACAATGTGATAGGTACCAAATGGATTTTCAAGAACAAGAAAAATGAAGATGGTACTATCATCAGGAACAAAGCAAGGTTAGTTGCTCAAGGCTACTCTCAAGTAGAAGGTATAGACTTTGATGAAACTTTCGCCCCTGTAGCTAGACTCGAGTCCATTCGTATCTTATTTGCGATAGCTTGTCATTTTAAAATCAAATTATTTCAAATGGACGTTAAGAGCGCCTTTTTAAATGGTTTTTTAAATGAGGAAGTTTATGTGGCTCAACCGAAAGGTTTTGTGGATCATAAACTACCTAACCATGTTTTTCGTCTGAAAAAGGCTCTTTACGGTCTGAAACAAGCACCGCGAGCATGGTACGAAAGGTTGACAAAGCACCTTTTGGAAAAGGGCTATACTCGAGGGGGAGCTGACAGGACTCTCTTTGTGAAGCATTATCAAAACAATTTCATTGTAGCACAAATCTATGTCGATGACATTGTATTTGGCGCAACAAGAGATAATGATGCTTCTAAATTCGCGGAGACCATGGAAAGCGAATTTGAGATGTCCATGATGGGCGAATTGACTTATTTTCTTGGATTACAAGTTAAACAAAACGATGAAGGTATTCACTTGTGTCAATCCAAGTATGCAATGGAGTTGGTCAAAAAGTTTGATCTAGAAAATTCTAAGGATTTTCCGACTCCAATGGGAACTAGCCATAAGGGACTTGGAAGTGAATCACATAGTGAGAATGTAGACGAGAAACTGTATCGCAGTATGATTGGAAGTCTACTTTATCTCACGGCTAGTCGCCCGGATATATCCTTCAGTGTTGGGATTTGCGCGAGATATCAATCAGCACCGAAGGAGGTTCACCTGAAAGCGGTGAAACGGATCATCCGATACATCAAAGGAACAATAAATTTCGGAATTTGGTATCCTATGGGAACAAGTTTGGATATTGTTGGATACTCAGATGCCGATTGGGCAGGATCAGTGGATGATCGGAAAAGCACGAGTGGTGCATGCTTCTATCTTGGCCATTGCCTTGTTGCATGGCACAGTAAAAAGCAAAACTGCATAGCACTCTCGACTGCCGAAGCGGAGTACATTTCAGCAGGAAGTTGTTCAACCCAATTGATTTGGATGAAAAGCGTGTTGAGCGATTTCCGGATTTCAGCATCTTCGGTAACAATTCTTTGTGACAACACTAGTGCCATAAACATTTCGAAAAACCCTGTGTTGCACTCTAGAACAAAACATATTGAACTTAGATATCATTTTCTTAGAGAGCTAGTTGAATCAAATATTCTTCAACTTTCATATATTTCAACTGAGGATCAATTAGCTGATATCTTAACAAAACCTTTGGATCAAAAACGTTTTATTCACTTGCGTAAAGCAATTGGCATGCTTTCCTTGAAATAAACTCTTTTGAAACCTTTGCTTAGGTTAGGTTTTGTTTTTGTTTTGTGTTTTGTTCTTTATCTATGTTTTTGTACATAGGACATTAATTGAGCATAAATCATAATTGACTTTAATTGCATCTTTTCACGCATTTAGAAATTTATTATGCTTTTGATATCATAATATTTCAATGTTGCAATGATCATTTATGTTAATTAAGTCATCTTTTAAGTGATCAAAGTCAATTTCTCTCTCAATGATCTCTTGGTATAGTCATTATCTTATTTGATTGCTTAGTCGAGTATGAATGCGAGATCAATTTTTGGTTGAATACCTTATATATTAAATAATTGATAGCCAATTGAGGGGGAGTCAAAGAAAAGTAAAATGCTCAAAAGATGTGGAAAGAGTTACATCCCAATGAGGAGTGTGAAAACTACCACCACATGGAGGAAAAAGAAAGAAAAAGAAAAAGATACCCCATGTATGCAAAGCAAATTTTTGTTTTAAAAATTGTTGATGAAATGCATATTGAAATACTTGACTCTGTCAAATTTCAAGGTTGGTATAAGGTGGGATTTTTGATAAAAGATGCTCAAAGAGCCACTCTCTTCAACAGATTGTCTAGATATATTATCTAACTTATCTGGGATTTCAAACATCTATTGATCTTGGTATTTCATTTTCTTTACCAAAATTGATGATTTGATAAAGGCATTACGCATAAGATCAGGTTAGATGTGATTGAAGTTGTTCAACTTTAAGTGTTTTAATTTCATAAATTTTCGTTTCATTTTTGAGTATTTTTGATAGATTTGGTATAATCTATTTCTTGTTGTATGAAACGATGATTTTTGTTTAAAGTTGATATGCTAAAGTGCTTACATACTTTTTCTGGATTTTATGGAATTTTTCTAATTTTTCTGAAGAAAAAGTTGGAGCCGATCCGGATCGGGCTAAGTGATCCGGATCCCGAACGCAGGCTTTTCCTGCGGGTAGCCGATCCGGATCACATTCTCGATCCGATCCGGATCACGGCTAGGGTTTTAATAAGAACCAAGGGATTTTGATTTCTTTTACCCAATCTTTTGTTCTTAAGTCTCTAGAGCTTCTCTCTCTAGATTTCTTGCATCTTGGAGCCTTCAAACTCAAAGTTCTTCGATTCCAAGTAAGTTTTATTGATCAAAATCTCGTTTTTTCATGGTTTTCCTTGTTTGCTCAAAACGTGAGTAGAAATCTTGGAACTTTTTCGTTTTTGAATGGTTTTTGGTCAAATTTTTTTTGAAATAAGAACTCTGGGTAGATTAGTTTTGATTATATGCTGGGTTTTCTCAAGATTATCGAATTTTTTGGGCTTCGATTTCTGAAAATTCTGTTTTAGGGCATATAAGAGGAATTTTTGAAATTCATGCAATTGATCTATTTTTAAAATTCTTTTTGCAAAACTAATTTGATTCTTGGCTTCTCTACATGATTATGATTGTTTGGGTACAATGTTTTCAAATTTTTGAAAATTAACAATTTTTCATGTGTTCTTGAGTTGTTCTTCACAGGACACTTTCTAAACTCAAAGCACATTCAACAATGGATTTCTCTTGGATCATCTTGCTGTTGGTCACTATGGTGCACACTCGGGCCACAAACAAATTAAAGAGAGCTAAGAAAACACAACAAAAAGGTGAGTTTGTTCAGATCAGTGACACAGAAGTGAAGCAGATTGTCATGAGGTAGATTGGACTGAATTGACAGATGATGATGACTCATTGCCTGAACAAAAAGCCTCCTATGGTTCAAAAGGAAAGGCAACCATGGACACAGGAAAAGCACCTATGGCTGCACCAACCATCTCTGTGAAAAGAAACGAATAACTAGACGCTTTGGACTACGACAGGACATTAATGTTGACACGCCGATATCTCCTGACTCCCCACCACGTGTGGAAGAAGTGTTCGTTAACGCTGATCGTCTTAGAGCTTTTGCACATCGCGAATGCATTGGCGAGAGGCATGTTAACATTGAGGCTCTACGAGGTCACTCCCCTGAGTTTGGTGTTCTGATTGAACAAGCAAACCTTATTCAAGTATGCCGATTCCCAGAAACGCTTGGCTACTGTCTGCATCACGTGAGGACCTTCTATACAAATGCACGGCACCTTCGAGAGTTTGAAAACGGTCCAATGGAGTTTTACACGAATATCCAGGGCACAAGATTTAAGATTACTCCACATTTGATTGCGAGGTTTTGGGAATGCAAGCCAGCAAGACAGGAATTCATTACATAAAGGGAATAAGTTTGACAACATGATGTGGCAAAAAGTTATAGAGGGAATTTGTTTGGAGGGAACACAATCAACGGAGAAATCTGTCAAAATCCAAAGAACTTCGTCTTGAGCACAGGTTCCTAAACTTCATCACATGTTACAATATCCTTCCAAATATGCAGACGAAGGTCGTGAGATGGATTGGATTGGTTGCTCTTTTGTAACTCTTAGGACATCCGTCAGAGGCAACGGCATTAAATCAACATTCCATACATTATTTGGAATAGAATGGCGAGATATGTTGAGCACCCCTCATCCCACTGAAAGAATTCCATTCCATTAATTATAATGAGGATCTTAAAGAAATTTCAGGTTGATACTGTTGGGTTTAGGTTAATAAGGATCTAATAGGGGAAAAAACACCTAGAGGGGGGTGAATAGGTGTAAACAATAAACACTCAAAAATCATTGTGCGATAAAACCCAATGCGGAAAAATAAAAGAACACACAAGATTTTTACGTGGAAAAACTCCAAACCGGAGTAAAAAACCACGGGACCGATAACACGGCGAAATCCACTAGAATTAACACACGTACAAGGTGATATAGCGTACTCACTGACGACTCAACCTCTTACCATACGCTCCTAGTAGATCTTCTCGCTCGCTCCACGACGCTTCTCGAATCCACGATCCGCGCCCAACGCTGAATCCACAGCGTCCAACGTCGAGTCCACGACGTCCAACCGAATCCACGGTCTTCACCCAATGGCACGCTTCGAATCCACGAACGTACCTCGCTCCGAATCCACGAGAGCGATAACACCTTGAATCCACAAGGCCACGCGAGTCCACGCGCCGATTTTGGGATAAATCGTTGTTTGTTTGGGTGGTGATGATCCGCCGAATACTTAGATTAAAGATAGATCGGAAATACCATCTAAGTATTCATTGATTTGATTCTACTCAAAATGTGAGTATGGAAAACCTAGAATCAAATCAATCAATATAGATGAAGAACCATAGAATAGATCTAATGATTTCCGTTCTTCTCTATATATGTGGATTTTTCTTTTCGGCTATCTTTTCTTAACCAGCCGATCTATTGCGGATGCCCTAGAAATGAAATGGAAGGCTATTTATAGGTTAGAAACCCTAGGAAGAATATTCGGATCAAAAACAGCCTTTTCTGGAAAGAAATCCCGACGGCGATCCGGATTGGATTTGGCGATCCGGATTGCAGAAGCACAAACCACGATTTCCAGAAAATGCCTGTTCGGGATCCGGATCGTAGTCCCCGATCCGGATCGTTCATACAGTTTTACCAAAATCATGTTCGGGATCCGGATTGCAATTCCTGATCCGGATCGAAGAAGCAAACAGGTAAAACTAGTGTTCGGGATCCGGATCAGAGAGTGCTGCGATCCGGATTGAACCAGTGTATGAACAAACACCTTTCGGGATCCGGATTGAAAGCCACGATCCGGATCCTGAACATGTCCCATGTCCAGTTTTTGATGAATAAGCAATTAAAACCTCTTCCAGGTGTTTCTACACTATAAGAAGTATTCGGATCATCAAAATTCTTTAGTTAAACGTACCTGATCCTTTTGAATTCTTCTTTCTTGAGATTGAGGTATACGATCCAAAGTTTCTTCATCTTCAATCTTCAAGACTTAATACATTCACGAAATACGCCAACTCAAATTCCGTAACAATCTCCCCCTTTGGCGGTTTCGTGACAAAACACAAATCCACAAAGAAAATTCAAAAAGAATATTTTTGTTGCTATCACCATACAACAAAAATTTACAAAAGAGTTCCAGAAATTAAAACATGAGATAAACTCCTAGAACAGACTCTAGACTTAGACATCTGTAATCTCTGCACACAGAAAACATTCTTGACAAACAATTCGTTAGATACCTCAAGAATTGGAGCATACAAAACCAAATACAGAGATAGAGTTTAGTCTCATCATGACATTTGAAAAAAATCAGATATGTGAAAGAAGCATAGTTAAAACCAACATATCTTCTAAGCAGTTGAAAACCAAATGTCAAAGTATGTTAGTCCAACATCAACTTGTTAGTCATATTACATGCCCAAATAGTTAGTCGAATAGTTAGTATAGAAGCATGTCACAAATCACAAAGAAAACCAAAGTTGAGTTGAGAGTCATACTTACCTTGATATCATCGATATTCACACATTCATTGTTCAAAGTTCTCTTTCTTTCTAACTCTCACTCTCTCCCCCTTTTTGTCACAAAACAAAGCCAAACGTAGCATGAGCTACAATATGTAAGGAGAGTAAAGAAAACATAAAGTCCTAATAGTATGCACAAACTGAAAACTAAACTAAAGAATCGTTAAAAACAAATAATCCTGCACAAAAAGAAAAGGTCAGTTTTCAGAATCTGAATCTTCAGAACTTGTGCAACCAATCTTGGACATTATCTTTCGCATCCGCTTGTCCATTGAATTTATCTTCTTCGTGATGGTGATGTGAGCTGCTGTTGATATTTCTAGCTCATTGGTAATCCGCTGTTGTTCTTTCAAAATTTGTTCCTGCTGGATAGACAGTCGTTGCTGTAACTTGAAAATCGAATTCAATGATGCGTCATCATCTGTGCCAGGTGCTTGATGAGATGGTGATGCAGCCGTGCTTGGGTCAGGCTTCTTCCCAGATGCAGAAGCTTGAGTGACATGTGGCAACTTGTGAAGGGATTTGACAATTGTGGACTCATCTATCATGTTCAGACATTGATGATAGGTTGTAGAGTGATGTCAACTTGAAATTTCTTTAAATCCTCATTATAATCAGTGGAAAAGGAATTCTTTCGCTGGGTGAGGATGCTCAACATATCGTGCCATTCTATTCCAATGATGTACGGATGTTGATATTCAATGCCGTTGCCTCTGATGGATGTCCATGAGATATAAGAACAACAATCGTTCCCATCTCACAACCTTCGTCTGCATGTTTGGAAGTATATTGTAACACGTGATGAAGTTTAAGAAGCGATATTCAAGACGAAGTTCTTTAGATCGAACTGATTTTTCGGTTGACTGTGTTCCCTCGAGACAAATTCCTTCGATAACTTTTCGCCATAAAGTATTTGTCAAATTTATCCCTTTCAGGTAGTGGACTCCTTTCTGCTGGCTTCCATTCCCAAAACCTCGCCAATCAACTGTGGAGTGATTTTGATCTCGTGCCTTGGATATTCGTGTAGAACTCCATAGGACCGTTTTCAAATTCGCGAAGATGCCGTGCGTTGGTATAGAAGGTCCTCACCTGGTGCAGGCAGTAACCGAGAGTTTCTGGGAAGCGACATACTTGAATGAATTTGCTTGTTCAATCAAAGTACCAAATTCAGGGGAGTGACCTGTAGAGCCTCAATGTTCACGTGCCTTTCGCCAATGCATTCGCGATGTGCAAACGCTCTAAGACGGTCACTGTTAACAAATACTTCTTCAACACGTGGCGGAGAGTCAGGAGCTATTGGTGGTCAACCTTGTCTCCTGTCCAGTCCAACGTCGAGCAAGTCGCTTACGTTTTATAGAGATAGTTGGGGCAGGCATAGGAGCATTCCCAGTGTCCAAGGGAGCTTTTCTTTTTGTGTTGAGTTAGTCGCAATACCTCATCATCTTCATCATCTGTTATCATGTCCCAGTGAATCTCATTCTCATTCTCTTCAAGTTCAGTGTCACTTATGACATCGACTTCTCCTTTTCTTTGGAGTTTCTTGGCTCTTTTCAACTTATTAGTTGCTCTGGTGAGCACCATTGTAACCAGTAGCAGAATTAACCAGGAGAAGGCCATTGCGTCTAGTGCTTTGAGTTTAAGAAAGTGTCCTGTGAAACCAACTCAAGAACATATGAAAAAGTCAATTTTGAAAAATTTGAAAACATTGTACCTAGACAATCATAATCATGTAGAGAAGCCAAGAATCAAATTAGTTTTCCAAAAAGAATTTTAAAAATAGATCAAATCCATGATTTACAAAAATTCCTCTTTTATGCCCTAAAACCGAATTTTTAGAAATCGAAGCCTAAAAACTCGTTAATCAAGTAAATCCCAGCATAAAAGCAAAACTAATTGACCCAGAGTTCTTATTTCAAAAGAAATTTGATCAAAAACCATTCACAAACGAAAAAGTTCCAATTTTTCAACTCACGTTTGATGAAAAAACCATAAAAACTGAGAAAAACCGAGTTTTGATCATGAAAACTTACTTGAATCCGAAGAACTTTGAGTTTTGAAGCACCAAGAAGCAAGAAATCTAGAGAGAGAAACTCTAGAGCTTGAAAACCAGAGATTAGGGTAAAGAAATCAAGAATCTGTATGTTTCTATATAAAACCCTAGCCGTGATCCGGATCGGCCGAGAATGTGATCCGGATCGGCTACCCGCAGGAAAATCCTGCGTTCGGGATCCGGATCACTTGCTCCGATCCGGATCGGCTACACCTTTTTCTTGAGAAAAATTTAGAAAAACACAATAAAATCCAGAAAAAGTATGTAAGCACTTTACCATGTCAACTTCAAACAAATGACATCGTTTCATGCAACAAGAAATAGATTATGCAAAATCTATCAAAAATATCCAAAAATGAAACGAAGATTTACGAAAGTTAAAACACTTAAAGTTGAACAACTTCAATTACATCTATCCTGATCCTATGTGTAATGTCTTTATCAAATCATCAATTTCAGTAAAGAAAATGAAGTACCAAGATCAATAGATGTTTGAAATCCCAGATAAGTTAGATAATATATCTAGACAATCTGTTGAAGGAGTGGCTCTTTGAGCATCTTTTACTAAAAATCCCACCTTATACCAACCATGAAATACGACTGAGTCAAGTATTTCAATATGAATTTCATCAACAATTTTCAAACAAAATTTGCTTTTCATTCATGGAGTATCTTTTTCTTTCATTTTCTCCATGTGGTGGTAGTTTTCACACTCCTCATTGGGATGTAACTCTTTCCACATCTTTTGAGCATTTCACATTTCATTGACTCCCCCTCAATTGGCTATCAATTATATAATATATAAGTATTCAACCAAACCATTGATCTCGAATTCATACTCGACTAAGCAATCAAATATGATAATGACTATACCAAGAGATCATTGAGAGAGAAATTGACTTTGATCACAAAAGATGGTTTAATTAACGTAAATGATCATTGCAACATTGAAACATTATGACATCAAAAACATAATAAATTTCTAAATGCATAAAAGGATGCAATTAAAGTCAATTATGATTTATGCTCAATTAGTGTGCTATGTACAGAACATAGATAAAGAACAAAACAAAAACAAGAACAAAAACAAACCTAATCTAAGCAAAGGTTTCAAAAAGAGTTTATTTCAAGGAAAGCATGCCAATTGCTTTACGCAAGTGAATAAAACGTTTTTGATCCAAAGGTTTTGTTAAGATGTCGGCTAATTGATCCTCAGTTGAAATATATGACAGTTGAAGAATGTTTGATTCAACTAGCTCTCTAAGAAAATGATATCTAAGTTCAATATGTTTTGTTCTAGAGTGCAACACAGGGTTTTTTGAAATGTTAATAGCACTAGTGTTGTCACATAAAATGGTTACCGAAGATGTTGAAATTCGGAAATCGCTCAACACGCTCTTCATCCAAATCAATTGGGTTGAGCAACTTCCTGCAGAAATGTACTCCGCTTCGGCAGTCGAGAGTGCTATGCAGTTCTGCTTTTTACTGTGCCATGCAACAAGGCAGTGGCCGAGATAGAAGCATGCACCACTCGTGCTTTTCCGGTCATCCACCGATCCAGCCCAATCGGCATCTGAGTATCCAACAATATCCAAAGTCGTTCCCATAGGATACCAAATTCCGAAATTGATTGTACCTTTGATATACCGGATGATCCGTTTCACCGCTTTCAGGTGAACCTCCTTCGGTGCTGATTGATATCTCGCACAAATCCCAACACTGAAGGATATATCCGGGCGACTAGCCGTGAGATATAGTAGACTTCCAATCATACTGCGGTACAGTTTCTCGTCTACATTCTCACTTTGTGATTCACTTCCAAGTCCCTTATGGCTAGTTCCCATTGGAGTCGGAAAATCCTTAGAATTTTCAAGATCAAACTTTTTGACCAACTCCAGTGCATACTTGGATTGACACAAGTGAATTCCTTCATCGTTTTGCTTAACTTGTAATCCAAGAAAATAATTCAACTCGCCCATCATGGACATCTCAAATTCGCTTTCCATGGTCTCCGCGAATTTAGAAGCATCATTATCTCTTGTTGCTCCAAAAACAATGTCATCAACATAGATTTGAGCAACTATGAAATTGTTTTGATAATGCTTCACAAAGAGAGTCCTGTCAGCTCCCCCTCGAGTGTAGCCCTTTTCCAAAAGGTGCTTTGTCAACCTTTCGTACCATGCTCGCGGTGCTTGTTTCAGACCGTAAAGAGCCTTTTTTCAGTCGAAAAACATGGTTAGGTAGTTTATGATCCACAAAACCTTTCGGTTGAGCTAA